>OX243813.1:41933352-41937117 GCA_945859605.1 Lumbricus rubellus | reverse complement strand
ACACTAACAGTGGCAAAGGGGGCATGTAAACTGTTTGTGTTCCAAACGATGCTATCCCTGCTCTCATTTCCTGTTCAACCTGTTGTGCAAACATGTTTTTTTATCTTCACCCACTTGAACATGCTGTGCCTGCTCATTGGTTAACTTGTTTCAAACAACGTCGTGCAAAATTATTATTAACATATTTAATAATTATGCAGCATTAAAGGTACATTCTCAGAGTACTGTTCCATCATCATAAATGTGAAAAACCTGACCTCAGGAACAGTATCACTCAGTCTACTGAGCAGATTCTTTTCATTTTGAACAAAGTCAAACCGTTGACAAAAGTTCCAACTCAAATGACTGAGCACGTTTGGAAGCTGCAGACTGGCAAGGCTAAAAGAAGCTAACATCGGCTGCAAACTCCTCCATGGCAGTAGCCTAAATGGACAAAGAGAGCAATTTACTGTTTGAAGATGTTGCTATTTCAAGACGAGTATACTCTTAGACTAGGCTACAGCAACGATTTGAGTCATCATGTCGATTATCTTATCACAAACATGACATTGTGTGGAAACATCTGAAAATAATTATTAGTCTGTTTGGGACATGCATGTATAATTGTATATGACCGCCATTGGTTTCAAACTCCATCAGCAACCACTGCCACTGTGGACGATCTGGTAATCCTCTGTTCTTTCTTTTTTCATCCACAGAAGGTCATTGCCGATGCCATAGTAACAACATCTGGCTGCAATCTCTGGTATTCATCCAAGCTGTTGTTAGGCTTGAATGTCTTTCACAGTGTCAATTTAGAAGAGAGGAAGTTTATCATATCAGTTCTAATGAACAAAGAAGGTTCTGAGGAACTCCCATAATGCATACCATAACTCTTCTCCCAGCCATTCACAAAAAGGCTAGAGTAGACCGTCATCATTTTGTGAGAAATTCAACTCGTGGCCTGTTCTGCATCTTGAAACTACTCGATGCACTTCTGGAGCACGATCCAAGTGGTCGGATAAATTACGAAGACTGCATAAAGAGCTCGACAAGCTGCAGATCCCTAAAGGTTACCAGTGATCTAGCTGTGCCAGATGTCACCCCTACTCAGAATTACAATGCCTCAAGTACAATAAATGAATAGCAAACACAATTTCTATCCGAAGTTGCACAAGAGCATTGCAATTCGTTCTCGGCACGACCAAAGGAGAGTGTCGTGAAACCTTCAAGGTCGCAATGACATTGATTAAATACCTCAGCAGCAATAATAATAATTGAAATTTTAATAACCAAACAGTGTAATCATTAGTAATCATGAATGCAATAATAACGTTGTATTGTATTGAATTCTGTTTTGAAAATACACGGTTAACTACGGCCATTATGCTCAATGTTCGACTGTTTGCATTTATGATACGTGATAAAACTTTGATGGTGTTGTGCAAGTCCTAAATATTAATATTTTCTCATACAACTTTTTGTGTGATGTTTCTGGATGGAATGGCACCAAATGGAAACTTGGAGAACAGTAGATTCCAACTTTCATTTTTAACAACCACCCTAACATACATGTTCATAATCTACTTCCATATAGATGCTTATGTATATATATATATATCCGGTATATATAATATTATATAATATATATAAGAGTGAAATTATATATAAACATTAAACATACACGCATGTACATGATTTGTGCATGCGTTCTGGGTGCGTGCTGTGTGCTCTCCGTGGTGTATATTATGTGGTGTGTATTATAAAGCATCTAGGATTAGGTTTGGTCGGTGGGAGAGATAGCCACCACCCGTGTCGAGGTGTTTGATGTACCCCCGGGGGCTGAATGTGAACCGGCGGCGGTGGCGGTAGTAGCGCTGGACCGGTGGTGGTGGGCGCTGTTGGTGGTGGGGCGGTGGTGGTGGTGGTTGGGGAGGGGGAGCGGCGTTGTCAGTGCGGAAGACGATGATAAACGACCTCACGGGTAAGGCGCCTCGAGGAGGTGTGAGAAGTGACTGAGCGATGAACGAATGTCGACCTACCCTCCCTACCCAGCCTCACACCCCCCATCGCTAGCAACTGTGACATATCAGCCATGGCGTGATATGGAAGGGGCGATGGAAGGGAAGTAGACTGGAAGCATGCACCATCCATTCCCTATTCCATCCAACTCCATCCCTTGCTGCTGCTGCTGCTGCTGCTGCTGCTGCTGCTGCTGCTGCTGCTCCATGTCTCCATGTATCTCTATCCATCTCCAATTTAATGACGTCTTCATGAACAACGCAGAACTACATTGTACAACCAACCTATGCTATGTATCCAACTGAACGTTTCCCCTTGCCACCTCCTCCCTCTCCACTTCTTCTCACCATCTCCGTCGTTGTCTCCTTCTCTCTCACTCTTTCTTTCCTCACACTTCCGTAAGCCGTCTGCCTATTTTTAAACCTAGTAAACCTGTCTCAACGAGAAGTAGCTCCCTTAAGGGCGCTATATAAATCTTCTTGCTTATCGTAATCTCATTCGCAGATTATATTGTTACTTGAATCTTGTTATAGTTCTTGCCGTTTCCTGTTAATTGCGAGATACGTCGTCTCAGGATATACATGTACAGGGTGGGCCAAAAAAAGACCCCCCTAGGTTTTTTGCCAATATTTTGGCCAGAAGTAAGAATTTTGAAATGAAATTTCGCAGTCTTAAAGGCAATTCATATTTACACATGATGGCCAGATTTCATCTAAATATTTCAAACAGAACAAAAGTTATATCACTTTTAGAGAGGCCACCCACCGTTTTTTGACTATTCAAAAACGAAACGCTAAGAAAATTAGGTTTTTTGCCAATATCATGGCTAGAAATAAATATTTCGAACTGAAATTTTACAGGCTTAAAAACAATTCATATTTTACACACGATGTCCAGATTTCATCAAAAATATTTCAAACACAACACAAGTTATACCACTTTTAGCGGGACCACCCACCGTTTTTGACAATTCAAAAACGAAACGCGACAAAAGTAGCAAAAACACGATTTTATTAAGTCTCATCTCAAATAACTGTTGTCAAATGAACTTGGTAGTGCTTCACAACTTGTGTTCAATGTGCCCACCACCAGTGCCAAAACTTCTTTTGAGTCTCTTTGCCAAGTTCTTGATGGACCTCTGATTAATATGACAGATTTCTTATTTACCAATTTGATTGTCATCTTGCTAAGTGACTTCTCAGTGACGTGGAGCTACGCTGGTATACTGTATCTTTTTTAAAGGGTGCACTGCATTGCTCCGAAAATCAAAGCTCCGAAATTCACAGCTCCGAAAGTTAACTGTTGAGAAATCAAAGCTACGAAAAGTCAAAGCTACGAAAAGTCAAAGCTCCGAAAAGTCAAAGCTCCGAAAATGAAACCTCCGAAAATTGTAGAGAGTTTTTAATGGTCGGACTTGAAAGAGCAGGAATTTGAATCGCTTTTGTTTGACCAAGAATCAAAGGGGGCTAGCTTTGTTTGGCCTAGCTTTTGTTTGATTTCTGGAACTATGAAGTATACGCTTTTGTTTCACCAAGAATCAAAGGGGGCTAGCTTTGTTTGACCAAGAATCAAAGGGGGCTAGCTTTGGTGTGCTTGTGAAACTTCAGTGAAGTTGAATTGCTTAGAGCTTTATTAAACGTTCCTCAGCATTAGACTGTATACGCATCAGCGATTACCATGGCTTGAGTGCATGATTCGATATGCCTATTAATGTTCGGAAGCTTAATTTCCAATTTCACATAGGTCACGTACAGCTTGGAGTCT
>OX243813.1:41720852-41928352 GCA_945859605.1 Lumbricus rubellus | reverse complement strand
AACAAACTTTGTTATATATATAGCGAATGAAAAATATCAAAGCATCGGATCTGAACACAAGTCGCTGCGGGTATCCATCTATGCATCCAGTCACCTCTGCACCATGTATCTCCCTCCCTTCGCCATGCCATCACCTGCATGCATGCAGTGGGAGGGCGATGTCCCAGGAGGGACGAAGCGAGAAGTAAGGCCTCAGGGGAATAGAGGACGACTGCAGGCGACGAAAGAAGGTTCGGCCTATTCTTCATCGTTCGATGCCATCTTGAAGCATACATGTATATCCTCTAAGGCTAAGGCCTTTAAGTGCAGCAAATTAGCTGTAGGTCTTCTATTATTTGAGTTGTAAGGGTAAAACGAGGCGAGGTTATAAGCTATAGGTGAGAAACGCGAGATCACGGAAGCGCGATTAAAAATGCATAAGTTTATGTAGACAAAAATTTCGGTGGGATGGGATAAAGACAGGAAAAAGTACTTAATTGCTCATTTAGATCTGTTATATGTAGGCTTATATAATAGCCCTGAATTGGATGATATTGCAAGCGAAGTGTATACTATAAATAGCCTACTATAACAGTTCGTAATGTCTATTCATAAACAAGGCGTGCACGTGAAAGGCAATATAGGTTTAAAATGGCTGAAGAATGGTTTGTTGTGAACTGTGATGAATCGTTGAACGTCTGCTGTTGTCAATGAGTTTACATCGTTTCTTGTCAACACATCGTCCACCTTTGACCTATATTCCGTCTCTTTGATTTACCCAACTCTCTGATTTACCCCATGCACCCCCGCTGCTCCAGCCTCTTCCATAGTATACAGGGCAGGGCTATAATACATGCAGCCCGACCGAACGATCGACCGAGGTAATTCCGTCAACGACTCCTTGGTCTTATCCAACACCTGCAACTACTAAAGATAAAGCCGCCGCTGCCACCATCACCTCTGCATCGCAACTTCGCAAGCGATATAATTCACCGCAGTCTGGTGTCTCGTTACAGTATAAGCTTAGGTCTAAGACCTACACTTTATTATCAAACAAAACCCACACGCATAAATTTTATAAGGTGTGGCATTAACGACACATAATAAATTATGCATAATGTATGTGTAGGCGAATATATGTATTTTTTATATATAGTAGACATTAAACATGTGTGTGGACCCACTGCACCCCAGACATCTTATCTGCTATGGTTCTAAATCTTTTCAGTAACTTGACGCTAGGTGGCAGCAGATGGTGGCCACAGACGAAGAGATGACGTCACACTGAACTTGCTTCACATGAAACCAAATAAAATTAAAATTAAACCTAATGGAGAATCAAATTATAAGTCAAATTCAGTCAAAAAGTCGTTTATTCTATTTGGAATATTTAATAGGAGTGCCTTAAAAGGGTGTAATATCTTTATCCCTTTTTACCTGCATGTAGTAGAATTAAATATTTTCCCCAGTAGCCTATGTGTTCACATTTAGGTCTACAAGACAATAGCCTATATAGTTTGTATGCCGATTTGCTGTCTGTAGGCCTAACAATTCATAAAAATTATTAATAGCTCCAAATGAACAGTGTATGCTACCTACAATGGCGCTCTATAGGCCTATGCATGCATGCAAGGTCGAATGTAAATCTTAAATTCTTTCTTCGCAATCTTTCTAGTAACCACAATTAAGCATCATTTAAAAAAATTAATTTCCAGGGTTGAAATACATAGGGGCCAACGTCCTGCATGGATGAAGCTATAAATAGACCTCAATTGCCATAAATTATTGCAATCGCATGCATTAATAAATACAGAGGTCTCTAAAGAAGTCAAACTCACTGCTATAATATGCATCCATTAGAATTAAACTTCAGTGCATTTGGTTATCTCAACTCAGCATGTCCATTGTTCATGTATCTGTTTCCATAGCCACACACACATAATGGCTATAAGCTTACGTACTAAACGGTCTAAACCATGGTTGTAAACCAGTTGGCATTTACAGTCGATTGGTCAACAGAAAAAGACGCGGTTGCCATGCATGACGTTCAATGTGATGAGTGGCGTATATATATAGTCTTGTTGCCATGATACTATTACTATATATAATTATTAATTATATATATATATATATATATATATATATATATATAATTGATACATGTATGTAGCCTATGTATTTTTAGGCTTGCGAATCAACTGAATACAAGTTAAATCGTTGAACGAAAAGACTAGAACCAATTAACTCCGCATCCAATCAGCCCTATATTTATCTAGCGCCATCAGTTGGCCTTGGCTGTCTTCGGTACATAAGGGGTTAAACCGGACAATGCAATTGGGATGCTATCATCTGCACCACGTGTCCGGTGGTAGTCCGAGTTGCTGCTGCTGCTGTTGTTGTTGGTGCTGTAGGAAGATGGCGTGTTCGGAGGCTGTTGCTAGGAGACCGTTGTCATAGGGATGCACCTGATGCGTCGAAATATCGGCTGATGAAGACGGAGAACAAGCAGACGGTGCCGAGAGGAGATGCATCTGGTCCATCACTCCTCCTCCGCCTCCTCCTCTCATTCCCTCTGCTGCCATGAACACATGGCTTTCGTGAAGCTGTGCTGTAAACGAATAAGTTCGCACCAAATAATTAATTAAACAAATAACATTAATTAGTCAACGAGCTATAATTATAATTGTGCTGCGTTATTTATATATCGTCTTTTCAAGCGGCTGTTGTTGCCTTAATGGAGCTGCATGCAAGAAAGGAGACGGAAATATTCTTCCCGTCGTTATCAGCTGCTGCAAGGGGGCAGCACTCGATATAATAATTATTATATGCTGTAGGCCGCCATCAAAGGAACAGACTCAACAGAGACTGCAGCAGAGACATATAAGCATGCATGAAGCAACGGTCTAGTGGTCTATATATATATATATATATAAATTTTATATATATATATATATGCTTATACATAATCATGAAAGCTTATCTTATGGGCTATTCAGTCTGTTTTGATCACGATATATACACGAGTTTGGATGCCGTCAAGAGAATGGGTGGAAATTGGAATTAACTTAGTCCATGCATGCATTGAACAGAGTGCAAAGCGCGATTCTGATGGTTCGAATTAGGCAATTATAAGAAGAAAGATATTGAATGATAAGCATCGAGGATATGTTGATTGCAAATGCATTTTGTGTCTACTGTTCGATTTCATACATTACACAATCCAGTATGTATATACATGCACCTTGCTTCATCTAAATATCATGTCATCAAGACTGAAAGTATAAAACTACAAGGAGAGCTTAAATAAAGGAACGCATCTCTGTCTTTGTGCATCTGTCTGTGTATCTGTGGGTGGATGTGTGGTGTGTCAGTAAGCATGCGTTCATAAATGTGTGTGGCTGCCTCTCTTAATTCCAATTCGCAATGTTCCCTGGCCAATGCAGAGATTTTTCTAAATCGAAATTCGCTGCTGCTCATCATGGTATCCGATCTAAACTGGATTTGCAAACAAGCGGAACATGAAATCAAAGGCTATACGGCGAAACTCCATATCCGCAACCAATTCAATTTCAAGCCAATCAACATCACCGCCCAAGGCAGATCCCCCCCCCGTCACCAATGCCTCCTGTACCTTTCATGTTTATATATATATATGTATATATATGTGTGTATATATACAGTATGCATATATATAGGCCCATTTATTTGTCTATATATACACGTATCGTTCTCCAAAGCCCGCACTTTGCGCCGTGGGCTCTCTCTCCCTGTCTCTGTCTCCGTATCTGTCTTTCAATCCCAAGTTCCCCTCTAGTTTTACTCTCTCGGACACCTCACTGCTTCCTTCATTTATCTCTGTTTTCCCTCTCCCCTAACCCGGACAAACTGCTTCTCTGTCTGTCTGTTCGTCTGCCCTGCCATCCGTCCGTCTGTCCATCTGTCTGTCTGTCTGTCTGTCTGTCTCTCCTTTCCTCTCCCTTGAGCTGCGCTACCATCGTCGTCGTCTAATCTATCGATAGAGGTCGACACCGATTTAACACGGATTAGCTTTCGCGAATCGTCGTCTGTAGGGAATTAGAGCAGCACAGGTCGCCGACCGAATTACTCTAATCGAAGGGTCAATGGATGATGGACAACTGACCACCGTTCAACCTTCCACCCCCACCCACCAGTGCCATACGTAGAGTCTATCACTGACCACACATACCATACAATGGCATACATATTATACACCCCGTGGTGAATCCAGCTATCTGGAATGGCCTCTATGCGGCTCTCCGTTCTCTTCCCCCCCCCCCCGTGACTCTGCTGGCTACCGTCTTCTCAAGACCTTTCTTTTTGACCAGGCCTAGGTTGGGAGCGCCTCTGAGTAGAGATCTTGAATGGGCGCTATATAAATGTATGTGATTGATTGATTGATTGAAAGCCATATAATTATGCATGACATTGTATGTGTATTAAAACGGCACCGAATATTCGTTTCCTATGCCAATCGGGGCCGAATAGTGGGCCAAATTATTATAAGTCCAATAGCTATTCGGTATTCTGCCGAATAGTAGCGGTCGCACTGAACACGAATAGTGGTCACGTGCATGACATGTTTCTGCATATGCGCCGCTGTGCGGCTGTAGCGAGTGAACTTAACTAACTCTCTCATTAACATAGTATATATATATAAAATAAATAACTATATATGATATATATATATATAATATATAATATATATATAATAAAGTTAAGTCGTTTCTTCGTAAAATCAACCTTTTTTAAATTGATCTTAATGATAGTAATCACACAATCTTTTGATTAGAAGAATTGGACTTATAGTCCTCCCTGTTATTTTAATGCCACCCTCTTCCTCCTTCTATTCGTCCTCTCCATCCTCGTCCTTATCCTCTTCCTCCTCTTCCCTTTTTGTCCACCTCTTCCTCTTGTTCCTCTTCCGATAAATTTCCCACCTCCTCCTCCGCTGTCATCGACTTTCGATCCCGCCTAAGAAGACCGAATAGATTGATTGATGTTGCTTTACTGGAGTCGTGGGACTGCAGGACCAGCGCATCACACATCGACCTTTGTCGTCACCTGCTGTTATTCCAATTCTTCACCATTCTTCAATTAGCTCTGATCTTACGCCGACGAAACAAAACGCCGCCGGCGGCAGATAGCACTTCCAGCCACGTGACGCCGCGGTGAGGGATGGGTAATTGGGGGACGAAGGAGAGTAGGAAGTACAGTGTTTGCAACGAAAACGTAGCCGCAGGGTCAATTCCTCACGCCCTACGCAACAGGTGTCTCTGCGCCGTTCGGTAGAGGGAGACAATTTGTCGAAGAGAATAGAGAAAGAGAAAAAGAGTGAGGACATATTAAGAGAATTGAAGCTAATGAATGAACATCTGTCTCAACTGACAGACACTTCAACAGGACATGAATGTGAGAAGGAATAAACAGAGGTAGGCCTATAGGTAGGCAGGTTGGATTGGTGAAGGATAATGATTTAGCATCATCATCATCATCATCATCATCAATCATCGTCATCGTCATCATCATCATCATCATCATCGTCATCGTCATCGTCGTCGTCGTCGTCGTCGTCGTCGTCATCGTCATCATCATCATCATCATCATCATCATCATCATCATCATCGTAATCATTGGCATTATCATTAGGGCCTATCATCATCACCATCAAACAGCAACAATAGCAACAGCGATCATGACGATGATGATGATGATGATGCTGCTGCTCCTGCTGCTGATGATGATAATGATGATGATGATGATGATGATGATGATGATGATGATGATGATAATGACGACGATGACGACGATGATGATAACGATGATATCAATCAATGCGTGTATACCTGACACCTGATCGACGCCGACTGGTTGGATGGTGATTGGTCCTGCTGCGGCTGCGGAGGTGAGTGAGTAAGGTTGGAGGGCGTTTGGATTGTTGTTGTTGTTGTTGGCTGATGACATTGGAAAGAAGTCGTAGCCAACGCTGGTCGAATATCCTCCAGCGTAGAACTCACAGTTATCTGCATCGCATACATATGAAACGAAAGAACATTCACATATTTATTATTATTAAAAGTGTAACGGTATACATCACATTTCTCTGCATGTCACTCTCAAAGTCGTTGTGAATCATTAATGTTTTTGCATTGTAAAATATTGAATAGAAGCAGTAAAAGACTATGAACTCTAATAGTACCATATATATGTATACACAGGAGGCAACCATCGGTGTGAAGTGTTAGCAACATATTTTTGTCTGCATGTTTATTATAGACGCGACGTATCATATGAAGGTGATGGCGCATTCATTGACTTCTTCTTTCAGTGACAGTGATGCGAAGTTAAGAATTTGTTGTTCATTAATTAGAATTGTCATCCGTTTGAATTCAATAATTAGAATAATGTTTTTTTAGCATGCTGGACTGTCACAACCATTGCAGTAAGACTCGGATGAAAAGAAACTATATAGCTCAAGAATATATGTTGGGAAGAGAAAACAAATGAGGACCTCTGGACTATATATGGACTGTAACATTTTAAGAGATTTAGCGGACTTGACGAATGATCGAGGACGCCATGGAGACATGCAATCCTTCCCATGCACTAAAGAAATGGTGCATGGCGCCAGGAACTGACGCCGACGGCAGCGGCGATGACGATGACGACGACGACGACGGTGATGATGATGATGACGATGATGTACAAAATTGTACATTTGTACATCTGCATGGGTGTATATGTGTGTGCGTGGGTGGGTGCACCATCCATGCATGGGTGTGTGAAAAAAGTAGATAGGCCTATGTAAGGTAGACATGATGAACCGACCTCCGAAGAAAGCGTGAATTCCTGGCGATCCGAGCATGTCTGAATGTCCATCAACATTGAATTCGTCTCCTGGTCTCATCACTCTCAGTCGTCGTGGACTTCGGAAGAATTGTCGTCTTGCTCCCATCGCACTCAACTGCTTCATGCGACGCTCCTTCGATCGACGATTCTGAAACCAAACCTACAACCACATCAGACCAACAATTATTCAAAGATACTTAGCCATAATTATATTGATTGATTGATGATGATGATGATGATGATGATGATGATGATGATGATGATGATGATGATGATGATGATGATCACACATCGATCTGGTCCATGCAGACTTTTTGCAGAGACAATCACAAAGTCAGAATCCTTAATAAATTACAAAGTTGCACCCTGCATGGCGGTGACCATGCATGCATGCCTGGATGCATGGGACAGGAGTCAGAGGACGTCAAAACTAATCATCTCATTTGTAACAAGACAATTAAAGTCATTGAACAGAAACAAACAAACTCTGAGATCTGTATTTTGGTCTTCAAAAAGATTAAACTAAATGTCTTTTCGACACGAAATACTTCGACCTCATGTGATATCTATAGATACATGCACTAATGTACGATAATGGCTATCCATGGAATCGAACTCTGGACGCAAAGTTGAAAAGTCAACGATTTAACCGCTCGACCATGCATTGCATGCATGCACTCAGGAATTTACGTGCAGAGTCTGCGTGTATACACGCATGGCACCTTAAACACACTATACAATGTATATACGACATGCGTATCGTGAAATACGTGCATGTGCTTGTTTGGGGCCATAGGGGTTTTAGAGTTTAGATCAAATCAGTTGAGCTACAATCTGCAGAGTGCCATTTTGATTTATCGTTGCTCGGTTGGACGCCATTGAAACTGAAAAGATTTCTCGACAGAGCAACACACGCACAGCAGTCGACGACTGACATGTATGTCTACAATATACGTATACATACTGCAGGGTACACGTACATTATATACTCAGTTGCTCCCATGGGGACACGAAGGAGTTGCTTTACAGGGTAGCTTGTATATATACTCATGCAGCAGACAGGCAGATAGAAAGAGAGGCAGATAAGCAGACAGGTATAGAAAGAGAGACAGACAAATATATATATATATATATACTGCAGTCTTCATGCATGAAAAAAGTTGCCAGTGCTCTACATAATCGCTTCCTTCCATGCACCTACTAAAAGTGGATGGTTGCAGATTCAAATCCACCTAAAGCCGCCGCGTATAGGGACGTCGGCAAGTCCTTCACTCGCAATTGCTCAGTGCTTCAGCGTGAAGCTCCGATTCAGTGTCCGCGTTGTAGTCGGTATAGCGCCTCTGAGTAGACATATATTTAAGGGGCGCAATAATAAGCGTGCATACCTACATTAGACCCAGTATACCACTGGCACCAGTACCAAACTATATATAGTGTCTAATAACGGAGCCTTTATCACGTGGCCATGCTCAGTTTCGCCACTCTATCGGTTTGGCCTCATAACAATGTCTACTGTTTGACTGAAAATCAGAACAGCTATGCCTATAGTAAAGGCAGGCACAAGTGCTGTCATCGTCACAGTAGTGTCCATGTTCACCAATCACCTTCTGAAAAAGCGCATCATCAAAAGCATCCTCAAAAGCAGCAGCAATAGCAATAGCAATAGCAGGAGCAGTGAGCACATCGCGCGTCGTGCACGAGCAGTCGTCCGTTTGCCAGTAACGTACGAAGACGAGAGATAACGAATGAGTCCACCCACCCCCACCACACCCCACCCCACCCACCCATGCCCCTCCCCCGAGGCCCTGCAGGACGGACGGACAAACGGACGGACTGAGGCCAGAGGGTACCGGTGGGAGAGGGACGGGCGGGCGTGCGGGCGGCGTTGGCGACTGGGCCCCGGGGGTGACCGTCCAAATCCCCGACGGACGATAGCCCTCGACACCTAGTGTCAGCCTCAGATAAATCGACGTCGTCCTATCTGATGGACTGTCTGCATCGTCGCCGCCGCCACAGTCACCGTTGCTGCTGCTGCTGCTGCTGCTGCTGCTGCTGCTGCTGCTGCTGCTGCTGGTCTGCTTGGACGGTCGACCTACGGGCCGACAGATTTTAATGGGATTTTTATCAGGGACCATACAAACGACACGACAGCTTCTAATGCCATTTCCTGCTGCTCCGTCTGCTCCTCCTCCTCCACATTCTCCACAACCTCCTCCTCCTACTCCTCCTACTCCTACTCCTCCTACTCCGCATCTGCATCCTCCATCTTCTCCACCTCCTCCTCTCTCTCGATCCCTATCCTTCTTCTCTTCACGGATTATGTCCACTCCCCTATTTCCTTTTTCTCTTAGTCGTCCGTTTCCACTGTCTCTGTTTCTGCTTCTGTCTCTGTTTCTGCTTCTGTCTCTGTTTCTGCTTCTGTCTCTGTCTCTCTGTCTTTGTCTCTCTCGCTCCGTTTCTATCTATCCGATTCTCTCTATCTCTCTTTCTGTCTTTCGTTTGACTCATCTCTTCTACGGTCTGCTGTCTGTCAGTCTTTCTGACTTCTGTCCTCCTTCTCTTTTGATATGCGTCTCTGTCTCGCTCTTCCTTTCTTCTCTATGGTCAGAATTTTCTTCAACACTTACAACTTCTGCATTCCCTTCCATGAAGCTCTAACCTCAGTTGGTCGGTCGGTCAGTCAGCCTGTCCGTCAGCCTGCCTGCCTGCCTATCTGTCTATCTGTCTGTCTGTCTGTAGGTCGGTCTGTTTCATCGGCTATCTATATATATATTATGCATGACTGAATTGTGATTTATAATTATGCTTAAATTGATATATAGCGCTGATGCATCATGGTGATACTGATGAAAATACTGGTTATAACAAATGACGACGACGACGACGATGACGATGATGATGATGATGATGATGACGATGATGATGATGATGATGATGATGATAATGATGAATGCTACAAATGCACCTGAATGACTCTCATATTCAGTCCTGTCTCCTGAGCGAGTTGCTCGCGAATGTGTCTCGTTGGTTTCGGAGTGGCTGCAAACGCTGACTTCAGAGTCTCCAGTTGTTTCGCTTTGATCGTCGTCCTAGGTCCTCTCCTCTTCGCTCCAGCGACACCACCTGCATTCTCTGCCCCTCCTCCCCCACCCCCACCTCCTCCCTCTCCACCTCCCGTCCCTCCTCCCCCTCCTCCTCCCACCGCTCCGATCTCCTTCGTTCCCTGCAGACTATTCTCTTTGTCTCTTTCCTTATAGCTATTGTTATTGAGACTACGATTCGATGAACTGCAGTCATCGTCGTCGTCATCGCTGCAATTCGAATCGACACCACTGCAGCAGTTGCTGTCCGTGTTCAACAGATGTTCAGTCGACTGTTTAGGGTTCGACGCCGGAGAAGCAACCGATGACGAACCCTCAATCTTCGCAACTGCTGCAGTCCTCCCGACACCGCCACAACCACCGTCTTTGTTCTTCGGACACCAGCCTCCTCCTCCTCTGCTGCCTCTCGGTTGTGTGTCGCGGCGATACCTTGGTGATGATGACGATGATGACAAAGATGGCGGCGGCAGAAGATTGGAAGCGAGGCGAGCACTTCCGCCGGAAGAAGCAGAAGATGTCGTCGAGAAACTCGGATTGCTTTCAGCGCCGCCGCTCTGATTGCTGGCGGCAGCGTGGACCGGAAGTGCCGCTGAGTCACGTGACGCGTCGTCATGGAGACTGCAAGCCTCCTTATCGTCGGAGAAGGCGTCGTCCTCCACTTTCAGATGAAGTTCCTCCGTCGTTCCATCCTCATCTCGGCAACCTGCAACCGATAGATAGCGATGCATGTTTATAGGGTGCGGTGCATGGGCAAAGAGTTCATTGTGTACAGCAGTGCACCAATGAATATGATGGACCTATATAATTATAGACTCTATACCACATATATAATATTATCCATATGTGATAGTAATTTCTAAAGTTTGTCCTTCCGCTGGCGTTTGTTTTGTACGTCCCATTATATAAATGCTCGCGAATGGAACGCGCTCTCTCTCTCTCTCTCTCTCTCTCTCTCTCTCTCTCTCTCTCTCTCTCTCTCTCTCTCTCTCTCTCTCTCTCTCTCTCTCTCTCTCTCTCTCTCTCTCATTCCCTCATTCTCTCATTCTCTCTCTGTCTCTGTCTCTGTCTCTCTCTCTCTCTCTCTGTCTCTCTCTCTGTCTCTCTGTCTCTCTCTCTCTCTGTCTCTCTCTCTCTCTCTCTCTCTCTCTCTCTCTCTCTCTATGTATATATATATATATATATATCGTTAAAAATTACAAAACGTTCTTATGCGAAATTTATAGGTCAACGCAACTATGCTTGCAGCTGACGATTTAATTTAAATTATAAAGACGTAAAAAAATTTATATGAAGGCAACGGTCGCAAAATTTCGCCGCCATTTCTGATTTCTCCTCTGACGTCTTAAATTCTTAATCATAATTATTATGATTCGAATATCCTCGTTCGAATATAAACGACGTAAAAGCCAACTGTGTATATATTATGCTATTTGATTAGTCTTGTCAATATGACTTTACGGCGGATTTTGTGTAAGTCTATCTATTATTTATAGACCATGCAGACATTGCAGAGACTTAGATCTATTCTTTTCCAACTCATGAGATTCATACATGCAGAGTTACAGACTTAATTAGCCATAGACATTAGACGCGTAGCAAGTAGGCTATACTTCGGTATAGTAAATCAATTAAATGCAGATATAATAGTCCCGCAGCAAATACAATAGCGCAATACAATTTGTCTCTTGCTTTATCTGCTCTGCAGAGTTTGACGTAGCAGAAGCTTTCGAATGAGAAAAAGTCCGAAAAGTGTATATATAGTTGGCTGAACGAACATAATAGACGTTGGTCGACGAAGAATGGAGAAGACGCGATGGAAATGCGAGACTAAGTATAGTCGACTTGGAAGTCAATTCCCTGCGGAAGAAAGGAGGAGGGAGAGAGGAGCAGGAAGAAGGAAGAAGGAGGAGGGAGTAGGAGGAAAGAAGGGGTTTAGGTGCTCTCCATAATAGGTTCATAGGAATCTCTGCATACCCCCTCCCACCCCTCCTATCGGTCCGTCGAGTGTCTTTTCGCGATCATTTCCCGCTGATCTGCGCTTGAAATTAACCTCACAATGGACGACGCATAATATCAAGCGCCGCATGCACAAAGGCAAGATTGACACGAAACCGGTCAGGATTTATATAAGACACGGACGGGGCTATCAGTTGAATCGACGAAGACGACAGTGGAGGCTTTTCAATTCATCCATGCACCATCATGTCATGGTCAATGGTCAATAACCTTTCCTGTATATAGAACCATTCATGGGTCGGACGCCGCTGTCACTGCAGCGTATACGACCCAACGGGACGTCGTATATATATACGATGCATGGACGGTTATTCTATCAATGTTTATTCAGGGAAATTGTCTCTTTGTCGTAGAAATTACACCAATCTGAAGTCAACCGAAATTACACCAATCTGAAGTCAACCGACGACTCAAGATGCGATTGTATCTGACGCAGTGATCGGAGATCTGAAGCGGAGGGGGGCGGATGGCACAGCGGCGGCGGCCTTCTATCTCACTCCCTCCGCTGATCTCAGCGCTTTCTACTTGACCGACATTACGTAATAGAATGACCACAGAGAGAGAGATGAGCAATCCACCTGCGGACGGCTGAATAACAGCGATTGACGTGAATCTCTATTACGTTATATATATAACGATTACAACATGCATCGTATATATATATTAGATAATGTGCATATATATAGTACTATTATACTATGTCAAGGGAAGCAACGGACTTTCTAATGCAGCAGCTGCGTGATGTGAGTTTTACGTCTTTGTATTCGTAAGAAGAAGTCTTTCGACTTCGCCGCCACCGACGAACGTCTCGTCTCCTCCTCTGTTAGTCTCGAACCAGTGGCGCGAAATAATTACTCGATCGTAGACGAAGAAGGGGAAGCTGGACGGAGGCCCCCTCCTCATTCCATCTGGCCCGTGGAAAGAGTTGCAGGTCATTGTTCCAGGACGTAAATGGAGAAGGGTATATGGACGGCGGAGGGGAAAGAGAGGCGACGCAGCGAGGAAGGGAGGGAGGGAGGAGTAGGAGGTAGGAGAGGTAGGGATGGGTGGTGCAGTCATCCATTGAGTAGAACAACTGAAGCGGAATAACACTTCCGGCGACAGACAGACAGACAAACAGGCAGACAGACAGACAAACAGACAGACAGACATCCCGAGGGACGGTCGATTCAACACACGTCGCGTTTAAATATGACGGACTGCAGACCAAAGAACCGACAGCCAGACATGCAGACACACATACAGACACACAGACAGATGGACGGGCGGACGGATGGCAAGGCAAACAGGCGGACAGCCAGGGACACCGTAAGAACGGATGCATAGGATGACGGCCTAGAGCCCTAGATACATGTAGGCCAACCAACGACTACAAGAGACTGAATACAGATGAAAAGATGTTCAAATTCTTATAATATAATTCGTGCTCCGTTTCAAAACATCCGCCCATCTCCAATATTTTTGCTCACTTCTCTCCCCCATTTGCTCCCATATTATATTCTTATCCTGCATGCCATACAGTGCCACCCTCCCTGCAGTATCCATGCATGCCTGCATGCCTCTCTGCATATATTCCGTGCTATCTCTTCCTCTGTCTGTCTCTCTCTTTGTGTCTTTGTCTGTCTATCTGTCTGTCTGTCTCGGTCTGATTCTGTCTGACTCTGTCTATGTCTGTCTGTCTTTCTCTCTCTCTCGTTCTTTCTCTGTGACTCTCTGCCTCGGGCTGTCTTTAACGCTTTCTTCATTCTTCTTTCATAAGTATATGTATAGCGTTCTCCAAATTCCGAAGCAAGGTATAATTATACGACTGAATGTCAAGTGAGACAACTGTGCAATTAAATCGTCAGGCAATTTAGTCATTTGAAACGAAACCAATCTTGGTTCAGATCTTTCTCCGCTACCTTTCAATTTGTTCGCAAATATTTTACAATAATAATATTATTATTATTGTAAAATATGTGATGGTTGACGAGCATGCTCCATTTTAAAGGCCAAACTCGGTCCCTCACATTCTCTTGGTAGAATGCTATGATTGGATGGCTAATAGAACCAATGACCGTATGGCAGCGTCTTCTTCAAGTTTGGACGACAGTGATGACCGTTGCTACATGTATGTCCCCAGGGGTTGATCTAGGTCGACTGTACACCAACTTCGCTGACTTGCTGCATGGAGTCATATGCAGATTAGCAAGGCCGACGCCGTGTAGTGTATAGTGTATACCCAAGAGGGCCAAGACCTCCTTTCCACTGACTTGGTGGCAGAATCTTGACCAGTGTATACCAATAATATTCATATATATCTATACAGTATACACACATACACGCGCATATATATATATATATATATATACATTCATTCATTCATTCATTCGAACATTTATATAGCACTCATTCAAGAAAAAACTACTCAGAGGCGCTATTTATGTATATATATATATATATATACATTCATTCATTCATTCGAACATTTATATAGCACTCATTCAAGAAAAAAACTACTCAGAGGCGCTATTTATGTATATATATAATTTATATATATATATATACAATGATTTACCTTACAATGAACTGGTCTGTATATATATATATGTATATATATATTGAGGTACGGCCTATCTCAAATGGTCAGTCTTGTAAGCCAACTGTATAGCCATACAGAATGCATCTGCCGTGTGATATCACAATGCCCTTATGCTAATGCATTCTGGAAATGCTCTTTCACAATTCATTCAAGCATTCTTTCTTTGGTGTTAGAAGCTGCTCGTTGTCAGAGTCTGAGATTTGCAATGAACACTGAAATGGTTTGATTGGTGGAGTAGCAGACTAGCGGTGCCAAGCTGATGTTGAAATCCTTAGACATTGTAGAATAACTAAGCTTATAACACAATATACAACTTATACTAAAACAATTTACAGTGGACCTAGATTATTCCCCTCGGGACCGATTCCGGGCGAATCAATGGCAATGGGTGCATGCCAATGACCATGGGTTCGAAATCTGGTCGACACATAAGCCATGAGACAGGTAAACTTGTATACCCGCTAATACAGCTGACCATCCAGCCCTGAAATATTCTGCTGGCAGGGGTGGGGGAATTGTTTTGTTCCTCCTAGCTTGCTCCTCAGCCAAGGGCCAGCAATATCAAGGCAAGGTTGTATTACATAATTTTAGACTCGTTCCCTTCTCAGTCCATCAATTGACATTTCAACTGTATAAAGCTCTAGCTGGTGCCCATGGCCTATAAACAAAGGTACTCGTCGGCCATGCTCTGAGGTAAAGGCAAACACATGTACTCCGGGTTGGTGTAGAATATAGATAGCTAGTACACCATCGGCTATACAGCTATACTAGGCTGGTGAACCAAGATCAGTCCACACACACCTTGCCGGTAAACTGTCCAGTCATCTGTCCAGCCTCACTGTATAGCCTGGTAACCTGACCTGGTATTATGCAGATTAGCTAAGGTGGTGGCACAGGAAACATGTGGAGTTGTGGGCCGGTAAGAGAAGCCCGACGCTGTCTAGCCAAGATCTATCCACACAGCTGAGGAGCAGGCCCTGAGAAACAAAACAACTTCCCCACCCCTGCCAGCAGAATATTGCAGAATAACTGGATTGATTGTTGGAGTAGGGGTGCAAAGCTGTATAGCTGCAAGGCTTGGACATTGTTGAATATAAAACAAACAACTCTAACACCTATTGAGATGAATATTAATGCAAGATACAATATGTTACCATGCAAGGAACTATTATAATTATGTATAGCTGACCAGTTGAGAACCTTGAGTTGAGATACTGAAATATAAACAGCCCTGACCCATTAGGAGGGACGGTATAATTATTATTTATATGTATTATATATAAACAAAGGAACAAGTCTTGTAGGACCTGGCCTGAGGTAGGCCTACAGACATAGGTGAGTGGAAAGATCACTTGTACGACGTGGTAAAGACACAGGTGAGTGGGAAGAGATCTTGAAGGCAAACAAGGTATAGCTAATTTGCATATGAATAACCTCGGAGGAACCGGGAACCTCGGCATGTTTAGTGAGTGAAATGATCTTGGGCACCTGCCTCTCGGGCAAACTGGAAGCATAGGGTGATTGACAAGCACATCTCTACATAGACACGCCTAGTCACCTGACCGGTTTACGGAGAAACCACCCATATCGAGCTTGGTCTTTAAACAATAAAATAATCAAAAGACCGGCCATAATTTTATTGTTGTGTGTGAGATCACAGAGATTTATAAAGCCCTGTTTCGATCTTAATATATTTTTCTCTGTACTTTTCAGTGTAAAGCTTTCCTTTTTAAGCCGCGTGTTAACCAGTTAAATTTTCGTTAACATTAAGTAAAATTAAAACTGAAAAATATTAATTTCCGTAATTTCCGTAAGGTATAATTGTAACTGTATTTCTGAAAGAAATTATTTTGGGAGCGAAATTTGAAATAGAACGGAAATTTAGCACACTGATCGAAAATTAGAATAAAAGCGAAAATTAACTTTCGAATGGAAATTAATAACAAAAGTGAAAGTGATACTTGAATAGTCTTTCCGATACAGATAGGCTACAGTCATAGGCGTACGGGAGTTTTCAGCAGTGGGGGGGGGGGCCAAGATTGAACTTCTGCCCGAAAAATACATCCGTCAAAAAGTTGACGACCTTTTATTTATTTATTTTTTTTAGTCGTTGGGGTTCGTGTCTGCCCGAAAAACCTGACTTGCCCGAAAGTTGACGACCTTTTTTTTAGTCGTTCGGGTCCGTGTTTTTTCCCGAAAAACCTGACTTGCCCGAAAGTTGACGACCTTTTTTTAAAAGTTGTTCGGGGTTTTTTGCCCGAAAAAACCACCAAACTTGGGGGGGCAATTGCCCCCTGCACCCCCGACTCGTACGCCTATGGCTACAGTGTTGTGCTTAGCCTGCAGCTTAAAGGCGCACATACTTTCTGACTCTTAAAACTATGCTATCATTGGCTTTGTATGTGTTTCCATTTGTGCAATTTATTATGGCCATTTGTATTTCTGTTTTTCAAGTTTTATCAATTAAATGAAGCAACGGACAAATTGCACAGATCGAGGAGGGATCTTGTCCCACGCAAAATAAGAGGATTTTTTCAGAGGGCTTTTGTTCGGGAGGAGTAATGTCCGAGGGGGTTATAATGTCCCGGGAATAAAGTCGTAGAACCGCCATGGCAACCTCTGAACACAATAGCCTAATGTATTGTATAGACCTATACCGGTATGCGATTGATGATTATATGATTAGAATTTAATCATAACATATCAATTCCATGTTGGAGATGCAGCATGAGTATACAAGTTTATGCTCTGTGAGAATGGACAACGCACGAGCGCCATATAGTTCAAGGTTTCTCCGCTACGTGCATAATGGTGGCGCCACGTTGTCTGTTGAATCGGTTGGATTTCAACCTCAACATGCATCGGATGCTTCATCTCAAAACGACGTCACCTATCAGAACTGTCATTTCTGCTACATTATAACAGCCATACATGTATGCAGTCTATTCATTGATTGACTATAGCTATTAAAGTGTGGTTATTCAGTCAAAACATGCAGTGGCTCTCATGAGACATAACTGCCATCAGGTTAAAGGCAATAGATAGTTCTCTTCAAAAATATATAGTGGGTCATTTTGATAACTATAGGTCGTCTAAATTTCCAGTTGGTCCAGTCTCGTATATAAATGATTGCTGGCTCATCCTTAAAAGAAGCCTAAATCGAAGGATGTTTCTGCGTAAAGTATTGCATCGACGTCAACCAAAGAGGAGATGGTTCACAATAAATTATCAAGAGACAGGACATTATTTTAAATAAGGAACGGACCAGTCATGCGGGAGGAGAGGTGGAGGGAGCGACGGGAAGGACAGGGAATAGAAGGAGCAGGAGCAGGAAGAGGAGGAGAAGGACGAGAAGGAGGAGAAGAAGGAGAAGAAGGAGAAGGAAGAGAAGGAGGAGAAGGAGGTGAAGAAGGAGGAGGCGGAGGAGGAAGAGGGACAGACGGGAGGACAGGGAACAGAACTAGAAGGAGAAGGAGGAGAGGGGCGCAGAAAAAGTAGAAGGAGGATGTGGAGGATTAGCACGACGATGGCAATTGAGGATATATAGACAAAGACGAAGGGATGAAGAAGAGGAGGGAGAAGAGGAAGAGGATGATAAGGAGGAGGCGGGGAGATGAGGGGCGGGAGGGGTTGGGTCTCGTTATCCGTTTCGGTCTGTCCGGACATCGGCTGCGTTTATCGGCTAAGCGCCGCCATTTGCAATTCAAATGGCTGACCTCCTCATGGGTCGACCTGAGCGACGCGTCAGAAGAAAAGCCCGGATCAGAGATGGGTTGATCGCCGACGACGACGACGACGACGACGTATTAGACGACCCTATGATGATGATGATGACGACAACGACGACGATGATGATGACGACAACGACGAAGCGTCCTATTTAACGACAACGACGACGTCTCGCTAGGAGACATTAGACGCCATCCACCGTTCCTCCACATGTACCCCACCCTCCCCCTGAGAATCTCCTCCCTACACCCTCTCCAGAGATTGCCCTGCTGCCCAACACCTTCCTTCAATGCGTCCGGTCTCTCTATGGATGTCCTTTGCTTCCTCTGTCTTAATCATGGGCCAACGCCTCTCCAACCGTTGAAATGCAATGCAATATATATATATATATATATATATATATAATGTATATATATAATGTATATATATACTGACCTATATGTATATTGTATAATAAATAAATGTTATAGTATATATTATATATCTTCGTATATATATATAGGCCTACACTGATCTATATGTATAACATATTATTATAAGGACACTCGCGCGCACACACACACATGCACACACACACACACACACATGCACACACATATATATATATATATATATATATATATATATAAGGGGGTGGCATCGATTGGAACAAAGATATATATATATATATATATATATATATATATCACGCATTCAGAACGGTTGGAGCAATTGTTCAACCGGAAATATATGAAGTGTTGTTGGACATCGAGAAGCAGAAAGAAACAAAGAATATGAACAGACCAACAATAGACAACACTACACTCATGAGTGTATACACACTTCAAGTGTAAAGGAGTCGATTAGTGTTCTATATGGTCATCGAGAGTCGTATAGATGTGTCTTTGTCCTGCAGTGACCACTGACCCCCTGACCTCAATGACCCCTCGGCCATTAACTTAGAACGTCAGCCATATCATTACATTCTGCTCGCTCTATATGCTCTCGTCCTAATATGAAATTAATGATGGACACCCCGTTCGTCGATCATGAGCCATGGCATATAGGATCTATGGTTTTGGCGATCATGTATACTTAGAGGTCTCCTCGTGATCTGTAGCATGTATGTATACCTGTGATTAAGAAGCTGAGTCCCCTTCGCAATTCTTCTCACCCTCCCCCCGCTAACTCAGTGCGTGGAAGGTCGTCCCCCGCGACTCTTACACGTCGTTTGCACTTAATTGCGCTCTACAATCAGACACATCTGTGGGAGCAGATAATGTTACCGCTCTGCTGATCGTTAAGACTTGTCCACTCTGCAGGAATCTTGGTTGATGGACTGAGTCCGACGGATGGATGGACGGAAGGACGGACAGACAGATAGACAGATAGATAGTGTTCTGAATAAGTAAGCAAAAGAATATAATTGTTGTCGAGTTTACATATAGTGCATGGTAGTATAGTAGAAGTAATAGTGTACAGTAGTATAGTAAGCTTAGAAGTATAGTAGTAGTAGTAGCAGCAGCAGCAGCTACAACAGCAGCAGTAGTAGTAGTAGCAGCAGCAGTAGTATTAGTAGCAGCAGCAGCAGCAGTATAGTAGCAGTAGTAGTAGTAAATATAAATTAGTACACGTGTATAATTATGAATTTAAGGAATTACCTGTGAGTTTCGAGTTGCAGTAGTCGTTTTTGCAGATGAACTGATTGTCGTCAAGGAAGTAGAGTTGATCTCCGGTTGACAGTTGCCTTCCGCAGACCATACAAGCGAAGCAGTTGACGTGGTAGACCTGGTCACGTGCCTTGCGGACGAGGTCACTTGGTGCGATGCCTTCCCTGCACCCGCCGCATTTCGCCCCAAACCGCCTGCAACAGTTGCCAATGCACACAAACATAATTTTAAAATGGTGATATTAGAAACAATTTTTAAATATATAATTAAGCATTAGAATACAACGCAATCTTGAGTATGCAACAAGAGAATCATCCGTTATTGTACCTTATGTGGATTTTTATACTTGAATAAAAAGCAATGAAGTTAAGATGAACAAAAAACTGAATGGTGCAGGAAAAATCGCAACAGCCGAAATGAAGAATAGATTAGAGACAAATAGCAGATCAATATATTGTATTGTAGGGCAGATGAAAGTGGAATAGAAAGGAATGAATAAGTACCGGGTATAAATACCATATAAGCTTAGTTCTATAGCGCAAACGAAAGGCATGATGCATAGAACAGAAGTCATGCAGTCTAATTACTCAACGGGGAGAATTGATTGTTAAGTTATTATAGATCCATTTGGGTCTATTTTTAATCCAGGTTTTTAATTAAGCACAATAACATCTGTTGTATTAGGTCTGGCTTTCACACTGAAGTCGATTACAAATTGGCGCAACAGAAATATAGTTTATTCATAATAAAGCTTTTGAATTGCTGCCGTGACATTAGTTCGTATATAGTATACATACATAATTACTGTGCATGGCTTTGAGCATATTGCATTGTGTCATGCATGCACGATGCATGAATGAAGGGTCAGTCATGAACAACAACAACACAATGCCTTCTGCATGCATGACGACAACGATTGTCACATTAATACAAAGAATAGAAAGTATCCACACATCGCGACCATATGGCAAGAGGTCGAGAATCACATAAACACTTCCATTCTTTGTGCATGACCCGATATAAGGATCAATTCTTCAAAGGGTCTTTATGTACAGCCACCGCATGCATGTGTACACTGCACGTACTTATACTCGGGTACAATACACAAACCATAGACATATGGCCATAAGCATATGGTCTGTAATTTGATACTTTAGGCTTGATAGCTAACGACCAACAACGAACATCTGTAGCATTGATAGAAATTTCAACTAATCAATTTTCTGCGATTGCAAGCAAAGGAACGGCGGCAGACTACAAGGAGGAAATTAAAACTTCAAAATATAGGACCACCCTCCGATTGCATGCGCTATATATATATATATATATATATATATATATATATATATATACACTGTGTCCGGAAAAAAAGGGACCCATTTTCTGAATATGAAAATAAATAGTAAATATTACGCGATTTTCACAATTCAAACACCATTTTAATCCTTACATATTTGTCTAACATTGGTGAAAATATAAAAGTTACAATCATAATAATGACGTCATCATGACGTCATTTGCATACAAATGCATGTGGCCGGCCATTCATGCATGGTTTCGGTTGGTATATTGGTTTTTGGTAAAACGGAAATCCATTTAATAGAACCAGGAGTGAAAATAAATGCAGCTTATTAGAGGGAAATTCTGCGCTGTAAAAAAAGTGATGAATGCTATCCGGGAATAATCGGAACAATAGCCTACACATTTAAACAAAATAGCGCTTCAGTTCACTGAGTTCGTCAATCTGTTGAACTGTTAACTAAGGAGTCTCGAATTTCATTCCTCTTAATAATATTATTTGACTGCTAAACGGCCGCCCGATTAAATCCCGCCCTTAATAAGAGTTGGAGACTGATGGAGGAGAAGGTGTAGGCTACAAGACAAGGATAAGAGACATTGGAGAACTCCGTGAGCGAATTGTTAATGCCTGCTGGGGAGGATTTTGATAAGCAGGTTATCGATGCTGTTGTTGGCTATTAGCGCGATCGTTTTGAAGCTTACGTTGAGGCCAAAGGTGTACACTTTGACCACAAAATAATTCAGATACAAAAATAAAATCAAACTTACATTTATTATTGATAAATTACATCATAAAAACATTGAAATGTTTGAAGATTTTGCGCATTTATCTCCGAAATTTGACTTTTTGTGCAAATGACGTCATTATGACGTCATTATTTGGAATGAAACTTTTATATTTTCACAATTGTTAGATAAATATGTTAGGATAAAAACGGTCTTTGAATTATGAAAATCGATTAATATTTACTATTTATTTTCATATTTACAAAATGGGTCCCTTTTTTTCCGGACACAGTGTATATATATAGATGCCTATATATAACCAACAGACAAAGTTCCAGATATATAGAACAACAGATACTTACTTACTTACTTCAATCATAGTTATAGGCCTGTGCATGGATGGTTTCATTGTTTGTATATATATATATATATATATATATATATATATAAACTCAGAAATTTAAACTATATAATATGCATGCCTATTTCTATATGTATGTATGTGCACTTGTTATAGCGCCCCTTCAAGCTCTCTTTCTACTCAGAGGCGCTCCCGATGCAGAGCGGACACTGCATCGGAGTTTCACGCCGAAGCGCTGAGCAATTGTAAGTGAAGGACTTGCCCAAGGTCCTTACGCGGGGATGTGGATTCGAACCTCGGACCTTCCGGCTCCAAGGCAACGACGCCACCACTAGACCACCGCGCCCCACAATATAATCTATAATCTCATGTCAAACAAATGATGTTCACTAACTAACAAAATAAATAACTAACTGACTAAGTATAACTGACTGACTGACCACCAATTCATCCATTCATCCATCCATCCATCCATTCGTCCATCCATCCATCCACCCTCCCACCCACCCACTCACTCACCTACTCACTCACTCACTCACTCACTCACTCACTCACTCACTCACTCACTCACTCACTCACTCACTCACTCACTCACTCACTCACTCACTCACTCACTTACTCTCACCCACCCACTCACTCACTCACCCACCCACTCACTCACTCACCCACTCATCCACCCACCTTGCCCTTTCCTTTTTTGAAATGACCTTTCTCATTTATAATATATATGTATATACACTTTCTTGTCCTGGGCACGACGTTAAACTGCATCCATCCTCTGCCACAGGGAACCAACAAAGTCCCTGTGCTGGTCCTAAGCCCGGACAAAATGAGGAAGGTTTGCCAGATGGGTGGCGATACTCTGGCAGTAAAAAAACCAAGACGATTGTAATCCGCCAAAACCACGACACAAGTGACATGGCTACCCAGATGCTTCAAGGTGTCATGATGTGAAGCAGACATGCACAGGTCGGTCAGGACAGACTGGTGGAGAGAGTCGGGGGAGAGAGCGTGGGACACAACGGGCATTGACCCACGTTGTCCTTCATGCCTCTTTTTCACGATTCTCTTCAATCGGACAATGTGGTCTAGATGCTCCAAGATGTTAATGGTATGGAGCAGACCTGCTGACCGGACAAGTTTAGGCTGGGCAGCATGACGCGAGACAGACTCAGACAGAGAGTGGCGTCGGACTCTAACGGGCATTGAGCCCTATATGATATTGATGATGATGATGATGATATACACTCTCAGATTTTTCACCCTCATCTGCCCGCTGCTTGAAGACTCGTTGACTCCCTCGGGGCTTTCGCGCAGTGAATATGGCTTATATATATATATATATATATATATATATATATATATATATATATATATATATATATAGCGCCAATAGTCTATTATTATCGATACCCGTATATCCCAGCACATAGAGGTATACGTGTTTGCATAATTACACCCGGAGTTAGCCAGACACACAGGCAAAGAGACAAGAGATGCCGAATGCTCGTTGAAGGAAACATTCAATCGGACGCTTATATAGGTTATTTTGCATATACGGAAGAGAAAGAGTAAGTATTATACTATGCCTATAGTTTATGTGGTGTGTCGACTATATATATATATATATATATATATATATATATATACACCGTGACTCAAAAAAAACTAAGCCAAATTGTTTTGCATATATCTCTAATACCTGATGACATATGAAGCTACAATTTTCCAAATATTTAGAGAAGTGGACCAAAAATATGATTCCAAAATTTCATGAAATAAAGTTGAACGGATAAAAAGATATGAATATTTAAACTTCATATACCGAAATTGCAGTTTACAAGCAATTTTCTGTGAGATTCGATAAACTGTTTCCCTATTATCTCCAATGCCTGATGATTAATCATTCTAAAATTTTCCAGATATGTAGAGAATTGAACTACCAATATGACCCCAACAGTATGGTTTGATAATTTAATTAAACAAGATGCTCAAAATGTCCCCCTTCTGCTTGCACGCAAGCCTGAGGGCACTGGCGCCATTGCAATGGCAACAGCAACGTCGATTATCCTCTGGTTCAGGCCATCCCGCACTTCCAACAAGCGTTGCTTCAGATCGTTTATATCATGGATTGTTGTCTGGTAGGCTCGATCTTGCATCACGCTCCTCATTTTATAGTCGACAGGATTCAAATCTGGACTGTTCGGAGGCCATAATGTGGGAGAAATAAAGTCTACACAATAACAGACTTGCTGAAAACTGAAATTTTGGGTGATGAAGTTGAAATATCTATATCCTTCTATCCCTTCACATTTATGACATGAAATTTTGGAATCCTATTCTTGGTTCAATTCCCTAAATATCTGGAAAATGTTTTTATGATTACTTATCAGACATCAGAGATGTAAAAAAAATTGTTTGGCTTACTTTTTATTGAATCTGACAGAAAATTTGCTTGTAAACTGCAATTTCGGTATATGAAGTTTAAATATTCATATCTTTTTATCCGTTCAACTTTATTTCATGAAATTTTGGAATCATATTCTTGGTCCACTTCTCTAAATATTTGGAAAATTGTAGCTTCATATGTCATCAGGTATTAGAGATGTATGCAAAACAATTTGGCTTAGTTTTTTTTGAGTCACGGTGTATATATATAATTACAGAGGGCAACGTTAGACGGACTGTAAAAGCAATTAAGGACACCACACAGATCGAGGCAGGGCATGCATGAGGGACATAAACACTGCAGACAGTGGCAAAGACATATATAGACAGAAGGGCAGGAAGAGACATTGAGGGAGGCATAGACAGAGGCATAGATATATGGGCATGGGCAGAGTATATGCATGGCATGCAGAGTATATAGGCGTGGGCATGGAGAAAGACATGCATGCATGGGCTTATATATAGAGGCACATTGACAGAGGCATGCACGATGAGAGGCATGGACAGAGGCCGGGGCATGAGGCTTATAGCCGATGTCATGCGTATACAGGCATAGAATAAGCATAAACATTGGACAGAGGTATGGGCAGAGCAATAGACAGAGACGCAAACAAAGACATGAGCATGCAGTGCTATTGCCTATAATTATATGCATAGGCATAGAAGAAAACATGGACAGAAGCATAAACAGATACATATGCATGGGCGTTGACAGACACACATAGGCAGAGGCATAAACAGAGACAAAGATAGATACATCGACAGAGACATATAGACAGACATAAGTAGTTGGCAAATAGCCGGGACCAGCGCAATCCGCATAGCCGATACCAGCGCACCAACGCAGATTGCGCTGGTCCCGGCTATTAGCCTTGAAGAATTTAGCGTTTGCGCTCATTAGTATTCATGATATGCAGTGACTGCGCTCATCAATATTCATGATATGCAGTGATGTCATAGTTCCAAATCTTTCTCGAAGCTTGGAGAAATCTCATTGTTCCTTTGGTGTGCCCTCGGGCAATCGCTTTACTGGGCGCGATAACAATCTCTACCGCGGCGCATCGTCGCACACGTTAATTGCAGGCCGGCGAATTTTTGAAAAAGAAAGCAGGATAGGACAAAATAAAAACCACAGAAAATCCTAGATTTTCCACCTAGATTTTTCCACCTAGAAAAACCCAAGATATAAAAAAACCCAAGATTTTTAAAAAAACCCAAGATTTTTTCTAAAAACCCAAGATTTTTAACAAAACCCAAGATTTTTCAAAAATCCAAGGTTTTTCAAAAATCCAATATTTCTCAGAAAATCCAAGTAGTAGTTGGCAAATAGCCGGGACCAGCGCAATCCGCATAGCCGATACCAGCGCACCAACGCAGATTGCGCTGGTCCCGGCTATTAGCCTTGAAGAATTTAGCGTTTGCGCTCATTAGTATTCATGATATGCAGTGACTGCGCTCATCAATATTCATGATATGCAGTGATGTCATAGTTCCAGATCTTTCTCGAAGCTTGGAGAAATCTCATTGTTCCTTTGGTGTGCCCTCGGGCAATCGCTTTACTGGGCGCGATAACAATCTCTACCGCGGCGCATCGTCGCACACGTTAATTGCAGGCCGGCGAATTTTTGAAAAAGAAAGCAGGATAGGACAAAATAAAAACCACAGAAAATCCTAGATTTTCCACCTAGATTTTTCCACCTAGAAAAACCCAAGATATAAAAAAAACCAAGATTTTAAAAAAAAAACCAAGATTTTTTCTAAAAACCCAAGATTTTTAACAAAACCCAAGATTTTTCAAAAATCCAAGGTTTTTCAAAAATCCAATATTTCTCAGAAAATCCAAGATTTTTTCAAAAAACTCAAGATTTTTCAGAAAATGCAAGATTTTTCACTTTTTATCACTGAGTATCCTTCCTCCCTCCCACCCTCCCTCCCTCCATCTCTCCCTCACGCCAAGCATTTTATGTTTGCATATTCTCAAGCTTTAAAACACAAAAATTGACTAAAATTCAAAAATGGAAATAAAATGTATTAACTTTACTCTTCCTTGCATGCACCCTTCCTCCCTCCCTTCCGTCCGCCATTTCCCATTTCATCGAATCTTGCATTGTGGTGTGTCTTCAATCGTTGAAACGTTAAGTATTGATGAAAAATATGAACAATGCAACTATAATGCCACAATTTTACACTTCCTTGCATGCACCCTTCCTCCCTTCCTCCATTTCTCATACCATTGATTCTTGCATTACAGGGTATTTTTAAACAATGAAACGCTAAGTATTAATGGAAATATTAACTAGACAACTACAATGACTCAATTTTACTCTTCCATACGCCACCCTCCCTTCCTCCATTTCACCTCCCTCCATTTCTTATTCCATTGGTTTTTGCATTACAGTGTATTTTCTAACATTGAAACGCTAAGTATTGATGAAAATATGAACAATGCAACTACAATGTCTCAATTTTATACTTCCATACCTAACCTCTCTTCCTCCATTTCACCCTCCCTCCATTTCTCATTCCATTGGTTTTTGCATTATAGTGTATTTTCTAACCTTGAAACGCTAAATATTGATGAAAATACGAACAATGTAACTACAGTGGTTCAATTTTAGACTTCCTTACATGCACCTCTCCTCCCTCCCTCCATTTCTCATTCCACTGAATCTTGCATTATAGTGAATCTTCAAACATTGAGTATTGATGAAAATATTATCATTGTAACTATAAGGGTTCAGTTTTATTCTCCCTTCCTCCCTTTCTTCCTCCCTCCACAAATAACACAGAAGAATGTACCTTTCTCTTCAAAAATGACACATTTCACGCATGCACAGCACCAACAACTGAAAAATCGCAAGTCTTTCCCTCCCAAAATGGCACATATTCCACATTTCTCGCATGCACAAGTCCAAAAAACCGATGAATCGACCAAACTTGCATACCAGATATGGTGGCCTTTCCAACTGTCATGCATGTGCAAACTCAAAAACTCAAGAATCGCTCAACATTCCACTCCCAATATGGTGACCACATGGTCAATAATGCTAGGCGCTGTTCACTTAAAAATTTTGGGATTGCCAATTCTACGCATATAGGTGTACTTTGGCAAGCAAAAACAGACAGAATTGAAAGGCGAATACAGAACTTAGTCACATTTTGAACCTTCACCTTCAAGCCTTTGTTACTTGAATGCAATTATACTAGACGCTACTCACTTTAAAATTTTACCCGCAGGACATTCCTTTGTTATGTACAAACAGGAACGCGTGAGAGGCGAATACACACTTAGCAACATTTTCATTCTTTCACAATCAATTTCTTTATTCTTTGGTAAGAGAAATAGATACCAATCACTTTAAACTTGTGATGACATCAATTTTTCAGACATAGAAACGCTTTGAGATGCGCAAACCGTGACAGACGAATACTGCACATAGCAACATTTTCAACTTTTCTCATTCAAGGTCTTCATTCTTGAGTCAAATCAATAGCTGTCACACGATTTAAAAATTGACGAGACATCCGTTTGTACAAACAACGGAATACTTTGGCGAGCAGAACCAGTGATGCATGAGAGGCGAACACGCCACTTAGCAGAATGGACATTATCGTATTTCTTTACCATGCACACTAAAACGAGTGACATCATGATTTTCCACAATTCTAAAAATAGAAACACTGGAAATATGCATTTGTATGGAATGAGAGTACGCTGTTGTCATAGCTTGAGTGGCGAAAGCAGAGAAAAAGGAGGAGAGAATCTTAGAAGCATTTGGTGGTAATTTTACAAATACAAGTACAACATTAGTTGAAGAGCTTGTTTATATGACACATGAAATCTTCATTCCATGCATTCTTTCGTCTATTAGACACATTATTTGCAGAGGCTTATATGAGCAAACTACATATATTCATTCTTTGCAGCATTTCTAAGTAACAAAGCGGAATGAACATGGCTACAATGCATATCAACTGAAGGCGTGGATTTACCTCTTAGTTACACAAATTGCCAACTTTCTAAGAATCAAAGGTATTTTCTGTTACAAAATAGACGAGTGAGGTACGGTACGCTCGAAAAAGAAGTTTTCTAACACGTCAGACTGAACAAGTGCATGCAGAGTTGGACGATTTACGATGTGAAATGGTAAAGTGCAAGAAGCAAGGAGGAGGCGGAGGAAGAAGAAGATTCGTAGGAGGGTGATGTTATGCGTCTTAGAGGTATGGGCCATTAGAATTTCCATGTTATGATGAGCATTCAAGATTTTAGTGACTCATAAAATAGAATATTGCAAGCACACAAGCTGCCATTCGTAATACAAATAGCTTTAGATGAATTTTATATTACATAGATATGACAGTTTAGTCGAATTCCGTAGCTTAACAATTCTAAGGATGTTGCATTCGTTGAAATTGAATTCACGTATGTTGCAGGACTTAGAAATTTTCCTTGCTATATTGTTGAACTCATAGTATGTAAGACGAATAGTGCGAATGTTGCATGTGCAAAGCAGTGTTTGAGCGCATTTCCTAGTCGTAAAATGCCAAATGATGAAGGAATGGAGCGTCACTTAACGATCTGACATGTTTCCATTACATTACTTTACTCTACTTTGTACGAAATTGTAAATTTCGAATGTATGAAAAGGTAAAGTATGCAACTCTTAAACAACACTTTTAAGGTTTTTCGTTTGCCAATACAGATTGTAAAATGTATTACATGTTTCTTTACCTTTTCATACACTCGAAATTTACAATTCCATACAAAGTAGAGTAAAGTATTGTAAAGGAAACATGTAATACATTTTACAATCTGTATTGGCAAACGAAAAACCTTAAAAGTGTTGTTTAAGAGTTGCATACTTTACCTTTTCATACATTCGAAATTTACAATTTCGTACAAAGTAGAGTAAAGTAATGTAATGGAAACATGTCAGATCGTTAAGTGACGCTCCATTCCTTCATCATTTGGCATTTTACGACTAGGAAATGCGCTCAAACACTGCTTTGCACATGCAACATTCGCACTATTCGTCTTACATACTATGAGTTCAACAATATAGCAAGGAAAATTTCTAAGTCCTGCAACATACGTGAATTCAATTTCAACGAATGCAACATCCTTAGAATTGTTAAGCTACGGAATTCGACTAAACTGTCATATCTATGTAATATAAAATTCATCTAAAGCTATTTGTATTACGAATGGCAGCTTGTGTGCTTGCAATATTCTATTTTATGAGTCACTAAAATCTTGAATGCTCATCATAACATGGAAATTCTAATGGCCCATACCTCTAAGACGCATAACATCACCCTCCTACGAATCTTCTTCTTCCTCCTCCTCCTCCTTGCTTCTTGCACTTTACCATTTCACATCGTAAATCGTCCAACTCTGCATGCACTTGTTCAGTCTGACGTGTTAGAAAACTTCTTTTTCGAGCGTACCGTACCTCACTCGTCTATTTTGTAACAGAAAATACCTTTGATTCTTAGAAAGTTGGCAATTTGTGTAACTAAGAGGTAAATCCACGCCTTCAGTTGATATGCATTGTAGCCATGTTCATTCCGCTTTGTTACTTAGAAATGCTGCAAAGAATGAATATATGTAGTTTGCTCATATAAACCTCTGCAAATAATGTGTCTAATAGACGAAAGAATGCATGGAATGAAGATTTCATGTGTCATATAAACAAGCTCTTCAACTAATGTTGTACTTGTATTTGTAAAATTACCACCAAATGCTTCTAAGATTCTCTCCTCCTTTTTCTCTGCTTTCGCCACTCAAGCTATGACAACAGCGTACTCTCATTCCATACAAATGCATATTTCCAGTGTTTCTATTTTTAGAATTGTGGAAAATCATGATGTCACTCGTTTTAGTGTGCATGGTAAAGAAATACGATAATGTCCATTCTGCTAAGTGGCGTGTTCGCCTCTCATGCATCACTGGTTCTGCTCGCCAAAGTATTCCGTTGTTTGTACAAACGGATGTCTCGTCAATTTTTAAATCGTGTGACAGCTATTGATTTGACTCAAGAATGAAGACCTTGAATGAGAAAAGTTGAAAATGTTGCTATGTGCAGTATTCGTCTGTCACGGTTTGCGCATCTCAAAGCGTTTCTATGTCTGAAAAATTGATGTCATCACAAGTTTAAAGTGATTGGTATCTATTTCTCTTACCAAAGAATAAAGAAATTGATTGTGAAAGAATGAAAATGTTGCTAAGTGTGTATTCGCCTCTCACGCGTTCCTGTTTGTTACCAGTAGCGTATAGACAAATGTTCTTCCGTGCCTCTGATTTTCATTCCTATTCCACAAGAAGTGCAAATTTGTATAGACAACCATTTGCTCATACTAACACTCGTTTATTTTCGATCAGATATACTGGTGCTAATATTTGGAACAGTATCCCCTCAGCTATAAGTCAATTACATGGTCTTCATATCTTCAAGAAACGCCTACGTTGTTATATTATCAATCGAACTGCTTGAATTATTGTGTTGAATTGGGTGTGTTAGTTAAGTGTTAGTTAAGTGTTAGTTAAGTGTTAGTTAAGTGTTAGTTAAGTTGTGTTATCTATCCTCTATTAATAAGTTACTGTCCTGATTATATTTCTATTTCTGCAATCGTTTAAACCGGCTGTCATGTCCTGTATATTATGCCTTGCAATTCAATGATTACTGGGTGGCCCAATTAGCGGGATTTCCATCCCTTCCGGGTCTCCCCTTGATACCACTAAATATGTACAATTCCCTGTTCACTGCCTTGATTGTTATTTTTGGTGCGTATTCAGGAAATAAACTGATTTGATTTGATTTTGATTTGAATGTCCTGCGGGTAAAATTTTAAAGTGAGTAGCGTCTAGTATAATTGCATTCAAGTAACAAAGGCTTGAAGGTGAAGGTTCAAAATGTGACTAAGTTCTGTATTCGCCTTTCAATTCTGTCTGTTTTTGCTTGCCAAAGTACACCTATATGCGTAGAATTGGCAATCCCAAAATTTTTAAGTGAACAGCGCCTAGCATTATTGACCATGTGGTCACCATATTGGGAGTGGAATGTTGAGCGATTCTTGAGTTTTTGAGTTTGCACATGCATGACAGTTGGAAAGGCCACCATATCTGGTATGCAAGTTTGGTCGATTCATCGGTTTTTTGGACTTGTGCATGCGAGAAATGTGGAATATGTGCCATTTTGGGAGGGAAAGACTTGCGATTTTTCAGTTGTTGGTGCTGTGCATGCGTGAAATGTGTCATTTTTGAAGAGAAAGGTACATACTTCTGTGTTATTTGTGGAGGGAGGAAGAAAGGGAGGAAGGGAGAATAAAACTGAACCATTATAGTTACAATGATAATATTTTCATCAATACTCAATGTTTGAAGATTCACTATAATGCAAGATTCAGTGGAATGAGAAATGGAGGGAGGGAGGAGAGGTGCATGTAAGGAAGTCTAAAATTGAACCACTGTAGTTACATTGTTCGTATTTTCATCAATATTTAGCGTTTCAAGGTTAGAAAATACACTATAATGCAAAAACCAATGGAATGAGAAATGGATGGAGGGTGAAATGGAGGAAGGGAGGTTAGGTATGGAAGTATAAAATTGAGACATTGTAGTTGCATTGTTCATATTTTCATCAATACTTAGCGTTTCAATGTTAGAAAATACACTGTAATGCAAAAACCAATGGAATAAGAAATGGAGGGAGGTGAAATGGAGGAAGGGAGGGTGGCGTATGGAAGAGTAAAATTGAGTCATTGTAGTTGTCTAGTTAATATTTCCATTAATACTTAGCGTTTCATTGTTTAAAAATACCCTGTAATGCAAGAATCAATGGTATGAGAAATGGAGGAAGGGAGGAAGGGTGCATGCAAGGAAGTGTAAAATTGTGGCATTATAGTTGCATTGTTCATATTTTTCATCAATACTTAACGTTTCAACGATTGAAGACACACCACAATGCAAGATTCGATGAAATGGGAAATGGCGGACGGAAGGGAGGGAGGAAGGGTGCATGCAAGGAAGAGTAAAGTTAATACATTTTATTTCCATTTTTGAATTTTAGTCAATTTTTGTGTTTTAAAGCTTGAGAATATGCAAACATAAAATGCTTGGCGTGAGGGAGAGATGGAGGGAGGGAGGGAGGGAGGGAGGAAGGATACTCAGTGATAAAAAGTGAAAAATCTTGCATTTTCTGAAAAATCTTGAGTTTTTTGAAAAAATCTTGGATTTTCTGAGAAATATTGGATTTTTGAAAAACCTTGGATTTTTGAAAAATCTTGGGTTTTGTTAAAAATCTTGGGTTTTTAGAAAAAATCTTGGGTTTTTTTAAAAATCTTGGTTTTTTTTATATCTTGGGTTTTTCTAGGTGGAAAAATCTAGGTGGAAAATCTAGGATTTTCTGTGGTTTTTATTTTGTCCTATCCTGCTTTCTTTTTCAAAAATTCGCCGGCCTGCAATTAACGTGCTTTACTGGGCGCGATAACAATCTCTACCGCGGCGCATCGCCGCGGTAGAGATTGTTATCGCGCCCAGTAAAGCGATTGCCCGAGGGCACACCAAAGGAACAATGAGATTTCTCCAAGCTTCGAGAAAGATCTGGAACTATGACATCACTGCATATCATGAATATTGATGAGCGCAGTCACTGCATATCATGAATACTAATGAGCGCAAATGCTAAATTCTTCAAGGCTAATAGCCGGGACCAGCGCAATCTGCGTTGGTGCGCTGGTATCGGCTATGCGGATTGCGCTGGTCCCGGCTATTTGCCAACTACTGACATATATAGACAGATGCACAGACAAGGGTATACTGGCAGAGGAAGAGACGAAAGCATGGACAGAAAGGCATAAACAGATACACAGACAGAGACAGAGACATAGATGTATACAGGCAGAGAGCCATGCAGAGACGAAAGCATGGACAGAAGCACATAGGCTACAGAGAGAGAGACAGAGGCATGGACAGAGACATATACAGAGACAGAGACAGATGGAGACATGTACAGAGACAGACACAGACGGAGACATATACAGAGACAGAGACAGAGAGAGAGACAGACCTGAAGAAGTCATCCTTGCAGTATAGTTTTCCATCCCTGGAGAAGCACTTTTCCGTGAGGCTGCACTGACAGTCGACGCAATGGACGCACCTCGAGTGCCATGTCCTCTCGAGGACGGTCAGCAGGAATCGATCGAGGATCGGTTGGTTGCACCCAGCACACAGCACCAGCATCGCCCTCTCAATGGTGCCCAACAACAGCCACACTCCAAGCACCACACTCAACTGCTGGAATCAAGAACCTCCTCCGACGGAATCTCTCCGGTCTCGTTAGTCAACGAATTATAGATCCATCCATCTCCCGTTCCAAGTTGTTTACACTTCGACCACAACAGAGCAACGACGACATCCACTTTTAAGTATATTTCCAAATCTTGTGATATCTGCCGTTGCAATGCGCACCTTCTTCAGGTGAGAATAATAATTGACAAAACAACAGAAGACTCTCTTACAACAGTTGCACTGTCTTCAATGAATTTACGCCGAACAGACGAGAAACTTTTTACTCGCGTGTATACTGTATACTACGACGGTGGCCACTGATTGCGCTCAGCTCGAGCAGCACCTTATTATTATAACGGTCGGACGGTAGTAGGTTAGGTGAGCACTGAGCAGCGGCTGTAGAGCGTTAGAGCCGTCACCTCAGTTGTAGCATAAGCCAAGTCAATGCTCAGTGCTGCAATGTCCCGCTGTTTGTCGTTCTTTCATTCATTCATCGCATGCAGAAGTTAGAAGACCTCGTGTGCCCCATGAAGTGAGAGAAACTGATGAACTGTCCCTCTGCGGCGTCTATACTGACTCCAACGCGAAAGAGATGGGGCGAGGGAGAAGGAGAGCGAAAGAGATGCTGCTGCTGCTTCTTGGTCACCGGCTGCTGATGCTGATGATGGTGATGGAGCGTGTGCAGCAGCCGCCACCAGTCACGACGGAGGTCCTGTCGAACACGACCACTCGCTCTTTCGTCCATTCCCACGCTCGAATGAGGCGCTGCGATTGGCTGGCGTCGCCTGCCAATCACACTTCTCGTGGCGATTCATCGGCGCCGTAGACGACGCGGTGGGCGGGGCAACTGTGGCTGTTCCACCGACGGTTGATTGATCGCTCGTCTCTGTCCATCAATTCACAATCAAAGCGATCTCTCTACTTCCCTATTCAACCTAAAGACGCGTTTAACGGAGGAAGGATGGGGATAGAGGGAGGGGAGGGGAGAGAGGGGAGGGGAGGGGAGAGGGGCCGGTGGCCAGCGTGTGTCGACCGTATCCTGTACTCCCACTCCTTCCCTCTCCCTCTCCCTCTTCCATGTGCGATTCACAGATGCATTGAATGATCTCTCTCACCGTTGAATACACCTTTCCATAAACACCCACATACACCAAGATCTTTCCTTTTGATGAATCTTGCCTGTGCAGTGTGCACACTATACTCGCAGCTCTACAATCTACATGCGGCAGTCACACCAAAGAGACTTTCGCCTTCAGTTCGCTTATACGATCAGTGTGAGAATTGTGGATAGGGGTGGCCTATGATAAACTTGGAATTTGTGTGCGAAAAGCAGAGTTTACTATGGGGCTCTAAGAAAGACTGGGAGGTTGAAACCCTCCAACCCCGCGGCAATTCTCACCCTGCTTACGATTAGCAATTGAGAGATGCATTGTTAATAATCTCAACTCTCAAGGAATGTATACGCATTAAGATTACCTGTATAGGTCCTCAAGCCTTTCATCACAATATCCTGCCTGTTAAGTTTAGCCTTGCAGTGATTTAAATTAGCATCTTGCATTCATATAGGATTTTGTCCTCGCGAGTGGTGTGCTATACTCCGATATCAGAACGCTACATTTGCATTGCCATGTAGTGCCACATGTCAGCGCATGTATATGACATTGCAAGTATATATAGACCTATATAATTTTATACAATCAGGTATACGAGCCTGTTGCTATATTTAAAGACACTGCATGTGTCATTTTAGTGTCACCCCTCCTTTCTCCAGGCTTGGGACTGGCACTGCCAAAGTAAACGAGCAGTGGTGGAGTATATATATACTGACATTTCTGGCATCTTGAATAGAAGCCTGTATACGAAGGCCGTTCCATGCACCTCCACTCATGCATGCATGCATGCATAATTATATAGCCTAGCTCATATTATTACCCATGCATGGCAGCATGCCGACTTGCAACCGTGGGCGACCCGATGATCCCCCATATATATAGATTCGTAGAGTATCGATACTCCCGAGATCCTGCGTGGCCGAGTGGGTTGTATAGCCCGATCGCCAAGCCGGCGGCCCGGTTTCGATTCCCGGTCGGTCAGTTTATCAGAGATTAATTTCTCGGATCTCTACTGCGGGTGGCTCGGTCGCAATATAAACGTGGAGTGTGAGGTTGCACTCTGCCTCCGACTGTAAAGGCTCTTTGGTCATACACGGTCGTTACACTACTTTTCGTGATACTCCCTTCGGTCTCGCTTACATTATAATAGACTAAATAGAGCGATATACACGATGCTGTTTGTTTGACAAATGACGACAGACGAATAGCTGCGAAACCCGGTTGTAGGACATTTCCCCCCTGGACAATTCCCCCCGGACAATTTCCCCCCGGACGTTTCCCCCCTCTGCATACACATACATACATACATACATACATACATACATACATACATACATACATACATACATACATACATACATACATACAAACATACATACATACATACATGTGCATACATACATACATACAAACATACATACATACATACATACATACATACATACATACATACATACATACATACATACATACATACATACATACATACATACATACATACATGCATACATACATACATACATACATACATACATACATACATACATACATACATACATACATACATACATACATACATGTGCATACATACATACATACAAACATACATACATACATACATACATACATACATACATACATACATACATACATACATACATACATACATACATACATACATACATACATACATACATGCATGCATGCATGCATGCATGCATGCATGCATGCATGCATACATACATACATACATACATACATACATACATACATACATACATACATACATACATACATACATACATACATACATACATACATACATACATACATACATACATACATACATACATACATACATACATACATACATACATACATACATACATATATACATACAAACATACATACATACATACATACATGTACATACATACATACATACATACATACAAACGATTTATGCAAATATGTATGTATAACTATATGTTTGTTTGTATGTATGTTTGTATGTATGTTTGTATGTATGTTTGTTTGTATGTTTGTATGTTTGTGTATATGCATGTATGTATGCATGCATGCATGTACCGTATGTATGCATACGTATACGGGGGGGAAATGTTCTAGGATGGGGGGAAATGTCCGGGGGGAATTGTCCGGAGGGGAATTGTCCGGGGGGGAATTGTCCAGCGGTGGAAATGTCCGGTCACCGCGAAATCCAGATCGGGCTATATATGGTCGTGACAGCATATGATCAAGGACCTTTCAAGGTATATGGAAACAGTGAAACCCCATGCACTCCCCGCCTCTGGTGAATGGGATTCGCCAACCACTCCATCGGAGGTGCATGATCAGTGATCACTGGTCATGTATGGTGCACATGGGAACTCCATGGCTCGCTTGGCTACACCGGTAAAGTCGATGGCCGCGCGTCTGCACGCTAATTGATGAAAGATAACTGGCTATTTCAGAGATTCAAAATCTCGGGGTCACACGGTCCGTCCACGGGGACCTAAATGGCGTGGCGACACTAATCATCTTCGATATGGCAGTGTCGTTAAACATGTAACACAGATATGGTGCACATGCATGGGCCTCTGTCTAGATGTTTGGTTTCCGGTCAATAGCTGCAAAACTGTGAGCGCGTATTCTGGACAAGCGTAGGCCTACACACATAGGCCCACGCACATTAGGGTGGAGTGAAAAACACGAAAATCAAAATTTTTAAACGTAACAGCAATAAAAAGTTGTCTAATGGTATGGGGTCAAGAAATCTCACAAAAGTTTTGAAAAATATTAATGTCTTCGTTTGCCACCAGAGGGCCAAAATTTCGAAAAATTGTCTTTTTTAAAGAAAATTTATGGTTTTCTTATGAAATATTTTTCATGCAACACAATTTACCACCACACAATATACCGTTGGAAAGAGCTCTTATAACTGATTAAAATGATGTATTAATTTTTAGAATAGTCCCATATTTCTAGAAGATATTAACTTTTTACTATACCCCACATTCGCGACATGTCGCTATGCCTGAAAACTGTAAAACACTAATAACTTTTTTATCCTTTGAGATATTTCAACTTGTGATATGCCATTCGATTCAGTTTAAGACGGCTTTTTCAACGGTGCATTGAAACTTCCAAAACCATCCACGAAAAAGTTCTAAATCTCATGAAACCATAAAAAAGAGGAAAACTAAAGAAAAATATTTGGAGAAATATACTGAACAGGGAATAACTATGAAAACCTTTAACTTTATGTTTCTCAACATTTCTAAGTGATACAGTCATCATCAGCACCCAATATTATGAGGAAGAACTGTTCTCAAGATTTGTTTTCCATTTAAATTAAATTATAGTATATTGCAAATGCATGCAATAAACGAGCATTTCAGTTAAAATCTTGCATATTGTTTTTCTGAAAAACCTTACTTGATACAGCAATTCTGAACACACCATCGTGTTCAGCACGTCAACTTCTATAGAAAACAGTCAAAGTTTTTTCGGAAATAAAAAATAATAATTTATAGTATATTTAAATATATACAATATATGAGTATTTAAGTTAAAGTCTTGCATACTGTTTTTCTCAAAGAGCTTACGTGATACAACAATTCTGAGCACACCATCGTGTTCAGCACGTCAACTTCTATAGAAAACGGTCAAAGTTTTCTCGGAAATAAAAAACAATAATTTATAGTATATTTAAATATATACAATATATGATTATTTAAGTTAAAATCTTGCATATTGTTTTTCTCAAAAACCTTACGTGATACAACAATTCTGAGCACACCATCGTGTTCAGCGCGTCAACTTCTATAGAAAACAATCAAAGTTTTTGCCGAAATAAAAAAAAAATTAAAATTTGTTGTCCAGTGTAATTATTGTATCATGATCATGTTGGAACTCTATTTATTCTCATGGGATCTTCTGGTTTTGGGACAATTTGCAATTGTCACTGGTGTATTTGCAGGCTGCAATGTCAAAAAGTTTTTCTCTACACCTTTTTTCATAGTTTTGCAATTTTTCCCGATATTTTTCTTTAGTTTTCCTCTTTTTCATGGTTTCATGAGATTTAGAACTTTTTCGTGGATGGTTTTGGAAGTTTCAATGCACCCTTAAAACAGCCGTCTTAAACTGAATCGAATGACATATCACAAGTTGAAATATCTCAAAGGATAAAAAAGTTATTAGTGTTTTACAGTTTTCAGGCATAGCGACATGTCGCGAATGTGGGGTATAGTAAAAAGTTAATATCTTCTAGAAATATGGGACTATTCTAAAAATTAATACATCATTTTAATCAGTTTTAAGGGCTCTTTCCAACGGTATATTGTGTGGTGGCATATTGTGTTGCATGAAAAATATTTCATAAGAAAACCATAAATTTTCTTTAAAAAAGACAATTTTTCGAAACTTTGGCCCTCTGGTGGCAAACGAAGACATTAATATTTTTCAAAACTTTTTTGAGATTTCTTGACCCCATACCATTAGACAACTTTTTATTGCTGTTACGTTTAAAAATTTTGATTTTCGTGTTTTTCACTCCACCCTAACGCACATATAGCGTAAGCTTATACATAATACATAAGCTTATATTATGCCCTGCGCATTCGTCTTTATAAGCTTAAATGTAATGTGGATGATGTTTAGGAATAGTAGGCTATATAATTGGCAGTAATGGGTTGATTAATACGATTATTCTAAATCAAACAGAAAAAACGGGAAAGAGCAGGAACAAGGGAAAGTTAATTTGGTTGTCATATAATTATCTAAATAATTTTACTGTTTTCATTCTCATCTCTGGTGTTACATGTATAATTGTATCGACCTATTATGTGTGAACTTACTCATCTACTTTCTGAAAAAATTATTCCCAGTCTCTTTCATTATAGACAATAAATTATTTGCTGAACCTTATGACGCCAAAATAAACAGCCGAGTTTTAAAGATGTCTATACACACAAAAGCACCGCAGGAATGGGACATGGCAGGCGGGGAACCAGTGCAAGTGGTTCGTCAAACGCTGTGCATGGTGTCCAGTGTTTATACCTAGAGTCGTCACCCTGGCGGTAGGGGGCCCGCTGCCCGTAGAGCACCTGCCAAAACCCGGAGCGTTACTGATGGCAGGTTGTCGCTATGCATCACTGGTTTTGATTGGCAGTCGCTGTAGCGAGACAAACACGGGACAGATAAGAGCAACGACGATGGCTGCTCGAGCAATGGACTTCCTTCGATGAGCAGATGGTACGGAATATATGGTACGGAAATGAAGTATGGTACGGAAAATGAAGTATGGTACTGAAATGAAGTATACACACAATCGGTGCAGCATACTGTTGTCTCAGCGTTAACTGCTAATGTACATGTAGGCTATAGGTCTTATTGCACTATGTATTCTGTGACTATACCTAAATGCGTTTGTCTGTTTTAATCAGACCGTAATCAGGTCGTATATCAAACTCAACAGTGTCGATCGTTTCAGTTTCAGCGTCCTTGTTTCCTGTTCTCGGTTCACGCTGTTTATTTTCAGTTTTTACTTTGTCATTGCATGCATATTTGCAAATTGCAAATTGCAATGGTAGGCCTATACTTCTAATGACATCTGTTAATTTAATTGCTAATTTGGTTCTTTATAATAAACGGGATTCTTTATCGCCATTGCAAGTTGAAGTTTAGGGTTTCCTTTTTGTATCCGTGTATAGCCTATAGACAATGATATAATTATAAACTCGATTTCTTTTATTTGGGCGCAAAATGAACCATGTTGATTGATTGATTGATTGACCCGATTGAGAATCTGATACCATTGAACCGACCTTGCCATGCAGTAGTCTGCAAGTTCGCTTCTCTATATATAAAAATGAAAATTTCTTCGAACATGCATTCACGAAGGATGAGCAACTGCACTCTGTGATTGGTCCCCAATATTCTGAATTGTGAACCGAGTTCCCGTTCGTAGCATTTCGATCCGTCGTCCACAGAGGGTCTATACTCTATACCAAAGCGCATGCACCCTACAGCAGACCGTGCGAGGCGAATATCGTCGTCGCCACGCTTGCATAAACAGCAACTGACATGGCCGCGGGCAGCGTGCATGCGTCGCGCAGGGGGCTTGACGGCCGCCGCCGACGCCACCGACGCCGCTGCCGATCGGGGACATGCAGGGGCGTCGAGCAGGGGGCGTCGGCCGCCGCCGCCGCCGAGGGGAGAAGGCATTGAGGCTGCAGGCTGCAGGGCGGCCCACTCGTGGGGTCGGTCCATGGTGGTGTGTCATGCGCATCAACAATGGCTTCGCTGGCGCCTTTGTTATTGCTCATTCGGATGACGTTTGAAGCGAAAGGATAATTTATGAGTTGGCAAAACGTTCGTCGTTGGTGTCCCGCCGCGAGTCTTAGACTTTACGAGTCTTAGACTTGTATACCAAAGCAACGAACGAACTATACACTTGTTGTAAACTACTTCTGTGTGTAGCGCATACAAACATGTAGACATGCTTGGTGCAATGCAAAAATCATTGCCTCTCGCGCTTATTCTATATCCGACTGCTTGGTGGGAAAACACAGATCTACCTGCAACAACACACAAAAACTATGCATGCAGTACATTCACAAGTAAATTTTACATGGCATTCAGGCATATACTATGATATATATACAGACACACGACTTGCGTATTGCACTTATAACCTACATCCCTATAGTAAGCAAAATATATTTTAAGCTTCAAATGCTCAAATGCACTTGAACAACAGACTTGTGTATATACCAAACAACTGCAGGCATAAGCTACAATGCTACATGTTTGAGACATGTTTCGCATAGTCATAGTTCATGCGAGCCTTACTCCTTTATCCACGCTTGGGACTTGCATGCATGGCATGCAGAGGTAAGTAGGAAATATGAATGGGCGAGAGGGCATGCATATTGTAGACAGAGGCATAAATTTCATCACTGGTTGCACTCACTGAAGTATACGCAGGTGTATGCTCTGCTCAGCGTGAGAATTGTGGAAAATAATAAATAATAACGGGGGGTGGGTGGGTTATGATCCACTTAGAATTGGGTTTGTGAAAACAGACTCTACTATGAGGCTCTAAGAAAGCCGGGGGGGGGGTGAAACTCCAAAACATCCAGGCAGTTCTCACCCTGACTATAAAAATTACTCCTCCTCCTCCTCTCGTCCTCTTCCTCATGAGAATTTGGAAAACAGTGATACTGAATTGGAATAGAGAAAGGGATGACGATGACGCGTCAAAGTAACTATAGATTTGACAGTCTGGTCTTAAGCGACGTTTAAGTGATGGACGATCGTTGATGAATCTCTGCTGCTGATGTTGCTGCTGCTGCTGCTGCCGCTGCTGCTGCTGCTGATGATGATGATGCTGCTGCTGCTGATGATGATGATGCTGCTGCTGATGCTGCTGCTGATGCTGCTGATGCTGGTGATGCTGGTGACGGTGCAGATCAAAGCAGGACCGAGTAACAGCTTCAGCTGCACATCGGTCGATGGTCGTGGTCTCTGAGGGATGGAGGAGAAGGAGGAGGAGGAGGAGGATGCCCTCTGTCTGGGCACACGACGCCAATAACACGCCACAACATCTGTCCATCGTTACACTTATGACCCCCTCCCTTCATCCTCCATCCTTCCATCTTCACAACCAATCCTCATTGACTGATGCTGGCCAATAATATGTATGCTCACCGCTTAGAGCTTTATAGACAATAAGCAGCAGCAGCAGTCTATAGCAGCAGTAGCAGCAGCAGCAGCAGCAGCAGCAGCAGAAGCACCAATGTCCAATGAAGGAGATATAATCCCTACTGGCAGTCGGCGATTACTATCAATGGCTCATTCGCTTCCGTCAAAGAGTCCTAGCATACTCCCTTTCTCCGTCTCGGTGTCTGTGTCTGTCTGTCTTTTTCGCTTTGTGAATCTCTAACTCCATTCAGTTCTTCCTCTCTGAAATGCTGCCATGCACCATTACGCTCAATGCTTCCTCCTCCTCCTTCTGTTTTTCTTCCTCCTCCTTTCTCACTCCGTTTTGCTGCATGCCTCATGTATCATGTCTGTCTGTCTGTCTGTCTGTCTGTCTGTCTGTCTGTCTGTCTGTCTGTCTGTCTGTCTGTCTGTCTGTATGTCTGTCTCCCTCACGTGTCCCTCTGACTGGTGCATCGCCTCCTATCTTCGTCATTCTCTGTCCCTCTTCCGTCCACCGATCCATCCATGCCTCATTCTCCTCCACCTCCAGCCGCATCTCCTCCTCCTCCTCCTCCAGCTACTCCTCCTATACTCCTCCTACTATTGTCCTACTTCTATTACTGCTCCTCCTACTTCTCCTACTCCTCCTACTCCAACTCCTGCTCCTCCTACTCCTCCTCATGCTTCTCCTACTTCTCCTACTACTCCTCCTCCTGCTCCTCCTACTCCTCCTACTCCTCCTCATGCTTCTCCTACTTCTCCTACTACTCCTCCTCCTACTCCTCCTACTCCAACTCCTGCTCCTCCTACTCCTCCTACTCCTCCTCATGCTCCTCCTACTCCTCCTACTCCTCCTACTCCTACTCCTCCTACTCCTCCTACTCCTCCTCCTACTCCTACTCCTCCTACTCCTCCTACTCCTCCTCACGCTCCTCCTACTTCTCCTACTACTCCTCCTCCTGCTCCTCCTACTGCTCCTCCTATACTCCTCTTCTTCTTCCTCCTCATACACCTCCTTCTTTTCCTTCTCCTCGTCCTCTATCTCTTCCCCATCTTCCACCTCCAGCCACACCTCCTACTTCTTCTCCTCCTTCGTGCCTTCTAAAGTCCTCTCATCGTCCCCCTTCTGCGCTGCCTCTCTTTGGTCTACGGGTGTAATCGCTTGGAATCGGGTGACGACAGTCTGTGACGCAGCGATTACATGAAAATATGACGACCTACAACAACAACAACGACGACCATTTAACAGATTTGCATATTCTCACATGATGCAAAACATAAATATGCGTCCAGTCTGCCGCATAGACCTATATACATGTATACGGTATACCATAGCTGCATGTCTGTCGCTCTTTCCATATTAGTCAAATGTTTGCATATATTTCCAAATCTATGTATGTCTATGTGCGCATATCTGTGCATCTGTGCATATCTGCCTCTCTCATTAAAGTCTCATTATTCTGCTTGTATTCACATAGATACCATGCAGGGTGAGAATTGCCGTAGGGTTTGGGGGTTTCAACCCCCAGTCTTTCTCATAGCCCCATAGTAAAGTATGATTTTCGCACCCCAATTCCAAGTGGATAGTGGTCCAACCCCCAGTTATTTTTCCACAATTCTCACACTGATAGATACACGTATACGTGTGCGTTTAGATGCAGTATGTAGACTATCATGTATACAGTTATGCACGCATCAGGTATTCTGTACTAACACAATATAAATAAATGTGCAAAGACATAATTATGATGCACGCTGTTTTTCAAATCCATCCAAGCATCTCGCTAGAGGCGCTGCATATTCACCCAATCGCAATTCACAATCATGCATGTCAAGTTGAGAGTTCGAAAGCTGCTCTCTACAATCTACATGTGTATAAGCTTACATGCAGTTGCCGAATATAGAAGCTTCATTTAGAAAGCTTGAAAGCTTCTGCTGAGCAATAAGATTCGAGAGAGAATTATTATTTTGTCGTTGTTACATGTTTAACGACACTGCCATATCAAAGATGATTAGTGTCGCCACGCCATTATTTTAGGTCCCCGTGGACGGACCGTGCTAGCCCGAGATTTTGAATCTCTAACATAGTCACCTTCGGGAAGCGAATCGCGGCCCGCACGCTCTCTTTCACAGAGTCGCTCACAGGCACGCGGCCAGCGCTCTTACCAATGTAGCTAAGAGAACCAGTTAGGGAATTATTATTGAAGACCTCCTTATGATATTATTATAGGGCCTATATATAACTAAACAGAGCATCGTCAACCTCTTTTGATTTCACCAGTTGATCAAGGTTTCAACCTTTAGAACTGGATCTTCTTTAGGTTTGCTGCCTCTAGAACTGGATGCGGTCAAGTATAATAATGTACTATCCCGTGTGTCAGCTTCAGATAGGCCTACTACATCCAATGATCCAAGCAGACACACAGGATAGTACAATAATATTATAGTCTAAGGGTCGATGTTGATTTAAACTGCCGCTAAATTCATCCCGGAGCTCTTCGGATCTGATACATCCGGAACCTCGGAAGGCTCGGGTCTGAGATCTGTCAATTGTCATCCTACCACTGGGCTATTTTGGTATTATTAATCATAAATTATTTCATAATCGCACATGTCGTTTTTTCCTAAGAAATTTCCCTTTTTTAGATTTTTATTTCTTATCATGTTTTTAAAAGTTTTATGTAGGCCTAACTTTATTTCTTTCTTTCTTTCTTTATTGTCTGAAATTATTTTTCATTTATTTGTTTATTCTGATATCCCTTACGATGACTCCGCACATTCTAGGATTCAGCAAATTATTTTGCGTCATTTTCTATATATGGGCATAAATGCATATTGTATATATACACAGACATAACCAGTAATATATATAATATATATATATGTATATAAATATATTTGGGTATGAAATCTGCGAACTCAATTTGCGGATAATTTGATTTTGGAGTGCCTCCGCGTGGACTGTGTCGAGCCGATAAGGAAATCGGCTCAAATACCGCTGCAGCGCATGAAGAAAAGGTGACTCCCAATAATTAAGCGAAACGACCGACCGACCGACCATTCTCCCAGCCATCGGACGGGTGGAGAGTATGGAAGAGACGAGTCTGCTGCTGTCCACGAAGTCTTAAGCTGCATGATATCTGCAGCGTCAATGATATGGGACGATGCAGCTGCCGACTGAAGACTGAAAAGCCAAATCCATCATTGATCTCTTGCAATCTTCGTCGAAACGTTCGCACCACAAAACCAACAGTAGTGGCTAACTGTCTTTTCTAAAACATCGTTAAAAACCCATTAAGAGAAGTCATTAAAAACCCATTAGTTACTAAAACATGTCGCACTAATGACCTAAAAGCAATTAGGTATCAAAACACAATGGACTTACGAATCATTAAAAACTCATTAGTTACTAAAACATGTCGCGCTAATGACCTAAAAGCAATTAGGTATCAAAACACAATGGACTTACGAATCATTAAAAACTCATTAGTTACTAAAACATGTCGCGCTAATGACCTAAAAGCAATTAGGAATCAAAACACAATGGACTTACGAATCATTAAAAACTCATTAGTTACTAAAACATGTCGCGCTAATGACCTAAAAGCAATTAGGAATCAAAACACAATGGACCTAAAACCTCGTTAAAAACCCATTAGTTACTAAAACAGGTCGCACTAACTATCAAAACACAATGGGCTTAAAAGGCAATTACTGAAACACTTAAGTCAATAGGCGTATGTTCTGGTAACCTTTTTGATGACTAAGCACCTCTGTAGTGTTCTAGAAGTTGTCATGCTTCATTGCACATTTCTCTGATCTAATTGTAAATATATCTGACTAAGCACTTTTTATTTCTTGTGACTGCAGCAATATAAAAGTCTCCAGTCGTCATAAATCAATTCATTATTATTATATTCTAAAGAACAGCTGATATGTGTCCGAATATTAGTAAATGTGAAATGGATGTGTGTGGAAACTACAAATGCGACTGCTGCATGTGTCAAAGTGAAGATGAGGAAAGCATTGAAAGTGAGAATGAAAAACTTGTAAAGTATAATACTATGAATCTGAAATTTGATAATGAAAATCTAAAGAAGTCTATCATTTGCAAAGTCTGTAAAGAAAGACAAGTACAAATACTATCTCTTCCATGTGCGCATATAAATATGTGTGAACCTTGCGCGGACATTGCAACGCACTGTCCCTCTTGCTGTGAACGCATCCTTGGAACTGTTAGAATATACATGGCATAAAAAGAAGAGAACATCACAGTGCACATTTACTTTTCATTATGGATCCAACTTGGTTACATCCATTCTCTGCTATAATCAGCGGTCCCAGTGGATGTGGAAAGACAAACTTCACTTTACGTTTTATAGATCATTTAGACTACATGGTCAAGCCAGGTATAGAAAAAATTATATGGTGTTATGGTATTTACCAAGAAATTTTCGACAAATACACACAAGTTCAATTTCACGAAGGATTGCCCGACTTGAATATTTTCGATGGCAAGCAAAAGACTCTACTCGTGCTAGACGACCTTATGAGCGAAACTGATCAGAGGGTTACAAACTTATTCACCAAAGTTAGTCATCACAAGAACGTTTCCATACTATATCTGACGCAAAATCTTTTCTACAGTGGCAAGCATACAAGAACCATCAGTCTGAATGCTCATTACTTTGTTCTTTTCAAAAATGTTAGAGACAGCACACAAGTTGCAATATTAGCACGCCAGATGTTTCCAGGCAAATCTAATTTTATGATAGAGGCATTCCACGATGCGACTATGGCGCCTTTCGGATATCTTCTGATCGACCTGAAGCCAGAAACTGACGAACGTTGTCGGCTGAGAACAAATATTTTTCCGGGAGAGGTGCATTACGTATATATGAGGAAATGAATATAAAGTCCCATCAACCTCGTATATCTCATTCATTCAAAATGACTGCACCCATAGAGGAGAAGTTTGAGAAACTCAGACTGCTTAAAGAGTCTTCACCTAAAGTAAGGAAACAGATTTTGAAAGACTGCAATTCTTCTCTGCTTTGCTGTCTTTGCGAGTGTGCAATCAACATTTTAAAAGGCACGGTACCTTTAAAAGAGGGTCAGAAGAAAAGACTTGCTCGCTTCAAACACAAGTTGAGAAAACTTGCATCGAAAAAGACTCGACGAAAAATCAAAAAGCGTATAGTACAGACTGGCGGATTCATAGGTGCATTACTGACTCCTGTGCTTTCTTTTCTGGGTACGCTGCTAAGTAATAAAATATAGTATGGAACACACGAAGAAGATGGTTTTAGTGGAACCCAGACAGATAGAAAAATGGAAAGAGACTATGCTAGACAAAACATTATCTAGATTGGATACACAGATGTACGACATTCTGCATAGGAATATTGCAGACGATGATAAAGCCAAACTGTACACCAACAGTTTGAGTCGATACTTACACATTGACAAACCCAGCGTAGTTACCAAGTTCGATTCCAAAGAAGACGCAGCGGAAGCGGCGGCGGCGGCGGCGGCGGCGGCGGGCGACCCCAACAAATCTAGCAGCAGTATAGAGGCGCAAGTCTTGGAAACGGTGCCAAAGAAATGGAAAACTCAAGCTGCTAGACTCTTGTCACACATGAAGAGCAATCCCGACGTGTCTTGGACTTCTAAAGGCGAACTTATTTTAAAGGATGCAACTATTCCGAAAACTCACATGGTCGATTTGGTCAACGACCTTATGAGGAAACGCACGACGGCCTCCCCACCCACCGGGTGGCGACTCTTGGCAGAAGCTCTGAAAGACTCAAACATACCTCGTGAGTTGATTGGAAATCAAGAACGTTGGACGTATATTAATAACCCAATCGAAGAATCCTCATCACTTACACCAAAGAACATTCGTGGAAAACAGCAAAGTCTGGCGAGTTGGATAACTTACTAATTTTTTGAATATCGATGGAGGCGTACTTTGATCCAAAGACACCTGGTAGTTTCGCAGGCGTGTCATCCTTTCAAAGACATCTTAGTGGTACATTTAAAAATAAAGACGTTAAAAATTGGTTGACCAAACAAGATGCATACACGTTACATAAACCTGTTAGATTGAACTTTAGGCGACGAAAGACTTTCTCTGTTGGTATTTGCGATCTTTGGCAGGCCGATCTGGCCGATCTTTCAGCACTGTCGAAATATAATGATAAAAATAAATATATTTTAACCTGCATAGACGTCTTTTCTAAATATGCTTGGGCGGTACCCCTTAAATCAAAGTCCGGTGCGGACCTGACTGAGGCATTTTCAAACATTCTTACAGACAAACAGCCGGCCAATCTACAGACCGACAAGGGAACAGAGTTCCTTAATAAAACCTTTCAAAATCTGCTACGCAAAAATGCCATTCGCTTTTACACATCTGAAAATAGCGACATAAAAGCCTCTGTAGTCGAGCGGTTCAATAGAACCCTCAAGACGAAGATGTGGAAATACTTTACTTATAAGAATACTTATAGGTACATGGACATTTTACAAGATCTTGTACATTCGTACAACCACACGTACCATAGAAGTATAGGTATGGCGCCCATTGAGGTTTCTAAGGAAAATGAAAATAGTATTATAAAACGTTTGTATGGCGAAAAGAAACGGCCGCCCAATTGGAAATATGAAGTGAACGACAAGGTCAGAATAGTAAAGACTAGGATAGCTTTTCAAAAGGGGTATTTACCAGCCTGGTCGACCGAAATTTTTAAAATTATAAAACGTGTGCCTACCGATCCAGTAACGTACGAACTGGAAGATTTGGCTGGCGAACAGATAAAGGGCAAATTCTACGAATTTGAGTTGCAGAGAATTTTAAAGGAGGACGACGTTTACACGGTTGACAAAATTTTGAAAAGTCGTAAGCGGGGCGGCAAGACTGAATACTTTGTAAAGTGGAAAGGCTATGACACTAAATTCAACTCTTGGACACACGATATATTCAAAGTTTAGCTTCACATTCTTGCAGTCTGACACGCAAGCAGTAACGACAATGTCGCACTTCTATCTTACTCTTCCAAGCAATTCTTCAATGTCCCATTTCCCCGACAATACAACCACACACTTTACAACGAAATTGGAAAATGCAATTTCCCTCTCCGGACGCTGGGAAGCTGCTTTGACAGAGCTGCAATATCCATATACATGGTACAATGTGCAAGGCGAGCAGGGCAACTTTATCTATAACCAAATTCCTAAAAGAACAGACCCCAATGCTGAGTGGCATTCTGTACATGAATTGTGTCATGTCCCTGCCGGCTATTACGAAAGCGTGGAAGATATAGTTCATACAGTGAACGAGAAAATAGAGGCAGCGGCCAAATTGCATTCGCTCGTTCGGCATCCAAAATTTGAATACGATAAAGTAACGAAAAGACTCACGGGTAAAATAAATCTTGCTACAAGTATAGCATTCTCTTCGCACCTGTGCGATATTTTTGGCATAGGAGAAAATCAGAAAGTTATCGAAAATTTCGATTACGGTCGCTATGTATACGAAAGTAGATACGAAGATTATATCAAAGCATGGGACGAGATGCCCGACAAGGAATGGATTTCCCAGAAGACCTGTAATATAAATCCAGCATTTTCATACGTGTACGTGTATTGCAATATTTTGGAAACTGTGGCGCTTGGTGATGCGAAAGCGCCTTTGCTACGCATAGTCGATATAACTGGTAAAAGCGGTGACACCGTGCATGTCATGTACAAAAATGCAATATACGTACCGCTTCAGCAAAAGTCTTTCGATTCTATAGAGATATATATGAGAGGTGACAATGCCAAGCCTATACCATTCGAGTCTGGGAAGTCGCTCGTTATACTTCATTTCAGACAGTGCGCCAATATATAAAAATGGCACATTTCTATCTCACCTTACCAAGCAACAGTTCGACGAATTTTTACGCAGACAATACTGTAACACACTTTACCACCCGTTTGGAGAATGCCATTTCTCTAAGTGGTGACTGGGAAGTTGGTTTACTCGAAGTCCAATACCCTCATACGTGGAACAATTTAGGTAGAAACGAAGGCAGAATATCGTATATGCACGTCAAGTTTAACGGCAATGGTGCCATGCGTCCCGACCCCATGCATAAAAGAACGCGTTTGCCGGCCGGCTACTATGAAACGCCGCTTCACCTTATCGAATCCATAAACAATTTTATAAGTCATGCTGCCGACGAAATGAAGTTGGAGAAATTTCCAAAATTTAAATATGACGCAGTAACTAAAAAAGTCGAGGGTGTTATAAATAAAGGTACAAATATACAATTTTCGCAAGCAATATCTTCGATGCTTGGCATCGATGTGCACCAAACACCCATTCTCAATTACCACGAGGACAACAATCACATTCTTGAATTCGTGGGCGACAACGCCTGCGATATAAATAGAGGCTTTTCTTCTCTGTACATTTATTGTAACGTGCTTGAACAAGTGCCTGTTGGAGATACGAAGGCTCCATTGTTGAGAATTGTAAACATTAGTGGGAAAAGTGGTGACAGCGTGCGTACGACTTACGAAAAGCCCATCTACGTACCACTACAGCAGAAGAATTTCGACTCTATAGAAGTAGATATAAGGACCGACACGGGCCTTCCTGTCCCATTCGAAAGCGGAAAGTGCATACTCACACTACACTTCCGCCATTGCAAGATACCTTACCTTTTACAATGAAAAAACCATTTTGCTGCGATGCGAGCCGTTCGGCATACGAAGACTATTATATGCAACAGAGTGGCAATGGCATGTCTGTATTTCAAGGCGCTCGTCTTCAGCGCGGCCACGGCTTGGGTAGTTTTCTTGGTGGGCTGTTTAGAAATGCGTGGCCACTTATACAGACTGGCGCTAAAGCGCTTGGCAAGCAGGTACTGAGAACGGGACTCCAGATTGCCAACGATGTTGCCGACGGCAACCAGTTCATGGACGCTGCCAAGCGTCGCGTCCCAGAAGGTATAAAGGTGTTTACAAGTTCAAACGATTTTAATACGCAGAGTGGCAGCGGACGAAAAAGACGTAAGAGATTGCTGAGAAGAAATAAGAAAAGAATCAAGGAAGACGTATTTGGCATAATTTAAAATGGCCTTCGTTCATCCTCAGTCTTGCGAGTGTGCAAAAAGCGAATTGGACCTCTTTAGCGTGCCTGCTACGCAGACAAGCATAGAAGCCGGGTCGTACGTGGAATATAATCCAATAGCAACCATTTCGCAGGGTACACCTATAGAATTTAGCATTACTGGCACTGGACAAGATTATTTAGATCTGTCAAACACTCAGCTGTACGTAAGAGCCTCTATCGTTCGAGCGAATAATGATGCTACAGATGCGGGCGACCACGTTGGACCTGTCAACCTTTTCTTACACAGCCTATTTTCAGAAGTAGACATAACTTTAAACGACACATTGGTTACGGCTTCAAACAACACGTATGCGTATCGCAGCTACTTGGAAACTCTGCTCAGTTACGGCAGTTCAAGCAAAAATTCTCAACTCACCTCTGCATTATTTTACAAGGACACTGCCAGACGCTTTGAGGAATCCAATCCCCACGACGATGCTGGTACAAACGTTGGATTCAAGAAGCGCAGTGCTCTGACCGACGAAGGACGTGTGGTCGATATGTTGGGTGGTATTCACAGCGATCTCTTCTTTCAGGAACGCTTCTTGCCAAATGACATTAATATAAAAATTCGATTCGTGCGTAATAAGGACGCATTCTGTCTTATGTCTTCGGCTGTGGGGCCCACATACAAAGTAAAAATACTGGAGTGCAAATTGTATGTAAGAAAAGTTAGGCTAAGTCCCTCTGTCTTCCTTGCTCATGCTAAAGCATTGGAAATTGGAAATTTAAAATTTCCCATTCGCAGGGTTGTTTGCAAGACTTTTACGGTTCCTAGAGGTAATTTGGACGTGACACAGGAAAGCCTCTTCTCCGGTCAGCTCCCTACACGTATCGTATTTGGATGCATTGACAACGACGCATTCAACGGTACCTACACAAAAAGCCCATACAATTTTAAACACATGAACTTGTCTCAATTAAAAGTATATTTGGATGGGCAGCAGCAAAGTATAAAACCCCTGGAAACTAATTTTGCAACTGGTCAGTTTGTGAATGCATATGCCTCACTCTTCATGGGCACTGGCAAATGGCAGAGAAACGACGATAACGACATCTCCAGAGAAGACTACGCGAGCGGGTATTGTCTGTACGCATTCGATTTAACACCTGATCTGGCAGAAGGCGACCACTTCAATTTGGTCAAATCGGGCAATGTGCGTGTGGATATGAAGTTCTCTCAGGCTTTGGAATCTACAATAAATGTCATCGCCTTTGCAGAATTTGAAAATATTCTCGAGATTGACAGATCCAGAAACGTGATATTCGACTACAACAATTAGAGAAAAGATGGACGGTATTACGATAGAAAATATTCTACGAAGAGATCCGAGATGCGCAGCCATGTTCGTGGGAGTTTTTGCGTGCAATCGTCTACCCAAGTGGATTAATACAAACAGACCTTCTATTTTTGTGTGCAATACAGATACGTACGGGCAGCCCGGTATCCACTGGGTTGTGTTGTATATTGAAAGCTCAAATTATGGAGAATTTTTCGATAGTTTGGGGAAACCGCCAGATGTACCATTCAGAACATTTTTACACAGGCATTGCACTCGTTGGATTTACACAAATAACCAAATTCAGAGTTTAATCAGTAGGCTGTGTGGACATTACTGTATTTTTTATGCATTACATAGAAGTAGAGGACTAAATATAAATGCTGTTTGCAACAATTTCACAAGAGATACAGGCTTAAACGATTTTTTAGTTCATAGGTTTTTGCATGATATTAATAAATAAATGTGATTCAATTTAAAAGACTTGTTTTCTTTTCATGGTGTGTGAATGAATTTGCTACAATGATTTTAAAAGAGAGGCTAAGAATGCGAATAAGAGTATTTGGAAGGTGTGTAGAAAGAGAGGGGGAAAGGAGGAAGAGAAGGAAAGGAGGGTGAGGAGGAAGAGAAGGAAAGGAGGGTGAGGAGGAAGAGAAGGAAAGGAGGGTGAGGAGGAAGAGAAGGAATGGCGGGTGAGGAGGAAGAGGCGGAGTGTTTAAGAATGCTGTGGCTATGAAGGTATAATACATTGACGTGACATTTATGTGCATCTATAGACTGGCGTGTGTTTCATGTTTGCATTCAAAGTCTGCTCGTCGACTTTGTAGAAGATAGGTATAATAATGAATAGTTGGTCTTTACAATTGCGTTCGTTTCTTATTTAGCGTTCGTCCAGTTCAATAGACGATTCAACGGATCCTTCGGTGCCCGAGGCGTTATGCTTGTCGGAGGTCTGTTATGACACGCTTCACTGCCCGCCGCCGCCGTCGTCCGTCGACCGATGCCTGGGGCGTTATGTTTGTCGGAGGTCTGTTATGACACGCTTCAGTGCACGCGACCGTCGTCCATCGCCCGATGCCTGGGGCGTCTTCACCGTCGTGTGATCATAATTATAGGGTTCAGTGATTGTAAGAATTTGTTGCACTCTACAGGCGTGGAATGCTGGGGGGCTATGGGAGTCCAATACCCTGTGAAGTTATAATAATTTATTATTTTTTGACGTACAAGTAATTCACACAGACAGACAGACAGACAGACAGACAGACAGACAGACAGACAGACAGACAGACAGACAGACAGACAGACAGACAGGCAGACAGGCAGGCAGGCAGGCAGACAGGAATGTGCACGCAAAGGCCTTTACATCAAAAGGACTATAATTATAGGGTAGTTTCTAGAACAATGCCCCACTCCAACTAAGTGTTTCGTCCGCCGCAGTCTTTTGAAAATTCCAGTCCTTTGTGTTGTTTTAGGTCCGGGGTTTTGGAACATGTTTCCATTGTGTTCTGATAGTTGATGACGTCATTATTCCTTTGTGTTTTGATAACTAATTGCTGTTTTGATTGCCGTTTTTATGGGTTTTTAACGATGTTTTAGAAAAGACAGTTAGCCACTACTACCAACGATCCTCCTCTTCTTCTACTTCTTCATTCCAGTCTCTTTCTTTATTATATCGTCGTAGAGACGCCTATTCTTGTTGCTTCATTCATTCATTCATCCATCCATCCATCCATTTCTCTATTCATCCATCCATCCATCCATTTCTCTATTCATCCATCCTTCCATCCATCTCTTGCGTGAAGCACATAAAGACTCATTCGTCTTGAGCTGTATTCCAAGAGCTCTCTGTATATCATTCGTCTGCTGTCTGCCTGTCTCTGTATCTGTCTGGCTGTCTCTGTATCTGTCTGATTTTCTCTGTATCTGTTCGTCTGTATAGATGCAAGCACGTGCGTTTCTTTCACGTCAGTAGGCTATGCGCATGCCTTCCTTTGTCTCGATGAACTTTCAATGTCCTGTCTTTTTCTATTGGCAGTTGGTCTATTATGCCATGCAAGACTTCAGCTTCGAATTGAAAAGCATGTTGCAACTGTTTTAGGCACAGATAGTATGTATACGACACGCACGCGCGCGCACACACACATACACTGTGAGAGAAAGAGAGAGGCAAGGTGCATGACGGAGACAGAGATAGAGGCAAAGAGGAAGATAGACGGAAAGGGAGAGCCAGAGACAAGTAGAGAGAGAGAGAGACAGAGAAATGGACAGGGACATAGAAAGAGAGACAGAGAGAGAGAGAGAGAGACAAAGAAAGAGACAAAGAGAGAGACAAAGAGAGAGGGGGAGACCTATAGACAGAGGCAGAGGTCAGTATCGAACATCGTGCGTGCATGTGTTATGATGTGTAGCATAATTATATGTTTTGCATAACTGGAAAAATCCATCGCTGTTGTATTGAAAGTATAAAGTGACGAGATTTATCAAATAATATCGTTGCAGTTCTTGCAAGCAGACGAATTTTCTTTCGTATAATATTATAAGGCGTTAATTCATTGCTTGTTAGTGACACCACCTTCGGCAGAGGGCGTCGTCGTCATCGTCGTCGTCATCGTCGTCGTCATCGTCATCATCGTCGTTGACGTCGTCGTCGTCGTCGTCGTCGTCGTCGTTGTCGTCGTCGTTGTCGTCATCATCGTCGTCATTGTCGTCGTTGTCGTGGTCGTCGTCGTCATCGTTGCTCTGGTTCTCTGCTCCTCGCATTTACGCTTAAACGTCGCCGTCCATTTGCAAGTCTAAGCTGGCGGAGATTAATGACCGACGAGGGATTTACGAATGGTCGGACAGACAGACGGATAGATGGATGGATGGATGGATGGATGTTTGCATAGGTGGATGGATGGAAGGATGGATGGATAGGCAGATGGATGGATGGATGAATGGATGGATGGATAGATGGATGAATGGATGGATGAATTTTGTGTAGAACTGCATTCCTGTAATAGAAGGCTCTGGGCGGCTGGCTGGCTGGCTGGCTGGATGGATGGATGGATGGAGGGAGGGAGGGAGGATGGATGGAGGGATGGATCGATGAATGCAGGGATAGATGCACCTGGGATTGGATGGATTATGTGGCCATCTCATTACTCTTTCCTCGACTGTCTTTTGGCGTTTTTCTGCATTAGCATCAGTCCTGCAGAATGATTAAGATCGGCTTTGCTCTACCTTTTGCTCTGTATACCGATTCAATCGCTTATTTTCTCGCAGCATTTTCATTCGATAGATCGCGCCACAGTCGTTGTCCACAACTTGAAGACCGAAAGCAAGATCTCTTATGTAGAACTTTAGCGCCACCTGCTGAATGCGGTAGAGATTAATCCGAGTTCAGAAACGCGTCGATGATACTCATGCCCGCTGCCCGCTGCTAGCTCCACCACCACTGCCCTACTTGTGTGGCGCCAGTCAAAAGCCTAGAGAAAGAGGAGGGCTCCGATGCTAATCATCTTCACCATGACAGTGCCTGTTGCTAAACAGAATGAAACCATTCACATGCTGAAAACCGAGACAATGTTGTTAAACGGTGATGAATATCATGCATTGAAATTTATGGATGTTGATTCATGCAAATTGTCTGCAGAATGTGCAGATGCTATGGCGCCTGAACTTCAGTAACATAACAACCCAGTTAGCACTGGGACAAGGTTTTAAGAACTCATATATGCATAACGCTGCTGAAAGAGAAAAATAGGAGTCTAGGACAATGCGTGAAATATTTTAATGAAATCCGGCCATCTGGTGTAAATTTGAATTGTCTTTAAGACTGTAAAATTTCATTTCGAAATTCTTACTTTTGGTCAAGATATTGGCAAAAATCTTAGGGGGGTCTTTTTTTGCCCACCCTGTAGATTAAGGTAGGCGAATTGACACGATTACGGTAATGATAATGTACGCACGTTGGAACAGATCGCTACAGGCCGTGCGTTTCTATATCAACAGGTTAGGCTACATGTAGCCTATATTAGGCCTACCGTATCAATTGCATGCACGCTGCAGCAGGCTGTATAGGCCTACATGTAATATGTATATAGGCCGCCTAGCTTACCCTCACGCCGACTAGGCTAATAACATAGAGTCAGTCTACAAGTTTCATCGCATTATAATATTGCGACGAAATTCATGAAGAGCTGCAACTGTTATAATTATATCGGATTGTTATCTTCATCCAATAAATCAATTGACTGTAATATTATTATTTGCAAACATGCAATGATTTGATTGATATCGGGGTTTGAGAGTTGAGACGCTGAAAACGAAGGTAACGAAGACAGCATTTGAGCAAAGATCTATGTTCTATTGCAGCCATAATTTATTCTCTTGATTAATGAATTCAATGAATTATAAATAGCGTTAATTACTTCAGTCGATAGCAATTCGTGGATTCGTTGATGCGGAAGATATAATAAATCACGGCACGAATAGAATAATGCATTACGTCTAAAAGAAACACTGAAAGTAATTTACAGACTATAGATCTTCCTATCAAATCGAACGAATTAACATAGAATTTCTATCCTTGATTCGCGGCTGCTCAGACATAGGCCTATAGAATGAGACGTTTGTTTATTTTTAAAACTCCTACATAAATTCTGTCGATAACCACGACTTTTACTCATTCCATAAGTGTTAATGTATTTCGTCAGCCATTTAATTTTCTTCAAAATACAAGTATGAAAGGCAGCGCTCGTAGTTCTATTTTCAGATTATGCAGATTGCAATATTTCTGCGTCAACATCTGATAGTTATGGAATGACTGACATGTCGAACAATAGAGCAATAAAAATTATTAGGACCATCGTCCTCCCGCACACCTGCGTCGTGTCGGAACACAATGTTGTTTCTCCCTGGCATAAACATAAACATGTCTATCAGAGGTTGACCGATTGGAACGATTTGTTATTTTTGACAGGAGTCTGGCGAATAAAAACAAAAGATACAGACAATGGAGAATGTAGCATTGGACATTGACATTGATGATTTCATATGTCGAAAGCAAATTTGTGGTTGAGGGAGACGTCGAAATACGACAAATCATTATAAAGCTATCGAAAGATCTGTCTATCTTTCTATTGTGTGTCTCATATAAACTTCTTTTGTTGTCTCTGTTTAGTTTATTCGTTGATCTTGTTTGCTTGCCGGTCCCTGTCACTCACTGTAGAATAGTATATATATAATATATATATAAATAAATATATATATTAAATATTATATATATTAATATATATATATTATATATACTATTCATATATATATATATATAATAATCGTATATATAATATTATATGAATAGGCCTACACGTCATAAACGTGGTCATCCTCTACAAACTTCTAGAGCGCCACTCGAAAGACAAGCGCTGGTGCCAGCGTTTATGTTATACATGAGCTCTGCGTTGAGTCCGTAAGATTAGTTCAAAGGAGTTCCTAGTCCGGTGGACAGGGGATCAGAAGAGACGGAGCAACTGCAAAGACCGGTGTCGTCTGGGTCTGGAATTGGAAGGTGGAGGATCGGTTGAAATGGAATAAGAGTTCTTGAAGCGACGTGACTTCAATTTCGAATGGAAAGAATCCAAGGTTTAAACTTAGTCATAATATTTATTATTGTCTGATTATTCTAAATGATGCAAACATTTGAAATGTCATAAGAATGTGGAATCGTTGATTTCAATCCTCTGATCTAAAGTAATTGTTTTCCATATTGATTAGAATTTGTATCTCTGATCAATTAGTTTTCATCCAGTAAACCCAAACATAGGCCTCTACAGGTTTCTCAACAGTAGGTCTAATCGTCGCATTCAATATCAGACTGAAATGTTTGTGATTCTTCTTGATCCGTGTGGGCTTATCTTCCAAAGCTGAACACTACATACATTGTATGTAGGCCTAGGCTATATTCCGCTTGTCAGCCCGTGGCCGTTTCGGTAACACCAGTGAGAAGTTAGCTACAATTAATGTTCTAAAGCCAGCCTCAGATATTGAAAGAGTTTTTTGGCGATCTGTGAGTTTTACTCTCGGCATGTGAAAACAAGCAATTGTTTCTTGTGGTTTTTTTTTAATTGTGCGAAAAGGCTTCGATAAAAACACGTGGCATTGTAATAATAATTAATCAACTTTTAACGGACAAAACTTACGCTGGACAGAAATTTCGTCAAACTATTGAAGCAACTGAACTATTCAAATAATAAACTCTGAAATAATTATTAGCAACGATTTGCAGCAAGCAGCCTTTGTTGTGAAAGGCGGCTCAAAGTCGTGCGTCTGGCTTTTGATCATAAAATTACAAAAATCCGCATCATCCGATTATCCATTAAGCATAATTATAGTTCAGACGGCTCGTATTACTTAATAATTAGCCTATGTCAGGCGGTATGCAACTATGCATACATTGAATAGAGACTATCCTCCTATGCGGTGATTATAGTTAAGAACACATCAAACGATCAGATTGCAGATTCTTCATGATAAGGTTAGATGAGGTAAAAAAAACAAAGCAAGGAAAATTACGGAAAGACCTTCGCATCTAAAGGAATAGGCCTAAAGTTAGGCCATTATACTAAGCCATGGTTAGGTAAGCTGAGGTAAGGTAAAGGTAGGCCCTATAGGGTATGGCAAGGTAAACTATTACTGTCCTCTGTCTCTGCCTCTGCCTCTGCCTATGTCTCTGTCTATGCATACCTCTGCCTCTGCCTATGTCTCTGTCTCTGCATACCTCTGCCTCTGCCTCTGCCTCTGCCTCTGCCTCTGCCTCTGCCTCTGCCTCTGCCTCTGCCTCTGTCTTTGTCTCTGCCTGTCTCTGCCTCTGTATTTGTCTATGTGTCTATCTCAGTCTCTTTTTGCCTCTCTGTTTCTCTGTCTGCCTCTGTCTGTCTGTCTGTCTGTTTACCTGCGTCTGTTTGTCTGTTTGTATGTCTGATTGTCTGTTTGTCTGTCTGTCTTTCCGTCTATCTCTCTCCTCATGCATATAGGAGACTTAAATAACCTTGCTTACTCTCCTTCTGCTGCAATCCAAGTTTAGCTAAAGACAGTTTTCTGCTAACTGAATACTTTAAGTAAATCTATAATGTTATAATCGATCTGAAGTTAAAAGCTATAGATGATCGATGAAGAAGTCAAATCGTCGACCAGTTACATGATTTTGTTTCCGTTGGTCAATGCTAAACAGAAAACCTGCGGTCTTCAACTTGCTTGCAGGTATAAATTTTATTTATTTTTGTCAGCTCTACTAAAGATCTTCTGATGATTATTGACTCTGCTGCATGTTTCCGCTCGCGTTTAGAGAAACAGAGAAAGTTGATTGTTGAGAATGTTATGCCTCAGTGCCACAGTTTTAACAAGTTTTTAATCAACTGGTCTGTGATTGTTTGAAAAGTAGGCCCTATTACTCTGTGTTATGTTTACAAGCAGTCTAATCTGAGGTTGATTAAAAAAACTTCCGAAGGGTGTGGAGGTAATGTGATCGTAGGGGATAATTATAGTAGACTAATATATTTTAATTATAACTAGCTGTACCCAGCCACGCTTTGCTGTGGCAAAAAAGACTTCCCCTCCCCTACCCCTCCCCTCCCCCGTCCCCTCCCCTCCCCTCCCCCCTCCCCCTCCCTCTCCCCCTCCCCTTCCCCTCCGCGATGGCCACGCGGATCACGCCATAAAACGCTTGAGCAAGAAGGCCGTAATGAAATGCGCTAAAGAAATTTACGGAACAAACATGCCTGAATTGGTATGCAAGGCTTATTGACGGACGTAGGCTGTGTGTTGAAAACGGCGGAATTTGCAAAGTAGCTTTTTTAGCTTAAAAGATTGCGCTTTTTCCCAAAAATCATTCTCACAACCCGGCCGTGTTGGAACTAAACGTTTTGGTGAAGTTTCCAAAGCAATCAATGAAGAAAGTTCGGAGATCTTGCGCCAGGTGCCAAACGCGGTTACATTTTTATATATGTGACCCGGTCTATGAAAAGGGACCACAACGCGGGATTTATTTACCGAGATACAGGCCTTAGAACATGGTCACCCATCGAAATATCGAAATCGGGTTTTCACTGGGATTCGCTAGATGACTCTTCTGTCTATCAAATTTTCATAATGGTTCACAGAAATCATTTGATATTATTAGGTTTTCTTATTGTAATATTAGAGAACATAAAAGGGACTGCAAGGCGGCATCCTTATTGTCGGGGTATTATGACAGTAGAATATTTTTTGGAAACGGTTTTAATGATGAATCTATGATTATAATTATAGTAATGCGCTAAATAATTCATTCTACATGTCTATGCAGCGCTTTGATTTCCATGTTTCTAAATATAAAGTGTAAGGTTCAACAAACAGCGATATTCGGATTATTCACTTCAATTGCGTTTTCCGAAGATCTCGTTTTTCAGGTACATCACGTTGTAAAGTTTAAAAAAAATAGAAAAGATAATAGTGCTGTGTCACATAATACATCATTCTTTTCAGAATTTTGTGCTGATCATGGTGGTATACATAAGTCCATTCCCGCGTTGTGGTCCCTTTTCATAGACCGGGTCACATATATAGATAATAGACCTACTCTGTTTAGCTTTTAAAGCTGTAGCCTAACATTGATGAGTGCACGTCTGTTGACTTGCATCTGATTGTTTGGCGGATTTCCCAACATAAGAAGGGAAGTTTGATGACGTCATTAGGTTATTTTATCTGTATCCACCTGAAGACTATAATAACTGTGCTTGCGATAAACGGGTTTTTCTACCTGTAGCACATAATGCACGTTGATCACGAACCATTGATTGATTTAAAACCAAACCGAACGGGTGTTTTGTGTTGGCGAGAGCCGTCTGTCCCAAATGCATTTTTAAGAGAGCGCGTAGAAGTTGTGTTGATAGTTTGAGCGTGAGTTACAGATATCGCTGACAAATTTGTGCGTGTAGAGAATTTTATGTCTAAGTGCGAAGTAGTCGTCTGCAGCTGCTGTTGTTATCGAACCGTTTGTTAAGAAATCAAGCAGAAGAGAAATCGATGAATATGTGCTTTATCTTAAGTTTACGCGACGCTTAAACCTGAGGATCCGACTCATCGAAGTCGGATCGATTGACGTCACGACAGTCGTATACATAGTCAGCAGCAGCAGCAGCAGTAGCTACAACAGCAGCCAGCAGCAGAAGCAGCAGTAACAGCAGCAGCAGCAGTAGCAGCAGCAGCACAAGCAGCAGAAGCAGCAGAAGCAGCAGCAGCAACATCAACAGCAGCACGGCAACAGCAGTAACAACAGCAGTAGCAACAGCAGCAGCAGAAGCAGCAGCAGCAGTAGCAGCAGCAGAAGCAGAAGCAGAAGCAGCAGCAGGAGCAGCAGCGGCAGTAGCAGTAGCAACAGCAGCAGCAGCAGCAGAAGCAGTAGCAGTAGCAACAGAAGCAGCTGCAGTAGCACAGTAGCAATAACATCAGCAGTAGCGACAGCAGCAGCAACAACAGCAGTAGTAGTAGCAGCAGTAGTAGTAGCAGCAGAGCCGTTTTAACGCCTAGGCACGCGAGGCACGGGCCTAGGGCCCCGCGCAACAGGGGGGCCCCGCGGCGACCAAAAATAATAGACTACATCACATAACAAATGAGCAGCATGTTATACGAACTTTGATGTATGTTAAACTAACATTTATCTTACACTTTTAATACAAACACTGCTGTGTAAGCAGTGTACTATATCATTAACATATGTAAAAAAAATAATGGTATAAGCTTACATGCACATAGAAGGCATGAATGCAATACTCTATATCTGAGAATGAGAGATTGAGGCGGAAATCGTATTACGTTCAGTGTTTAATCTAGGTATCTTCATAGGAGCTCCACCTAAAAGTGACTACCCAGACACTTGATCAAAATTAAGAGCCTAATAGTTTTTAGTTGCCGTTTACATTAGTGCTATAGCCTATCCGAGCTCTAGTAGGCCTACCGTGATATTAGATTATATGTGATTATAATGATAAAATCCACTAATATAATATGATAGGCCTACTATTACAATGAGTATAGCCTAATTTACTGTTAATATTTGTACAAAGACTATTTTTGTACCCGGTACAACTAACACTTAGTGATACCTGGGTATGGCATCATTAGTCTAATACACGGCTTTCCGATTTTGGTAGTTCTTCCTTGGTCTGTGTAATATTATTTTGTAACTATTCTGATAACTGTGTCCTGGTCAGCAATGTAGGATCTTTTGAGCAACCGGAATAAGCTAATTCCAGTGCAAGAAAGTCAGGCATAGACTATACACCTGTCTGCAGTTATACATTATACTGCAATGGTCCAGAAGCAGCAGAACTGATTTGCAGAACTTACTTGATACGCAAATAAATTATTATTCTAAAATACTAATTGAAATTTTCACTCACTCTTTTTGTCAGCACTGAAATAATATAATAATTTTGTTAGAATCGCAGCTTACAATGCTAGCATTACATTGTGGAAACTGATAAAGAAATTATTATAATTGTATAAGAACATTTATTGAAGTCTTAGAGTAGCCTATTCAGGTCAGCACTGCAATAGTTGAGAAATTTTGTTAAGATGGCAGCTTAAAATGCTGCCATTGCAATGTAAAAATTTAAAATTTTCTGGTGGCGAGTGCACATTTCCTCTCCTTGCCCCTCCACACTCGGCGCTACGCATCCCAGAGATCGACCGGCAAATACTCATTCTCAGTCTTCCCAGAAACCTTGATTTACCCCCAGAGGATGGGAACTACCGAACTAGATGAGACTCATAGCCTAGTTGCGTTTAGAATTATGTTTGTGCCTAGGGCCCCAAAATTCCTTAAAACGGCCCTGAGTAGCAGCAGTAACAACAGCACTTGCAACAATAGCAATAGGAACATTTACAGCAGAAGCAGAAGCAGTAGCAGCAACAGCAGCAGCAGCAGCAGTGGCAGCAGCAGCAGTAGCAACAGCAGCAGTAGCAACAGCAGCAGTAGCAGCAGCAGCAGTAGCAGTAGCAACATCAGCAGTAGCAACAGCAGCAGCAGCGCTGGCCAATTATGATAGTGCTACGAACATGTCGCCGACACAAAATCCACACGACGACGATCGACGTTGCTTAGAGGAGACAGCGTAACACAGATTCAGTCGTCGTCGTCATCTGTAGATATTGATTTCTCGTTGCACAGGATGTAGATGTAGTCGTGTGGTCTGTTTGGTGAGGCGGCTGAAAGTGAAGTGGACGAAAAGCAGGCACACTCCATGGATGCTTGTAGACGCTGGTCTAATCTGTTTAGCAGCTGACTTTAGCAAAGACCCAACGCTGTTGATTATTTCAGCCAGACCATTCAGATCATGAACATTCGATGGCAATCAAACAGAGATTCTAATAGATGGAAGATAGCTAGGCGGTTAGACCTCAGTGCCTCAGTAGCTTTATGACCCGATAAATGATAACAGTCGAGCCGACGAGTCTCACTTCGGTTGGTTCACATAGATCTAATCCTCTTATCCACTGACCAATCAAAGCCATTTCGGAAGATGGATTATGGAGTGAAGAAGACGCTGTATAGGCAGACATGGCAGCAGCAGCAACAGCAGCAGCAGCAGCAACAGCAGCAGCAGCAACAGCAGCAGCAGCAACAGCAGCAGCAGCAACAGCAGCAGCAGGAGACGGTTGCAGCGGAGGAAGAACGACGGAGAAAAGACAGGAAGTGTACGAGATGGAGGCAGAAAGATAGAGCGAATGAAAGATATTGTTTGGTAGCTTATTAAGATCACTATTATACGTCGCTCAATGTTTTCCTGTCTGTCTGCTGCACTACCCTCCCTGCTTTCTATAGTCTATAGCATCTTACAGCATCTTCTCTCTAACTGCTGAAGCACCAACTATTGAAGGAGGACCATCCTCTCTGAGTTCTATACTCTCCAACATCCATGAAAATCATCACAAGCGATTCTCACAGTATAGCACAGCGACTTCTCATCAGCATGATCCCCCCAATCGGATTCTGACCTGAGACAAACTACACGTTGAACGCGAACTTCTAAGTGTGCGAACATGACATATAGAACACAGTGAACACTAGATATAATAATTATGTGCAGATTAAAGTCATTGGACCACTTTGGGTTCTAGTCCTTGGTCGCTGTCTCATGCGTGCCATTCCTAGGAGAGGATCTCAAATCTGTTCTAAGAAAATCATCTCCATAATCAGTGGACGATTTATATATAGTGCATGGTCATTGATTGTTGCTAATTAACAACTTCTATAGCGCCCGCAGATGCCTCATGCATGTGGGATTAATCGAAGGCTCACCAAAACACAGCCATAGTCAAGAAAAAAACCAACAAGGTCCACACTATGAGACGCAGAAATCAGTCTGGATGTGCTGCTGCAGTTAGCATGATGGATGCAATGAGTCTATAGTGCAACTTCTTAGTTTATAACCTTTTATTGGTATTTTCTAGTTCGTCGGCGTCCAAAGCCCAACAGTTCATCAGGTGATGTCTTCTAGATTAGACACTGGTGAGATATTATGACGCAGCGAACCTCACGAAGCAGTCCTATTTAACGGACTCAACGAAATTTATATAGCGCCAATTGTGAGAAAAGGTTCTATTAAGACAATAGACTTGTTCTTGTGAACAATTGTTGTTTATATGAGGCGACTTTATGTGAGTGCAACATTGTGGATCAGACGACGAATCAGAGTTAAATGATTTTGCTTGAAATCTGTGACATGCAAGCTCTTAGGGAGATGCATGTATTGTAAACAAACCTCGCCTTAAGCTAAACGTAAACTCTACAACCGTGATTTAAAGCAACGGCGGCCGGAGGGCGGTGGCACTATTAAGCCTCCGGAACTCGAGTAAAGCTCACTATCTGTAATTGCCCACTCTCTCGAATGAATAATGCACAGCTACAAGGTCACAACACTACAACCGACTGATAGCAGACCACCTCAAAGGTTTTATTCTTTTTTGCTTGCTTCGTTTAACTCAGCATATAGCAATGCAACGGGAGCAATCCATAGAGCGACTTTAGACCACATCTATAAACCGACATTCAGATCAGGGCCGTAGCAACAACGAACGTGGCCCCCTCCGAGCATAATGTCCGAAATTTCTGACGACCTATTTTTAGTCATCCGGCAAAAATGTCAGAAAACTTTTATAGCCTATTCGCCGTCTGAAAAGTTGATGACCTTTTTGGGCGAAAATCTCGGGAAAATTTCATATTCGCCGTCCAAAAATTTGATGACCTTTTAAAAAATTTATTTATAGTCATTTCATTCATTTTTTGGCACTTTTAGGGGCCCCTTCCTTGCCGGGGGCCCCCTTCGGTTGGAGGGTAAGGAGGGCGGTCGCTACGCCTCTGATTCAGATACACTGCTTAAAATTTGAAAAGCAATGGTTCTCTGAAGGTCTGATTTGCTTGCGTCACGCTCCATAATCATGTGAAATTCTGAACCCTTTTATTCGTGATCGAAAATTTTAGCTTTGGAATAGGAACCAATTCCAATGGCTTAAGCGCAAATTGCCTTTCAGAAGCGGCGTATAATTTCATTCAAGATTTTTAACAAGTGTGCCTTATAGTTGTTGACGAAAATTAATTAGCCTACTTCAGTCCTGAACTGCGTTGGATACCGGCTGGGTGAAAAAAATTGTATTATGCTTGAACATGAGTAGGCCTACTAAAGATTTAAGCACTTTAATGATAAGCTTAAGTATCACGCTGCTTATGCACCAATTGGGGTCAACCGCTTAAAAATTTGAATCAAATTTTCAGGAGAGGCAACACTACAAGAGATTATAGATCACAGCATTCAGTTTCGTTGCGGAGGTAACCTTGAATTAACTAAAACAAGATGGCCGCATCTAAACCTGGTTGAACAGGACAAGTTTTTGCACTGTGCTTTTATTCCATAAATATAGAACAGACTGAGGCATGAGTCGGTTAGATTTTAAACTGCAATTTAAGGGTCTACACAAAATTAAGAATGAGAAAAAATAAATGAGAGCCATTGTAGCAAACTGTATTTCAACGGCATGTAGTGACGCAATCCGACTAGAATTTCTATCTTCTTTCGGTAACACGTATAGTATATTACTCAATATATATCTACATAGGAAAAATAGACAGACTACAGACATACAGTTATTCCGTATAATTAGGCTATAGGTCGAAGATGGTCTGCACCTATACAGGGTGGTCCAAAAAGTGCTACTATAAGGGCTTTCGCCAGTAGCTTAGCCAAAAGTAGGAATTTTTAAAATCAATTCTATAGACCTAAAGGTAATTCATTTTTGCACTAAAAAGTCAAATTTCATCAGAATTTTTCAAAAAGAACAAAGTTATTTTGCTTTTAGTAAGTCCATCCGCTGTTTTTGACGATCCAAGCAATAAAGTTAAAAAAAACGATTTTATTAAGTCATATCTCAAATAATTATTGCCAAATAAACTTCACAGTGCTTCATAAATTGGGTTCAACATGTACACCACCAGTGTTCTCAGGGCCGTAGCAACAACGAACGTGGCCCCCTCCGAGCATAATGTCCGAAATTTCTGACGACCTATTTTTAGTCATCCGGCAAAAATGTCAGAAAACTTTTATAGCCTATTCGCCGTCTGAAAAGTTGATGACCTTTTTGGGCGAAAATCTCGGGAAAATTTCATATTCGCCGTCCAAAAATTTGATGACCTTTTAAAAAATTTATTTATAGTCATTTCATTCATTTTTTGGCACTTTTAGGGGCCCCTTCCTTGCCGGGGGCCCCCTTCGGTTGGAGGGTAAGGAGGGCGGTCGCTACGCCTCTGAGTGTTCTTATTCTCTTTGTCAAGTTCTTGATGGCCTTGTTGATGTGTTCTAGAGGTAAATCTTCCCATATCAACTCCAGTGCGACCATCAATAATATTATCTTATCACTCTTGGTTTTGACCGAAGATAGTGGTACTTCTCCAGTGGCCTATAGCTCTCCACACTTGATAATCCATGCTGTTCGTATCCGAAGATTTGAGGCACATTGACTTTTCTCAGTGAAACCAGCACAATCGATATTGAGCCGATCTCCTTTCATCAACGGCCCATTTCTTAACACTCAATTTAACCCTTTACCAGTTCATTTTAAAATTTTGAGCCCGTTTTCAGCGGATATTCTCGGGGCAAACGGGTAAAAGATTAACTCTTAATTTCTCTGCAGAGTAAGCGGTGACAAGCTTTAGCTCCAAGACCTACTCGTGAAGTGTCTGATTAAAGTTAGCGCCTGTCATTGACGCTTTGTCTGTCCTTGACCCTTGAGCAAATTTGGAAATTTCAATTTCGTTACTTTATTAAAAGAAATTGTTAAGCTGACAGACACCTTATTAACGAATTTGTCATCTTGCTAGGTGGATTCACAGTGACGTCCAGCTACTGTTTCTTTTTAAAATAATAATGATCATCTGGCAATATCAAGTTTATCTATTAGCCTAAGTTATTTTAGATGTGACATATAAAAATCGTTTTTCTTACCTTATGCTGCGTTATGTTTTTGGATCGCTAAAAACAGTGGATGGACTCACTAAAGGTAATTTGGCTTTTGTTCTGTTTGGAATATTTTGGTGAAATTTGGCTTTGTACTTAAATATGAGCTGCTTTAAAAATCCTTTAAAGTTTGACATAAGAATTCATGCTTTTGGCCACACTATTAGCCAACAACCTTAGAAGTTACTTTTCTAAGGCCCACCCTGTAGTACACACAGGAAGGCTGCACGGATGGCTCAACCATCCTTCATACGAGGCATCAAACAACGACACACAACAAGAACATTCAATGCCACATTGTCTCTCTTCCAAAAGCAAGGAACGCTAAAATAGTCTCCACATAATTATTATATTGCAACAAACAGATGCTTTTGAATACTCGTTCTAATACATGGCTGTTCCACGTTCACAGCTACAACCCACGGAGCACAAAAATAGGCTTACTGTGTGATATTATAATATTGATTAAATATATATAATAAATGCGTGTGATAATTATTATTATTATTATTATTATTATTATTATTATTATTATTATTATTATTATTATTATTATTACTATTATTATTATTATTATATTATTATACATATTATGCATTGAATGATAAATAGTGTCATGCATAATAATAATAATTACAATATCTAAGGGAATAAAAACTTCGGCGACATCAGCAGGCCTAATGTTGACGATAATAGTAATTGACATTAATCCTTAATTAAAATATTGACAATATAAAGCTATGATGCTGATGATGCTGATAATAATGCTGATGCTGATAATAATGCTGATGATCATAATAATAATAACAACAATCTGGGGGAAGTCACTTTCATGACATACAGCAGGACTTATTTCCTGGCTGCTGCTTATCTGTCCTAAACGCCTTCCCTCTCTGGCTCTTCCTATTATCGTCAGCAGCTTCGTCTCTTCCCGCCTCCGCGTCGCTTTTCGTCTGCCTACCGTAGGTGGCGCTGCTGTTTCGCAGACTCACTTCCGGTGCGCTGACGTCATCCTGTCTGGTTGCTTGGCAACTGACGTCAGACGATGCGATGCCGGAGTCGTCCGCTTCGTTCTTCTGTCTCTCGAAATGAACGCGCTTCTGTTGACCAGACGATTTCTGCTGACTGACGAGCAGGGGACCAGCGGCGGAGGCGGCGGTGGCACTGGCCGTCGAAGACGAGTCGTCCGAAGTCTTCGACGAGTCACCCTTCCATGCAGAGGAAGCGGACGCGGCCTCGAGGCTCTGCTGGAGGCTGGATAAGGGTGACTGGAGCGATTGATGCTTCTGCTGCTGCTGCTGCTTCTTCTTGCATCTCTTGCATGCGGCACTCTTGCAGACACATTCGGCGCCACACTTACCTCGCTCCTCTTGCTGCTGCTGCTGCTGCTGCTGCTGCTCGGTTTCGAGGAAGAAACGATCGACCTCAGACAGTCCAGACTTATCCTTGACCTCCAGAAGGGCGTGCTTCTCCCACTGGTTGAGTCGAGGCTCCAGCTTCCACCTCCTGCCCCCTTCTCCCTTCGTCGTCGTTCGATCATCATCGTCGTCGTCGTCGTCATCATCGCCTCTGCTGTTGACCTCTCGCTCTCTCCTATTCACTTCCTCCTCTTTCTCCATCAAATACAACTCCAGTTCACAGACTCCGGAAATGGATTTCCTCAGCAGCGGATGCAGTTCGTAGTGAGCGCTGCGTGGGATGAGCCGACTCCGCTGCTTCCCATCCTCTTGAACGACTCCACGGAGGACGGAGGATGAGGATGAGGGACGATGAGTATGAGAGGCAGAGGATGCATCAGCATCATCAGCAGCAGCAGCAGCTTCAGCATCATCAGAGTCCAACGGATGCTGGTCGTCGACGGAACAGCGCTTCTTGAAGATTTCCTTCTCGAGTAGGAACAGCTCGAACTCCGACATTCCGGTTCCGGATCGAACCTGGAGCAGAGGATGTCGCTCGTACTGACTCATGCGAGGCAGCAGAGGCAGGGACTTCCGCGGGTGCCTCAGCGACTCAGGCAACGGAGTTACTCCTACTGCTCCTACTCCTCCTACTACTGCTCCTCCTACTGCTCCTCCTACTGCTCCTCCTACTGCTCCTCCTACTGCTCCTCCTACTGCTCCTCCTACTGCTCCTCCTACTGCTTCTCCTGCCTTCGAAGTGGACGCTGTCGGACCATTGTCCACCCTACCGCTCATAAGGTCGCCCTGGTCACGCTTCGACGATTTATTGCATGACGATGACTCCAATGCTACGTCCACAGCTGCTGCTTCCGGCCGAACGGGATCATCGACGGGGCAGATGTCGTTCAGCTGGACCACCGCGTCAGAGGAGACATCGTTGGGTGATGTTCCAGCCTCAGAGTCCTCGACCGTCATCGTCGTCGAGGTCCGCTCCGTCGTCGAAGTGGGATCCATGTCGATGCAGTCAACTCCTTCTCTGCCGCGTTGGATCGAACTCAGCTCAGCGTCGTGAATCTCAACAACGGCAACGACGACTGATTGAAGGTCATCGAAGGGCATCGAAGGTCATCGAAGGTCATCGAAGGTCATCGAAGGGCATCGAAGGTCATCGAAGGGCATCGAAGGTCATCGAAGGGCATCGAAGGTCATCGAAGGGCATCGAAGGACGATCGTCTCATCATTCTCGACAAACAGAAGAAATTTCGCCTCAACTCTCGACGACAGAAAATCTTGCTGCTCCAAAAGCATCCGTCAAGTTCGCAACATAATCATATTAATATTATCGGAAAGAAATGTGTCGACGACAATAATTTCCATGTTTGTCATGATATGCTTTTATCAGATGCCATCGCTGCCGCACCTGCAGATATCCATTATCTATTCGAGATGCGTTCATGTTCGCATAGATCTCCTCAGAGTCTATCTGATCATCTATCGCATTTCATGCATTGAACAACATACGTGTGGCCAGAACACAACTCCGCCTAACACCTACACACGCATGTACACACGCATGTACATACGAGTCCTACTACAGTCGACGGAGAATTTCTCGCTCGCAGTGATGTTGAACGCGATCGATAATCAATCTTCTCGACCAACAACTCTCGCAGAAACATCAGCCGTTGCATACGACAGAGATAGGCCTACGAGAGAGATAGGCCTACGACAGAGATAGGCCTACGACATAGATAGGCCTACGACAGAGATAGGCCTACGATAGAGATAGGCCTACGACAGAGATAGGCCCACGACAGAGTTTGGCCAGTTTCATGTCTTTCCCTATAATTATACCGACTGCATGTAGGCTATACTAGCTGCTCTGTTCGATTCGCAAGTTTATATGCAACGCAATTGATTATCAACAATTTACACAGATTTTCAGCATTTCTCTAAGGGCAGAACTACATGTATACTATGTTTGCAATGATTTCCATCTGTAAGTTAGAAGCGCAGTAACTTAACTGTAAATTTACGCAGCGTTTTCTTCAAGATCCGCACAAACGAGAAGCGGCAACGCGTGTCTCAAAATCTCGCGCTAATCTCATTAGGTCACGTGGCTATGAGTGAATGAATGAAGAGTGAGTGTGTTGTTGTTGTTGTCGATTAATCGAACAACAACACTCTCTGCTTTCTCGTCGTCGTAGACCGTTTCATCGATCGTCTTCATCGCTTCACATCATCATAGGAGACGACGATCATCATTGTCGTCATTCCTTTCTTAGTCAATCGATCTGTCCTAATTCTCGCAGCGCTATCCTCCTTCCTCCTACTCCTCCTACTCCTCCTCCTCCTCCTCCTACTTCTCCTCCTACTTCTCCTTTTCCTCGGCTGCTACTCCATGTCATCCAGGCATGCACACAGATCGTCGCATCGTCTTTTGTAGCGCCTCATCATCATTTACAACGACCATCGACCTACAGATCATCATCGTCATCATCATCCTTGTTGTTGGTGTCCAATCGTAGATCAGCGTTCACCTGGCTGACCCAGATCGATGACCTGACCCGATTAATTCAACCAATCAATCAGCGACGATCAATCAATAAAACGGCCATTGCTGAATAGGACGACGACGCAGATTCCGAGTCGTGACGTCGATGGAATGAGATTGAAACGGAAGTGGATTAGTGGAAAGTGGAAAAGTGGAAAGTGGATTGGTTGGAGAGAGTCTTAAAATAGATCCATCTGTTGTTTACGGAATAAGTCACGATGAAGTAAACTGATGCTGCTGATGCTGATGCTGATGTTGCTGATGCTGCTGATGCTGATGCTGCTGCTGCTGCTGATGCTGCTGTTAAGTGTGGTTCGTATTCAGCTGTATATAGTCAGTCGTAGAATCTCTTCGTCTGTGGGGCAGCAAGGCGCCGCCCGCGGCTCCAGCTGCTGATGCTGATGCTGCTGCTGCTGCTGCTGGTGGTGATGCTGGTGGTGATGCTGGTGGTGATGCTACTGAGGCCACTTGAACGACGACTACGACGACGACATATTGGATGCTAATGTCTCTGCTATTCATAAGAAGCTCTGTCTCTGTGACGGCGGTCAGGTCCAAGCGCTGCCGACCATCTCTTCCCCATCCTTCTCCTCTCCTACTGCTGCTGCTGCTGCTGGTGGCTGCTGTCCATGGAGCCAGTCGCCGCCGCTGCTGCTGGATAGAGCGTCGTCCTAGGATGTTGGGCCGATCAGCGGAGATACATCCCAGACGACGACGATGACGACGACGACGACGAGGAGGAAGAAGATGATGATGATGAGGAGGATGAGATGGAGGCGGGAAGAGAAGGAAGAGCCTGTGGTTGCTGCTGATGTGGTTGGCGAATGGTTGGTTGCTGCAGCTGCGGAGGCTTTTGATAGATGCCTAATGAACGAGCGTTAAGCAGATTTATAATCATCAATAAAGCATCAACATGATCATCGTCATGAGAGAGAGTTGAATCGACATCGACATGCATGCACGACCTCCATCACCATCACAACCATCACCATGACAACCATCACCATCACAACCATCACCATCATCAGTACGACCAGCAGCAGACGCAGCAGAAGCAGCAGCAGCTGAACGAACTGCTCGTCTGGTACTGCTGCTGCTGCTGCTGCTGCTGGTGGTGGTGGTAGTAAGGAGGATGGACACCGGCGCACACCGCCTACTTTTCCGATCAATGCCGAGTCGGACTGCAGCGCCGTCTGGTGTCCAGCCGCCGCTGCAGCAGCGCCACACATACGCCGTCGAACGAAGGAAGGACGGAGCTGAGGCATGCATCGGTGATGCTGCTGCTGCTGCTGCTGGCAAAGAGACGCTTGCATAGCCAGCCACCAAGCCATCCTTCTCTGGCTCAGCAGCCGACCAGCCATGCAGTCGGTCGGCAAGGCGACTGTACAGACGCCGGAGATGCTGTTCTTTTGATGGAAACGGATGCAGCTGCTTCCTGAATACAACAGCAGCAGCAGCAGCAGCAGTAGCAGCGGAAGTGGCTTCAGCAGCTGCTGGTCGTCATTGATGGTTGCAATGATAATGATGATGATAATAATAATAATAATAATAATAATAATAATAATAATAATAATAATAATAATAATAATAATAATAATAATAATAATAATAATAATAATAATAATAATAATAATAATAATAATAATAATAATATTAATGATAATAATAATATTAATGATAGTTAGTAATGAAGTCCCCGAGGGATCCTAAATATCTTGAGACGCTAAAATAATAATAATAATAATAATAATAATAATGACAGCAACAATAAGAATAACTAATACAAATTCACCGACAATAATGTTTATCTGAATCACTCAAAACTCTTCCATGACATCTGGATTCACTATAGTCTGGTTCTTTTTTCTCTCCTTTCTCCTATCATCCTCTGCAGTCCATCACTAACCCTTACTATTCCTTCTTTTAATGTTCCTTCTCTCTGTGCATCCATGTCTTCTTCTCTCCAACTTCCTCGTTTTCTTCTTCTCCTCCACATTGACCCATACACCCCCCCCCCACTTCATCCTTCCTCTCTTCATGAAGTGCTATCTTTCCTCTGTCTCCGGCTCCTTCTTCACTTCCAGCTGCTCTTAGTTTTGCCGGCGATGCTCACTCGGTCCCTTTCTTTCACCCCTCTCGCTCCACCTCCTGCTTCAGCTCTGCTCCTTATCCATCTCTTACTACATCTCCTTCTCTTCCACCTCCTCCTGCTTTCTCCTTCCTTCCATCAATCGATCAACACAATCGACTTCCGTCTATAGACGCAACCAATTTATCGCACGTCGTCTTTCTACCGCTTCTTCTTCTTCCTCCTTCTTGTCTTCAAATGCACCTGCGCATACGCATGCGCACGTCCAATCCGGGGAATCCACACCCGACTCCGTGTAATCCACGAACACACACACCCACACACACATCCTATAATACGTGAGTAGGACATGTATTGTACATTACAATTATGTGTGTATGTACAGATGCAGTTCAGCTGCAGTGCACAACATGCCCCGCTGGATGTCTATGCTGACGCAAATCCAGTCAAACACACCCGTGCCGTTGTCATGGAAACAGAAACAAACGAGGGCGTCATGAATCAGAATCAGTGGCAGCAGCATACGAAGACATGCGCAAAAAACATGGCGCAACTAGGTCACCAGTCTGTTGTCTATCTATCTATACATGTATAATATATATATATATAAATATATATAGGCCTATACATGTATAAAATATGCGTTTACTGGCAAGCATCCACGAACACTAAATATCTTATATATATGGTGCATAGGGCTTACATGCACATATACATAGTTATATTTGCATACATGCATGCATGCGTATACATTCATACATGCACATAGCCTACATACATACATGCATACATACATACATACATACATACATACATACATACATACATACATAAATACATACATACATACATACATACATACATACATACATACATGCATGCATACATACATACATACATACACATACATACATACATACATACATACATACATACATACATACATACATACATACATACATACATACATACATACATACATACATACATACACACATACATACATACATACATGCATGCATGCATGCATACATATACGTTGGTACATTCGTAAATGCATACATAATTACATATACATACATCCATGTGTAAAGTGCTATGCTTCAAAGAGATAATCTTGTCTATAGTTCTACAACATAATAATTATGTTAAACACATCTTATGTCTAAACTAGATGCGACTGGTTACACTGTACAGTTTTTAAAGGTGGCCAGCGATCTATGGAAGACCGACCACAAACAAACACTTGTCCATCTCTGATTCTTTTGGTAACCGGACTATACGAACTCTCTTTCGGACTTCTTCTTTGAACAACCCTCTGACAAGACACAGAGCTCGTGAAAAAGCTGGTGCCCACCGTTTGGCTTTCAAGTGAAGCTTTAGAAATGTGGAGATTACAATTAGAGCCTGCGATTTCGATTATGCGATAGAATGAGAAGACGATTAATATTATTGATTCAAGAATTTAGTCAATGGCCATTTCTCAATTATTTCACTGATCGGAAACGACGACCACGGTTTTCCCGCTACAAGCTGCAATTCCGAATGGAATACCGCGAATTTTTAAACTGATCATGTAGAGGGTTAGCCGTGGGGTATTTGAAACACTATCGGACATCTGTCGCTGTTTAAACTTCGTAAAGTTCTTCAACATGGTGAGAGATTTTGAGAACGCACAACGTAGCCTATTGACCTACAAGTGCAACTGCTGGTGACCAGCATAGGCGTACGAGACGGGGGTCCAGAGGGCAAATGCCCCCCAAATTTCGGGCAAGTCTGGTTTTCGGGCAAGCAGACCATGAGAAAAAAATGTATGAAAAATTTTCGGGCAAATATTTCGACCCCCGGATGACTAAAAAAAGGTCGTCAGAATTTTCGGGCGAAAGAAGTAACGGGAATTTCGAGTGGACGACCAACTATAAAAAAAGTCGTCAAAATTTTTTAGGGCAAAAGTTAAACTTTTGCCCCCCCCCCCACTCCTGAAATGTCCCCTACGCCTATGGTGACCAGCCACTGCATCAGGGCTGTTTTAAAGGAATTTTTAGAACTGCACAACTCCTTTCCTTTCCCATCCTCCTTGGTAAATTACCTCCAATTGGTGGATAAATTAAATTTTTGCTAGCTTTAACTGTACAGAAGTGCTTCTGCAAATGCACATTTTGTGTACAACTGCACGTTTAAAAAGCCGTGCACTGCAGCCAGACAATAAGATGTCAAAAGCAGTAAAGATTGAAGTCCAGTGGCGGCGCCTGATCAACAATTTCAGCAGTTCATTGAAGTTATTCAGCAGATCGTCGGATATTTAAAACTTCCAAAGAATGTTTGGCAGGTTATGAGGTCTGCAGCGACCTATCGAAATGGAGGCATCGGCAGTAATGAACTCATGTTGTGATGAGTCATAACTGTAGGCATACAGCGTATACTGTAACCGGCTTCAGTCTGTCAACCGGATTTGCAAGCGAGTAAGTAAGTATGTACTTTATTGAACCGCCTGCAAACGCACTGCAGGAGCAGCGGGAACATTGGATGAGAACAGAATATGAACGAATATATATATATATATATACACGTTTGCTTTTCAAGTGACTTTATTTGTAGCCTACTGTTTTTCTTTTATCATTTCTCTTTTACAGTGTAAGAATTGTGGAAAAATAACTGGGGGGGGGGGGGGGGGCTGGACCATAAACCACTTGGAATCGGGGTGTGAAAAACAGACTTTAACATGGGGCTCTAAGAAAGACTTGGGGGTTGAAACCCCCAAACACCCGGCAATTCTCACCCTGCTCTTTCACCTTGGACTAACTTTAACACAGTTCCAAAGATATCTCTAATGTTTTGAAGCCTTATTTGATGATTATTTAATCACATATTATGATTATTTTATGATTGTAGACCTAGGCCTACTTGCGTAGATTGTTCTTTTATGATGGAAAGTTCCCGCAGTCGTTTGCAGGTGGTTCAATAAACTTGAATAAAGTACATACTAACTAACTAACTTATTTACTTACTTACTTACATATTGATGCCATTGCGATAAAAAGTAATATAATTTTTATTCTTCTTAATGGTTCAATGAGCTCTGCTGCCACGGCTGTTTTTCCCCACTGTATCTGGTTTTTTGGCATTCGTCTGGGTTTCTGTTTTTTTTGGGTGGGGGGGGGTAAAATCTGGGTTTATTTAAGTTATCTGACCAATGGTGACCATTTGTATTAAAAGTTGCAACTAGGCTACATTTCATTCGATTCATTTGACGAACATTTTGTTAACCCTCATTCGAATAAGCAAAAATCCGACTGAATTTGAATAAATGGGGACTGAAATCGCTCACCGAAAAAAACACACAGAAAAACCCAGACTATCTGTGTGTTTTTTTCGGTAGAAAATATGGGTTTATTTCTGAAACCTCAGTGGCAACCATGATATGTTTATTATATAATACTCTATGGTGGCAACACTGTTTATAAATTGTTTGGTTACGTCACTCATACGTCACCGATCTTCGGGAGGACGACGAAGAGAGCTCATCCTTATAAAAAATATTCTTAAGAAAGATGCTCCTGCTAAAGTAGGCCTATAAAGGCGAAAGTATTCATTAAGATGTATTTTTGCTTCGTAGTTTACTGTGCACTACTTGGAATACTGCGTCAGGTCAACAGCCTCGAATGTTACGTGTGTGATTCACAAACCGACGGCACGTGTGATGGAAACCCGGTATGACAATTACTTCAGTCTGATCAAATTTGAACTTTTATTCGCTTGGCATTTGAATGGAATTGTATGCAGTCTGTACTGTAAACTATGGGCCTACCCTGTGCCTTCCGTAAGTTTTCCTCTTTTTAAATTTCCGTTAGAGTTTTAAGTAGCCTAGGCCTATAGGTTCCTATAGGGTACTAGACCTAGTGTAGGCCTAAAAACCAGGGTATATATCCAGACGTGGGCTGCCTACCATCTTGTCTCGCACAGAATGACGTATGGGTTTTGTTAAATAGGATCATAGTAGGCCTATGTTTCGGGCCTTGTCTTCGTCTAGTGACTCTAGTCTGTTCACCGTTGAGTAGAGGTATCGACGCTAACTTCGATAAATGAATCAATTTTGCCACAAGTGGAAAAATCGTAGCAGGCCTGCTGTCATTAGGTTTAGTGCTACCAGACATGCATCGGGAAATAAGTTCACTGAGATAGGCCATTCATAAATTCTACTTATCCCTTGAAGTTATCCGGCGCTTTTACTGTTTGTATTTTTCAGATTTTTTACACTTAAAAAATTATGGGATTTTGTTCGGCCCAAAGTAGCAATAGGTAGCCTACTTGATAGCCTATCATTGATATGTATTAGGTTAACTTAATTTGAACAGCTTCGGTTACTGGTCCATGGCCGACGGCGAATCACACGTGACTTCCTGTTAGGGAGACGCGTGCATGTTCCTATGTAAACCCATGTTAAATTCGTCAACTTCAAAAGCTATTTTCAAGAAATCTGGTCAGTGGCCGCTAAATAAAATTAAGTTGATTGTTTTGTATGTCATTCAACTCCAAAACCCTCGGCTGGTTTTAAACAATTTTGTATCATCGCTGAGAAATTTGCGTTTTAAGCCGAAGAGTGTGCCGCCTATCTTTTACTATGGTTTGCCTCTAGGAATCCTGGGACTTGCCCCAGAGAATCCTGGAACTTGCCTCAGAGAATCCTGGGATTTGCTCTAAGGAATCATTGTCTTTGCCTCAAAGAATCATGGGATATCCCTAATACTTCCTCCGCTTAGCGACGATAATCTCCAAAATTGTTCATTTTCGACGTACAAGCATGAAAGTTTTTGTATAAATAGTTGATTTTATTATAAAAGTTATCTGATATTTCCACGTTTCGACATATTATTAGGAAGAAAGATTTTGCAGGTTTTCTGTAAACGAGCGATAATATAGGCCGATACGTATAACGATACGCGTCAATAATCGTTTTCATCGTTCAGAATGCACACACACTGTCATACAGGCATTAAATTTTTTGCGTATAAAGTCGATTTCAAATCGCCTGATATCGCTACACTTCGAAATATAACTAAGAAGAATTATTTCGAAGGTTTGACAATGCTGTTGTTTCAAAGGTTATAGCCTAGGCGAGGGTTTAGTGCAATCTGACATTCTGACACGAAGAGCTGGAGCTCAACACGAACACCGGATAGCTGCCTATCGCAAATTTTATCCTAACATCCGAGTTGCACGGTTAATCTCTCCGTATAATAAATTGTGAAGCACAGAAAAGTACATGCACGTGTGGACAGTGTCAGTATTTATTTGCAGATGATGATGTATATATAAACACAATCAGTATAAAAAAACATCTATGTATGCCTATTAGTGTGTCTCTTAGCACAATGCAAAAAACATTTTGGGGGATTTGTCTCCATCTCACCCTTCCAAGTTGTTAGGTTTATTGAAATAAAATTCTACCAAAAATTTAATTAAAATAGGATAAAATTTAGAGGCTGTCCCCGAGCCTCAAAGTTTTGCATGTAATAGGCCTACTTCGACAATGGGAAATCATGTAGTCTAATGTCGCATAATAATTAATCATCATTTATAGTGCTAATCAATTTGGCTTGTTTATATAACAGACATGTATGTATGTATGTGCACTTGATATAGGGCTCCTTCAAGATTACTACTCAGAAGCGCACCCGACTACAGCGCGGACACTGAATCTGATATTCACGCCGAGGCGCATGAGCATTTTGGGACTTGCTCAAGGTCCATACGGGTCGGCCTGAAGTGAATTCGAATCTGCAATCCCCGGCTGCAAGGGAACGAACCACCACTACACCACTGCACCCCACATGTCTACTTTCTATCTATATATTTATGTTAAAACTAGTTAGCGTACCCGGCCACGCGTTGCTGAGGCTGAAAAGAACATCCAACCATCCCTCCCTACCTCCATTCCACCTCCCCTCCCTCTCCCCCTTCCCTTCCCTTTTCCCTCCACCTCCCCTTTCCATCCCTCTCCCCCTTCCACTCCTATTTCAGCCCTGTCATTGATGTCTGCCAACCCGTTCAAAGAGTCCATGTCAAGGGAAATCTGAGGAAGAACAAGTACGGAAATGGTGGTTTTCTTATCCAGCACTGTTCTAGGCTCCCAGTACTAAAAAATGCTGCAGATTTCATAGTTAGTGTCTTTGGTGCAAGATCCAGGGCTGGGTCTTCCATGATGGCTAAGACCAGTTTATTCATTTCTGGAATCAAGAAGTTCCTCAGAAAGGTGCTATAGACGCAGTCCAAGCTTTTTGCATGTGACACTGGAAATTGCTTCAGTTTGCATTTTGGGGTTCGGTCATGAGTCAAAAGTCTTTCAGAGGTGCTTCAACCCTGACTTGAATAGTAATCTTGCTAGCTTTTTAATGTTTTATGTGAATCTTATATTATGCTACTTGTGCACCAGAGTGCTGTGTGGCAGCTACTTATAATAAAGAACATACTTACTTATTTACTTACAAATCGTTCAAGATGGCTCATTAGGTGCCTCAACTCTGGTTTATTCCTCATACGAAATACAACGAATTTACTTGATCATGCAAATCTATGCAAAGCTCAGAACTCAAAACTGGAAAACAGCAAATGTGTTTAGCTGCTCTAGATCAAAGGTTATTGAAGAAGTCTGAAAATGTCATAAAATTAAGAAGACGAAAATTCACATAGTTTTTGTCCTACCAAATCAACTTCAGCAGCCCACATAATTTTATCTCAGTCAGTTTTTGGACACTAAAACAAAGAACTTCCCCAGATGACCATATTGCTTCAGAGGCTTCCTCTTCGTGCTCGCACACAATTTAAGATCCTCACTCTGATCATTAAGGCTCAACGGGGTCTTGCCCCAATATATCTGACTAATGTTTTACTTTGTCCTCACTTGGCTTCCTCCCACCGTCCACTTCGTTCATCCAACAGATTTGACCTCTTGGTTCCTCGGTCTAGAACTGCTATGGCTCAGTCTCGATCATTTGTCTCAATTGGTCCTTCTCTTTGGAATGCCCTTTCTCCTTCTGTTCGCTCTACACTTCTTTCTGGTACCGGTAGTCTCTTCTCTGCTTTGTCTCTTCTCAAAACTTGTGTCTTCTCGCGGGGCCTTGCGCACTGGGAGCGCCTCTGAACGGTTCACCCTACTAGAGGCGCCTTATAAATTGCAGCCGGAAATTGTAATGTTCATGTTGTCAAAAGACCACATATTCTGCATCTAAGCGCAATATGGAGTTGCATATCAGCTCCGGAAATGTGCAGTTTTAGCATACTTTCCTGGCATACTGTAGCCATATCAATTGTCCCACACAAGTATGCACATCTGTAATGTTTTAATCAGATTAGTAATGTGCCACGTTGTTAAAAGACAACATATTCTGTATATAAGTGCGTATCGGCTCTGGAAATGTGAATTTTTAGCATACTTTCATAGTATACTTGTTCTCTATAAATTGTCCCACACTGTGTAATGTTTAAATCAGATTAGTATTGTTTCATGTTGTCAAAAGAGAACATATTATCCATCCAAGTGCAGTTTAGAGCTGCATATCAACTCTAGAGCATGTGCATTTTAGCATACCTTCAACCTTCTGTTTAAGTATGTTCCCATTTAAATTTTTTGATGCAGCTAGCAGAAAAGTTTTAAAATATGTTTGTCTTGAAGCTATAAAAATTTGTTACTTTTATCCACAAGATGCACAATGCACTGCGTTTTTGGAACTTAACCTCCTCACTATAGGCTTACACCATGCTATAGGTCTACAATAATATTGACGCTTAAGCTTAGCGTTATAGGTTGCGGCTTATATTATCGCTCATCTTCAGAAAACCTGCAAAATCATTCTTCCTAATAATATGTCGAAACGTGGAAATATCAGATAACTTTTATAATAAAATCAACTATTTATACAAAAAATTTCATGCTTGTACGTTCAAAATGAACAATTTTACGCTAAGCGGAGGGAGTATAAGTGAGCGATAATCCGTACTTTCATAGGCAAGTTCCTATCCAGTAGCTATATAGTACAATAAGTACATATCAATGCTTGATATAGGCTATGTTTAGAGGTAAAAACGCACACTGCGTGCCCGTTCTCCAAACGATATGGCTGCCAACGAATGCAATAAAATTAGAGCGCGACCTATCGACGACATCGCAATGGGGTTAGTTTTAGGGTGAGTGCAGTCATTCTGCTGAAATTGAAGCTGAATTGATGAACAATGTCGTCGATAGGTCGCGCTCTAATTTTTTTGCATTCGTTGGCAGCCATATTGTTTGGAGTACGGGCACACAGTGTGCGTGTTTACCATTGAAAATACCAAAAGTACCAGAAATATTTCTGTTGGATAGAAGAACAGATTGGTTTTTGTTTTTAAACATTGTGCAAGTAGGCCTACTCAATTTTAATGTAATCTTTGACTTTAGGTTTACAGTAACAGTTGTATTGCAGTTTAAACAACTGGAAATAGACTATTATAAACCAGAGGTGTCTTGAATTTGGTCTCACCTCACTGTTGTCTCTGATATTAAAACTCTAGGACTCGGTCTTATTGAAATTCCTTATCCCCTGTAGGTTGCCTCTGTGTCTTATTGGACCGTTCTTCTATAATCTATATAGTTTGGTTTTGTTGCAACACTAGTTGATGCCTAAGATGCATTAGACACTGTTATGATAAAAGTATAACTAATTAATATTTATAATAATTAGACTTTACAAACTATACCGGTAATGAATGAGGCTGTTATTTAATACTCATGACATATATAATAATTGGTTTCTTTTTGGACTATTAGCTGAATATCTCAGTGTCGATTTTGAAATTTATGTGGGCAAGTTTTAAATTGTCCAATTTCAACTGAGGGGATTGAAAATTCTTTATGTGAGGGTGCAGTGTGAGAATTGTCAAAAAAAGACTTGGGGGGGGGGTCAGACTTTGAGCCAAGCATAGTTGACAATTTTTTAAATATTTTTTAAGCTAATGTCAATATGTATGTATGTATGTATGTATGTATGTATGTATGTATGTATGTATGTATGTATGTATGTATGTATGTATGTATGTATGTATGTATGTATGTATGTATGTATGTATGTATGTATGTATGTATGTATGTATGTATGTATGTATGTATGTATGTATGTATGTATGTATGTATGTATGTATGTATGTATGTATGTATGTATGTATGTATGTATGTATGTATGTATGTATGTATGTATGTATGTATGTATGTATGTATGTATGTATGACATTGTATGTATGTATGTATGTATATATGCACTTGTTATATGTGTAACGCCCCTTCTGCATCAAAAATTTCTGAGATATTTTATGTCCTCTGAGGCAATAGCTGCATTCTGCAGAGAAACATACGATGCAAATCAGAGGTAATGATCAAGAAATACAACAAATAATCGACATTTAAAATAATCGACGGTTATAAGAGGCCCGGAAGCCATATATTAATGATCTACATCGCATACCTTCATGTAGGCCTACGTTGGCCTACATGATCAGATTGATCCAGCAGAAACTGCACCCTTCTCGCAGCCCCTGTAGATGTTTATTCCGGCTTGCTAATCGTCATCACAAATGCCGACATTTTCATAGGCCATCGGAATTTTTACGCATCCATTTTGAGAAACAAAACTGAGGAAGGCTCTTTTTAACCAAATCGACAATTTGCATTTATAAACCTACGCTTAACTATAATAGCAGCCGCCTAGCGGAGTCTTGCGTTTTATTTATAATCCCATGTAGGCTTATACACTTGGGTCTCCAAATTAATCTCCGTCACTCCATGTAAACTGATCTAGTATATGACTCTATACTTCCACTCTGGCACGTACTAGGCTTATGTGGCAGATTATGTTAGTCTCTAAATATTTCACAGCTGTCGTATCAGATGATATACCGTGGGTCACATTCCTTTTCAGACCACCATCTTTGGAGATAACTTTGGCTATCATACAAGACTTGCGGACCCCTTCCTAAGGTCAATACCAACTTTGGTCGGCTTGGAAAACAAAGGTTCCATTAGCGGAAATTTGTTAGTAATTGTCTAATGTTCCCCCCCCCCCCCAACAGTTGGATGACCCATAGAGGTCTGGACTGTGTTCTATAACGTACTTAAGCAAACTCTTTTCATTTTTACAGGTGAAAGAGAAGAAGTTTATACAGAATTGTTCTAATCCAAATGATGTTTGTGGAATGTCATATACATCAAATACTGATACTTTAGAAAAGATTGGTTTCAATCGCAGCTGCATAACCTTGGAGGAGCAACAAGAAATCAGTAAATATGGTCCTGACCGGAGTGTTCGAAAGAAAGAGAAAGACAGCAAAACTGGTTACTTTCAGCTGGTTCAAGTTACTTACTCCACTTGCAACGTGTCCTTGTGCAACAGTAACTTCGAGCCTGAATTGGATTACCTGAAATGCTACACCTGTACTAGTCCTAATGCTCCTGATTGTGACTACGAAGGAACTATGCTTCCTTTCCTGAATAACACATTTCTGTCCAGGTTCAGTAACTGATCTAAACTCGTTTTAGAATGTACAATCTTGTTATCATTATTTCTTATTGCAAAGTGCTTCATCAAAACCAAGTGCGTGTGGCATTTTTCTGAAAATCAAATTCTTCCATTTTATTTTGCGACATGAAATCATGTAGCTGGTAACAACACAAAGTTTTTAGTTATTTTCAGTAAAATATGTTATGGGTACCATTTTAACAGTTGAGTCAGGAAAATAAGGAAATTGAGGAAATTGCTATTAAGTAGTGATAGCCTCGTTAGCTACACCGGTAAGCGCGAACGGCATTCGGTGGGGAGGGTGGTGGTGGAAATTTTGTCCGAAAACCTAAATTCCACGGGTGGTCGAGAGGTCGGAGTGCAGTGGGGTGTTGTCGGGTGGGTGGGGGTGGGTGGCGGGTTTGGGGTGGGGTGGGTGGGATTGAATGGATTTTTTTCTCGAAAACCAAAATTTGACCTGTGGCTTACCGGTCGAGGTCTGAGCGTTGTGGGGTGTGTGTGGTGCTGGGCGGGGATGGGGTGGGTTGAGGTGTTGGGAGAAGGTGTATGGAGTGTGGGGTGTGGTAGGGGCGGGCTTGGGGTAGGGGTTGGGGTGGAGATGGATGGGTGGTGTTCGGGGGTGGAGGGAGTGGGGTGTGGTGGGAGTGATGGGGGTGGGGCTGAGGTTTGAGGGAAAGGGGTGTTTGTGGGTGTAGGTTGGGTGGAGGTGGGGGCGGCCTATGGTTGGGGTGGTGGGGTGAGGGGGTAGGATGGAAGGGTGGGATGGGGTGGGGGTTTACGGGAGTGGGGTGGAGGTGGGGTGTGGTCGGGTTGTGGCCTGGGCGGGTCGGATCCTAAATTTCCCGGGCAGCACCGGCTACCCCAGCGAGCTATATACATAGTATGATGGACCTCAATTCCTAGGCAGCCTTAAAGCATGAGCAGCCATAATGGAAGCACAGATAAGTACGGTAACATGAGCAACATGCTCCATTTCCTGGAGGGCTTATTAATATGAGATGTTTGTACCACAAAATTTAAAGATTTACTAGAAAACCATGAGTAGCTAGAAAAAGTCTTCAATGGCCTATATTTAATAATAGTCATTTAGTGATTTTAGTCCATCATACACTGTTACATGTACAACGTAATTCAGTGAATTTCAACCGTGGTTTCGCGTCGGCCAAGGGTTCCGTGGCAGTTTGACATAACATTTGAGAACACCGACTGAATTCACTAAAGTATCAACAAAGAGTGGAACTCTTCCTAAATGACCATTATTAAATATAGGCAAGAGTGACATTGTTCTTATGACTATTAAGCAACTCGTCTTTCTGTATATTTTAGCGGACATTACTCTTGAGAGTAGATGACTTGATGGCAATATGCTTTGGGTTTTTAGATGTCCGGCTGGTTCGTATCAATGTGCCTTATTATACAAGATAGAACCTGGTGGCACAGTTACCGATGTCGAGGTGTCACGAGGTTGCATCTCTGAAGCTGTTCTTCACCACAAGAGACTCAGTCTTGGAGATAAACTTGTAGGCGCTGAAAACAACTCGCCAAACCTTGAGACCCATCTTTTTGTGTGCAATACTTCTGGATGTAACTTGGCTTTTCCAGATGAGTATCTGCCAATATCATGTATCGTATGCAACGATGTGAACGATCCGGACTGTGATCTTGAAGGCTCAGGACTTTCTGATGATTCGAAGCTACTGAAGCTTTGTCCAGATACGTCGCCACAGTACTGCGCAATGTGGTATAAAGTGGACCTTCGTTCAACAAAAACACAAAATGTTGTAAGATCATGTGTTTCAAAAGAGGAAGCCCTGCGATATAAGAACACTTACGGAGGAAAAAGTGTGTCAGGAATATATGCTAGAATGGATTACGTTGGCAGGGCTAGCTACCATTTGACTGTTTGTGGCTCATCAGGCTGTAATGTCAAATTCCCAAAGTACAGTACTGCCGATACGACTTGCTATTTCTGTTCTCAAGACAAGAATTCAGAATGCACACTCGAAGGACAGAAGCTAAACAAAAATGACCTGAAAGCCTGTGATAAACAAGATGGCATCTGTAGTATGTCCTACCGAATCCAAGTTGATGCAAAACTCTTTGGTCAGCCCCTGAGCATTGTTAGAAACTGCATCTCAAGGAAGGATGCCGCATATTTCATAGAGCGTTATGGTGATGAACATGACGTTGCAGTATTCGAGGAAGACACATCACCAGGTGTAGACATATACACTTACTACTGCTACTTTCCACAGTGTAACCGGAAATTTCCAGCTGAGCATGAGAAATTGCTGTCCGTCAGACCTCCACTGAGGTGCTACAATTGCCATATGTCAAATGACATGCAATGCACTTACGAGATGACAGAAAACTTGCGTAACTTCATTGTTGTTTGTCCAAATACTGAAGACTACAGATGCTTCATGTCATATCAAGTGAAGTCGACTGATGATAAACAGTACAACATTAACCGCACCTGTGTACCAGCAACGGAAATATTGGCTCTGAAGGAACGATATGGCAAGAACCTGATTGCTCTGGAGGAAGTTCCTGGTCCTGATGGTGGAACAGTGGAACACCACATATCTCACTGCCATTACCCTCTATGTAACCTGCGCTTTCCTGATTCAAATCGCACATCAATCAGCTGCTATGAATGCACAAAGGAAAATTCAGGCTGTGATTTAGATGGCGATAAACTGGAAGAATCATTACAGGTCAGATGTCCCTCGTATGATCCTCATGTCTGTGTTATGGTTGTCAGACATAATTCAGAAGAAAATGACATTAAATCTATTGTGAGAAAATGTATGCCTACAGTGCAGGCAGATTTCTACAAGGCAACTTATGGAGAACCAGCAGAATTTTTGGATAACAAAGATACTAATGTCTCAATTTACATGGCTTTCTGCACAGATAATATGTGCAACAAAGGACTTGCTGACTCATTTCGTAAATATCTGGTGAAAAGGATCAAATCAGTTGATGCCGGAGCAGCAGGTGGGAAACTTGAGTTTGATGCCGGAGCAGCAGGTGGGAAACTTGAGTTCGAGGAGTCCAATGATCAACCAGCCTTTGCTCTTGGAGAGCCGCTTTACCAAGAACCAGATTCCGATTCTAGTGAAGATAAGGAAGATTCTGGAGTATCAGCTATTCCAAGTACATCCAATCTTTGCAGTGGCAGGTGGATAGCTTTGGTTGTGAGCATTGTTATTTCAACATCAATCAAAGACCTGTAGGTAGATATATCTGAAAATCTTCAAACATAAAACTGCATAAATTCATAGTAATATAACGCTATTAGTATGAGTAATAGTGTGATCTTTTGACATGTTTCGAAATGCATATGCCTATAATTAACATTTGTTTGTGCATTTTAAAGCATTCCGGTTGTTGCTGTCTATTTTCACACAACTCTTGCAAGTAGCTGCAACATTTGTACCACCAGGCTATTTTAATATCTCCTTAAAAATTCAATGCCAGCTGGACTTATACAGACATACAGCTTGCAAGTTTTACTCTAATGTGAGATTTGTTTTTTTTTCAAACATTTTATTCATTAAATGTTGAAACTTGAAATAAAATCGTTCTCGTTATAGTTTTTGTTATCAGTGCGCTCAGTTGCTGTGCAAATGTTAAGTTAGTTAGTCATATTTCCAGTGGCAAGTCTATCAACCTTGAGAATCTTTATATGGACCAAAACATTTTATTTTTTAACAGTGACTTAAAACATAGAAAATGTCGAGTTAATCGTTGTTTAATACATCTTATTCATGACCATTCACCGAACCCCTGAGTTGATACAGAAAGAATTATCTTGTTCTTCTTTTCTTGGGCCACACAGCTGCCAAAAAAATCGCAGTTTGCTCGAATGCTTACCCCGCCCTTCCTAACCTGAACAATCTTACAGAACCTTCCAAGGCATTGGAACGCCAAAGTGAGAGGTACTGATTGCTGGTGATGCACCCATTTTTTATGCAAAATATCTTTTAAAATAATTTAACTTTCTCTTGATGATGATGAAGATGATGATGAACAAAAGTAAGAGATGATTGAGATGGATGAGTCATGTGATCCGCATGGATGAAGCCAAGATATGTTGAGACAATGTGCTACACACAATACCACACAATTACACTTGACTAACTAGAATCTTCCAACATCAATGCATTAGTACTACATTGTATGGCCCAGTGCTAATTAAATTCTAAACTAGGGCAGATTTTACTAAAGATATTTCACGTGTTGGTGCGGTGGTGTAGTGGGTATGTTCATCGCCTTGCAGCCAAAGGGTTGCAGGTTCGACTCCACCTCAAGTCGCCGTGTAGGAACATTGGGCAAGTCCTTCACTTGCAATTGCTCGGACGCTTTGTCGTGAAACTCCGATGCAGTGTTCGCTCTGTAGTCGGGAGCGCCTCTGAGTAGAGAGCTTGAAGGGGCGCTATATAGTCTAACATGTGTACATACAGCGCCGGGCCCTAGACGCGCGGGGCCCAAGGCGGTTGCCTCACTCGCCTTGCCCTAAGGCCGGGCCTGCACATGATGTAAAAACCATGAAATAAAACTATGAAAACACCCCCCCCCCAGAAATGAAAGGAACGAAAGTTCAATCGAATGACTAAAAAAATCATATTATTAAACTCCTTTGGGCCGGGAAAATAGTAGGCTATGGTTTTTCTGAGATTTCGAACCGGACGACTAAACAAAAGGTCATCAACTTTTTTGGGCCGAAGAAAAAAGTTTTCTCGGCGCCCGAAGAACACCTTTCACGATCTCCAGGTAAGCCGACTTACCTGGTTCTTGCACCAAAGTCTTCAATTATTTCAATGATCGGAAACGACGACCACGGTTTTCCAGCTACAAGCTGCAATTCCGAATGGAATACCGCGAATTTTTAAACTGATCATGTAGAGGGTTAGCCGTGGGGTATTTGAAACACTATCGGACATCTGTCGCTGTTTAAACTTCGTAAAAATCTTCAACATGGTGAGAGATATCAGAACGCACAACGTAGCCTATTGACCTACAAGTGCAGCTACTGCTTGTGACCAGAAACTGCAACCGAGCTGTTTTAAAGGAATTTTTAGAACTGCACAACTTCTTTCCATTCCCATCCTTCATGGTAAATTACTTCCAATTGGTGGATAAATTACCTTTTTGCTAGCTTTAACTGTACAGAAGTTTTTCTGCAAATACACATTTTGTGTACAACTGCACGTTTAAAAAGCCGTGCACTGCAACCAGGCAATAAGATGTCAAAAGCAGTAAAGATTGAAGTCCAGTGATCAACAATTTTTTTTTTCACAAAAATTTTTCAAGCCTTATCAACAATTTCAGCAGTTCATTGAAGTTATTCAGCAGATCGTCGGATATTTAAAACTTCCAAAGAATGTTTGGCAGGTTATGAGGTCTGCGGCGACATATCGTAATGGTGGCATCGCCAGTAATGAACTCATGTTGTGATGAGTCATTGCAATCACTGACCCGACCGGGAAATGCTCTCACTGTATGTTCCCCATATTATTATAGCCTATACAATACATGTAAGTAGGCCTACTATGCCTGATCCAACATGTGATTATAAATCAATGCACAATTTGTACATGCTTCAATATTATTGTTCTTTTTAATTGTTACATGACTTTTGAATACAAAAGCATTTCGCCACGTGCATTTTATCACGCGATCTTCCGCCTGACATTTCGCTTCTTTAGTAATTGTCACGTGCTCATCTGTCATCTGCATTTCGTCATTGCTCGAAATGCTAAAATCAATATCTACCTTGTATCGACTTGTTGACTGCAGACCTGTGACATCGCTTGTGTTGGTCTAATAATTTTATGCTGACAGTTGATAAACAAAATAAAAACTACAGTTTTGCTGCAGCAATGATTTCATGCGGCTACGAAGGTTCGAACCATGACTGCAGTAACTCTTCACATGGAGCATATGGGAATCAAATCCATGCATACGAGACCTCGGAGACCTGTACATGTATAATTATATGGATCTCTTCTGATGCTCATGGAGATGCGGGCAGGGAAGTGACTTCGCGTGGAGGATACTTCCTAATGGCATCAACAAAAAGCTTAAGAAATTTCGATTCTACTGCTTTTATAGGCTATAGAAGTCGCTCGACTTTCAGTTCATTGGTGTGCACATGACGGAACAGGAATTATATAGCTTAATATACTCCTCTTAATGAATCCTGGCGTTCAAATTGGTTGTAGGACATTATCCCCCCTGGACACTATCCCCCCCGGACACTATCCCCCCGGACATTATCCCCCCCGGACATTATCCCCCCCGAAGTAGGACATTATCCCCCCAGTCTATTACCCAAAAATGATTGACGCTAATAAGTCTACGAAGTTCAAATCACGTTAACAAACCTTTGTGGGCCTACTGACTGTATACGATTCCAATTCGTTCATTCATCTAATGACGACACTAACCCTAACACTAACCCTAACCGACCCTCACGACACTTACACTGACCCTAACCGACCCTCACACTGACCCTAACCGACCCTCACGACGCTTACCCTGACCCTAACCGACCCTCACAACTCTTACCCTGATTTGTACATGAAGGGGGGATAATGTCCGGGGGGGATAATGTCCTACGAAAAACCGGGGGGGGATAATGTCCGGGGGGGGATAATGTCCGGGGGGGATAGTGTCCGGGGGGGATAGTGTCCAGGGGGGATAATGTCCGTTTACCGTTCAAATTACGGCGCATTATAACGACATACTAACGAAGACGCTCTTACCATCACGTGTAATTTTGTATGACAAATCTCAGAGTATATGCCCTATACGAATTTCACCAGGATGGTCATTGAACTTAGTCCATTGAAGAGTCGTATATAATTATAGGCTTCTTCCATTGAACTAAATTCTCAATTTCATGGCTCCTCGTAGGTGTAAGAGACGGGGTTCAAAGCGGCAACTGCCTCCCCAAATTTCGGGCAAGTCTGATTTTTCGGGCAAGCGGACCCGGAAAAATAAAAAAGTAAAAAAAATACGGGCAAAAGTAGGCTACCGGATGACTAAAAAAGGTCGTCAGAATTTTTGGGCCAGCCAAAAGTTACGTGAAATTTCAGAAGATTTCGGCCAGATGACTAAAAAAAGGTCGTCAGAATTTTCGGGCAAACGTAACGTGAATTTTTCTTAAGATTTCGGCCGGATGAAAAAAATTTGTCAGGCAAAAGTCTCACTGCTGGAACGTCCCATACGCCCATGTGGCTCCTGCACTTTGGCCTCCCACCAGTCCAGACCTAAATCGTGCGAAAACTAAACTAGCCGACCACTTAGCCCGAAATCTTGTCAACTTTCAAGTTCTTCATCAATTCGGCATGCTCAATTGCTCATCTCTTATTTGCCAATACCACAATGGCAACGAGTAGGCCTAGCCTACAGCCGATGGTTTCGCAGTTAACGGCTGCATGTGAGTCGACAGTTTCAAAGCTTCGCTATGTTGCTGTCTTGTTTGATCCTGGACTGTATGAATTCAGATAGTTGTGGTTGATAGCCTAATTAGCCTAGTAGGCCTACATAAGCAGTCTTAATCGCTACACAGTCCACCTTGTAGTTCTTAGAAAACTGGTGAGTTCAGTTGTGGCAACAGTTACTAGAAAGGTCTAGAAGTTTGATTTCACCTCCATTACGCTGTTTAGGCTAATAATTATTTAATTAAGTTCGGAACATTCAGATTTCAGACCTCAATTCGATGATTAGCCTAATATTGAGCATGTTCAAAGACGATGTTTTTGCATCCGAAAGTGTACAGATAATATCCACACTCGCATCAGACTTAATTGCCGTTTAAACAAACTCGACAAGCTCTCCTTGCAGGCAGGCGAATCTGTTCTAGATTAAGCTCGAGCCATCTGCATCTGATAATAGGCTATTAAAGCTTATTATGGATCTAGAATACATGAATTCATACATAAAAATTATTCAAAGTGTTCTGTTTTTCTGATCAATTAAATTGGGTTCAGATAAGTTTAACGAGAATATGACACTGTATGCACGGTCTGAGTGACAGTTACTGAACGTGACATCGTATAGCATCGTAGGAAGCCCAGATCATTCCGATTAGTATGAGTAGAGTTGAAAGTGATACGTTGTTCACAGTCTCTGCAGCGCTCTCTTCTTCCTGCTCGTCCATCTCCCGTCCAAAGTTTGGTAGTTGGAGTGGCGTCTGGGTCGAAGGCTTCGGCAACAGGTCTGGCCGACCGAACACCCGATTGCACCCAGTCGTACGACAGAAGCTCATGTAGAACGTCTCGGTCGGGTCGCTCGTCTCAATGATCGGGGCTTCACCGCCGCTCTGCTGGTAGACTTCCACCAATCTGTTGAGCATACATTGGCGATCTATCTTCGTGGCGACTCCCTTCTTCGAGTCGTAGAAGATCGTAACGGAGCAGTGGTGTGCTTCCTCTGTGGGGCAGGGACGAAGAAAGTCCTTGCCCTCAGCAGTGCCAAGTCTTCGTCCGTCGATGTCGTTGCAGATCGTCGTCGATTCGTTGCAGACGAAGCACGAGATGGAAGTGACGTTGGAGCCTGGAAAGACGTCGTTGCATCCGGGACTGTCGCAGGTGAAGTAGCGAATCTGGTCGGAGGAATCGGCTGCGATGCCAATCAGTTCGCTGCCGTAGATGCGCCTCAGGAGCGTCACCTCTGCCTCGGACACGCAGCTTCGATTGAAGTCGAACCTCGTCAGGCTGTTCATGTCCTGCCTGAACGAACTGAGGCAGAGGTGGCTGGGTGGACACACGATCAGGACCTGCTCTGCCTCCTGAACAGCAAGAACGAACCCGCAGCTGTCGCCGCTGGCAGTCGACGAACAGTTGTAGCAGCTGATGGAGAACTGCTGCTCCTGGTCCAGTTCACTGTCTGGATACTTGTGGTTACATCCGGAGAAGTCGCAGAAGTACACTCGCAGTTTGGTGTTGGGTGCAGTGAGGTCTCTAACGAGTACCGTGTCTGCGTCGCTGTGGCCGGCGTCGGAGGCAGCCACCCTCTCGGCCGACGACTGTAGATGAACCTTCTCGTCGTTGGCGATGCAGTTCCTTGCGTACGAATGTCTCCTCGTTGCGTTTCCACGTTCCGCTGTCGTTAGTTTGAAGGAAAGAGAGCAGACGGAGTTCGTCTGACTACACGGTCGTAGGAAAGTGGAATTCAGCTCAGCTATCAGCCGACGGCCATCGATTCCACAGTCGGAATGGTCAACAGAATTGCAGATGTAGCAACGAATGTCCGAACCGTAAACAATCGAAATCGCCGTCGCACATAAGAAGCCGACGACAACCAGACCGGACATGGCTTTGCAGTCGGTCATTTCACCAGCGTAGCCAAGTTTTGTGCTTTAATATTCGTGACGTCAAGAAATTATTTTGTAAATCAATTTGAGAACATGACGTCATTGTGTATACTGTATAAGAAAGCAAAAACGGTGTTTAGCGCTTCTGAGTGGACTTCTTAAAAGGGTGCTATATAAATTCTTGAAATGAATGAACGAATGAATGAATGTTTGTGTAATGTGTATGTGTGTAGGGCCTATGATGGTCATCGTCGTCGTCATCGTCGTCATCATCATCATCATCAGCAGCAGCAGCAGCAGCAGCAGCATTGTAGGCCTATTGCAGACCGTCTGTTCCAGCGGTTCCCAACCCGTGGCCCGCGGGCCCAAAGTGGCCCGCGAGGCATAAAAATGACCCGCCAGGCCTCAAAATAGCCTCATCTCTCAAAGAATTAACAAAAGCATATGAAAATTTGGCAATTTGGACAGGATAGACCACAATTATTTTCTATTACAAATTATTTTATTTTGAAGTCTATAGCCTAAGCATCAAACATTCTACTTTGAATCAATTATAACAATTTGTATATTCTTTTAGTTAATTAAATTTCAGCATTGTGACCCCCTAAATGCCCTAATGTTCTTTAACTAAGAAAAAGTGGCCCTCGTGTCCTCCAACTTAGAAAAAGTGGCCCTACAGTCAAAAAAGGTTGGGAAACGTCTCGTCTGTTCTATTAGTAATTAAGATTTGTGATTTGTTGCTCCTATGAATTGTTTCAAGTGCATAACTGTAGGCCTATACAGTAGCGAATTCGTAGATCATACATTGATACGGGTCCGTAGCCTAAAACTCATAGAGTCTATTTTTACCCCAATCAATCAACTTACGCTGTCTCACCAATATGACCATCCGTTTCTCAACGTGTCAACATGTGCGGAAGGTAAAACGATTTTAGACGAATTGCAATATAAAACGTTTCTCATTTGGCTATAGACTTTCTTACAAAATGAACTCGTGTAGGCCTATGGACGAACGCTTTGCACAGGTAATTAGCCTATGTCTATAACTTTCGCGTTCTTTATTATTAAATTTTCAGCATAGGAGACCTTGGTGTCGTTCGAGTAGGGTAGCCTAAGGTTTGGCGTCGTCAGGGTCGTCATTAGATTCTTAAGGTTTAGCGTCGTGAGGGTCGGTTAGGGTTAGTGTTAGTTTCGTCATTAGATTCTTAAGGTTTAACGTCGTGAGGTTCGGTTAGGGTTAGTGTTACGGTTAGTTTCGTCATTAGATTCTTAAGGTTTAGCGTCGTGAGGTCGGTTAGGGTTAGTGTTAGGATTAGTGTCGTCATTAGATACTTAACAGTCACACAGAATTTTCCGCTCTCCACTACTTTTGCCAAAATATACGCGTTATCAGTTAAAAACCTGCGTACTTACTTACTCTTAAATGAACCTTTCTTTCGGTTATTGTTAGTGTTAGGGTTAGTTTCTTGGAATCCACACAGAACTGCAATCTTCGTTAGCATGGGCATCTTAGAGCACTCTCCCCTAATATAATTAAGACAACAGACTCAATTTTGCACAAGAAATCAAACAATACTGTCTACATTAGCCACTATTTAGTGAGCCAATATTAACACTGTGGAAATAGTTTTTCCATAAAATAGTCTTTCAAATAGTTTTGACAATTTAGTCAAGGTTGATTGGTTAACGCAGACAAAACAATATCCCGCTTTTGTGATGCTGGGAGGTGACTCTCGCGCAGTGAGGAGCATTATTGAGCATGTACAATAAAATGAATCAATATAATATTAATTAAAATCTTCGTCTTCGTGCGCAGTTAAAAAAATGACAAGCGGATCGAATAAGCAAAATTTCGCTGTTTCTTCGTATTCACTGATCGGCTGAAAATCAACGGAGTTCATACTAGGCCTACCGCATCATCCGCATGGCGCATGGGGGAAAACTGGAGTAGGCTAACAGTAAGGTAGACTGAGATTTACAAAATTTATGAAAGACGGAATGATTTTTATAGATAATTATAAGTAGGCCTAATGCCAACAGAGAAATAATCTCTTTAAACATCTTGCTGGCTTTTTTCTGGTGGTGCCCATTCATTCATTCATTCATTTCGAGAATTTATAAAGCGCCTCTTCAAGAAACCTACTCAGAGGCGCTCCCAGCCCAGCCACAGCTAAAATAGGTTTTGAGCGACTTATAAAAAGCAGGTGAATTTAGCCTAGGCATAGCTTAAGTCGCAAGTTTAGTGGGAGGCCATTCCAGATAGCGGGACACACAGTAGAAAAGGCTCGGCGCTGTCTTGTAGAAGTGCGAGCTCGAGCCTCGAGGAACCAAAAACTCCCCCGTTGTCGCAGAGCGAAGGGCTCGACGCGCTGCAAGGTCGGAGATAGGTCGACAAAGGCTATACAGGTATGATGGAGCACAATCAATAAGGCATCGCCATACAAGTGCAGCAACTCGGTAGGAGATACATAGGCGGGCCCCGCATGGCCCATTTCTGGTGGTGCTGAGCACTCGCGTGCCTCGCAGAGTCGGCGCCCATGCCCATCACCTCCGTTGGGAGGGGGGAGCCGTCCCCTCTGTCCCCCTAGGTTTCGGCCCATGCATTTGACGAACATTTTGTTAACCCTCATTCGAACAAGCAAAAATCCGACTTAATTTGAATAAATGCGCGCTCTTGTGCAAGACTTGTAGGCCCTATTTGTTAAAGCGCGGTATAAATGACTAATACATAGGCGGGCCTCGCATGGCCCATTTCTGGTGGTGCTGAGCACTCGCGTGCCTCGCAGAGTCGGCGCCCATGCCCAACACCTCCGTTGGGGGGGAGCCGTCCCCTCTGTCCCCCTAGGTTTCGGCCCATGCATTTGACGAACATTTTGTTAACCCTCATTCGAACAAGCAAAAATCCGACTTAATTTGAATAAATGCGCGCTCTTGTGCAAGACTTGTATTTGTTAAAGCGCGGTATAAATGACTAATTGTATTGTATATATTGTATTGTAAATGGGGACTGAAATCGTTCATATTAATAGTCTGGGTTTTCTGCGGTTTTCATAAGGAAATAATAATTAAGTTATGGGTTCACTTCTGAAACCTCAGAGGCAACACTGTTTATAAATTATTTGGTTACGAACCGTTACGTCACTCATACGTCACCGATCTTCACGAGGACGACGAAGACAGTTTCATAGTAGGCTACTAAAAAATATTCCTAAGAAAGATGCTCCTGCTAAAGTATAAAGGCGAAAGTATTCATTAAGATGTATTTTTGCTTCGTAGTTTACTGTGCACTACTTGGAATACTGCGTCAGGTCAACAGCCTTGAATGTTACGTGTGTGATTCACAAACCGACGGCACGTGTGATGGAAACCCGGTATGACAATTACTTCAGTCTAATCAAATTTGAACTTTTATTCGCTTGGCATTTGAATGGAATTGTATGCAGTCTGTACTGTAAACTATTGGGCCTTTGCCTTCCGTGAGTTTTCCTTTTTTAAATTTCCGTTCGAGTTTTAAGTAGCCTATATAGGGCCCTAGACCAAGTGTAGGCCTAAAAACTAGGGTATCCAGACGTGGGGTGCCTAACATCTTGTCTCGCACAGAATGACGTGGGTTTTGTTAAATAGGATCATTGTAGGCCTATGTTTCGGGCCTTGTCATCGTCTAGTCTGTTCACCGTTGAGTAGAGGTATCGACGCTAATTTCGATAAATGAATCAATTTTGCGACAAGTGGAAAAATCGTAGCAGGCCTGCTGTCGTTAGGTTTAGTACCGGTACTATACTACCAGACATGCATCGGAAAATAAGTTCACTGAGATAGGCCTTTCATAAATTCTACTTATTCGGCGCTTTTACTGTTTGTATTTTTCAAATTTTTTTACACATAAAAATTATGGGTTTTTTGTTCGGCCCAGAGTAGCAATAGGTACTTGACATATGTTTAGATTATAATTAGACACAATACAGTCAGATATTTGTCTGTTTCCTGTCTGTCATCTAGTGTTCTGTTATTAACTAAAGTTAGCTATTAGCTAAAGTTGTTTACTAATTTACAAAGTAAAGAATTTAAAAAAAATTAACGATATAACGCAGCAGAACTACAACTGCACTTAAACTAACTCTAAGCGGATATTATTGAGTAACTGGACATTGAAAATACCAAAAGTACCGGTACCATAAATATTTCTGTTGGATAGAAGAACAGATTGGTTTATGTTTTTAAACATTGTGCAAGTACTCAATTTTAATGTAGTCTTTGACTTTAGGTTTACAGTAACAGTTGTATTGCAGTTTAAACAACTGGAAATAGACTATTATAAACCAGAGGTGTCTTGAATTTGGTCTCACCTCACTGTTGTCTCTGATATTAAAACTCTAGGACTCGGTCTTATTGAGATTCCTTATCCCCTGTAGGTTGCCTCTGGCTGCCTCTGCAGGCCTCTTTAAAAACCTTGACATACTTTCTATCTTTGATTTATATAAGCTCCATGTGGCAGTATTTATGTACTGTCATCAGAATCACTTACTTCCAATGCTTTTTAAGGACTATTTTATAACCAATGCTTATATCTACAACTATAACACCAGATCTCGCTCTAAACTGCATCAGAAATCATGTAACACTAATACTAAACAATTCGACTATTTTCTGCTCAAAATTAGGCCTACATTACACACTGTCATGTGCTAGCAAATGCATAATTATTTCATTTTACATTATTTCATTTCGGGGGCGTTCATTGTTCATACACCCCAAACATCCCCCTAACTACGGCCTTGTACGCTCAACTGAGTAATTCATTCTAATTTCTTTATTAGTACACTGAAGGCTGGATAATATCAATTTTGTGGAGAATGGAAACCCTAACCCTAACCCTAACCCTAACCCCCCATATTAAAAGTATAAGTTTTTTAAAATATTAAAATAAACTATTGTTGAAATGGCGTCCTCTTTGAACTGCCTGCTTTTCCTATGCCTAAGGTCGGCCCTGCCTCAGTTACTGCCCCTTTCTTGAAGACATTGTTTTATATTCTTTCCATTAGCGAAAGTCTTGAGTTTAAAACAATATAGTGTAGAAAAAATTCGCCGGTGCCGCGGCGCCCCCCAAAGGCTGCGGCGCCCTAGGCAACTGCCTACTTTGCCTATAGCTAGGGCCGGTGTCACGAAATAGAGTATCCCCCCATATTAAAAGTATCCCCAAAATGAGGAAAAGTCGAAAAAAACACTTCCACGTGCTTTTATTTTTGCAAATTAATTTTCATCTGCTTTGTTTTGAACAATGACACTAACAGGTATGTTTATTCCTACTAGATAATTTGTTTTGCTTTGTTTTTATAGCACTTAAAGCGTTTAAAACACTTAAAAACACTCGGAGACACTACCGTATTTTAGCGAATATAACACGCGGGTTATACAAAGTTTTACAAACCACGCACCCCAACCGCGTGGTATACTCGGGGGCGTGTTATACAAATTATTTTTTACACAGCCAAATTTTGTACCATATTATTTTCAGGTGATGGTCAAAAACTACCAGAAAGTTTCTTAAACATATAATACGAAGGCATGGACGTCGGCGAAATGAATTAAAAATTAAGTCCGAGTAGTATTCACCTATTTGATGCGCCTGCCCCTATAAATAATGTCAATTTATTTAACAAGTTAGTTGTTGAAATCTAATTTGTGTTGCCATGAATTGGCTGGGAACGCAGCTTAGTAAGTTTCTTGAAGGTGCAATGTACAAATTTAAAAATGTATGAACGAATTCGGTGATTACCGTTCTATTATCATGTAAATATCAGTCAATACTAGAAACCGCGTAAAGTTACCACTAAATGCTATAAATATGAATTGAGTTTCGTGTACATACAATATGGAGGCATGCAATCCTAATTAAATCGATTATAGACAATAAGTTCGACAACAGTACTATTAATCGTTTATTACAGTAAAATTATCATGAAAAATCAGCGAATATTGCAAACCGCACAAAGTTACCGTTCAATGTTCCAAAACATCACAATTCGACCTCTCATAGTTATAAAAGTTAAATAGTACCGTATAGACTATAGACGAATAATTCTAAATAGGCTATTTCATTCGAAACGCACAATAAACAAATAATTACACGCAGACTTTGATTACTGTATTATCGTTCGCACAACGTTAACATGTGACTAGCCTAGAATTTATGTAGCGCATATCTGTTAAGAAATAGTCTAGTTCATCGACCATAATAATAAGGTCTAAAATCTATTTACCGTAATCGTCCGTGAATGTTCAGAAATACCTAGCTAATATCGTTCGCACAGCGTTAAATTGTGACTAGCCTACAGTTAATGTATTTATAAAGAAATTAATCAATTTACCGCAATCGTCCGTACATTTTCAGAATCAGAAATATCTAGCTATTATCGCTCGCACGGCGTTAAGTTAAGCGACTGGCTTAAAATTTATATAGCGCATAAACTATCTGAAACGCTATTTGTCCATTATTTGTAAAAGAATCTATATTTAATCGTTTATTTAACTTCGATCTTTCCGCTACAGTAATCAACAGGTACGTAATTGGCCGATCAAAGAGCTAAGGAAAGACATGCACAAATAGCTCCGCTTGTTTGAGCCTATATACATCAAAGGCTCGATCGGTTCTTTCAAATTAGGCCCAGGTGCCGGTAGGCCTAAATGGTCCGAACAGAGTGAAAGGAAAGACAAACAATTGTACTGGTAGCTGTTCTAACATGCCTATCTCCCATCTTAACTTTCTCTAAACTCGTTCTACGTTCCTTTTCGAATGGCCGGCAACAATCAAATTTGTAAATTCTGTTCAGTGTAGATAATGGGCGGGAGAGATCAAACAAATGTTTCTACCTTTCTACTACAGCAAACAACATACACGATAATTGCCCGGTCAGAAGCTAGTGAAAGGCAAACAAAACAGCTCTATTTGTTGAGTTGTTTCTAAAGCCTATTTAGGCCTACATCAAAGACTCAAAGCAGGTACCGTTCCGACCATAGTCAAAGGAAAGACGGCTACAATCGTAGCTCTTTGTTCGAACCTGCCTATCTCCAAGCCTCACTTTCTTCAAACTTGTTCTACGGTCGTTTTAGAATGGCGGACACAATCAAAGGAAATATAAATTATTAATTAACGCTTACACAATACAATCGGCTAATATCGAAGCCTTCCTTTAATTAAGTCACTGTACAAGCGCTATAAGATTAATCTACCACCTGCGGAGACCTTACTCTGTGAACGACTGAACGTGAAGAAGGAGGAACAAGGTCAGTACTGCTTACAGGTTTTGAGTTGTAAATAGAATATTTTTTTTAATTGTTAATATTTTATAAAGATTCTTCATTTTTTAGTTATTTTAATCAAAGAGATTATTTTAACTTTGGTATTCTATAAAGTTATGACCATATCCGGTGACAAATCATATACGGTAGAGTAGCATTAGCCTAACGTTAGCGCATGCGTCCGTCCAACGTGTTGATTGTCACATGAAATGGTTGCGTCTTATACTCTGGTGCGTGGTATATAATTCATTTTTTACTGAAATCGCAAAAACTAGCGTGTTATATTCGCGTGCGTGTTATACCGGGGTGCGTGATATATTCGCTAAAATACGGTAAATAAATTCGAGTTGCCTTTCTCTTGGCATTGCTTAGGTCACTTAAAACAATTAGAGTCACTTTAAATTTTGATTATAGCATAATTGTTTTAATTATACACATTTTTCAAAAAATGGGATAGAATGGTTTATCCCCCGGATAGTCTAGACCGGTTAATTCCATCCCGGGGATAGATTAATTCATCCCCCCGGATAGCTTTTGGGGGGAAATAATCCTTTTCGTGTCACCGGCCCTGCAAACTATAATGAATGAAGCTGTTATTTAATAATGATGACATATAATAATTGGTTTCTTTTTGGACTATTAGCTGAATATTTCAGTGTCGATTTGGAATTTATGTGGGCAAGTTTTAAATTGTCCAATAGGGTCATTCCGTGTCAAATCAACCGATGCCTCCCACTCTCCGATCCAGATTTTCTTGATATTTTCACCAAAAATCAATTATCATCTGGTATGAAGAACTGGAAAGTTTCAAGTGTCCAAAGTGAAAACTGACCGAGTTATGGGGTACTGAAGTCGGTGGGGTAGGCCGAAAATTGAACGCGAATTTGCGTCTGCGAAATTTCTTCCATTTTCACACGTTAATAACTTTTGATCTAGGGTAGCTAATACTACTACTAGCTATATTACTCCAATTTCAACTGAGGGGATTGAAAATTCTTTATGTGAGGAAGTCTCTACCAGAATTATTTAGGTTCCTAAAACAGGTGCATGTGCTAAATTGTAGATGATGTAGATGTACTTCTCATTAGCTGTGTAAAAATAGTGAACAATCACTGAACAGTGTAGACTAGTACTTAAGTATAATATTATGTGGACTGTATACTGCAGACATAGCAAAACTAGACCAGTTCCATTTTCGCTGTTTGCGCAAAATTGCTGGTATCCAGACGTGGCAAGACATGATCCCAAACACATCTGTTTTGGAAAGGTGTTGGATCACCGGAATTGAGGCTATATGCTGATCTCTGCACAACTGTGATGGTCCGGACATGTTGCGACGTTGCCTGTATGGAAGATTCTCGAATACCAAAGCAAATTTAATAACCTAAGTGACTTTTGTGGTTCCAGTTTCTAAAGTAATGTTTCAGCAGCTGCAGATCCATTTAAATTCCAGACTGTGTTCTATAACGTACTTAAGCAAACTCTTTTCATTTTTACAGGTGAAAGAGAAGAAGTTTATACAGACTTGTTCTAATCCAGGTGATGTTTGTGGAATGTCATATACATCAAATACTGATACTTTAGAAAAGATTGGTTTCAATCGCAGCTGCATAACCTTGGAGGAGCAACAAGAAATCAGTAAATATGGAACAGACCGGAGTGTACGAAAGAAAGAGAAAGACAGCAAAACTGGTTACTTTCAGCTGGTTCAAGTTACTTACTCCACTTGCAACGTGTCCTTGTGCAACAGTAACTTCGAGCCTGAATTGGATTACCTGAAATGCTACACTTGTACTAGTCCTAATGCTCCTGATTGTGACTACGAAGGAACTATGCTTCCTTTCCTGAATAACACATTTCTGTCCAGGTTCAGTAACTGATCTTATAAACTCGTTTTAGAATGTACAATCTTGTTATCATTATTTCTTATTGCAAAGTGCTTCATCAAAACCAAGCGCATGTGGCATTTTTCTGAAAATCTAATTCTTCCATTTTATTTTGCGACATGAAATCATGTAGCTGGCAACAACGCAAAGTTTTTAGATATCTTCAGTAAAATCTTATATGTGTACCATTTTCAATAGTTGAATCAAGAGAATAAGGAAATTGCTATTAAGTAGTGCGTACTAGGAAGTCTTTGACAATGCATAGTAATAAATTAATGTGACTAGTGTTGCGAAATTTGACAGGCTCAATGCATTTTTAAAATTCCACTGCATTTGACTTTTTGTCTGTGAACTATGAAAACAAGAGTTCTAAATAATAAATTAGAAAAATGTAAATTTCAAAGCCACAACTTTAGTTCCATGAGAAATGGTTCATGGCCAACTTATGGCTCATCGACAAATGGATCACAGACAAATGGTTCATGACAAAAGCCTCACGACAAAAACTTCACGGCAAATGTTTTACCGAGAAATGGTTCTTTGAAAATTGTTCACCCAAGGTACACTAAAAATGTGAACCTTCATCAAAATTAGTCACTCGTCATTCTTAAATAGAAGTTGGATTGATGAAAAGAGCTTCGTTTGAAATCCATGGACAAAATAAAGTAATTTCTGTTTAAATAGAATTTTGATTGATGACAACGAGATTCTGGCTCAAATCAAAGTGGGATTGATGAGAACAGTTCGTTAACTTCCAAGAATCAAGCAAGCTTTTCATCTGTCCTGCTTCTAATTCAGCAAGAATTTTTTATCAATCCATGTTCCATTCATCACAAGTTCTTTTCATCAATCCAATTGTTGATTTTAACCAGAATTCTTTCCATCAATAATTCGACTTCCATTAGCCAAGAATTCTTTTTCATCAATCCAACTTCTGGTTCAGAATCATTTTTATTCATTATCCAACCTTTAATTTATTAAAGATTTCTTGCCATCTTCTTTTTGAACAGGAATTGCTTTCATTTGTTAGAACTACATCCATTTAAACTGGAATTCTTTTCAGCACCAATATTAGTCAGGCTATATGATCACAGTGCTCCTGCTTGTGACTAATGCTTCTGAATTACTATGTTTGTCCAACTTCCATTTACACAAGAGATAACAGGAATAGCGAGAATGATTAATTTTGATGAAGGTGTAAATTTTTTAGTGAACCTTTAGTGAACATTTTATCAGTGAACCATTTGTTATATATTCATGTAATAAGAGGCACACCTTAACTCAGTAGCCTACACACAATGCTAACATGCTCCAACACATGTGGCAGCTTTATGAGGTGCCGTAAGACATGACTGTCATGACACAGAAGTAATAACAGTGTATGGGGTATATTAATAATTATGTAATAAAGAAATTATAATGGGATGTGGTGGTGTAGCGGTAAGTTCTGTGCCTTGTGACTGAAGGGTCGCAGGTTCGAATCTGCCTCAAGCCACTATGTAGCAACCTTGGATAAATTGCTCGTGAACTCATAAATGTCTGTGAAGAAGGCAACAGGAAGCCACCTCACTGATCTCATCCCCAGAGGTCTAAAGCCAATGAGCCTGTCTTTGGGCATCATCATCATAATCATGATCAAAGAAATTATGTAATCATTTTATGTAATAAAGAAAAGTAAAGTTAATGTCATTTTGTACAGAACATTAAATTGTTAGATGATTAACATTTCTCACTAGAAGTCTGGAAGAGTCGCCAGTGGCAGGCTCGTGCAAACACGGTCGACTCAAACCAACGGCTTCCAACTAGAGTTGATAGATCACAGTGGATCTGAGTTTCTGCAGCACGATCATTGGTGAAAATAACGTCCATTTGTCGGATGATAAAATTAATGTCGGATGATGAAATTATCATCCGGATATTTCTTGAACCACCCAGAATAGTCCGCACTCACAGGGCCAGCATTGGCTGGAAGAGGCTTTGCTATCACCTGAAACATGTTTCACCCCTCACCTCACCCCCCTCCCGAGCTGTAGGTGGACCATTCCAGCCAGGGAGACATTCGTTTAAATTCACAACCACAAACTGTCCAAAACTCGGTATATCCGTAGCAGACAAGAAGTAAATCAGAACTTACAAAAGTCCATGTATAAAAAAATAAAAAAGAATAATAAATGCAACTTGCCAACTTCACTAGTGTACTTGTTGCTTAAGCGTCGATCACTTACAATTATTATCTTTAATAATTATCTATAAGAAAGGATGTATGTATGTATGTATGTATGTATGTATGTATGTATGTATGTATGTATGTATGTATGTATGTATGTATGTATGTATGTATGTATGTATGTATGTATGTATGTATATGACTTTGTCCAGAATGCACGCCCACAGTTTTGCAGCTATTGATCTGAAATTTTGCACCTAGACAGGGGTCCACCAAACTTAGCAAGTGCAGGGGTTGGCGAATTTCTAACACCGTGGGGGCCATGATGGGGGGAATTTATTGAGGGGCGAAATTTTTTTGCAGCTATTGATGTCAATTTTGCATTTAGACAGAGGACCGTCAGGTCCTCCCAGAAAACGAGTTGGCGAATCTCTACCACCAGGGGGAAAATGAGGGGGGGGCAAAAACTCCATTTTCCCTATTTTTATACCATCACCATAGTTTCACAGCTATTCACCTGAAACGTTGCAGCTACATAGGGTGCCACCGGGAGCACCTTGCCCCCAACCAACACACACGTCGCCCCGCAGGGGCCGGGTGAGGCAGGGCGTTGTTTAGGGAGGACGAAATTTTTTTGGGGGGTCCAATTTTTTCAGCTATTGATGTCAAATTTTGCATTTAGACAGAGGACCGTCAGATCCACCCAGTGGAGGAGTTGTCGACTCTTTACCACCAGAGGGTGAATGGGGGGAGGGGCGAAAACTCCCATTTTCCATATTTTTGAACCATCGCCATATATATATAGTTTCACAGCTATTCACCTGAAAAGTTGCAACTAGATAGGGTGCCACCGGGACCACCTCGCCTCCAACCAATGCACACCTTGCCCCGCAGGGGCCGGGTGGGGCAGGGCGCTGTTTAGGGGGGAAAATTTGGGGGGGGCAATTTTTTTTGCAGTTTTCCAGCTATTGATCTGAAACTTTGTATCTAGGCAGAGGACCGTCAGGTCCAGCCAGTGGAGTGGTTGATGAATCTCTCTCACCAGGGGTCCACGGTGGGGTGCGAAAACCCAAACTTTTGCTTTTTCCATTCCATCGCCATAGTTTCACAGCTATATTCACTGGAAAAGTTGCAGCTCGATAGAGTGCCACCGGGACCACCTCGCCCCAAACCAACACACCTCGCCCGGCATGGGCCTGGTGGGGGCAGGGCGCTGTACGAGGTGGAAAAAATTTTGGAGGGCGAAATTTTTTGCAGCTTTGCAGCTATTGATATGAAATTTTGCATGTAGACAGAGGACCGTCATGTCCAGCCAGTGGAGGGGCCATGGTGGTGGCCCGAAATCCCAAACTTTTCCTATTTCCATTCGGTCGCCATAGCTTCACGGCTATTTACATAAAATTCCCGGGCATCGCCGGGTACCCCAGCTAGTATTATACATATAACAGAGTATGATGGACCTCAATTTCCAGGCAGCCTTAAAGCATGAGCAGCCATATGGAAGCACAGATAGGTACAGTAACATGAGCAACATGCTTGTTGCTTTTTAACAACACTGTGCCATAACATAGATGATTATAGTCACCTCCTCCTTTATCCAGGCTTGGGACTGGCACTGGCAGAGTGCAACCAGTGGTGGAGTTAACATGAGCAACAGGATCATCGTCAGGAGGAAAGTCGACTGCATGAAGTGGCAAGTTGGATCGCAGTGTCCATGAGTCTTGGCCATTTCCTGGAGGGCTTATTAATATGAGATGGTTGTACCTCAAAATTTAAAGATTTACTAGAAAACCATGAGTAGCTAGAAAAAGTCTTCAATGGCCTATATTTAATAATAGTCATTTAGTGATTTTAGTCCATCATACACTGTTACATGTACAACGTAATTCAGTGATTTTCAACCGTGGTTCCGCGTCGGCCAAGGGTTCCGTGGCAGTTTGACATAGCTTTTGAGAACACCGACTGAATTCACTAAAGTATCAACAAAGAGTGGAACTCTTCCTAAATGACCATTACTAAATATAGGCAACAGTGACATTGTTCTTATGACTATTAAGCAACTCGTCTTTCTGTATATTTTAGCAGACATTACTCTTGAGAGTAGATGACTTGATGGCAATATGCTTTGGGTTTTTAGATGTCCAACTGGTTCGTATCAATGTGCCTTATTATACAAGATAGAACCTGGTGGCACAGTTACCGATGTCGAGGTGTCACGAGGTTGCATCTCTGAAGCTGTTCTTTACAACAAGAGACTCATTCTTGGAGATAAACTTGTAGGCGCTGAAAACAACTCGCCAAACCTTGAGACCCATCTTTTTGTGTGCAATACTTCTGGATGTAACTTGGCTTTTCCACATGAGAATCTGCCAATATCATGTATCGTATGCAACGATGTGAACGATCCGGACTGTGATCTTGAAGGCTCAGGACTTTCTGATGATTCGAAGCTACTGAAGCCTTGTCCAGATACGTCGCCACACTACTGCGCAATGTGGTATAAAGTGGACCTTCGTTCAACAAAAACACAAAGTGTTGTAAGATCATGTGTTTCAAAAGAGGAAGCCCTGCGATATGAGAACACTTACGGAGGAAAAAGTGTGTCAGGAATATATGCTAGAATGGATTATGTTGGCAGGGCTAGCTACCATTTGACGGTTTGTGGCTCATCAGGCTGTAATGTCAAATTCCCAAAGTACAGTACTGCCGATCCGACTTGCTATTTCTGTTCTCAAGACAAGAATTCAGAATGCACACTCGAAGGACAGAAGCTAAACAAAAATGACCTGAAAGCCTGTGATAAACAAGATGGCATCTGTAGCATGTCCTACCGAATCCAAGTTGATGCAAAACTCTTTGGTCAGCCCCTGAGCATTGTTAGAAACTGCATCTCAAGGAAGGATGCCACATATTTCATAGAGCGTTATGGTGATGAACATGACGTTGCAGTATTCGAGGAAGACACAGCACCAGGTGTAGACATATACACTTACTACTGCTATTTTCCACAGTGTAACCGGAAATTTCCAGTTGAGCATGAGAAATTGCTGTCCGTCAGACCTCCACTGAGGTGCTACAATTGCCATATGTCAAATGACATGCAATGCACTTACGAGATGACAGAAAACTTGCGTAACTTCATTGTTGTTTGTCCAAATACTGAAGACTACAGATGCTTCATGTCATATCAAGTGAAGTCGACCGATGATAAACAGTACAACATTAACCGTACCTGTGTACCAGCATCGGAAATACTGGCTCTGAAGGAACGATATGGCAAGAGCCTGATTGCTCTGGAGGAAGTTCCTGGTCCTGATGGTGGAACAGTGGAACACCACATGTCTCACTGCCATTACCCTCTATGTAACCTGCGCTTTCCTGATTCAAATCGCTCATCAATCAGCTGCTATGAATGCACAAAGGAAAATTCAGGCTGTGATTTAGATGGCGATAAACTGGAAGAATCATTACAGGTCAGATGTCCCTCGTATGATCCTCATGTCTGTGTTATGGTTGTCAGACATAATTCAGAAGAAAATGACATAAAATCTATTGTGAGAAAATGTATGCCTACAGTGCAGGCAGATTTCTACAAGGCAACTTATGGAGAACCAGCAGAGTTTTTGGATAACAAAGATACTAATGTCTCAATTTACATGGCTTTCTGCACAGATAATATGTGCAACAAAGGACTTGCTGACTCATTTCGTAAATATCTGGTGAAAAGGATCAAATCAGTTGATGCCGGAGCAGCAGGTGGGAAACTTGAGTTCGAAGAGTCCAATGATCACCCAGAGTTTTCTATTGGAGAACCGCTTACCCAACCACCAGGTGCCGAAAGTGCTGTAGATCAGGATGAATCTGCAGAATCAGATATTCCAAGTGCATCCAATCTTTGCAGTGGCAGGTGGATAGCTTTGGTTGTGAGCATTATTATTTCAGCATCAATCAAAGACATGGGTAGATACATCTGAAAACCTTCAAACATAAAACTGCATAAATTCATAGTAATATAACGCTATTAGTATGAATAATAGTTTGATCTTTTGACAGGTTTCGAAATGCATATGCCTATACTTAACATTTGTTTGTGCATTTTAAAGCATTCCGGTTGTTGCTGTTTATTTTCACACAACTCTTGCAAGTAGCCGAAACATTTGTACCACCAGGCTATTTTAACATTACCTTAAAAATTCAATGCTAGCTGGACTTATACAGACATACAGAGCTCTTGCAAGTTTCCGTTTTACTCTAATGTGAGATTTATTGTCTTTTTTAAAAAAAATTTTTTTCACTAAATGTTGAAACTTAAAATAAAAAAATTCTTGTTATAGTTTTTGTTATCAGTGTGCTCAGTTGCTGTGCAAATGTTGTTAGTTAGTCAGATTATCAGTGGCAATTCTATCAACTTTGAGAATCTTTATATGGACCAAAACATTTTATTTTTTAAACACTGACTTAAAACATAGAAAATGTCGAGTTAATCGTTGTTTAATACATCTTATTCATGACCTTTCCTATATCCTGAGTTGATACAGAAAGAATTATCTTGCTCTTGCTTTCTTGGGCCACACAGCTGGCTAAAAACAATTTTCAAAGTTTGCCCGAATGCTTACCCCACCCTTCCTAACTCGAACAATCTTACAGAACCTTCCAAGGCAATGGAACACCAAAGTGAGAGGTACTGATTGCTGATGAAATTTTTTTTTTAAAATTTAACTTTCTCTTGATGATGAAGATGATGATGATGATGAACAAAAGAGATGATTGAGATGGATGAGTCATGTGATCCGCATGGATGAAGCCAGGATATGTTGACACAATGTGCTACAGACAATACTATACAATTACACTTAACTAACTAGAATCTTCCAACAATGCATTAGTACTACATTGTATGGCCCAGTGCTAATTAAATTCTAAAACTAGGACAGATTTTTACTAAAAATATTTCACGTGGTGTAGTGGGTATGTTCGTTGCCTTGCAGCCAGAGGGTTGCGGGTTCGAATCCACCTCAAGTCGTCGCGTAGGGACCTTGGGCAAGTCCTTCACTTGCAATTGCTCGCGCGCTTCGGCATGAAACTCCGATGCAGTGTTCGCTCTGCAGTCAGTAGCGCCTCTGAGTGGAGAGCTTGAAGGGGCGCTATAACAAGTGCAGCAAGTACAATAAGTTAGTAAACAATAATATTCCACATTGACAGCAACACTCACTGGCTCTTAATATTGTTGCTATGTCGACTGGGGATAGCAATGGAATGATTAACGTATTGTGTTACTAAGTCTAACACTTAGTGTGGTGTAACACTCCAAATTCAATTGAACAAATAGGAATCAGAAGTTCATTGACTGCAGTTATGGTGAGACTCACAAGTCACAACAGGACTTGGTGAATAATATCAAAACATTTTAACGACAGCTACACACTATTTACAGTTGACGACAGATGTTCTTCAAACCGAAGATTGCCACTGGGATGTACAGCTTCTTTTGATACGTAGTAACGTAGCCTGTCCTACAGCAAGTCTCCCGAGTTTAATATTCAAGTGCTTTTTGTATCTTTATGGTGGGTGTCTTTTGCTAGGAAACAGCACAATTAAATTATGCAGAGAGTCCAAAGAAGCCCAAAGTAGTCAACTTTTAGTGGCTAAAAGATCAGTATATCTGCGACAGCGCCTACACTCAACTTCCAAACCAACTGCTGTCAAATTTTCATTCAGTTGATAGATTATAATGTAGGGTTGGCAGATATGGTAGATGGACATTATCCCCTGGAAAAGAACCTCCCAGACATTATCCCCTGGAATAGGGCATTATCCCTGGCTATGATATTATTACCTAAAAATGATGCAAAAACATCAATAAGAATAGGCCTATGTTAAGGTGAATATCTACACCGTGGTTCAAAAAAAGTAAGCCAAATTGTTTTTCATTTATCCCTAATGCCTGATAACATATCACGCTAAAATTTTCCAGATATTTAGAGAATTGGACCAAGAATATGGTTCCAACAATTCATGAGATAAAGTTGAACGGATAAAAAGATATGAATATTTAAACTTCATATGCCAAAATTTCAGTTTACAAGCATTTTTCTGTCAGATTCAATAAAATGTTTCCTTATTATCTCCAATGCCTGATGATTAATCATTCTAAAATTTTCCAGATATGTAGAGAATTGAACTGACAATATAACCCCAACAGTATGGTTTGATAATTTAATTAAATAAGATGCTCAAAATGTCCCCCTCCTGCTTGCACGCAAGCCTGGAGGCGCTGGCGCCATTGCAATGGTAACAGCAACGTCGATCATCCTCTGGTCCAGGCCATCCCACACTTCCAACAAGCGTTGCTTCAGATCGTTTATATCATGGATTGATGTCTGGTAGACTCGGTCTTGCATCATACTCCACATTTATAGTCGACAGGATTCAAATCTGGGCTGTTCGGAGGCCATAATGTGGGAGAAATGAAGTCTGGCGTCTCTCTTGTCAGCATTTCGATGGTTTCCTTGGTTCTGTGAGCTGGCGCTGTTCTGTTGAAAAACAAAGCTGTCTTCTGGGACTAGATTTCTGATTACAGATAGATGTTGTGACAGCAGCACATCACGATAATTATAGGCTATATTAATTTTTACTCCAGGATCAATGAAGACTAAATGGGAACGGCCAAGCATCGAAACCGCAACTGACACCATAACAGACTTGCTGAAAACTGAAATTTCGGGTGATGAAGTTGAAATCTCCATATCTTTCTATCCCTTCAAATTTATGACATGATATTTTAGAATCCTATTCTTCGTGCAATTTCCTAAATATTGGGAAAACGATTTTTATGATTACTCATCAGACGTCAGAGATGTAAGAAAAACAGTTTGGCTTACTTTTTTATTGAATCTGACAGAAAATTGCTTGTAAACTGAAATTTCGGTATATGAAGTTTAAATATTCATATCTTTTTATCCGTCCTACTTTATCTCATGAAATTTTGGAATCATATTCTTGGTCCACTTCTCTAAATATATGGAAAATTGTAGCTTGATATGTCATCAGGTATTAGAGATATATGCAAAACAATTTGGCTTACTTTTTTTGAACCACGGTGTATACATTAGACAGCAGTTGAATATTGTAAGAGTATGTTAAGGTTTATGTTTGTATATTACCGGTATGCATGAAATTATACATAAAAATCTATGAGAATATGCTAAGGTGTATATTAGTATGCTAGACTTTAAGACTATGTAAAAAAATTCTATAAGACTATCTTATTACACTAGTAGTCCAAATGTCTTTATAGTTATCATTCATCGTAAATATAGTATTAGATGCCAGCGACATTTGCAAATCTCTAACTTACAAGGCAAACAACATCAGCAAGTCTTAAATATACAGGCTACCTTAGTGATATTAACAAGTCTGAGCATTAGAAATGATTCAAGTGAATAACTGATTGGTGACACTATCATGTCTGTAGTTTACATTCGAATGACTGTAGCAAGTCGTTTTGGTGACGGAATTAACAAGCTTGCACAGCGAACAAAACCAGGACAATAATTTATTACGCTTTATCAATTTTAAAAATGAAGTAGACAATTGAACAAGGGGGGGATTTTGCCCGCAATGCCCGGGGTGATGTCCTACGCAAAATCAGCGGGGATAATGTCCTAAGGGGAATAATGTCCAGAGGGATAATGTCCTACAACCGGCAGATACATGATCTATTTTAGAAATTTATATATTACTTCAAGAAAGGCTACTCAGAAGCGCAACGTTATCATGGATAGCGCAAGGACAGACAGCCGGAAAGGAGAACTCGTCGATTGTTTCACTCTGGTGTTAGAGGATTTCAAGTAACTAAGAAACGAAGCCATATTGGAAAGCTGTAGGAAATCAGTTGAGGCTTTTTGCCATGATGTTGCATAGTACTTATTTAAGCAATCAATTGCACTTTTCTGATTACTCACAAGATTTTTCTGAGTAGAAAACTATGCAACAAATCCCTCATGAAACAAAACATACATGGAGAAATTCTTACAACGAACGTTTTTATATTGTACTTTGAAAGAATGATTCTCTTCACGTAGTCAAGAAAAACAGATAGTCTCAAGTCATTCCTTTCCTTTGTCCATTGTCATGAATAACAAAAAAACAAATTCAGCTTTGCGCATATAAAGTAATTAAATACTGTCATGAAATACGGTGAAAACAATAGCCCACTACAACAAAATACACAAAACCCAGTTTCCAAGTTTTTACCTTTTTATGCCAGACACGAGGCCAAAAGGAGAACATATCCTCCTGGTGCTGAGCATCTAGCAAACCTATTCTAATACCAAAGTGCCATGGATAAATATGGCAAATACCAAAATATTCATTTGATGATATTTTTGTACCACGAATTACAAGATGTTCATAAAATTAAAATTGTTTAGTGCTGTCACACAAAGTCTGGATCATAATAAGAAGTTATTCAAGCAACAATTTTAAAATTAACATACTGATTATCATGATTCTTATTGCTGTGCTTTGAATCAAATCAAATTTATTAGTATTGGTTCGATGAACAATGCCATAATGAACAATGCACAACAATACATTTCAGTTCAAAGTTTGTATACAACAATCAGTAAGAGACAAGTCAATATTCGTGATCATCCTAATGCAACTGTACTTGATAGTGGTGCGTCTATCAGTTTTTGTTACCATTAAATGAATATAATAGTAATAAGTCAATAGCAAGAAATAAATCAATTCATGAGAAGAAGCCTATGTAATACGGCTATCTAATTCTACAACGATAAGAACAGAGTGATTAATCATACTGGGAACAATAATATGGTTCGAATGGCATTTAGGACATGATTGCATGGCAGAAGCATAAGCCTTTGAGTAATTGCTTTCTATACGCCATTAAAGTGACCCTCAATTATTGACACAAATAATATTTTCATGTAATTATATCAAGACTATCACCAGTTTATTAGTATAATGCATTGAAATTAATAATCTACTTAGAGGCCGCTGATAAAAATCACATCTTCTACTGCAATGCACAATCTACAGCACGGTCACGCACGGCAATGCTTGTTTCTATTTTTACTATTTGAATAGTTTTAGCATGTCTTAGCTCAGTTTGCTCTCACTTCCTCCAGTGCTGGAACTGTGAGCAAACATGTCACTTTCAGTATTAACAAAAATTGCTTTTCCATTAAATCCATACATCACTGCTGGTTCCCTGAAGACAACAAACTCTTTTTTCCATTCCCTTAATAAAGATTTGGTGTTGTCAACCGGTTTGCCTGAAAAGTGAAGTCCTGGCTCCCTCCGATTGACTGCCAAACAGTTCTTTGTTGTATTATAGCATGCATTCAGATTGTTATAGACTGTGTACAAACGGTTGATGTTGCAGTAATAAATAAACCACATCGTCCACATTGTATGCGAACGTTTCTCCCTCTCGAACTGTTTGAACCATGTGTTCATGATGAGGCCATCAACGTATGGACGAAACTTTGAATCCTTGACAACACGGTGGTACCAATCCTGAAATTGCAGCCAATGGTCAGGATTCGGGGCATATCCCCAAGACCCAACGAGGCTGTAAAGATATGCAACGCCATCTGAAGGCAAAGGAGTAAAAGGTGCACCGGAACTAGCTACAATGAGACCCTCACTTTGAAGAGTTATGCCAGCCACATCAGTCCTTGAGCCAGTGAACTTTCTTGCCGCTTTAAGCCATCGATAAGAATAAGGAGATATGCTTATGTCATCCTCAAGAATCAATGCGATTTCCTTGGAGCCATTTCCCACAGGTTTCCACGTGTCTAACCACTGACCAATAATGCCGACATGCTCCGGTTGGATGTGAACCCTGACTTCACCGTTTTTCCAGTGGAAGCTTTTCGCTGTTGCCACCGTTTCTTTATTTACCGTTTGTCCATCCTTTCCTCTGTCGATCCAGATCTCAAGTGCCACTCGATCACCATCCGTATGCAGATCGTTGAGAGAATTGAGCAACTTTGTTAACGAAGTCCAGCGATCAAATGTCAGGACAATGATGCGAAGGTCAACTGAATCCGGATATTGACAAGGGACACCAGCTACACACGAAATGGATTTCTCAAGTCCATCTGATATATCACCTACAGAAACAGAATGAAAACCACATAATTTTATGAAAGCACATTGTAAAATTACCCTGATAACACCAATTATCATAAGCCTTTAATGCTTATAAATGTGTTCATCAAAATTGAGTAAGAGTCTACTAAAGGAAATTCAGTTAACGCACTCATTCGGAAAATGCTCAGCAATGATATGCATGTCAACAATACCAAAATATTAATTGTGAAATGCATTAATGTCACTTACACACAGATGCACTGCATATCAAACACCTCATTTACATAATACACAGCAGAACATATGCATGCTGCAATGGACTTAACAGCTGTTTCTTTACCATTTTTTGATTGCCAGTATTAGCAAGTAAAGGCAATGCATATAGGCCTAATATAGTACTTGTATTAAGACAACTTAGTCCTATCTCTTGTTTAGTTATGTATTATTTATGTCCTCAGTGTTTGCAGAATTTGAGCAATGAAGAACGAGCGTGAAAGAGTCGAGATTGAGAAAGGCATGCTCAGAAGGAAAAGAGCTGGGCAGTCGCGTAGCAAGGTTTTTCACTCCTGCTGCTGGTTGTGGAGAGATCTAATGCACTGCAGAATCACAAGTAACTACAGAGATTGTTCCCTTTGTGGCTTTAATGGCCCAGCAGACGCCAAAGATTCTGACTTATTTTTCTGAGCAATCTGACGACACCTATTCCTCAGGCGATGCTTCCAACAGAGAAACCTTCGTACCTACATCCGTTCTAGCACAATAACATTTCTCATGCTCTGCCAGTGCAACGGATCTTGCCTTTTCCAGTGATCTCTCTCTCTCTCTCTTGTATCCTTTGCAAGTTTTGCCTTAATGTCCTCCATCCATTTCTTGTTTTTCTCACTGTGCTTCTCAGACCCTGCTGATCCTCTTCTATCTTGGTTCATTTATAAGTGACATGTTGCAAAGTTACAAACGGAAAGCTATCGAGTATTTTTAGCACCTATTACTCTATTAAACAGCAAAATTAAATCTAGATTACTGTTTTTCACTCTGCCATGAATAGGCCTAATAGTTCGTCAAATAACCTTCTGACCTATATATCTCTCTGTAATAATAATGGATAATTTATCAGTTAAATAAATGTTGGATGCAAGCAATGAATTTCTATTTTCAAAAGTGCATGGCACTGGCGACTAAAGCGATAGATCTGTGCTAAAATTCAGATAACATTCCTGTGATAAGCCACTAAAGCCAGCTTCAATTTCTATGCAACTATGACTATGTTATATTTTCTGCTTGGAAAATTAGCAAAAGCTTATTGAAAATTACAAAACTACAAAGGAAGACTCTAAATTTACAGTATTTTAAAGGTGCTGCATACCAAGACCAGAGCAGTGTTCTTGACATTTGACTTTTTGAATGAAATCCAATAGTCAAGTAATCCGGACAAAAAAATACTTGCAATATATCTGAATTGATGAAGTCTAAGAGAAACATTGGATGTGAATTGAACTCATCATTAATCCAATATCAAGCAATTAATTTTCAGCCTATTCACAGTTTATAGTATGAGAAACGTTAAATTCTTACTGGAAAGTGTTACACCTCTGTCCTTCAACAGGGTCTCAAGGTCACAGCCTCCAGTGAATAGTAGTTTTCTGAAGAATAAGATCAAGTTCACTGCTATGACGCCAGCAAGCACAACCAAAAAGACTTTCTTGAAGATGCCTCTGAACATCCCGCCGACAGCTGACCATCTGGTCCGACGATGATGGTGGTGGTGTATTGAATAAAGCGAATGTCCGACTGCCACTGGACATTCTTCGTTCAGATCATTCCTAGAAAATATTCAATAAAAACAATCAGGAACAAAACTCTAACCAAAATATAGCATTTCCGTTCTATCAATTACATCAAATAACAGAAATTATGCCAAAAGTATAATAATTCTACTGTGTTACACTGAGCTATAGACAGGTTTTAAATCTTGACAAGACTTGGCCATGATACATTTTCGAAAAGATTCATCATTTAATATCACCACCAAATGGTTCATGAATTGATAGTTGCACATAAATGTAAGTGGAAAGGTTGTTTCATTTTTATTTCTTTTATTTCTCCATTTCTGTAGTGCCCCTTCAAGCTCACTACTCAGAGGTGCTCCCGACTACAGCACGGTCAATGAATCTAAGTTTCACGCTGAAACGTCTTAGCAATTTCGAGTGAAGGACTTGCTCAAGGTGCATCAATGTGCACAAGCCATAAGAAATCTAATAGACATCTAGAATGGAATATTCTAATATGAAAAAAGTCAAAACATTTACGTATTTGTTTCCTATGGCTAAATTGTGATGATATGTGCCATGCCTAGGGTTGACCCATCAGTGTTTTGCAGGTTTCTGAAGCCACATTTGTATCACTTTGGTTGCACTGCGAGTACCTCTAAGTGGGCATCTTGAAGCAGTGGTATATAAATACTTGAAATTATGAATGAATGAATGCCTATTGTCTAGTTTCAAACACAACAACAATGTCTGGTTCTTCAGAATCGAAGGATATCAATGGCGTCCAGAATGAAATCATTCAAATAATTATATAGGCAAACAGACATATTCAGCAGCTGTACGGACCTGTAAGCACAGTCTACTTATAATAATGTGTAACATGATTATGTGAAGTAAATGATACTTACACTAAAATCTTACTTAGGTCGTTGACAATTATTCAGAACAACAACAACAACAACAACAACACACTGCAGACCATATGTAGCTGTTCTTAATATGGATGATAATCACCTGTAGACAGCTAATTAACAATGTTTCATTGTTCCTTATCAAGTAGCTAACGAACCTCATCATCAGGCCCAAACCAAAAGCAGTACTGTGATTATATTTTTTATCAATGCATGTTTGCTGTTCAGAGAGAACAAAGGGACACAGTCTGTCCTAATTTCAGAAACAGGCCTTATTCTGTGAAATGTCCAAACACAGCGGCTCATAAATTCAAGCGCCTTTTAACACACTATGTACAGCTATTCACATTAGCCAAGCTGTAGGCAGTCCAGTCATTAATCAATTTTATTTTCTATAAGTCTGTGCACCAAATCATTAGATGTCTAGGAAACATCAATAAGCTTATAGCCTAAACTGGTCAGCACTGTCACTAGCGAAACATGCAGAGTCAGAGCCAGAGTCAGAGTCTATCAAAGTCTGCCTGCCTGCCTGTCTGTCTGTCTGTCTGTCTGTCTGTCTGTGTAAGTTTATGATCTTTAGATCACATTCCTTTCTCTAGTTCTCTCATATTGGGAGCGACTTGATTGGTGTGCTCCATGAAAGGTGTCAAATAAATTTTTAGATACAACACAATACAGTGCTATGGCAGATAGTGATTTTCATTTCTTGCCTGATCACAATTCATTTTTTAATAAGGGTTGGACTTACACAATATACATTGTAAAGTCAACATTCATTGTTTCATTCTACGCAGATACGATATGTTTTAAAGTGACACTTTGTTTTATCATAGATGTGTGACACTTTGTTTTATCATAGATGTGTCAAAACACAGCGGTTGGTTCTCTGTTTGTCATTGATACACAATTCTAAAATGGTTTTTTCAGGTGCACACAATCAGAAGATTTCACGCTCGTGACCTTAGGAGACAGCGTGGCATTGCTAGTTGATTAGATCTTATTGTGAATGGGACAAACCTGTATGGAGACATTTTGCAAGTAAGACAAAACTTTGGGGACATTACCTTCTTAAACTCTCCACTTTCCCTATAGAAATTGTGGTCATTACATTACATTACATGGTGATTGTCCGCTGGACGCTCGTTTGTTTCCCGCCCCCCCCCCCCCCACAAGAGCCCTTAAATTCCAACCCCATAGGGGGAACCAAGCTGCACACGACCCAATTTCAATGCATCAGATTATTTCATCATCATTTGTCACTACGAACCCACGCTACCATGGGCGGAGACCTAGGGGGGGACAGGTGGGGACGGTCCCCCCCAAAGAATGTGGTGGGGGGACGGTCCATGTATCCGTCCCCCCCAATCGTCAAGTGTCAGGACATGGACACTTGATGAACGCACTGCAGGCGACTGACGACGTTACAATGTTAGAAGGAGATTTTCGAACAATTAACTAAAAGGCCTGTTCAACACAATTAGAGAGATGCCACAACAGATGCATCAACGTCTCTTTTTGAAAACACATTACTTGAACACCCTTATATTTTTTCTTCATGAAGTTATATAAATGTAGTAAACTTACAGAATTCAAATAATTATTAGAACAAATTGAACAAATCTTTGAAAAACCTTCTCGATCTAATCATGAATCGAGATTAATTTCAACTTAACTAGTGTAGATTCGACAATATAAGATCGGTTTAATTGAGATCTATAATTCAATCACAACCAATTAATATTATAATCATTGAAACCATCTAATTTTGGATTCATCCACTTCCATCAAATTCTTCCCATCTCGTTCGTCCCCCCCCCCCCCACAAGGCCGTAGCCAGGATTTGATTTGGGGGTGGGGGATTTCTTCGGCGTAGAATTTCTGACGACCATTTTGTAGTCGTCCAAATTTCTGAAAACACCTTTTTTAGTAGTCACAATTTCTTGGAGACACCTTTTCACCTTTTTTAGTCGTCAAAATTTTTGAAAACACCTTTTTTAGTTGTCACAATTTATTGAGACACCTTTTCTGAAGACACCTTTTTTAGTCGTCAAAATTCCTATACATCTTGTTTTATTCGTCCAAAGTTCTGAAAACACCTTTTTAGTCGTCAAAATTCCTAAACATCTTGTTTTATTCGTCCAAAGTTCTGAAAACACCTTTTTTAGTCGTCAAAATTTCTATACACCCTGTTTTAGTCGTCAAAATTTCTGAAAATTTCTTTAACTATCAGCATTTCTAAAGACACCTTTTTAGTCATCAATATTTTTGAATAAACCTTTTTTATGTCTGTCAAAATCACTGAAAACATCCTTTTTTAGTTGTCACAATTTCTGGTGACACCTTTTCACCTTTTCTTAGTCGTCCACATGTCTATATACCTTGTTTTATTCGTCCAAATTAATTTTCTGAAGATACCTTTTTTAGTCGTCAAAATTTCTATACACGTTGTTTTAGTCGTCAAAATTTCTGGACTTTTTTTAACTATCAACATTTCTAAAGACACCCTTTTAGTCATAAAAAGTTCTGAATAAGCCTTTTTTAGGTCTGTAAAAATGTCTGAAGACACCTTTTTTAGTCGTCAAAATTCCTTTATTTTGTCGTCACAATGTTTTCGGCCGCTCGTCCGTCCCCCCAAAGTTCGGACCAGGTCTCCGCCTATGCACGCTACCAATAGTTCGAACAATCGAATAGCATTGAAGGTTAGTAAGTAAGTATTGCCTTTATTACTCCATTTGCAAATACACAATGGGACATCAACATATATTGCACACAACACATTGTAATAATAATAAATGTGGAGCATCATAAATTTATGAAAAGTAGGCCTAATGTGTAAATCATTCTAGTAGCCTACTGAAATCCTTTCTTGTGAAAAGGTCAGAACGTGGTATTACAAGGTTGTGTCAAGTGTGAATGTGGATGCAGAGTATTGTAATTCATGAACTGAATGGAGTAAACCATGCATGACATGATCAGGGTTAACCAAGTAGTGCGGCAAGGTTCTGACGCACTTGTCTCTTCGAAAGTAGGGGAGTTGGAGGGCAAGAAGCCAAGCTTTAGGCCTATAAGATTTTTTTATCACAGAATAAAGCCGTTCACTCTCGCTCAAATTAGCAAATCCCCAACAAACAGGAGAGGAGTTCACCATTAGTGCAACAATGATAGCGCGAACTACCATGGGCGGAGTTTCTCAGGGGCTAGGGGGGGGCTAAGCCCCCTCAAGAAGGCCCAGATTCAACTTTTTTTACCATGAAAATGGTACCCTTTTCGGGGGTTAGCCCCCCTAAGAAGACCCAGAATCGGGGTTAGCTCCCCCAAGAACGGAAACCAAACTCCGCCCATGCGAACTACGTCGCATAAACGAATACCAGTAAGCCAACGAGTTATGACAAGACACGCGACGCAAAAAAGGGAACTACTCTTCGTGAGTCATTTACAGTTCCAATGACGCAAGTCTTCTAAGCTCCTGTGTGTGTGGCACATGAGAAGTGGGCACGCCTATGCACCGCTTAGAATCGAGAATAAAAAATATGTCTAGTCAATGGGACGTCAAGGTCCTTTCTCACATCGAATGAATCACAGGTTTGGCTGACTTACCAAGACGGTCAACACTCGCGACAGACCAGCATCACTCTGCGCCTGTCCTTGACATCTGACAGCACATGTGCTTCGAAGTGGTTAGTCGGACAACACAGAGAGAAACGCTCACCCAGTCACAGTGCATAAACGACCTAACGAGAAAGACAGATGACCAATTCTCACACCAGTCAGCGGATAAAACACCAGCAGCAGTCTCTACCACACGCACGACGCAGATGCAGCCCGAGCCTCTGCCCAAATGCTGGCCCCGCTCGTCGCAGCGGTGGCCAGCCCGTACATGCTGTCGAGGCCGCTCACATCCCCCGAGTCAGCTGCCCGCGGTGCCTCTGTTCGGCCGAGCAGTGGCGGCGGCAGCCAAGGCCCAACGCAGCGGCGCATCCGCCTTCGACCGACCAGAAGGGTAGGTACTAGCAGGGATGCCACTCATAGCTTTTTCCACCTAGATCTAGGTGTTTTCGGTCTTGTTTAGGCTTCTAGGTTTTTCCTGTAATAATAGTCCCAGGTTTTTCTGTCAAGATGTAGCCTTTTTCTCATGGCGGTTTTTCGACTATTTACACATAAAAATAGACATTTTAGGTGAAAATGCACAAAAGACGTGAAAAAAGTCGAAAATTTTGTGATTTTGGACCAAAAATTTTAAATTTTGGAGCGAAAAACTTTAAAAAATCATCAGAAATTTTATCGGGAAGGAAAAGAGAGCAAATTTTAATCATCGAACGACTATAAAAAAAATGTTGTCAGAAATTTCAAGTCGGAAAAATGGAAAAGTCCTTGCATTTTCCAGAGTCAATCTAGCCTTTTCAATGGTTCTTTTTGAACGGATTTGACCTTTTTTCAAAATTCAGAGTGGCATCCCTGGGTACTAGGTAGCTGCAGTAGACGTATTGATAGCGTCGTATTTGCGCTGCTAAGTCCATGCAGCCAGCTGCCAGACAGAAAGAGACAGACGCAGATGGTTCGGCTTCCAATCGAGTGGCCTACGCCTCACCAGCCGCTGGATAATAATTTATGGAAAACCAATAGTCTGTAAAATCAGTGCATCTTGCAGAAAAATGTATAAACCGCGCAATCATGTATCTCGTTGCAATAACATAGGCTACAATGGGAACAACGCCGTAATAAGCGAAGCTACAAGGCGTGCATGATCAGATTAAGTGCTTAAGACATGATTGTATAGATTAGCCTGAGGCCCTGCGTTAGCCCGCGTAGCCTTTCTGATATAACCTAGTGAAAAACGATAGCGGATAGCACAAGTCCTGTTGACTCGGTACTGAGAAACGGTCAGACACCTGCTGGTTCTTGCATGTGGACATGATTTCAGCCACAGGCTAGGCCCTAGCCCGGGTTGGTTACTATGGTTAGCTGGTCTCCTGGCGCGACTTTCGTGTGGCGCTGAAAAAAAGTCAATTTAAGTTTACATAAAATTTAATTACATTACATGGCTGCACCTCTGCTTGGTTCGCAACTTCGTTACTACTATCAGCAGAAGACCAAAGAAAAGAGATTCAAAAGTCACAATTTATAGGATTTTGTAAAAATGAATTTTCACTTTTATTGACCAAAAAACCGACCAAACGAAGCAAATAACAAAGAAACGATGATGTCGTCGTGATATAGGCCTAGACCCTTATGCGTATAACAGTTAGGCCATAGATAAAATCGTTCTGGTATAGGCCTTTAGGCCCTATTAATTTTATCATGATAACGTACGTAGCCTGCCTACCGGTAGATAGGCCTAGCTCAGGCCCAGATCACAAAGCAGCAACTCGGAGCGCCGTAGGCTATAGACCAGGGCCGGATTAAGGCATGTTCAACATGTTCGGCGGAACAGGGGCCCCCACACTTTAGGGGGCCCCCACAAATGTGTAAAAAAAATTTTTTTTTGCAAATTTCAGTTACACGACTATTTTCCCAAAAATTTCGGCAGATGACTAAAAAAAAGGGTCATCAACTTTTTTGGCGGATGAAATGATGAAATGGTATGATTTTCACAAAAAAATTCAAATTTGAAAAAAAATGCGCAAAAAATTCCCGAACAGGGCCCCCACAAAAATTTTCGAACAGGGCCCCGACATTGCTTAATCCGGCCCTGCTATAGACCTAGACCTATTTGTAGCGTTTGAAACATCATGCAATGACTCGAATAGGGCTTATAGGCTGCCGATCGATTATCAATTTGTAACGTGTATAATTTGAAAAAATGCGAGAATCAAGCCAAAGCAGTAGCCTATAGGCTACGCACGGCATTTGAGGAAAATTGAATGCAGCGGTTTGCAGCCTAGGCCTATTCACTGCTTCCTTGACTTCATGAATTTTGTCTACTGACCCTATAATACTTCTGACATCGAATTCTCATATTAGCCTAAATTGAATAATGAAAATTTTAAGAGAAGGTCTATAGCTTGTAAGTGGACACACGTCTTTTTTAAACACGTCAAAGTGTTTTTGAAAATTTTCAGTTTCAGTTCACGCCTAGACCTACAGTCCTATATCCTCTTTAATTGTTTTATGTTGGTCTGATCGAAAATCATAAAATAGAAAGCGAGGACCTGGTGTAGCGCCTAGCTTATTATATTAATATTTAGCCTTATATTCACTGTGACTAAAGAACTCAAGGTGCAGGCACATAGGCCTATAGTTCACACTGGATTGCACTATTGTCATAATCGTATCGGCCTAGGCATGCACCAGGTCTTATTTAAACATGCGGTTGCACACAAAATGCAGTGCAGTTCTAAATTGGATTTGAGCAGTTGTAGAAGCACTTCTGCACAGTTAAAACTAGTTTTTAAAAAGTAATTTTCCTCCGTTTTGGAGTAATTTGCCATGGAGGATGGGAAAATAATGGGTTGTGCAGTTCTAAAAATTCCTTAAAAACAGCCCTACTACTGTAACAGCAGTTACACTCATGTAGCTCGAGATTCATAAAGCATTAAAAAAGGTGAAATCGGGGAATTTGCTCATTTGCATATAGCCTAGGCATGCATATAATAATGCTCATCCAAAAATCTAAAAATAAAAATCGATAGGCATACGCGGCAACAAGTGAATCCTTGAAGTGATCAGGCCTACTGTCTTAGGGTATATGGTATTTTCTATGCTGAAGTCCAACATTGTGTTTTTTCGCGCATGTTAATATTAGGCCTATAGCCATGCAATAAATTGAAAAAACAGCTACACGGCTGGATGCCTAGGCCTGCTTCTAAAAAAAATTCGCGATGCCCTTCTATAGCCTAATGCTACGCTGCATGTTATCAATAATTTTTTATTGTTATTTAATTTAGGAAATGAGAATAACGGGCTAGCATGACGTTTGGTCGGCATTGTGAAAGGGCCGCAGCTGATTAGGGCGCTATTCCTATAGGCGGCTGTTCGGTTCACATTGCCACGTCAATACGGGACTGTCCTCATAAAGGCCTATAATTATTACGAACGCATGGAGGGTAAGGGGATCACGGGATTTAGGCGATTTGCGGACGAGCTGGTGCGGGGGTTGGGGGATCCCATTAAAATCATAAAATTAATGTACTAACACAAAATTAATATTTTACCTAAGAAATTTGATGTTTAACAAAAGTAGCCTACGGTAAAATACATTTTTCGCAGATGACTTTAGTCATATAGACTTTGTAAGGGGTGGGGTGGGTGGGTGGGTAGAGAAGCTTATTTTTATACGTAGGCCTAGGCTACACATAATTATATGGGACAATGTAAGCGTGCGTGCGGGGAAAGGAAAGATAGAAATGACAATTTTTTTACGTAGGCTACGTAATATTATGTGGATGGCTAATCATGGCTTCAGGACATTCGATCATGACATGAGCCACCATGCAATATTATTCTTCCATGGCTTTTTAACGTGCAGTTGTACATAAAATCTGCAGTTCAGTAAGTTAAAACTAGCGAAAAAGGTCATTGTCCTCCGATTGGAAGTAATTTACCATGAAGGATGTGAAAGGAAAGAAGGAGTTGTGCAGACAGTACAGTTCTAAAAATTCCTTTAAAACATCCACCAATTCTTCTCTCTCAGTCAATTACATAATTTTATGTTGACTCGTGTATGATGATGAACTACAGTTGGTTAATTCGATATTGACAATATTAGTTTTAAAAAAGTATCCCTGTTGATTGTCAATCATCTCTGGGCGTCTGCTGCCATATCTGCAGGCTGCCGCACTAGTGTTTCGATGCCGCATTAGTTTCCATGCCGCACTAGTATAGTTCCGATGCGTTAACGGTTAATGCGTTTTAGTCGAACCGACTCGACCGTTCGTTGAAGTTGAACGTCGCTTAATTAGAAGAACTGTCTTACCTACCAGAACGACGATATCCTAACTGTTGGAGCAACTTTTTAGTCTTGATCAACTTTTAGACGCAGTTTGTTCAGAATTCTACGGCGGTACCGTTACCCTCCAGTGGAGCGCGTCGCTTTACTCGACTCGGGCCTGACCTATATCGCTGTTGCCACAGTCGATTTTGGGTTGGTAGCCCTGCAGTGCCGGTGTAGCGTTTTCAGATTACCCCCGGTTTCAGATTACCCCTCTGCGCATGGGCGGAGACCTAGGGGGAACAGGGGGACGGTTCCCCCAATAAAAGTGTTGGGGGACGGCCCATGCATTTCCCCCCCCCCCCCAATCGTTGAGCGTGAAGACTAAAAAAGGCATTCAAATTTTAAAAAAAGGCCATCAACTTTTTGGGCGGTGAAAATAGACATATTTCTTGACTTTTTGGTCAGATGACTAAAAAAATGGTCATCAACTTTTTGGGCGGTGAAAGTAGACAATTTTTGCTTGGGAAAAGGTCGTCAGAAATTTTCGTCCGTCAAAAATCTCGCGTCGTTCCTTCGGCCACTCGTTCGTCCCCCAAATCTCAGACCAGGTCTCCGCCCATGCCCCTCTGCACACTAAATTGGCATCACTCATCGCCTTTATTGCGCTAAAAAATCAAAAATTATACTAGAAAATTATATCCACGAGATAATCAAATTACATAGGCCTAATTATCGTTAATCTGAGGATTCTGTCCTGGTTAATCATTCGGATTATCTATTGATTAAGGGCACACGGGCCCAAGGCCTCCATGAGGGCCTACAGTGGTTCCACATTGATAATTAGGACTAAATTATTAATAAATATGCATTATTATGGCCTAATAATTATTCATTTTATTTGTGACAGCTGCATAGTTGTGGTGAACACATTTGCAGTAGGCCTACCATAGGCGTACGGGAGATTTCAGCAGTGGGGTGGGGGGGGGTGTAAAGGTTTCAGATTACCCCCTCCTAAACATTAGCCTACCCCCCTGAAAACTGTAATTTGCATCAATTATCGCAGCTATTGCACTAAACATATCTGAAAAAGGATCCCGCTTCTTGTTTGGGTTTGAAGATTTTCATCCGTCATCCCACTTCGTGGCTTCTTTTCAATATTTTCATCTGTAACTAAAATACTAAATCGCGGCTAAATTTACATGGAGAAATGGCTTCGAGGCTATTTTTTTCGATTAAAATATTGATAACAAACCATGAAGTGGAATGACGGATGAAAATCTTCAGACCAAAACAAGAAGCGGGATGATTTTTCTGATTTTCTTAGTGCAATAAATGCGATGATTGATGCAAATCTAGTTTCCGGTGTGTAATCTGAAACCGGTTTCAAGTTACCGGGGGGGGGAATGTTTAGGAGGGGTAATTAATTTGAAACCTTTACACCGGCGCCTTGCCAGTCACTGTAGGCATAAGCCGCGTAACTACTAACCGCTGAACTTTAAAAAAACTTTTTCGTCTCGAGTTTAGGCGGTCGCATTGCAAGCTGATAAAGATTGTCAATAGGCTTAATCAGTATCTATTTCTAGAGGAATGTTCGTATTATTATTATGTAGGCTATGTTTGTTCTGAATGCACGCCCACATTTTTGCAGCAATTGACCTGAAACATTGGGTCTAAAGTCTAAACAGAGGACCGTCAGATCCACCCGGTGGAGGGGTTGGCGAATCCCCTACCATGGAACGGAAGAGGGGAATACCAAAGTTCGCTATTTACACTGTCTTACACACCTTCGCCACAGTTCCGCAACTATTCACCTGAAACTTTGCAGCTATAGACATGTGAGTGCGACAAGAATCACCCCCATGCATGGGCGCCCACAGGAATTTTTTAGGGGGGCGCAACTTTTAAATAATTGTCACATGGTATAAATTTAATGGGTGACTGACAGTTTGAATTTACATATTACCACGAGAGAATACTATAGTCTACCTATTACCTTATGCACCCAAAGAAAAATAAATAGGTCCGACTTGTAGATCGCACAGATAATTAATCAAGTTGAAAATCGCGTTGTAACAATCACAACCAAATAATCTAAATTTATGTGCAACTATGCGAAAAATCCAGAGGGACGCACTTGCGCCCCCTTGCGCCCCGCTGCGGACGCCCACGATCACCCCGGACTACTCAGCACCCATCCCATTCCGTCACCTAGCACCCCCTGCCCCTTCTGCGGGAGGGAGGGGTGCTGGTTGGAACGGGGCGAACCAGAATTTGGCGAGTGAACAACCAAAATTTGTTGGGTAACAACCACCGCCATCCAGCCACATCAAGCCCCGCAGACCAAAATTTCCCGGGAAACGCCGGTTGCTCTAGAGCGGTGGGCGAGGTAGGTTGGGTGGGGCGGAGTTGGGGTAGGGTGGTGTGAGCTGGGGCGGGAGCGAGGTGGGGGTTTCGTGGGCGATGGAGGGTGCGGAGGCGGGTTGGAATGAGGTGTGGCTGGGATGCTAAACAAATTTTCAGCACCAGAAAGATGGACGCTGAAGTTGAAGTTTCCTTGTTTCTTGTGTGTCGGGAGTCCATCTTACCCCACTATCCGTATTACCCTCCACCGTACCATATAATTTCTGTGGCGACCTGACACCTCTCTCAAGACCTCAACTTCTCTCAGTTCAATATTTTTTTCGCCTTGAGGTATACAGGATCCCTCTCGGACTTCACTACCGCCTAGTAAAAATCAAAGTCATATTCTACCTCCAATTATAGTAATAATTATAAATGGCACATCCCATTCACCTAATTTTTTTTAATTTCCACATTGTAATGGCATCATTTTGTAACGTCCTATAAGGCCGCTACAATATAACGTCCTGTAAGGCCGCTTCACGTACTTACTTGCTAATTGATTTTATTAGATATCGCGGTTCTATTTTTAGATCATCACATAGAGATGATATTTTTTGCGAAGGCCGGAGCCGTGTTCGGTAGGAAACTACTGTACGAGGCTTCTGTCGAGGCTTCTGAATCCTCTTGTGGTGGCCAATCACAGTAGTTTGTCCGTCCTATCAGAGGCCGAGGTTTGCGTTCGACGACCGCTTTTGCGAGGTAGCCGTTGATTGGTTGAAGCGGCCCACGTGACCGCTGCAACCGCCGAAAAGCGCAGTCGAGTCCAGATTTCCATCATGGTAAGAGGTCGGCTCGTGAAGACAAGAATTTGTGTGGGTTTTTGGTCTGAAATTGATAAGTTTGCGTGGCTGATTGCCTGACTGCATGAGGAAGAAGATATTGTTGACTAAGCAACGGGTTTTGGCACCGTTTGCGACTGGTATAATTTCTTCCGTGTCCGTCGAATCGTGTGCTGATTCAGACGAGTGTGGGTTTCTTTCTGAGGTGATTGAAATTACCCGATTGTCATTGCCGATGCTATATTCTTCGTGAATATCTTGATGACAAATAATTATACCGGGGCAAGAATTATCCGATCTTCTTTTCATATTCGAATTCGAGAGTGACTCAAATTGCACGGAAAGTCAGGGAAGTATCACCTTACTTAATTGCTCCATAATTGAATCCGAAACCAATTAAAGTTAATTAATTGAAACTGATGTGATTAATGATAAGCATTGAAGCTGATGTTGAGTGATGATAGCGGTTGATATATTCGAACCGAAATGTAATTAATTATACCTGTGTGCTAATAATGGACCATAATAATTAGAAACAGGGTTATGCACGCTTATTGAATATGTATTGGATTCTACTGAAGTGAAAAGACACTGAACTCTTAGTGAAGAACAATATTTAGGCCTAATCACGAATGTTAATTGTCAGCAACGCTTGTTCATTATAATTAGTTGATTGGTTTAATTAAATACTTCAAATCAGACGTTAATTAATAATCAGAAGATGGAAACTTCTATAAGGTCTGAGGATCACTCTGAGGAGGATTTAGAGGAATGCATAACTGAGGGGGAGAAGGGAGGAACCTCTGACAGATTTGACCAGTTAGAAGTAAGGGGTAAACAAGTTGGGGAACTTTTACTAACTGTTTCAGAAACCCTGGGGATGTTCATGGAACGACATGAGTCCCAATTCCAGAGCCTTAGCAATGAGATAAGTCAACTGCAGGGGCAACACCATCAGGATAGTCTTTCCCGAGAGGAAGGTGAGGTAATACAGGAGAAGAGAAGGGAAGGGTTGACCGCACCTAAGGATTGGGGATTTAAACAATCTGTTGAAGGGGATTTGAACCCAGACGGCCTTCAGTTAGCGGAAGCCGTCGTTCTCAGACCGAGAACCGCAGACATATGTCGCCACTCGACCGAAGTTATTCCTGGTACCAGTAAGAGACATCCCCGTCCTGAGGTGGAAGACCCAACCCTAATCTACAACTATACCACAGGGAAAGCGATGGGTCCCATAGATCTTACTTACTTGGATGGACCTGTAGAATTACCTGACGACAGAGAACCCCTTCAACAGGGCGGCGCCTCGTTTGAGATCCTAAGGCGGGCTCCTACCACTTGGGAGGCTGAAGAGCAACACCAGGGGTGGGACCCAAGGTCACGTGGTTTTCTTACGAGGGGGCAGCAGGCCGTTACAATTTTTTAAGCTGACATCTTTAAAAATTGATCTACTATTTCAGTGCTGATAAGAGTTGTGTAAGACTTTAATAAATAATACTTGCAGCAATTAAAATTTATTTTGGAGCTTCCACATTGCTATGGCGTGATTTTATTATAACATCCTTACAAATTACTCTACTATTTGATCAGTGCTGACATAAGGAGTGGTTTAAGATTTTTAAAATGTATTTGTAATTGCACTGATAATTTATTTATTTACCAAATTCATCAACTCAGTTCTGCTGCTGCTGAGCTCTGGAAATGAAAAGTTACAGACATGAGCATAATTATACAGGTCTACTTTGCTGCAATGCTTGGGATCAGCTTATCTCTGCTTCTAAAGCCTCCTAAAGACGGTCTTGACACAATTAGCAGACATTGTTACAAAATGGTACGCGAACAGCTCGACTTTCTCATCCCTTAAGACTTAGGCCTACCTGCGGTTTTTAGTTTCTAATGTCTGCTGTAATTTTAGATCTTGTAGGCCTACGTGCTCTGCCAATAACCGTAGCCTAGCAGTATGCTTACGTACTTACTTAATTACTTACCGTGTTACTTACTTACTTACTGAATCTGTTTTGACTATTTTGAGTGGCCTCTCAAGTTCTCTATGTGATGGACAGTGAATTCAATCACTCTGGAGTCTGGAGTCTGGAGTCAGATTAATTAAAACTAGTACTTGGATGGATTACAATTACGCCACCTGGTGTTCCCTCTAGGCGTCAGATGTATTAATTAATTAAATGCGTTCAGTCGTAGAATTCAATTTATATACATATAATATATATATAATGCATATAAATTATATATAATATATATCGCACATCCCTAATGGGCCTCCGTAGTAGTCAATTAGCCTAACTCAGGTAGGCTTAGTCAGGTTGTGTGCAGCCAGGTTGTGATTAGGCTAGGCCTATCTCTAAGTCTCAGAAGTTCGGTCTGTTGAAATATAGGTGTGTCATAAAGACTTTGATCAATTAATTATTCTGGTCTAATTTGAATGACAGAGGCCATCATTGCCAATACAAACCTAGATTGTTTTGTCTTAAATCGGAATTGTTCAGCAGCAGACGGCTACCCATGGCACCAATGACCTAGTTCTAGGCTGCGTTGTTTGTGTAAAGCAGCATAGACCATATAATATATATATATATATATATATATATTTATATAGGTGATTGATACACCATAAGATCTTTCCACTCATGCAGTGGAGGCATCTTGGATGGATCCAGAGTTTAGCGCCATCTTTTGGTTACAAGGGTCATTCGCATTTAAAGAAAAGAATTCTTGTGAACAGTGGGCTATACACTGCAGTTCCAGTGCTGTTGAAAGTATCGGGCAAATGTACTTAAGTAAAAGTAAAAGTAAAATGGATTTTAATTACTTAAGTAAAAGTAAAAGTATTCATTACAAATTTTACTTAAGTAAAAGTAAAAAGTAGCCCCTTCAGATAATACTTTTTAAGTAAAAAGTAAAAGTACCGAGTCTTTCTTAACTCAACCGATTATTAACCTTCAGAATACTAAATTCTCGAAATAGTTATCGTTGAATGACTTGAATCTAGTCGGCACGCTTCCGATTCATTGCTAGCACAATGCACAACAGCTGAAGAGTCGTTCTGCTGCAGAAATGGCAGTGCATCCAGCGTGCACCACCCATTGAAAATCTATTTTTAGCGATGTAAATTTAAATCAGCTGTTTTACCTTAGCGTAACGAAATGTTAATTAGCGCTTTGAAAGTTTGAAGTAACGAACATTGTAACGAGTGTCGCATAAATTGTAACGAAGTAAAAGTACTGAAATATGCATAAAATTTTACTTCGTTGAAAGTAAAAGTATTTCAATTTTTGGATACTTCGTTACATGTGAAAGTATTCAAACTTTTACTTAAGTACAGTAACGCGTTACTTTTACTTCGTTACTGTACAACACTGTGCAGTTCCAGCTGTTCGTAGGTGTAGGCTCATGGCTTAAATCCACCGCCGTCGACGTACGTCCTACCAACAGACCGACCGACTGACCGACCGACTTTCCGGTCAATCTGGCGGGTCGATCGATCGCTCGGAGTCACACGTAACACGTTGAGCGAAACCGGCAAAAGAGTTGTTAGGGAAGCATTGCGTTTCTCTGCGACATTCTTTACTAAGCGAGAACCGAGCAAAAGGGGTCCGATGTGACGATGTCTTTTCACACGAAAGGAATCCGCACAATAATTTTCAATTTTCACATTATCTGTAGCGCCCCTTCAAGCTTTATTGGCCTAAGCTTATTCAGAGGCGCTCTCGACTACAAGACGAACACTGCACCCGAGTCCCACGCCGAAACGCACGAACAGTATTGCAAGTGAAGGACTTGTTTAAGGTCTTTCCACGACGTCTTGAGGTTGATTGGAACCTGGTACCCTCCGGATCCAAGGCACCGAACCCACCACCACACCACCGCGCCCTGAAAATACTGCACTTTGGTTTACATGACATGGCATTCAAATAAGATAGAGAAACATCCTTGTTCAAAATTATTTCTTCGTTGGGTTGTCCGCCCTATGTAGAGATAGGCCTACTTCGATTGTAAAGTCTTGGCCTCATGGAATAAGGTTGTGGTCTCAACGGTGGCAGTAGTTGGTTCAACACGTGTCCTTGATCAAGCTACGCTCCACATAACTGCTCGAAGGTAGAGTTCTCCTCAGGACGATAGAGCAATCGGATCAAACGGTCCAATACGACGTGCGGTCTACCGCGTTCCTGCTATACCCCATCAGCACATTCGGTCGCTAATGCAGTCAGTCAAGTTTGCATTTTATTGATGGAATCAGGGTGTCAATTATTTCTGATCAAATGCTCTATCTGGAGGTTTGCATAGCAGTTTGGAAACCATAATAGACATTAATAGTCTTAATGAAGTCGGGCCATATAGCCTAGGCTAGCCATTGCAAGACATCGAGCATGCTGACCGGACCGGTTGAGGCTGGGCAGCATGACACGAGACAGACTCAGACAGAGAGTGGCGTCGGACTCTTACGGGCATTGAGTCCAATGATGCTGATGATGATGATGATGATGATGATGATGATGATGATGATGATGATGATGATGATGATGATGAGCATGCATAGGCCTATGTAGCACAGTAGAGAGGGCCTACATGTTAGGCTTATTGTGTGCTAATGAAAGAGTCCTTGAAGTGAGTTAATTAATTGTCTATCACTCTGTAGCCCAATGCATTTAAAACCGATTTAAGCGGAAACACGCAGCTTTCGCAGAAGTAGGCCTATGATGGAAGTCCGATGGTTTTGAAACGATAACATTTTATCCGGCCGTTATAATTGTTGGTCATCTATCCTATAATTTTATGTTACCTGCAGAATGGTCTGAACTCTGAATGGGTTTCCTTTAAAGCTGCGTTTTACTTCTATAGTTAAGAACACGGCATAGTTTGCACACCAATGATCGTAAGCGTGTACTACGAGTTTCTTATTGTTGATTAGGCCCATTACTGTTGATTAATCTACACCGTGTCTAACGAGCCCGTGTCGAACGCAATAGCCATGTAGCGATAATAAAGCTTATGGTTATAGCCACAATTGAAACATGCAAGCCATTTTATCACTGACTTGATCGAAACTTATGCCAAGATTGCGCTCAGATGAGCAAGCGCTTAAAACAGTTCTCTTTTGACAAGCCTGCAAGGATCTGCCACCTTTCTATAACTGCCCCAGAAATAGGCCTACTATCTTCTTACTGGATCCTCTCAAAGCCATGCCTTTCCATTTGAACTATCCTACTTGAGTCTTTGGGCGCTATTGTTTTTTACGTCATTCATACGTCACCGATACGTCATGGTCTCATAGATCTTCGCGAGGAGACAAAATGTTGTCATCTTGCTAAACGCTGCTGCTAGGCGAAAGTATAAAAGGCGTTCGCTTTTACAATTTTCGAAATTGATCAAGATGAATTTTTTCTTCGCAGCTTGCTTTGTACTGCTTGGAATACTGCGCCAAGTCAACAGCCTCGAATGTTATGTCTGTGATTCAAAAACTAACGATAAATGCGATGGAAACCCGGTATGACAATAATTAAGTCTAAACAAATTCTAGACTTTAAATATTTCGTTTTGCATTCTAATGGACATTGGGAGGGGGAGGGAGAGGAGGGAGGGAGAGGGAGGAAAAGGGAGGGCGAGGGAGGGAGAGGGAGGGAGAGGGAGAGAGAGAGAGAGAGAGGGGGGGAGAGAAGGGGAAGAGTCTCAGGACCGGATTAAGAAATGTGGGGGCCCTGTTCGGAAATTTGGGGGGATCTTCGATCAAAAAATCTGATGACCTCTTTTTAGTCGTTTGGCGGAAATTTCTTTAGAATAAAATTATACCAAATTTTTTCGTCCAAAATAAATGATGACCTTGTTTTTATTCGTTTGGTCGAAATTTCGTCAGGATATAGCCTACCAATTTTTTCATAAATTTTTCAGCATGTGTGGGGGCCCCTAAAGTGTGGGGGACCCTGTTCGGCTGAACATGTTGAACATGCCTTAATCCGGCCCTAGGAAGATAGAGGGAGAGAGGGATAAGAGATCTTCATGCAGTTGAGCATCCTGATTAGGAGGAAAGCCACCATGGAAAGCCTGACGATAAAGATGCCTCATCCAGTCACGTGAGGGCCGAAGAGCCATAACAGGCGAAGAGCGGAAGAGGAGAATATTATGGCCGGAGATTGAACGAGGCTCTGCTTGAAAGTCAGTGAAGGTCAGTGATCACGCCATCCTCCTCCTCTGGTGGTTGGTAACATTAGGAAGAAGAAAAGCATTTGCAAGATTTCTCTGCAAAGACACACAATGTCATGCTGCTTACTGCTGGCATGGTGCTTAGCCTATTGGTTAATCCACAACCGTTCCAGTTTTTAAGTACCATAATTTGTGAAATTACTTAAATTCCAGACTGTGTTCTGCAACTGTAACATACTGATGCAAAAACCCTCTTCGTATTTGCAGATGAAAGAGAAGACGTTTGTACAGAATTGTGCAAATCCAGATGATGTTTGTGGAATGTCATATACATCAAATACTGATACTTTAGAAAAGATTGGTTTCAATCGCAGCTGCATAACCTCGGAGGAGCAGCGAGAAATCAGTAAATATGGAGCAGACCGGAGTGTTCGAAGGGGAGAGAAAGACAGCAAAACTCGTTACTTTCAGCTGGTTCAAGTTACTTACTCCACTTGCAACGTGTCCTTGTGCAACAGTCAATACGAGCCTGAGTCGGATTACCTGAAATGCTACACCTGCTCAAGCCCTAATGCCTCTGCTTGTGACTACGAAGGGACAATGCTTCTTTCCATGAATAACACATTTCTGTCCAGGTTCAGTGACTGATCTAAACTCGTTTTATAGGCTACTGTAGAGTCTTGTTATCATTATTTTCTTATTGTGAAGTTCTTTATAAAAATCAAGCATAATTTATGTCGCATTTGTCTGAAAATGAGGTTCTTCCATTTAGTTTGCAACTTAAAATTAGTCTAAGTCTCTAACAATGCAAAAACTATTAAGAGATCTGCAGTTTCACCTGAGATATATGCTAATTTGAACAGTTGAATCACGAGTAGGCCCATTACCGAATTGAGAAAATCGCAATCATTACGTAGATAATAGGCCCACTAGAACGTTCTGGACGACGTATGGTAGGCTACTAATGAAGCCATAGGCATAGTGTTGTGAAAGTTGGCAAGCTAAATGCATTCTGCAATTCTCAGTGCATTTGATTGTGCACTTTAATCTGAAGTTGTGAACTGCAAAAGTCATATAAATAAAATGTAATATGAATATTTCAGCACGACATGGCTTTATTCTGCAGCGTTTTATAAGTTATTATCTTTTTCAGAATCTGCTATGGTAATGTGATTGTAGCAGAATAAACGCAATGTGTTTCAGCCAAAAAAATTTCTCATAAAGTGATAATAATTAATATTTACAAGAATTTTAATGATTGAATCAAACTCAAAATGTCCAATTTCGATCGCTGGAGGTACATGTAAGTTTTGGCTATCCTCTTTCAATAATATTTTATTTTGCAACGTGTGCCTGGACTTTATCGAACATCACAATTATTTGGTAGTTGATAATTTTTTTGTATAGTGGCATTTTGCCCTTGACTAAACAATCTGTCTTTCAATATATTTTAGCGCACATTACTTTTGAGAGTATAGTTGACTTGATGCCAATATGCTTTGGGTTCTCAGATGACCATCTGGTTCGTATCAATGTGCTTTATCATACAAGCAGACGTTACGTTGAGGGTGGTTAATCCCAATGTGTCTTTGGTTTTCAGATGTCCATCTGGTTCGTATCAATGTGCCTTATCATACAAGATGGAACCTGGTGGCACAGTTACCGATGTCGAGGTGTCACGAGGTTGCATCTCTGAATCTGATCTTTACAACAAGAGACGCATTCTTGGAGATAAACTTGTAGGTGCTGAAACCAACTCATCAAACCTTGAGACCCATCTTTTTGTGTGCAATAGTACTGGATGTAACTTGGCTTTTCCAGATGAGTATCTGCCAATATCATGTATCGTATGCAACGATGTGAATGATCAGGACTGTGATCTTGAAGGCTCAGGGCTTTCTGATGATTCGAAGCTACTGAAGCCTTGTCCAGATACGTCGCCACAGTACTGCGCAATGTGGTATAAAGTGGACCTTCGTTCAACAAAAACACAAAGTGTTGTAAGATCATGTGTTTCAAAAGAGGAAGCCCTGCGATATAAGAACACTTACGGAGGAAAAAGTGTGTCAGGAATATATGCTAGAATGGATTATGTTGGCAGGGCTAGTTACCATATGACTCTATGTGGCTCATCAGGCTGTAACGTCAAATTCCCAAAGTATAGTACTGCCGATCTGACTTGCTATTTCTGTTCTCAAGACAAGAATTCAGAATGCACACTCAATGGACAGAAGCTGAACAGCAGTCACCTGAAAGCCTGTGACAAACCAGATGGCATCTGTAGTATGTCCTACCGAATCCAAGTGGATGCAAAACTCTTTGGTCAGCCCCTGAGCATTGTTAGAAACTGCATCTCAAGGAAAGATGCCACATATTTTCTAGAGCGTTATGGTGATGAACATGATGTTGCAGTATTCGAGGAAGACACAGAACCAGGTGTAGACATATACACTTACTACTGCTACTTTCCACAGTGTAACCGGAAATTTCCAGCTGAGCATGAGAAATTGCTGTCCGTCAGGCCTCCACTAAGGTGCTACAATTGCCAAATGTCAAATGACATGCAATGCACTTACGAGATGACAGAAAACTTGCGTAACTTCATTGTTGTTTGTCCAAATACTAAAGACTACAGATGCTTCATGTCATATCAAGTGAAGTCGACCGATAATAAACAGTACAACATTAACCGCACCTGTGTACCAGCAACGGAAATACTGGCTCTGAAGGAACGATATGGCAAGAGCCTGATTGCTCTGGAGGAAGTTCCTGGTCCTGATGGTGGAACAGTGGAACACCACATGTCTCACTGCGATTACCCTCTATGTAACCTGCGCTTTCCTGATTCAAATCGCTCATCAATCAGCTGCTATGAATGCGCAAAGGAAAATTCAGGCTGTGATTTAGATGGCGATAAACTGGAAGAATCATTACAGGTCAGATGTCCCTCGTATGATCCTCATGTCTGTGTTATGGTTGTCAGACATAATTCAGAAGAAAATGACATTAAATCTATTGTGAGAAAATGTATGCCTACAGTGCAGGCAGATTTCTACAAGGCAACTTATGGAGAACCAACAATCTTTTCGGATAACAAAGATATTAGTGTCTCAATTTACATGGCTTTCTGCACAAAAGATGCATGCAACAAGGAAAAAGAACTTGTTGAATCATTTCGTAAATATCTGGTGAAAAAGACAAAATCAATTGATCATGCAGAAGCGGCTGGGCGACTTGAGGTCGGTGATATCTTTGGTGTGCGCAATCCTGTCACTGATGATAATGTAGGGCCAGGCCAACCACGAAATAAGTCACATTCCCGAGTTGCAGCTGAAGCGGAGGAACAGGCAGGTGCGGGTGCACCACCCAACCTTTGCAGTGGCAAGTGGATAGCTTTGGTTGTGAGCATTATTATTTCAGCATCAATCGGAGGTGTGGATATAAACCTCTGAAAATCATCAAATGGCACATCTGCTTTAGGCCTACGTTTATAGTAAATAACATTATTAATGTGACTTATAAGCTTAGTTTTCTCTTTTAACAGTCTTACGCTATTGTGAGATATTTGGTTATTTTCAGAAGTTTTCGTGCATTGAATGTTGAAAATTAAAGGCTTTCTTTTTCATTTTCCTAATTGTAGCCATCAGTGCACATAGTTGCTGTACGAAAATTAAGTTATTCAAGTCCCATTGTAAATGACTAGCAACATTGAGAATATCTAAACTGACCCAGACTCTTAATTGTTAACATTGGATTAAGAAATCGTAGAAAACATTAATCTTTGTTTCCATTATCATGTCTAATTTTTTTCAATCAATCGATCAATCAATAAATCAATCAATCAAACTTTATATGGCGCCCCTTCAAAATCCCCTAGATCCTGAGCTGGTACAGACAGAATTAGGCCCTATCTTGTTCTGACTTTCTTAGGTCGCAGCTGACTATAAAAATTCAGAAGTCTTCTCAAATGCTTAGGCCTACAGCGGCTTTTTCTAACCCAAACAATCTTTCAGCTGCATCTTCGAATATACACAAATGACAAAATGAGAAGGTTGTGGTTTCTTGTGCACAGTTTTGCTACAAAATATTGCCATATAATTATCTGATAAAATAATTTAACCATTCTCTTGAGAAATGGAGCCTTTAGAAGTGATATTTGGACTCACCTCACAGATATTTGTGCGTATAGAAGACGAGAAAATGACCTGCAGACAGGTCGAGGCCAGTGTTTAATCTAGCTCCCCTGCTTTGGAGGCGGAAATCCTGGTTTCTGGAGTGGGGGTAGGGGGGGGGGTGAAAAAGTTCGTTTTGGGCGGACATTTTTGGTGGACGGCCCCGCTGAGTCACCGAAGACACCCACTCATCGGCCCATTCTTCTGACTACCTTTTTTAGTCTACCATTTTCGGTACCGTAGGCCTACGTACTTCAAAATGTGATTACCTTTTTAGCCATTATTTCTCTTTTTTGCTAAAATATCCATTAGGGGGCCTATAGGTATTTTCTGTCATGATTTCCCGTAAAACATACCATTTGCGCCACTTTAAAAACTGATGACCTTCTAGTCTTCTCACATTTCCAGATCAATATCTAGGCCTAACAATACCACTTTGCGTATGAATTAGGCATAATTTCTTATATTAGGCTATATGCCTACATATCATCGTTGATGGTCTCACCTATTACGAGCACTGAAGTCACCGAGAGAGTAACTTCAATGCTCACAATAGGCGTGACCATCAGGCATCAACGATGATCTTGGAGCAGCATCACAAAAGTCATTTCAATGCCGTTCTATATATATATATATATATATGTACCTGCTCTGGGTCGCTCTTCGCGTTCAGAGTCCTAAGGGCCCGTGGTCTATCCCTATCCTGCATGCCCTCCACGAGGTAGCCCGTGCAACAACCATCTCGTCTTCTTTATGTCTCCGTGGTTGGTACACCACCCATGGGCGGAGACCTACGTCGAGATTTGGGAAAGGGGACGAACGAGCGGCCGAAGGAAAGACGTGACTTTTTTGCGGACAAAACATTTCAGACGACCTTTTTCCAAGGAAAAATTTTCAACTTTCCGCCCCAAAAAAGTTTATGACCTTTTTTTAGTCATCCGGACAAAAAGTCAAGACAAATTTCTATTTTCACCACCAAAAAAGAAAGTTGACGACCTTTTTTTAGTCATCTGCCTTGAAAATGTAATTTTTTTATTATTTTTTTCGCCAATTAAATTGAATGTTGAGGACCTTTAGCCTATAAGTCTTCTGACCAAAACGTCTAGGCCTACAAAAATGTCTATTTTCAATTACTTTTTTTAGTCTTGACGCTCGCTCAGCGATTGGGGGGGGGGGGGAAACAATGCATGGGCCGTCCCCCAACACTTTTATTGGGGGGACCGTCCCCCCGTTCCCCCTAGGTCTCCGCCCATGCACCACCGCAATTGATCGCCTTAAACTGCAACGCTTCCTACAAAGGATTAAGCGATTGGGATACCTCCCTTCTCATTGCGCCGATGTTGACCACTTGATGGACGATGCAGACGTTAGACTCTTAAAGGGGGTCATCCCGAATTTCAATCATATACTCCGAAGGTGACAAGGTGACTCCGAAGTTTGTTTTCACGTATAATTATTGAAATGCCGTAATTATAGCGTCTGCACATGACTTTTTGAGCTGCCTAGAAAAGACTTGAATTTCATCTCTCGAGTTCTTTTTAAGACTGTTCGCAGTGTTAACTCTAGGAACCACGCATGCTTTCAATCTGAATTCTGCAAACACGTTATTTTAGTCTATTTCTTTCTTATACTTTTTTCATGTAGCCTAGGCCTAGCCTAACAAGTTGCGGTCTGTCAACTTAATTTTTCTTGAATAAGCGAACTTCACGAAGCACAATATATAGGCCTAGGCCTACATCTCTACAGCACCTGTCACATATTTTCGGGAGGGGTTAGGCTACTGAAGTTTTCATTTTTCTGCATTGGAAATGGTACATAGCCTATAATATTATATGTACAGGATGTCCAATAAGTTCGTGAACGATTTTGATAGTTTGTTATTAAAAAACACAACAAAAATCAATAATACCATTTAATAGGCAATAGTGTTGCCTTTCTGGCTATAACAGCTTTCATTCGTCTGGGCAAAGATTCGATGAGGTTGTACAAATTTTCAACCGATAGCCTATCGAATTCCATGCTTTTCGAAAACGACGTTTTAGCTGAGCAGGAGTTTTTGGTTCCGGATCTCTGTAGACACTGCTTGAGAGTACTCCAGAGATTTTCAATCGGTGAGAGATCAGGTGAGTTTGGAGGCCAGTTTTCAATGTAGTTAGGTATATTTTCGTTCATCCATGCTCGCGAGACAGCAGATGTAGCCTATGTGCTCGCGCACCATTCTGCTAGTAAACGATAACGGCGTTGTTAGTGAATAGTCGTCGTTGAAGTAGGCTAGCCTAGCTTTAGTGGGCCTACAGGAAAGGAGACAAACACGAAGTTTCTTTTTAAATACCGGTACCTGCAGACTACTGGATTGCAGTGATGTAGGACTCGAGTCCGGCAAAAGACTCGAGTCCGACTCGAGACCGATTTTCTGCGGACTCGGACTCGGACTCGGACTCGAAGCTCTGGACTCGAAATTTGACTCTGTGACTCGGCTTCCGAGTCACTAATTCCCGTGGAACAGGCCACAGCCTGTTTTGCCACAACCAATTCAGACATTTCGTCTGCTTTCTTTATCATTCGACTCAAACAAAGAAGCCCTTGTAGCCTCGTTCGTTAAACAACCTGATATTGAAGTAATGTGACGGATGACTGGGCACCGCTGACCACAGGGCGAGCGACGTTAATTGAAGGTGTATTTGATGTATGGTCGGGGACTCGGGGTGGGGTTACGGGAGGGGCGATTGCAAAGATTTGAACTTGAGCTTATAGAAGAATATCAAGATCTATTCACACAAAGAACCTTGGATGAATATATACTAACATAACCAGTCATCCATGTCATGCATACGGTCAAAATCGATTTTGATATTTTGACACCAGGGTGAGAATTGTCGGGGGGTTGGGGGTTCAACCCCCCCAGTCATTTTTAGAGCCCCATGTTAAAGTATGTTTTTCATACCCCAATTTAAAGTTTATCATAGGCCAACCCCCCCAGTTATTTTTCCACAATTCTCATTTCTCATACTGTTTGACACCTCAACAAACTTGGCATTAATATGCTGATCAGATAGGATATAGACTTCTAATTTATCAAGATGTTTATGGGTAAGACAAATGAGAATAGGGATTTCTATTGGCTATTTGTGGCTGGCGGTTATTAGAACTTCTCTGATCTTGGAACCGGGCGCAGAGGTTTATTTACATCTCCATAAATAGATCCGATAGGCTTAGGCCTACTACACAAGTTTGTCAAAATTGCAACATGCAGGCATGTAGCACTTAGTTGGTCTGTGTTGGGGTATTGGAGGACAGATGATATTGACATAATGGTTAGACCCCACATCCCCATACCACAGACTTCGAACATTTAGGCTACTTTAGGGAGTTTTGGCCGAAAATCTCAACGTAAGAGACTCCACAAGATGCACCTCTTGAACTTGTGTATGGTAGTGGAAGAAGTTTTATCCATTCAATTGAGCCAGATTATCGAAGGAAATTTTACTTAATTCAGTAATTTAAATTTTAAAAGTTCAATTTGGATATAATATTATTACATTATTTTTTTCCATAGGCTATATATTATAAGCTAGTATATTTTTGCTATGCCATAATAGGCCTATTCAGTGTTTCAGTGGATCTTGGTGTTACTGGACTCGGACTTGAACTCGAGTCTTAGTGACTTGGACTCGGACTCGGACTCGGACTCGAACCTCTTTGGACTCGGACTCGACTCGGACTCGGCAGGGCCGTGTTTAACATAGGTCCATTCGGTGCCGTGCACCGAATGCCCCTGAGCTGAAAGTTTTGTTATCATTGGCCAAATGTCTTTTGCGAGTTTAAATGTTACTTAAACCTTTTGTAAAATCAATATAAGTGTAAGAAAAACATTAATTTAACTAAGTTCACCGACGTTGCATGCATGCTTACTGACCCACCACAGCCGAACAGCGGATTTAGTAAAAAAATTAATGACTAATCCTGTAAGACTGCCGAGCGACACTTGCCCCTGCTGTAACACTTTGCACCGACACTTGAAGAACCTTAAACACGGCCCTGGGACTCGGCCTAGCCGGACTCGGACTCGGTCTCGGACTCGGCTCAGGTGGACTCGACTACATCACTGCTGGATTGACCACATACATGTAGACCTATCTATTATTGGTATTGTGTTCCATACTTTAGTGCCATAATGATAAGATTTAAATTTAATAGTAAAACTTCTATTGTTAAATTCAGCCTTGACAGCGCGATAGGACCTATGCAGATCACCAGATGAATTTCTAGTGAAATGCGAATGGATGTCAGAGGCGTGCGGGAGATGGAATAGATCAGTGGTTCCCAACCTTTTTTTACTTTGGGGCCACTTTTTCTAAGTTGGAGGACACGAGGACCACTTTTCTTAGGATAGCCTACTTGAAGGACATAAGGGGGCCACAAGGCTAAAATTTAATTGACTAAAAGCATAAAAAGTGTTATAATTAAATCAAAATAGAATGTTTGATGTTATTTATAGACGTCAAAACAGAATAATTTGGGAATGAAACTATAGGCTAATTATAAGTTCTATCCTGCCGAAATTGTCAATTTTTTCATACATTTTTCTTAATTCTTTGTGAGACGCGGACCATTTTTTTAGGCCTGGCAGGCCACTTTTGGCCCGCGGCCACGGGTTGGGAACCGCTGGAATAGATGGATAGGCCTACTTGTTCCCATTAGCCTATAGAGCAGCAGAGCTCTGAAGCTCCCTGATGAACTGCCAATGAAGAGACGCCGCTCAGGTCAGCATTTAAGTATTTTAGAACTGGGTCGACGGGTGACTGTAACGACGGGCGATCCTCAGGGCCCGTAGTCTTGTCCAAGGCGCATATTGCGCTTCGCGCAGAACCTATAATTCGAATAGTTAATCTCTTAAAAGGTTTTACTCTAGTAAGGAAGTCACGAATATGCTAATCCAATGGAATATGTACTCTCTGTTTTAAACCGGTGGTTATAGAAATGAGGTTATGGCGCATGCGCAAAGCGTAACTACCGGTATGACATAAAGCTTTGTTAAACACTTCACCTATCTGTTTGGTTTTATAAACAAACTGAAAAACAATATTTGGCATTATGGAAAATGCAAAGAAGCGAGATAGGAAAGCGAATTTTAAAGACGACGAAGTGCGCAGGCTTTTGGAGGGGATAGGCCAAGAAAAGGATGTAATAAACTGTCAACTACAAGGCGCAATGACGGCTCGTAGAAAAAAAGAGGCTTGGGAGAGAGTGCTTGAGAAAGTCAACTCGGTTAGCGTGGGTGCTGCACGAAGCCTGGAAGAAATAAAAAGGAAATGGAAGGACCTCAAGGCAGCAGTTATGAAGGAGCAGTCCCATCAGAAGAAGACTGGCGGCGGTGGTCCGATAAAGGAGACACCATTTAAAGACTTAATCCTCTACATACTGGGTGACCGAAGTGAATCTGTGTATGGAATCGAAGGTATGTTTAAGTGTTATTTTTGTCATGCATTAAAACATTTAAAGAAATAGATATTTGTTTAAATCATTGTGTTGTATGTCGAAAGACTAAGGTGTTGTCCATGTGCACAGTATGGGCGCCAAAGAAATTGCTAAAATAGAGCGACATGACCTATCACAAGCATGAGGTAATTAATTAATTATGCAATCTGCAATAAATATGCTTAATTTATTATCACTTATAGTTGTGGGCGAATAGCAAGTAAATGTGGGTTATTATGAATTTCACAATTGAAGGAATGAAGCAAAATGCATCTGCTTAAAAACGATTATAACTTTTGATGAATTGCATATGCTTAAAAACGGTTAAACCTTTTGATGCGTCGTGTGGTTATGTGTTGGTTTATTGTTGTTGCATATAAATGTGCACTTGCATTTACACCGTATTTGTGTATATCATTAAATTAGTTCATATACTAGTTAACCGTAACCATAAAAATGCTTTGAACATAACCGTAATTTACATGTTTAATTAAAATGTTATTTCTGTTAAACAAATATTTTGGTTATGTATTATTTTAGCATTATAAATGTTCGCCATTGCAGTTTATCATAAAATGGTACTTATAAATTTCTAATCAACGCTTTTATTAAAAGAGCTGAATATTTTAGTTACATTACATGTGTGTATGACAAGGGCAACTTCTGGTAACGCGCATTTTCATATGCGGGTTATTGAATCTTATGAACATCAATAATTGCAGTTCGCTGGTCATGTAACGGCCCATGGGAAACTTAAAAAAGAATAAGGGCCACAATGGTTGTGTGTTTTAGTTTCAGGCACAGACAGCTTCACAGCACAGACAGCATCACCAGACACTCAAGTGGTTAATATAGGTAAGTATGACTTTTGCAATTTATCAAGGGATGCATTGTAAACAGTTATTAAGCACAACTGAAATTCTACTTTTTAAATAAAAATTCTTCAGTACCACCAAATTGCCTGAGGCCCAGCCGTACGGTGTTCAGGGCCAAATGCTTCTGTGTGTACGCTAGGAAAATATGCAGCGTTGACTCCTGTTATTACAGAATTGTCAATATATAGTTATGTAGGTCTATTTGAGTAATGTAAAGTCACGAGCACTGCTTATAGGGTTAATCAGAGCACTCCCCAGCTAATGAGCACCTATTTCATAAGAACTACGCTTCTTCCTGACAGATTTCTTTTCCGTAAAAATTAAAAATTATTTGAAATGTGTTTTCCTGAAACCAACTAAATTGGATTGATAAAAAGAACGGTTATTTTAATGGAATTTAGTTTCATTGTACAAATATTATTATATATTTTGCTCCTTCAAATATTATACTACAATAACATATTGATTTCTAGTTCATATTTTCGTCGTTTTTGTCTGCTCGGTTTTTCCTGCGCAGTTTCAACAGCGTACCCATACTAAGATTGGCTGTACACAATTTGTGGCGCGTTGGTGTAGTGGTCAAGTCTGTGCCTTGCAGCTGGAGGAATGGAGGTTTGAATACTCTGTAGGCTGCGGCATGGCTACTTTGATCAAGTCGTGCACTAGCAATTGCTCATGCACTTCGGCATGAAACTTTAATGCATTGTCAGTGCTGTAATGGTAGCGCATATTGGTACAATTATTGAAGAAATGCTATAGGTAATGCGAGAAATAAAACAAAAAAATAACCATCATATTCTTATTGCGAATATGAATTTATGAATTCGTATCATGTATCAGTTGATGAGTATGCTTTTTAGCAAATGCAGTTCTTCCTTATTTGTAAAGGAAATAAAGCTCTTTACTAACTGATTACATTTGCATATAAATTTGGATAATAAACATGCTTGTGCAGGACTCATATGCACTTGTAATTTTTACTACACTTATTAGCTATGCCTGTTGTGTTGTATATAATATTATACAGTGATTTGTTTATTTTATTGACAGGTCAAGATATGAGCCTGTCAGACCCAATGATAACCGTCAACAACACGGTTCAGCAGTCGTCCTCTTCTTCACTGTTCCTTATTGTCAACAGTCAAGAGTCGGAAAACTTGTTTGTTTCACCACAGCCTTCAACCGACACAAATAACACATTTTCTCTCCCTTCCAGCACACCTAATATCAGCAACAAGTTTCACAGGAAGAGGAGGAATTTTCAAACAGCCAGCACAAGTCAAAATGAGGAGCTACTGAATGCCTGGCTAGCTTCAGAAATCGCAGCAAATGGAGTTAGGGCACAGGTTGCTGACCATACAATTAAAGTTTTAAAGCTACGTGAACATAAAATGATGCTAGAAATTCAAAATCTAACACCTCCTACAGAATAAGTGCACACGGTCGACATAATGCAAGAACATAATGCAAGAACTGAACGTAACAATTAGTAGTTGCTCATTGTCATTTGTTTTTTATTTCTTAACGTAACAATCAGTAGTTGCTCATTGACAGTTGTTTAAAAAAAGTTGCAGTTTTAAATCTACGTGAACAGAAAATGATGCTAGATCACACTGTCGACATAATGCAAGAACTGAACGTAACAATTAGTAGTTGCTCATTTTCATTGATTTTTATTTCTTAACGTGACAATCAGTAGTTGCTCATTGACAGTTGTTTTAAAAAAGTTGCAGTTTTAAATCTACGTGAACAGAAAATGATGCTAGATCACACTGTCGACATAATGCAAGAACTGAACGTAACAATTAGTAGTTGCTCATTGTCATTGATTTTTATTTCTTAACGTAACAATCAGTAGTTGCTCATTGACAGTTGTTTTAATAAAATGTCATTGCCTAAGTTTCTGGCAATCCAAAAAGCAATGGTTTAATCGCTGGTTTCTCTGAATTTTAGGTTCCTTGTAAGTTCCAAAGGTAAACCGAGGTACGAAAAATACCATTTAAAAGTATTTAACAGAAAACTAAAACACATGATTTATGAGTCTATCCCTTGCAGCTTTCCCTGCGGCTAACCGTGCCTGCTCGGTCAAGTTCTGTTGTGGGACTGTTGGAGGGCTGTTGTCATCGTTGTCATTGTTTTCCTCTGTTTCATGATCATCAATGACAGGATTGAAGCTTATTGATCGGTTGTGGAGAACAACACAGGCGCAAATAATTTCACAAGCCTTTTGTGGTGTCACTCTTAGTTCAGTATGGAGGCAATGCCAACGCCGTTTAAGAACTCCGATGGTCCGCTCAACTGTGCAGCGAGTGCCACAGTGAGCTGCGTTGTAGGCCTCATCCCTAGGCGAGCGAATGTTCACAATAGGTGTCAGGAGCCATTCACGTAGCATATATCCACTGTCACCTAGGATGAAACCGGTGAGCGGTGGATTATTCTCGAATGCGTCAAAGATGGTTGATTCTCGTAAAATCCTGGCATCGTGAACCGAACCTGGCCACTTGGCGACGCAGTTTATGATCCTCAAGTCGGCATCACAGATGAGCTGCATAATTAAGAAAAACATTTAGCTTGTACTGCATATCAAAACAGCTGATAAAGCTGCTCAACAGTGTGTGTGTGTGTGTGTGTGTGTGTGTGTGTGTAAGTGTCACGACAAGCGCTTCACAGCCAACTGGTTCACGGAACACTTGTTTACCGACAATTGTTACACGACAATATTATTGGATCACCAACAAATGGTTATAAGATGGTTGATGAAGGTTCATTGTAGGTGAAATATAACCTTGATTGACCAAAATAACGCTTGAGAAATGGAAGCCGGATTAGTGAGAAATCGCTTCAGATATGAAAGCTGGAAACATGTTGAAATACATGAATGAAAATAATCAATCCAGCTTCACTTTATCAAGCATTCTATTCATCAATACAGCTGTACTAATTTTATGAAGTAAAATTACCATTATCTAGCTCATATTTCACGAGCGTTGTTTCATCATTAACCCAGTTACAATTTAAGCCATAACATTTTCCTAAATACAGCTCCTCTTTAAGCAAGAACATTGTAACCATTCCACCTCACAGTTAAGCAATAATATTTTCATCAATCCAGCTGCAACAATATTTCGTGTAACAGTTTTTTTTTCACCTGTCAGTGCATGATTTGTTCATGAAGCAGTTGTAGTGGCACCGTGTCTGTGTGTTGCTTAAACTACATGTTAATGTAAGAACGTTCCATTTGACAACAGCATTTTCGATGTCATATGTATGCATTAGAACTTGTAACAGCAACCTTTCAAATTTCAGACTTAGAGGCATTAACAATAAATGCGCAGACACTTAATTTGAGTTTCAAAGCAAAGCACAGGAGGAATCGCAAGTTAAGTACTTGGTGATGGTCCTTACGCAGAGGCATGGGCGGAGTTTGGTTTCCGTTCTTGGGGGGGCTAACCCTGGGTCTGGGCCTTATTTGGAGGGGCTAACCCCAAAAAAGGATACCATTTTCATGGTAAAAAGGTGAATCTGGGCCTTCTTGGAGGGGCTTAGCCCCCCCTAGCCCCTGATAAACTCCGCCCATGCGCAGAGGCTTTACATGGACTCGAGCCTGCATCCTTACAGCGACAGGTGACAGAACATAGAACTAGAACACTGGGCCCCACACAAATGTATTATTGTAAACAACATAATTTATCTTGTGGTTCTAGCATTTGAAACCATACTGAACGGTCATAGCTGTTGGTCTGGCAAGGGTTATAATTTTTTAAATTTCCATTACATTACTGTTTATTTGTTTACAACTCTCGGGTATCTACGTTCAGCATTTTCGTTACGTTATTGCAATGTCCTGTACAAATGTGCACATATATACATAACATAAAGCAAGAACGAGTGCAATGCACTAGTACAGTGGTTCTTCAAGTGGTGGTGCGTGGACAGGCACTGGTCCACAGACTAATGGCCACTGGTACGTGTATCAACGTGAAAAACCAATGTAATTATGATTTTTCTTGAAACTGATAAATCATTCCAATTGTTATCAAAAATCTATTCAACTTTCTATCTGTAAACTCAAATAAATTGATTGAGCAATCATTGTGTTTTTTTGAAATTTTATAAATTACTATGTCTTTTATGCATTCAAAGTCGTGTTTATTTCTGTGGTAAGCGAAAATCAGGATAACGCTGATGAAGCATTATAGATTGGTGACTTATCTCACATGATAGAAGATTCTCATTAGAAAATTCGTGTTCGAAGCGTTTCAGAATAAATCAGACTTGAAGATGCCTGTGTGTAAATGTTTTACTGAGTAAGATGAGTGAAAGAGTGTGACATCTAGGCACTGAGTGAATGGAACGCTGATAATTCTTAAATGGTTTTAAATTTTACAAAACATCCAAGTTAAAAAAAAATAACCGTTTAAACTAAAGTCTGAGCAAGAGCATGTAAACTAAAATTTTATTTATGCCCGATCTGAAAGCAAACCACAAAGTCTGTGTAATATTTTAAGGGATACACTAAGTAAAAAATGTATGCCAGGCAACAATTTCTTCTCTTTAAGCCAAACCCGAAATATATAGAAATGTAGCTCACATTTTTTACACTGTTATTGTTGATTTTTGGTTGGATGTGCTTGCCATTTTTGTTAACAGTTTGCTAACATAAGGAAAGAGTAGTGCCGGTCCGTAGCATGCAAATGTTTGAGAACCACTGCACTAGTACAAACAAGCATTCTCAATGTAAAAATTTATGTAAAGCTACTAATGGCAGATTAAGAACACGGAAATCTTCATAGGTATGCAAAAGTCGTTACCTGCACATTAATGGAATGGAAGTTTTTCCGGTTGACGAACTCATGCTCATTGACAGTAGGAGCCAATATGCGTACATGGGTCCCGTCAATACATCCAATAACATTGGGGAATCCTGCCTTCTGGTAAAACTGAAGTTTTGTTATGTCAGCCTGTTGTTGACTGGGTAGCTTGACCCATTCAGGCAGTTGTCGCAGTATTGCCTTCGTGACACGAGACATGGTACGCCCAGCCGTTCTTTGACTAATGCCAAACAATTCTCCAACAACGCTCTGGAAGGTTCCGGTGGCGTAAAATCGCAAAGTCACCATCAGCTGCAATTGCAAATAATATTTGACAATTATAAGGTAATATAGTTACAGAAGTTTTTTTGTGTAATCAATGCATGAGTGAAGCATAGACTTCATTACTGTACTTTCTACAAATGCATTACATGCTTATTAAATTGCCTTGTGTTATAAATGGGAAAATTTTACAGGCAATTATAAGTTAAAGAAAGAACAATTATAAGTATTAGTCAGGTCAATCATAAGATTTTAGAATAAATTTTGGTTACTTGATAGAGTGTAACGCCTTTACAGCCGGTGTATCAGATAGAGCCTTATATAATAGTGCAAAGATGACAACATGAACTTGAGGTTGGATTTATGACAGTCATCAAGGGCATTGGTTGAACCCTTATTTTCAAGTCACATTGTGGATCTGTAATCATTTAATGTAAGACATTACAGAAATGTACCAAAGGAAAATATGCAGTAACCAAAATTTACACTGTAGCTTTAAAATAACCAACGGAATGTAACGTTTTAGCAGAATGAATAAAACTAAAAAAATTTAATACCACAGACCAGTAATTTTTCAGCTAAAATGATGCTATTTTTTCATGAATCGTTCTCATCAATAAAGCTTCCACTTAGGCAAGATTTCACTTTCTGAGTCCAGCTTATAATTTAGCATAAAGCGTTTGTAATTAATCCAACTTATATTTTAATAAGAATTAATTTTAATGAATCAAGCTCCAATTATAGCAATAATGTTGTCATAAATCCCAATTTTATTTAAATAAAACAATGTGATCATCCATTCCACTTCTATTTAGCAAGAATCATTTCCGTCAAGCCAACCTGTATGCCATCAATGGTAATCCAAAATACTGCGTGCCCGCCAATGTAAACAGTATGGCTGCAAAAAACTTGCCAAAATAGAGTGTTGTGACATTAAATTCGGACTTCTATATTTACTTGTATCTTATGCATATTTTACATCATTTCTAATTTATTGACCTGACCGTGTTACGTAGATCTGGCTTTGAATACTTCATTACTTATCGCATTGTATCATGGGATGCGACTGATAGGTCGCAGCGCTCTACTTTAGCATAGTCGTTGCATGGCAACCATAATGTTTACATGCACAGGCAGACTTGGGGGTTGCCCCATCAAACCAATGCATTGGCGAATATTTTATTTCGCTCAAACGATATATTACTTCTATAAGTATTTGGGCAAAACTCCGAACGGCGGTCCCAAATTAAAATATATAGCCTATATCGTCAAATGTTGTAATTGTCACACAACAACTTGATATACTTTCCGAAAACATCCGACTTGTGGCTAAAGCGCCACTGGAAAGCAGACAAGTAACTTGAGAAAAGACCAGGACTTGTTCCACTTCGGTAACGCAACTTGCGCTTGGCATGCATAAAAATCCCTCAATAGTCTGTGTGCGGATGTCCGGGTCAATTTAATAAATCCCGAATCCATTTCTTCAGCATTTTTTCGTCAATCCAGCTTCTATTTCTTATATACAAAGTGGTCATTGTGACTGACGTCTCGGTAAATCGTAAACAGTATGGCCGCCGTAGATGCGTGCATAACAGAGCGGCCCGACATACGGCCCAATATTTCCGCGAAACTTAAAGCACGCTTCAATTTCATCAGAATGACTGCACTAACCCTAAAACTAACCCTAACCGACCCTCACGACGCCTAACCTGAGCCCTAACCGACCCTCACGCTTTGCGTGTTGGGATGCATGTTGCGATATCGTCCATAGGCGGCAGTCTAATTTTATTGCATTCGTTGGCGGCCATACTGTTTACGATTTACCGAGACGTCAGTTTCATCCAGCTTCAACTTCAGTGGTGTGCGCAGTATGGAAATAGCATGGAAAAACAGCAATTTTAATTTGGGACCGCCGTTCGGAGTTTTGCCAGTATTTGGTCAAAATACAGGGAAGGCATTTTATAATATTTATCACTGAAATGACTGGTACCTGCATTATGGGAAGCAATGAACCCAAACGCGGCGATTCATACTCCAAATCGTTGGACAGATCGTCACAGATTATTAACAATTCTCGACGGTGGAAGCGAAAAGCTTGATAGAGTTCGTCATCATCCATGTAGTCGAGCGGGTTACGACGATCCCTAAACACTCTCTGCCGTCTGAAATTGCGTCGAATGCGACGGAACACAACAAGGGCGGCCATCTTTGTCGCTATCCTACGCCCGATTAGTGAACTTAAACCTACCAAAAATCCGAGTAGCTTTATTCACAGAGTATAGCTTTAAGCGTCGTCCATGACTACCATTTTAATTCGTTAATACGGATTATACCATATTTCCGCTTGGAGTACGACATACGCTAGGCCCATAACTACGGCTCCTGGAGATTAGAGTTCTAGCGCTTATCCATGGATAATTATAGGCCTATGCGCACAATGTTAGCCTACCATGCAATAGCGCTCAGATCGAGGGGCTTAAATTTGTACCGGATTGTAAAGGAAAATTATTATTATTATTGAAGTCACTTCCAGGTCTAAGCCTAATCCTAGGCATAGGGCCTAGGGCTAGGCAGGCTATGGCATGATCATCTATGGAAAACATTTTGTGATAGGGCCTAGGCGTAGGCATGATTTTTTAAGTGTAGGCCCCTAATTGTCTTTTTGTGTTCTTTTGATTATAGGCCTATTTACGTCTATGTAGCCGATGTGTAAGTCCTGGGCATGACGTTAAACTGCATCCATCCTCTGCCACAGGGAACCAACAACGTCCCTGTGCCGGTCCTAAGCCCGGACAAAAGGAGGAAGGTTTGCCAGATGGGTGGCGATACGCTGGCAGTGAAAAACCAAGACGATTGTAATCCGCCAATACCACGACACAAGTGACATAGCTACCCAGATGCTTCAAGGTGTCATGATGTGAAGCAGACATGCACAGGCCGGTCAGGACAGACCAATGGAGAGAGTCGGTGGAGAGAGCGTGGGACACAACGGGCATTGACCCACGTTGTCCTTCATGCTTCTCTCCCAATATTCTCTTCAATCAGACAAGGTGGTCTAGATGCCAGTGATGTAGTCGAGTCCACCTGGGCCGAGTCCGAGTCCGAGTCCCGCTAAGCCGAGTCCGAGTGCAAGGGAGTTCGAGTCCGAGTCCGAGTCACTAAGGATCGAGTCCGAGTCCGAGTCCAGTAACATCAAGATCCACTGAAACACTCAACATAATGACATAGAAAAATGCAGTATGAGAATTGTGAAAAAATAACATGGGGGGGGGTTGGCCTATGATAAACTTGAAATTCGGGTATGAAAAACATACTTTAACATGGGGCTCTAAGAAAGACTGGGGAGGTTGAACCCCCCAAACCCCCCGGCAATTCTCACCCTGGAAAAATGTCAACACTAATTATGCTAATGGTATTTTTAAGTGTAATTTATCAAAATTGAACTTTAAAAATACTGAATTAGATAACGTTTTTTGATAATCTGGCGCAATGAAATAGATACAAATATCCTTACACTGACAAAACACAATTAAGTTCAACAGCGCATCTTGTGAAGTCTCTTATGTTGAGATTTGGGACCAAAAACTGCCACCCATCAGCAATGCCTCTAGAGTCTAGGCCTACTCTAGTAGGCCTAAATGTTCTGAATCTGTGGTCGTGGGAAATGGCGTCTATTCACTGTGATTATATCAGCTACTCCAATACCCCAACCTCCTATCCTCATTTGTTATAAACATTTCGATAGACTAGAAGTCTATGTTCGTTCGATCAGATCAGCATATTAATGCCAAGTCAATTGAGGTGTCAAAATATCAAACTCGATATAGACCTTTGCATGCCATGAATGCCTGGTATTGTTTGTGCAGGCCTATTATATGTAAGGTTATTATAAGCTCATGTTCAAATATTTCAACTAGCCCCTCCCGTAACACAACACCGACTATACATCAAATAAACCTGTTGTTACCTTCCCTCGCCTATATTCAGCGGTGCCCAGCCATCCGTGACATAATTTCAATGTCAGGTTGTTTCATTACGAACTTAGCCTAAACCCGCAGGCTACAAGGGTTCCTTTGTTTGAGATGAGTCACTTGATTGATCAAGAAAGCAGACGAAATTGGTGTGTCAATACAGGTTGTGGCCTGTTCCACGGAATATCCGTGACTCGGAAACCGAGTCACCGAGTCAAATTTCGAGTCCAGGGCTTCGAGTCCGAGTCCAAGTCCGAGTCCTGACAGCCCGAGTCCAAGTCCGAGTCCGAGTCCGCAGAAAATCGGTCTCGAGTCGGACTCGAGTCTTTTGCCGGACTCGAGTCCTACATCACTGCTAGATGCTCCAAGATGTTAGGCTAATGGTATGGAGCTGACCTGCTGACCGGACAGGTTGAGGCTGGGCAACATGGCACGAGACAGACTCAGACAGAGAGTGGCGTCGGACTCCTACGGGCATTGAGCCTAAGGATATTGATGATGATGATGAGCCGATGTGTAGGCCTACTTCACATGTATTTAATTATAACTTTCGACAAATTCCACGTATTTCTCAACGTAAAACCTTGTATAGCTTTATCAAGCCTTTTTTGTACTGGATGATGGATCTAACCTTTTTTAAATTCAGAGTGTCATCCCTGGTCAGACTGGTCTACGTCACCGTTACGTCACAGATCTTCGCGAGGAGACAGAAATGTCATCTGGCTAAGAAAATCGTTGCTGCTAAACGAAAGTTTAAAATCAGTTCGAGCTACTACAATTTTTTTAATTGATCAAGATGTATTTTTGCTTCGTAGTTTGCTTTGCACTACTTGGAATACTGCGCCAGGTCAACAGCCTCGAATGTTATGTCTGTGATTCACAAACCGACGACACGTGTGATGGAAACCCGGTAATTCAGTCTTCTGAAGACTCTAAATAAATTTGAACTTTGAATGATTCGCTTTGCATTTAAAATGGAACTTTATGTAATATGTGATGTAAATTTTATCCGTCAGTTTACTCTTTGCTCTTCCGTCAGAGTAGTGTATTACCAGGGTCTCAAGATGTGGGTTGCCTAAAGTTTTCTAATGATGTATGGGTCTTGTTGCACTGTGCTTAGAGTCTCGTCTCTGTCTTATCCGTTGAAGTCTCGACACTAATTTCCGAGGATATCTGTTTCTGACAAATTGGTGTGCGGTAAACCTGAAGATGGCGGGCTGTGTTTCTCACGTCACCAAGAATTTTCATGGTTTTCTTAGACCAAAAGCATCCAATATTCCCATTGCTTGGATATGTGAAATTGATTGGGTAAATAAGTATTAGTATAGCCTAGGTATTGCGAAGACGTTTTTTACTATGATATTCTAAGACTCACACTTGTAAGTGAGTAAGTAGCTAAGTACATTTTCTTAAACTAGTCACAAAAGAGTTGCTCTCCGGGCTACAGGCGTCAGAAGACGTAATACAAAATCAATAGGGGTGTTTCCTTGAAAATGTTTTTCTCATTGTATTGTCAATAAGCGTCAAGACCCTGTGTATGTGCACTTGTTACCAATGGGGTCAGTTTTATTGAGGCATTTATTTACTTTTAAAGTACCAGTATGTTTACAAATACAGACTATTATAATTGATTTGTTTAGTATTTTATTGCTAAATATGTTGACAATTGATCGTCCGCTAACAGCTTTACTGTGATTTATAAAATTCCTAATAATCTAAATGCATTGGTGTCCACAAATATTTCTGCAGGAGGGGTTTAAAAAGCAATGGCTATGGTATGGTTTTAAGCTTGAACTTGAAAAATGCCAAGCAGGAAATTTATTAAGAAATTTATGGGTATTTTTTGTAGAGGTTTCTAAATGTAAATTTCTTAGTTACACTTTTTGTTTATCATTGTTCATTAATTATAATTTCAAAGAAATTTGGTAAAAACCAAAAAATTGTAGGTCTCTTAAAAAATATATAATTTTTCCAGGTGGGGTATGTACCCCCTCCTTGTTCCTATGTGCGGGCACCCATGTCTAAAAGGAACTCAAAAGTGGACAAATAAGACAGGCTGCGACTTCACTGGCGAAACACGTGCTTATATATGAAATTTAAATATGCAGTGCAGCAGTTGTGGAATTCAGACAATGTACACAGTATGGCCAGGAATTGGTTCCAGAAAATCTCACTTGCTCTTAGATTTTTTTATCAGTGTGCAGGCGTGAATACCAAGATCCTATGCAACTTGCACCTATAAGAAAATGGCTTGACGAGTGGTAACTAACGAGTGGCAAGCACAGACAATGCTCAGAAAATAAATCTATCACAATGTATCAGAAGGCAATTTATTTGCAACAGCAATGGCAAATAGTAGCTGTAGGTACTCGATAAATTGTATATATAAGGTGGGCCAAAAATTATCTTTAAGCTTGCAAAATTTGATTTGAAAATTCTTACTTCTGGAAAGCCAAGATATTGGCCAAAAAATTAGGTGTCTTTTTTGACCTACCCTATATATGTGGATTCATTTAAATTCCAGATTTTTCTATAAAATATATAGGCAAGCTTTCTTCAATTTCACAGATGAAAGGGAAGAAGTTTGTACAGGATTGTGCAAATCCAGATGACGTTTGTGGAATGTCCTACACATCAAACACTGATACTTTAGAAAAGATTGGTTTCAATCGCAGCTGCATAACATCGGAGGAGCAGCGAGAAATCGGTAAATATGGTCCTGACCGGAGTGTTCGAAAGAAAGAGAAAGACAGCAAAACTCGTTACTTTCAGCTGGTTCAAGTTACTTACTCCACTTGCAACGTGTCCTTGTGTAACAGTCAATACGAGCCTGAATTGGATTACCTGAAATGCTACATCTGCTCAAGTCCTAATGCTCCTGATTGTGACTACGAAGGAACTATGCTTCCTTTCCTGAATAACACATTTCTGTCCAGGTTCAGTAACTGATCTATATAGTTTTAAAATTTTCTATCATTATTTTATTATTGTGAGGTGCTCTGTCAAAACTAGGCATATGTTGTATTTTTCTGAAAATGAGAATCTTCCATTTTACATTGCAACATGAAGTCACGTTTCTAAAAATTGCGCAATTATTAAGATATCTTTGATAAAATCCAAGATATGTCAATGTGAACAGTTGAATCACGAGAATTCCAAATTTGAAAAAATTGGCACAATAGTTTGACACTAGAAAGTCCTAGGCTTTACAACATAGAGTAATAATGAGACTTGTGGAATTTGGCAAGCATTTGCATTTGCAAATGTCAGTGTATTTAGTATTTTGAGAGAGTGAACTATACAAGCCTCATCAATAATTAATTGAGAAAATGACAATTTTAAAACCACAGGATTGTGCATTCAGAAGCTCAAAACTTCATTAATATGAGCTGAGTTTTATTTTGAGAATGATTGTATACCTGCCGTTTAACAACATCGACGTTTTGTTTCAGGATAATAATGGCTTGTTTTCGCATTTATTCATTCAGCAAAATTGTCAGCTTGTAAGGACCTGTGCTGCTTGCAATGTTAACAGGCTTATTTCAAACTTTGAGTGAGATTCTCTTGAGCAAATTTTTACCACTCTTTTTTTATCCATTAGGGCTGTCTCATTTTGAAGGTCTCAAGCAATCAAGCCTCATAATCGTAATCGTGATTGTAGCCTCTAAACATTCATGCTCGAAACTCAATTTGAGCCCATTTTAAACTTCAAGCCGTGATAGATAAGTTTTATTTGTTTTCATGGCAGAATATCCATATTCACAAAGATATGATGTTGCAAACAGAGAAATAATGTTGAAAGCTTTCTCATGGGAATTATTTTCAGAACTGAAATATCTTTTTCAGAACTTGTTCGCGGACCCCCAGGCACATCGCCGCGGACCCCCAGGGGTCCGCGGACCCCCGGTTGAGAACCGCTGAGCTAGATCACCTTGTCAGATTGAAGAGAATAATTGGGAGAGAGGCACGAAGGACAACCTGGGTCGATGCCCGTATGTGTCCCAAGTACGCTCTCTCCTTTGACTCTCTCCACCGGTTTGTCCTGACCGGCCTGTGCATGTCTGCTCCACATCATGACACCTTCGTAATCGTATCGTAATCTGGAGATTTCTACAGCGTCCACAAAAGCGAAGTCACGGGAACCAGCTTATTCACAGGCGCTCAATCAAAGCAAAATCGATAGGCAGCGGGTCAAGTCCGGAGAGTCAGGCAGGCAGATAGATGGACGGCTAAAGTGGGTGATGTTTAGAGCTGAAATGCCGAGGGATGTGAGGAGAAGAGGAAGAATCAGGATAGGATTTGTGAAAGAGCAATGTTTTCAGCTTTGAGTGAAAGACCTGTGGAGAGATAGAAGGACAACCTAGGTCAATAGAAGCATCTGTGTCGCTCTGTCACTTGTGTCGTGATTTTGCGGATTTCTGCCGTCTTGGTCTTTTAATGCCAGCGTATCGCCACTCATCTGGCAAACCTTCCTCCTTTGTCCGGGCTTAGGACCGGCACAGGGACGTTGTTGGTTCCCTGTGACGGAGGATGGATGCAGTTTAACGTCGTGCCCAGGACCATTTTCTTCCTCACTCACTTTTTTAAAAAAGTTTTCTTCCTCACTCACTTTTAATACTACACCTATTACCTACCCCCACTACGCATGAAAAGTTGTTATTTCTCCTCCCTATATGCCTCAATGAGTACTTTTCTAATATTTAAAGAGCACTGTCAGTCATGTGACCATTCGAATATTCTTGTTAGATCTTCCCAGAGCATCTCTTCCCTCTTGGTCATCCACTGGAATGCATAGTTTTATATCATCTACAAAGTTAGAAACTTTCAATAAAATCCCATCGTCTATGCCATTAATAGAAAGTACGAGCACAGCCACGGATCCTTATAATGGCACTCCACTTAGCCCTGTCATCCGGCTAGAAGTTTGTTTCCTAAGCCCACCAACGATGTTGTCAGCGTTGTTTTCTGCTGTTTTGCTTCTCCAGAGATATACTCCTGCATTACTACATTGACAATATAATATAGCAGCACATCGTTGTTGAATATGCAGGCTAGCCTGAAATAAATGAACAGACAAACTGTGCATACATAATTATCTGTAACAGCGGTTCTCAACCGGGGTCCGTGGGTCCGCGGCGATGTGCCTGGGGGTCCGCGAACAAGTTCTGAAAAAGATATTTCAGTTCTGAAAATAATTCCCATGAGAAAGCTTTCAACATTATTTCTCTGTTTGCAACATCATATCTTTGTGAATATGGATATTCTGCCATGAAAACAAATAAAACTTATCTATCACGGCTTGAAGTTTAAAATGGGCTCAAATTGAGTTTCGAGCAGATAAACTGTGCTCAAATATATGTGCCTAAAGCTTACATTAAAACAAAATACATGGCTTTTGTAATAAATTTCATATAATTTTATTAGTTATAGGCCTATAAATTTGTACCACAGGAGTGCAGAGGCATAGGCCTATTATAGGCTGTAATTACAGCACACAATCATGGAGGCCTACTAATATAATTATAGGATAATAGAGTCGCATAGTCGTGATAATGCGCCAAAGGTGCAAAATTTTATTGGGGGTCCGTGACCGGGACCCAAAATTAAAAAGGGGTCCGTGAGTCTGAAAAGGTTGAGAACCGCTGATCTGTAATATGCTTTAGTTGTTTATACAGCATTTATGAATTTACTTGAAAAACACGAGTAGCTGGAAAAGAGAAGTCTTCAATCGATTGCTAAATGGTTATGATTATAATTATATACCGATTTTTTCTTTAGACTGCTGCAGTGGTATTTTGCCCCTGAATCAAAAATTTGTCTTTCAGTATATTTTAGTGGACAGTAGGCTACTTTTGAGAATAGTTGACTTGATGCCAATATGCTTTGAGTTTTCGTATCAATGTGCTTTATCATACAAGCAGACGTTACGTTGAGAGTGGCTAATCCCAATGTGTCTTTGGTTTTCAGATGTCCATCTGGTTCGTATCAATGTGCCTTATCATACAAGATGGAACCTGGTGGCACAGTTACCGATGTCGAGGTGTCACGAGGTTGCATCTCTGAATCTGATCTTTACAACAAGAGACGCATTCTTGGAGATAAACTTGTAGGCGCTGAAACCAACTCAACAATCTTTGAGACCCATCTTTTTGTGTGCAATAGTACTGGATGTAACTTGGCTTTTCCAGATGAGTATCTGCCAATATCATGTATCGTATGCAACGATGTGAATGATCCGGACTGTGATCTTGAAGGCTCACGACTTTCAGATGATTCAAAGCTACTGAAGCCCTGTCCAGATACGTCGCCACAGTACTGCACAATGTGGTATAAAGTGGACCTTCGTTCAACGAAAACACAAAGTGTTGTAAGATCATGTGTTTCAAAAGAGGAAGCCCTGCGATATAAGAACACTTACGGAGGAAAAAGTGTGTCAGGAATATATGCTAGAATGGATTATGTTGGCAGGGCTAGCTACCATATGACTCTATGTGGTTCATCAGGCTGTAACGTCAAATTCCCAAAGTACAGTGCTGCCGATCCGACTTGCTATTTCTGTTCTCAAGACAAGAATTCAGACTGCACACTCGAAGGACAAAAGCTAAACAAAAATGACCTGAAAACCTGTGACAAACCAGATGGCATCTGTAGTATGTCCTACCGAATCCAAGTGGATGCAAAACTCTTTGGTCAGCCCCTGAGCATTGTTAGAAACTGCATCTCAAGGAAGGATGCCACATATTTCATAGAGCGTTATGGTGATGAACATGACGTTGCAGTATTCGAGGAAGACACAGCACCAGGTGTAGACATATACACTTACTACTGCTACTTTCCACAGTGTAACCGGAAATTTCCAGCTGAGCATGAGAAATTGCTGTCCGTCAGACCTCCACTGAGGTGCTACAATTGCCAAATGTCAAATGACATGCAATGCACTTACGAGATGACAGAAAACTTGCGCAACTTCATTGTTGTTTGTCCAAATACTGAAGACTACAGATGCTTCATGTCATATCAAGTGAAGTCGACCGATGATAAACAGTACAACATTAACCGCACCTGTGTACCAGCAACGGAAATACTGGCTCTGAAGGAACGATATGGCAAGAGCCTGATTGCTCTGGAGGAAGTTCCTGGTCCTGATGGTGGAACAGTGGAACAGCACATGTCTCACTGCGATTACCCTCTATGTAACCTGCGCTTTCCTGATTCAAATCGCTCATCAATCAGCTGCTATGAATGCACAAAGGAAAATTCAGGCTGTGATTTAGATGGCGATAAACTGGAAGAATCATTACAGGTCAGATGTCCCTCGCATGATCCTCATGTCTGTGTTTTGGTTGTCGGACATAATTCAGAAGAAGATGTCATTAAATCTATTGTGAGAAAATGTATGCCTACAGTGCAGGCAGATTTCTACAAGGCAACTTATGTAGAACCAACCCACTTTTTGGATAACAAAGATCCTAGCGTCACAATTTACATGGCTTTCTGCACAAAAGATGCATGCAACAAGGGCAAAGAACTTGTTGACCCATTTCGTGGAGAACTGGTGAAAAAACCAAAATCAGTTGATGCCGGAGCAGCGGGTGGGGATCTTGATGATTTTTTTCGTAATCCTGACATCGATCCTGGTGAAAAAGACGCACAGTTTCCTCCTGAACATAGGCCTACCCAAGCCCCAATACCTTATGCAGGTGAAGGTGACGGCGCTACATCAAAGCAAGATGGGGCAGCCGCCGACACCGCCAATCTTTGCAGTTGCGGATGGATGGCTTTTGTTGTAAGCATTATTATTTCAATTTTTTTCAAGGATTTGGGTACAAACCTCTGAAAATATTCAAACTGCATAAATTTATAGTTATATAACATTATTGATATGACTTATAGTTTTATCTTTTAACAGTTTTCAATATGCATATGCTTATACTTAGCAGTTATTTGTGCATTTTAAAGCATTCCAGTTGTTTGTTGTCTATTTCCACATAACTCTTGCAAGTCAGTGCAAAACATTTAACGTCTACAACACCTAAAAATTCAATTTCAATGGTAACAGACTATATATTGTTACAGATGTGCAACTTGCAAGTTTCTGTTTTGCTCTAATGTTAGATTTGTTATTTTCAAAAGTTTTTGATTCATTAAATGTTGAAACTTAAAAACTTTCACTTGTTTTAATTTTCCTAATTGTAGCAATCAGTGCACTCCATATTGGACAGTAAGAACTTTTTTATTCAGTCAGATTTATAGTGACATGCCTAGGAACTTTGAGGATCTTTAAATGGGCCAAAATAGCTCTTTCAAGCGTTGGTTTAAGAAAGAATTGAAAACAATGTTTTGGTCATCTTTCTTTCCTGTATCTTATTCATTGCCTTTTCCTATATCCTGAACTGATACAGAAAGAATTATTTTGTTCTGGCTTTCTTGGGTTAGTGGTTAAGTTCTGTTTTGGCTTTTTGGGGTCACACAGCTGACTAGGGAAACTCACAAATTTGCTAAGATGCTTACATAGCTCTGCCTTCCTAACCCAAACATTTCAGTTACATCTTCCAATGCAAAGGAAAGACACACTGAGAAGGGTATGATTTCTGATGTGCACCATTGTGGGCTGCATACTGGCTCGATGTCTTCAGAATGGCTTTCACCATTCTGTGTGAGAGACAGGCAGTCATTTGTTGGTGGGTTAATAATTAAAAAGCTCCATCCTTCATGAGGAACCTGGTGACACAAGGGATGTTCACCCACCAGTCTCATCTGCCATTGTCAATCATAACATCAATGCTTGTTAATAATATAAATTATCAATTGTGTTTTTAGCTAACTAATGTGCGTCTGGTGGTAGACTATAATTAGTGTTTCTTCAATGCAAGAATTCATTACGGCACCGATTAGTCGTATACCTAGTCTAACGACGGACGTAGGCCTATTTGGCCCCAGATGCATTGCTAGTTTCTCGTAAACGTTTCGATATTCCGTTTGCTGTAATTAGACTTTCGACAGTTGACCTGACCCTGATGTTTTAACCTCTGCTTACTGCTGCTGCTGCTGCTGCTACTGCTGCCCAGTTTGATCAACCTTTCGAAGTGGAGTGGTTCCAATGATAACCTCTACTGGAACTTCAACCTCCTTACCGGAACCAGAAGGCGCAAGGATGAGCTGCAAAGAAAAAAAATCACAGTCTAAACTTTTTCACAAATATTTGTTTTATCAGGTTAAATATCGTATGAACTCTAAAACTTACCCTAGCTTAACAAAAAAGGCGCTTCATAATCTGACTCCACTGTTCATGGACATTATTAGGCCTAGGCCTATTATGAGAACTGACACCTGTTGTCACTGCAGTTTTCAGGTCAAACAATTGACTTAGTTATAAAAGTAACAATTGACCTAGTTATAAAAGTAACAATTGACTTAGTTATAAAACTGACCAACCAATCATTGTAGGCCTATTGGCATGATTGTCGATGAATCTTTAGATTTTAATGGCCTCGATTATAACTAGGCTATAGACACGAGTCACACGACGTGTTTAACCGTTTAGATGTAGACGAACATGTGTCGTCTTAACGTCACGTAGGCGGCCTATAGGAGGCTATGTCGACCAGCCAGCATAATATGGCAATGGAGAATATTTTCAAAGTCATGTTACTCTCCAAACATCTTAGGAGGAGCATAGACTTAAAGACATAGGCCTGTGTAGACTGGAGACGTGGAGTGTACGAACCGTCAGCAGGTACTTGACCTCGATTGACTTGCATCCTCCTCCTCCTCCTAGCTTCGTTGGAGGTACGGTTGGGATCGCCTTCACCTGGTCTTGCCAACTAATCGCCTGCCGTCCTTTCACTTCACCTTTCGTCAGAACCCGCACCACGTTGATACTCTTCCGGACCTGTTTGTCCGCTCGAAAAGTCGTTTGCTGTGAAAGAATCAAACAGGAATGAAACTATAATAAGAGACTTATACGAAAGTCTTTCCATGCATAGTGTGTTCGAGAAGAGCACTGGCATTAGAAGTGTCTGGTAGGCATTGTAGGCGATAAAAAGTAGCCTACTAGGCCTAAAAGTCGGAGGCTAAAACACACTGATACGGAAATGAACCGACTCATGTGAAGTTTCCAAAGGCGCAATATAAACAACGAGGTAGGCCTACACACGCATGCCTAAATCGAGAAAGACATTGCGGCAAAAGTGCGTAAATAGCCTATAGGCTATCTGTAGATTAGAGACAGACCGAAGAGTCTTGTTTCTCGACTCAATGTATTGTATTGTTTTGTATTCAAAGTGATATATAGGGTCTACCTGTAGCCTAGGCCTAAATGACTCTTTATAGTCACATTCTGTATTTAGATTGAGTGCAGATCTTCATTGCTAACTTGCGGCATGGCATATAGCCTAGGCATACAAGACCTTACATAGATAATCACTCGCTTAGCTAGGCCTATTATCCTATTTCTTAGGCTCATATCATACGTACATGACAAAGAATAGGAACTCTCAGGATTCTAGACATTGTGTCAATAGGCCTAATATAGCCGATCAGAACTCCCAGCGGAAGCCAGTAGGCCTACTAAAAGGTCGATCTGCAGCCTCTTGAAACTCATTAATGTTTACTCACCAAAAATACTAAATCAACGCTACGTAAATTAGCACAGGGGTTTTCAAACTGTGGTCCGCGGACCCCTGGGGGTCCGCGGCTTGTTGCCAAGGGGTCCGCAAAGCAGGTCCAGAAAAACATTAAAAATAGTACAATATTAATGTTTTCATTATTATCTAAGATTATAAAAAAAATAACTGAGCTATAAAGCAACTGAGCTATAAAAACATCTGAGCTATCTATGGTTATTACTTACTAATGTCTAGTAACAACCTGTTTTTGTTCATTAAACGAATATATAATTATAACATTAGTTCCTTCTATTCTGGTGCTATTTTAGTGCACGTTAGTGTAGGCCCTAATTGTGACGTACCAACAGAGGCGCCATTGCTGCTAGACGGAATCGATGCTATAGGCCTATTAAAAAAAATATAATATTAATATTTTCAACGTTCTTCATAACCATGGATAAATTTCTAAAGAGAAAAACTGTTAAGAAATCAGAAGATTTTGACGGCAAAGACAAATGTGAGAAAAGAAAAAATTCCGGAAGTAGGCCTATGATCCACACTTTCCAGAGTATACTTCATTATGGTTTCATTGCAGGCGGAACAAATTATGATTAACCTCTTTGCGTTAGGGTCTATGTCATGAGTGTGCATTTTGTGCAAACTCTGTCTAATCAGGATTCAATGAAACCCGTGAAATTAAAGGGCCATTTAAGGACAATGCATGCAAATTACAGATGTTGCCAAAGGAATATCACGAGCGAGAAAAGGAGCTGTAGGCCTAGGCTACTTAAAGCAAAAAGATAAAATAACAGCTTTCGCCAAGTGCAGTAAATGAGAAAGCTCTATGTGAATCGTATTTAGTAGGATTGCGAATAGCACGAACGAGAAAGCCTCATACAATTGCGATTGGCCAAATTTATTGCATGGGCCCATAGGGGTCCGCCACCTAACCACGACATGCCATGGGGGTCCCCAGCTTGAAAAAGTTTGAAAACCCCTGAATTAGCAAACCGATGAAACGGTTGTTTAACTTGTTTTCAGTGCATAGGCGGAAACCTAGGGGAGACAGAGGGGACGGTCCCTCCAATAAAAGTGTTGGCGGACGGCCCATGCATTGATTCCCCCCCCCCAATAGTTGGGCGTCAAGACTGAAAAAAGTATTGTAATTTTTTTGGGCGGTGAAAATAGTAATTTTTCATGGCTTTTTGACCGGATGACTAAAAAAAGGTTATCAACTTTTTTGGGCTGTGAAAATAAAAAAATTTCCTTGGAAAAATGTCGTGAAAATTTTGTCGTCCGCCAAAAAATTTCACGTCTTTCTTCGGCCACTCGTTCGTCCCCCCCCCCCCAAATCTCCGCCCAGGTTTCCGCCTATGTTTCAGTGCGTTGTAAGCTTACACATTGTCAGTGCAAGGGCGGATACAGAAATTTTTGACGGGGGGGGGCCAAAAAATTTAGACATCTTGGGTCTGGGACCCAAAAAAATCTCGCATCCGCCAAAAAAGTTGATGAGCTTTTTTTTTAGTCATCCGCCCAAATTTTCGGGGAAATCATACCGTTTCATCCGCCAAAAAAGTTGATGACCTTTTTTTTTTTTAGTCATCCGGCCAAATTTACGGGAAAATCATACCATTTCAGCAGCCGCTGAAACCAAATGGGGGGGCCACGATACATGGGCATTTCTAAATGGGGGGCCATGGCCGAATTGCCCCCCCCTGGATCCGCCCCTGTGTCAGTGTGCACAGTGATGAAAAAATGTCGCGATGAAGACCTACAGCTTGAGTGAGTAGGCTATGTAGCCTACCGCACCAAGGCAGTGATCAGAGATATTTAGTGGACAGGATTAATAATATAATATTCTAATAATGCAGAGGTTGATTGGAACCTGCGAGAGAACGATGCGGACGTTGAAGGTTCTTGTCGATCTGTTGTCTATGTTGGCCGTGAATGGAATATTCTGACCAATGGAGAAGCCTCTCCTCGCCAGCATCACGTGACCAGTTATCGGTCCAGCCTTGCAACATCCCGTCCCAACAACCGACTCCGAGATGTTCTCCGTCGCTTTCTGTGCACAGAACAACAGCAGCGCACGCAAAGCTGCAGCGGCTGCTTAATATACGCTCATATGTTACGTAGGCTGCATACGTGTTACATAGGTTGCATACGCTCATATGTTACGTAGGCTGCATACGTGTTACATAGGTTGCATACGCTCATATGTTACGTAGGCTACGCATTCTCTCCCTTCGCTTGATCAGAAATCGGATGGAGTCTCGTGCTCTCTGACGTAATCGGGACCATACAGTATGTGCCTCTATATGCATCTATGTCCGCTTATGTCTGTGTGTCTGTGTGTCTGTGTGTCTGTATATGTATGTCTCTGTTTTTCTATGTAGGCCTACATACAGGCCTACATACAGGTCTTTATCTCTGTCTTTTGTCGTTAATCTTCGTATCCATCTTCATATTTGTATCTGCTTAATACCTTATTGTCACTCAGTCGTCGTCCATCCATCCCATAAATCAATTAGGCCTATAAATCAACACAAATTACATAATTATGAATATAATTATGATACCAACGCTACTAATCTGCCTGCCACTAAATTTTAAAACACGACGATAATGGAAGGGGAATGCAAAGGGAAAAGGGGAAGGAGAAGGAGAAGCGGAAAGAGAATGGGAAATGGAAAGGGAAAGTGGAAGAAGAGGAAGGATCTTAATGGCAACAATGTGACAATACGTAATTTAAATGGTAGTAGTAGTAGGTTAATGTTAGTAGTAGTAGTAGTGGTGGTGTTGGTGGTGGTGGTGGTGGTGGTGGTGGTGGTGGTGGTGGTGGTGGTGGTGGTGGTGGTGGTGGTGGTGCATGATGGTGGTGGTGGTGGTGGTGAGGTGGGGGTGGTGGGGGTGGTAGTGGTATAGCAGCAGTAGCAGCAGTAGTAGTAATCATGGGCGTCCGCAGCGGGGCGCAAGGGGGCGCAAGTGCGCCCCCCTGGATTTTTCGCACAGTTGCATATAAATTTAGATTATTTGGTTGTGATTGTTACAAAGCGATTTTTCTACAAGTTGAGCCTATAATTAGCCTATATCTTTCTTTTGGCGCATAACGTATAGGTGGACTATTAGGATTCTCTCGTAGTAATATGGAAATTCAAACTGTTGCCCCTTAAATTTAGACCATGTGACAATTGTTTAAAAGTTTGCGCCCCCCTAGAAACATTCCTGCGGACGCCCATGGTAGTAATAAGGAACATAATAATGAAACATTAAAACATTATTAATGGTAGTGTTATAATTATTCTGTTAGCCTATTAGAAATGAAAACGTCTACATCAGTCCTACTGATCTTGTGCCACCACTGATTTTTTTTACCTTGGCGTCAGGTTCTGTGTTCAGATCAAGTAATCCTAAAACGATGAAGTTTTTCGTGAACTCGATGTCCCCCTTCCACGGTCGCTCGAGAACCGCCCTGGCCGTGTACTGGACCCGACCCCACTGACCGTCGTAGGATGAGGGAAGAAAGGCTGGCAGACGCACGAGGAAGGGCCAACTGTGCTTTCCAGGGGACAACGTATCCCCTGCAACATACATACATCACCATGATGATCACCTACATGTATATAGGCTCTGCAGATACCTTAAATTGAAACTCTGAAATCATCTATAGCCTATATCCCACAATTCCAAGAAAAGGAATTGAATATAAATTGATTCCTTTTCAAGTCAGAGCAGGGTGAGAATTGCCGGGGGTTGGGGTTTCAAACCCCCCCCCAGTCTTTTTTAGAGCCCCATGTTAAAGTATGTATTTTACCCCCACCCAAATTCCAAGAGGATCATTGTCCAACCAACCCCAGTTAGTTTTCCACAATTCTTACACTGAGTCAGAGAATATAAAAGCAGCGACAGGTTGTTACAGGAAATATAGACTAATTGAATCCGACACAATTGACACGACGTAGTTGAAGACAAATCCAAATTCATGGTCCAGTGGCTTTCAGTGCCGCCTTAATTATGATGGTAAACGATTAAGAAGGCGCTAAACTCTACGTTTACTACAGATGTGCATTGGACTGGACTGTCTTCTATTTAATTTTGTGCCAATGGAAACAGGAACAATATCTGGTTGTGTGATTCTACCGCAAGACGAGAAATGGAAGTGAGGATAGACGCGAAGGGGTAAAGCAACAGAACACCAGTCAACCGATTAGTCAGATGCTGTAGAAGCTGCGGCTAGGAAATTGATGCAAGTTCCTCTCTACAGAGTATAACAATAAGCTATTATATGCAGTAGCAATGCACAGCATTCACCAACTGTGGGGCGCGGTGGTGTGGTGGTGGCGTCGTTGCCTTGGAGCCGGAAGGTTCGAGGTTCGAATCCACCTCGCCGCGTAAGGACCTTGGGCAAGTCCTTCACTCACAATTGCTCAGCGCTTCGGCGTGAAACTCCGATGCAGTGTCCACTCTGCATCGGGAGCGCCTCTGAGTAGGGGAGTTTGAAGGGGCGCTATAACAAGTGCACATACCAACTCAACCGAATAGCAACTGCGACTAGTTGTATGAAAAAAACGAATAATATATTATAGGAAGCAATTATAATTGAATAAGCACGCTAATCCAACTCATATCGCAACTTAAGACTTAAGCATATACCATCTTGAAAGGGGAAGGCTTATCACCTGAGTTGCTTGCAGACATAAACTGTTTATGGAAGATAAACAATGGAGACTCGTGGTCTACAATTTACTGAAGATATTATGTCGGGTTTTGAAGAAGTCATCTTGTTCTAATTGAGTCGATTGCTTGGAGCACGGATTGTATGTGCGTGGAGATAATGTTGCATGCATGCATCGATGGAATTCGTTCGTCTTATTCTTTTCCTTCTTTCCTTCTCTTCTGCTACTCTTTCTTCTCTCTTTTCTTGATGCTGCTGCTGCTGATAATTATGATGATGATGATTATGACGGTGATGGTATCATTCATGGTGATGGTGGTGATGATGATGATGATGCTGATGATGATGATGCTGATGATGATGATGATGCTGCTGCTGATGATGATGATGATGATGATGATGATGATGATGATGATGATGATGATGATGATGATGATGATGATGATGATGATGATGATGATGATGATGAGGACGACGACGACGACGACGACGACGACGACGACGATGATGATGAATCGTACGTAACGTTGAACGATGCTACTTTGACTGTATTACTCTAATTGGAAAAGAAACGTCTTTTGATAGACGAGATAGCATGGCAATGATGGCATTCGGCTGAAGGTGAATATCAATTGAACCGATATAATAATATAAACCAGATGTAGTCGTTCGCATCTGGTGCGCCGGTTGGACTGGTAGACGAGTGTAGACGAGTGTAGACCAGGTGGTACTACATCGAACCTACTTCATCCTCCCTCATCGTCGTCGGTATACTGCCATAGCGTTCATGACCTCCTCACGGGGGTCAATGCAGCTGCGAAATCACAAGAGCGATGGCGGCTGAGGCAGAGGCAGAGGCGTGGTCACAAAGAGAAGCAGAAGCGGCAATAATAAGAGAAGAGCTTGTCTGCTGTTTTCCATCTCCAGAATAGAATACATGTAGATCTCGTGGAGAGCAGCCATAAACGACACGGCATCAGCCACGGTGGCATTTGTTGAACTGCTTCTGCTGACTGTTGGGTATATACAAGCAAATCTGTCTCTACCTGTGGTCGGCTATTTGGCCTCTTCTCAGTTCGGACTCAGATCGCGGGAGATGAAGGCGTGAGGAGGGAGGTATACTTCAGTAGAAGAGAAAGTGAGAAACAGAGAAACAATCATATGGAGGAAGATAATTGAAAGCAGGAACAGTATTTATTATAGGCCTAGTGTAGCAAGAAACGATAACAAGGTGTGTAGCATAAATCTGTATTAGAGGAAAGACGTTCGAGGGTTAGAAAAGAGATCGAGTAGAAAGCAAATTAAATACTGACACTGTGACCTCTGTCCTAGGCCTATAGTATAAATAGTATTGCGTTGCTATCCTATCATTCAAAGTGTTAGCTGTGCATTAGTTAATAATCATACCCGATATCATGTGGATTGATAGGCTATAGTTATCATCAGTTGTGGAGACCTATAAACGTCTTCCTAATTCGTATTGAAATAAAAAGAAATAATGCAAAGCGAGTTTTTAAATCGAGTTTCTATTTTCAAGTTTCAACGTCACAAGAACGACATAATGACTTAAAACGTAAGCTTATAGGCCTAGGTCTAGTATGTACTGGGCATCCTGGGCATAACCTTGTTTAGAACGAACCATCGAATCACATAATGACACAATGAGATAACAACACAGCCATGACTGTCGTCATTTACATGATGTGATTATACTACGAATGAAGTCGACGGAATGAGTACCTTTGTTGAGAATGACATAGACTTCATCGAGACATGACTCTGCATTTCCATGCGACAGCTTGGCAGAACTTCCCTTCGTGTATGCTCGCTTCTCATCCCAATGCACCCTGGCGACGCCCTGCGTGTGAATTGTTATGCCTGCAATTATATCACCAACCGAAATGAGACTCTTGCTGATGAGTAAATCTTTAAAGCAATGTTAATGACATTTCTAAACACAGTTCTTTCAAGGTTAATATGCAATTATAGACGTGAACTCTTCGAGTGCTTCTGTATTGACGCAAGCCGACCATGTTAATATGTCGAGGACTGCTGACGTTGCAAAGATATACATGTAGGCTACTTATCATCGGCATACAACTTTTCTCCGTTTTTATTCTTCTTCTCGGATTTTTTTCGTCTCGTTTTCCCGTTTTTTATTTTGTCCATGTGCCCATAATATTTTAATGATTTACTGCCTGTAATTTATTTCCCTAACATATATTTTAGTCTGGCAGTAATGCACAGCGAAAGAACTGTATCATCATCGTCATCATCACAATCATCATCATCACAATTATCGTCATCATCATAACAGTCATTACAATCATCATAGTTATCATCATCATTATTATAATCATCATCATCATCGTCATCATCATTACAATAATAACAATCGTCATCATTGTCCTGCACTGTACATTATAACGTCATTACTTTGGCCATTGAATCTGGCATGCATATCGCCAGCAACTCATATCCTTATCACCATCATCACCGTATCATCGCTGTCGCTATCAGCAACTCTGCGATAATCATCTTCACTCATCATCAGTAGCAGCAGCAAAAACATTCTTAATTGATTTATTCCCTTCGGCCGAAATGGGTTGAAACTAATAAGTCAAAATACACTAAGAACCTAAAGACTGTTTTATTTAGCCGTGGTTGGGCCGGGAGCGCTTCTGAGTAGCCTACCTTGAAGAGGCGCTATATAAATTTCCGAAATAAATAAATAAATAAATAAATAAGTAGATCTCTATTCCATTTTTATCAGAACCCCAATATTGTGTATACTTCTCACTCTCCCTCTCCTCTCCCTCTCCCTCTCTTCCTCTCTCTCTCTCCCTCTATTTTTTTTTCTCTCTATCTCTGTCTCCGTCTCTCTCTCTTTCGCTCTTTCTCTCTGTCTATCTATCTGTCTGTTTGTCTGTCTGTCTGTCTCTCTGTTTGTTTCTCTTTCCTTCAGCTGTTCCTTCTGTACAATACATATAGATTGCACTAGAAACCTGGCGTATAGTTTATTACTTAGGTGATGACATACTGCTCGAGTGGCGATGACTTGCGGGCTTAAAAAGTATCTGCGCAGCACACGCTTTTATTTCCTAGTTACAGCATCCTATCTGAGACGCCCAGCGATGAAACGACGATAAGTAGAAGCTGCAGTAAGAAGGAAATGTCTTAGACTTAAGCTTATGTTTCAGTTGAGTATCTTTAGTTTCTGTGACTCCACAAGTACCGTACGCATTAGGCCTACTCATAGCGACCCACAGTGCTTACGCTACCAATAACACAACACGTAGGCCTAGTGACTTTCCTTAGGCCTACAATAATTACAAAGTTTCAAGATGTCCTGCCGTATGGCCGTGTGCATGCGCTTCGGAACTTTGAAAGGAAAGCAATATCATAGAGGTTTTGTATGTATAATCAAGTCGGTATTATTAGGCTATTAGGCCTACCAGTCATATCCTACTAGTAAAAACATTGACGTTAGCGGGTCTGTTGATTGTGTATAGAATGAAGGTCTTTTATTCTGTTTTGCTATTATATATAATAGGCTATACGGATCGATTTCCTTTCGATTCTAACCATTTTTTTAAAAACTCTACACGAAATGTGCAGCTCTAAATGGATGTGTGCTGCAGTGCAGTTGTGGAAGCACTTCTCTACAGTTTAAAAAACTCAAAAAATGGTCATTGCACGTCGTCCGATTGGAAGTAATTTAGCCTACCTTGGATGATGGAAAGGAAAGAAGGGGTTGTGCATTTCTAAAATTCTTTGAAAGAAACCCTGAATCTAACCGTCTGCCTAACAGTTATAGACTATCATGCCACGCGTGCACGTATCTTCAGCTCTGATCTTGAACCAACTAAGCAAAGAAACTGAGCCAAATTAAATTACATTTTGATACTGCTAGAATCCTGTTCTCTTCATAAATTATCATGAACACATTCCTAGCTAGGTTTTTATCCCGACTGATATTGAGTTTGACGTAAATCTAGTTTACAACCGATATAAACATATGCAACTCTTATGAGTGGGCTAATGTTTTCACGTCTGCTATCAGCAGAAACTACATGTATATAGTAATAACCAGACACTGAATGCCTTGCAATAAAGCCACCGTAGCCATATCCACATAGCAATGAAAATTGTACGACTACAGGGCACATAGTGATTGCAGACACTTTTTCTAGAAGCACTATATACAAGTTGCTTAAGTTTTATCCGACGAATGGCAATGACTGCAAGACGCGATACAGGTCGAAGGACTCGAAGATGCGCAGTCCGTGGTTTGTAAACTGTGCTCAGAAGTCGGCGAATGAAAGCTGAGAAGAAGGAGAAGGAAGAGCAGGTGGAAGAGGAGGAGGAAAAGGAGGAGGAAGAGGAGGAGGAGGAGGTGGAGGAGGAGGTGGAGGGGAGATGGAAAAAAGATAGGTAGAGAAGGATGAGAAGAAATAGTAGAAAGGAAAAAAGAGAACGAAGAGAATGAAGACGGGCAGGTAGAAGAAGAGAAAGAAGAAGAGAAGGAGGAGGAGGAAAGCAGGAGAAGGAAGGAGGGTAGGAAGAGGATGAAGGGTAGCAAATTGAGGAAACGAATAAAGAAGATAAGAAAGAGGACGAAGAGAGGTAAGAGGAGGAAGAGGAGGAAATAGAATGATGAAGAGGAACAAGAGGAGCAGCAAGAGGAAGAAGGGGGATGAGTGTTCTATAGGGACGAAGGTAGTTTTCTTCGAAGGTCGTTGCTTGTGCTTGCTCTTGCGAGAGGCGATCGGATTTCCGATGGAATAGGTCCGTATATATAATTGAAGGCAGGTCGTACAGAACCAGCGTGTCAATGGACTTGTTCCGGCAGCTTCACTCCACCAGCAGATAACTCAACCAGCCTGCATGCCATGGCCTCTTCTTGGATGCACCTGTAGAGACGATGCTAAACTTGGATCGGGTTTGGCATTTGCATCGTTTATATATGCATGTATAGTCGCAGAACCATCTTCCCAGTTTCTCCGTTCTGTGCCTCGAAAATGCGACGATAGATCAATATAATTTCCTGGTAATTATAAAGAAAGAAAATGCGAACGTATCGACTGTAGGCTGGTAGATTCAGGATTCGAAATTGAGACGAAGTGAATGGTGTATTTCTGAGGCATCATGTGAAAAATAATTTCAAATATCGACCACTGAACCAGCGAGGCTTCTATACTCAATAAGCAATAATTTTAAAGCTTTTGTTGCGCCTATCACACCTTAATAATTAATACGAGGCAGAGGACTAGAAAATCTCTAAAGTAAATTTTAACACCATAAAAACAGCATTTCTTTGATGTTTTGTCGAATGTGAGAAAACCTCTCGTCGTAGTTATTGTAGGCCTAGTTGTTGTTGTTGTTGCTGTTGTTGTTGTTGTTGTTGTTGTTGTTGTAGCAGCAGCAGCTTCAATTAGTGGTAGTGTGCAGTTTGCGTTCTCTATTTCCCACTACGGAATATAGCCATCAAAGAAAGAACTCCCCTTACATTCATTCGTTTAAAATATTTGTATAGCGCCTTTTCGAAAAAAATCTACTCAGTCCAACCACGGCAATACAAATCAGATTTCATAAACATTTGAAATGTATATTGGCATTGTTTCTAAGCACTAAGCGCATCTGCAACGGAAATTCATTTCAAGTGGGTGCATGGGCCAACAAACGAGAATAGTCGACGTTGCATAGTTGAGGTGCAAGCGCTGGGAACCATCAGAAGTCCATTGTCATTAGTAGAAGAATGAAGTCAGCTGAGTCTGAGACTCGACGACGTCATCGAATACTTCTTGCGAAAGCGAAATAAGCTGCTGAAGACAATCGAAAGATGAAGCAGCAGTTGATGCTCTATCCACTTCAGGATATAATACCCTCGTGGACGCGAAAGAATTTCACTTCACTGCGTGAGAAGCTATAGAGCGGAGGGGCCTCGAGAGCCACATGTGGCAAGAGGCTTCAGTGAGGACGGGGGGATTGGGTCGAGGAGGGACTTGCACCTCGGAATGCGACATCTCTGTCTCTTTACTAAACCAGTACTTCAGAAGTATAGACTATCTCAATGGATGGTCGCTATTCAGTACCACTAGGCTATAACCAAGGCAACGGTTGCTGATAACAGTATTTAAACGACTATCGTCGGATTCTCTGCTTTCCAGATGCCGTCTGCATGTCGTTAGTTATATTGGTCTCACACGCAGCCGTAGGAACCACCGCCATTATTGCCCTCTTGATCTCTGATGACTACCGCGTCGATGATTGCGCAGAGGAATGCATACCTGCACATTAGATTAATTCTCACATCCGGATAGCATAGGCTTAAATAGGATAGGAACACGATCCAGGCAATGAAATTGTTGTGACTCTAACCTGACTCTTCTCAGTCTTCTGAGAAGCGCAAGGCATGTCCTGCATGGGTTAGTACTTACTCATGCATATAAAAGAGCAAACAATAAGTGAACGCATCTTTGACTGGCTCGCTTGGCTACACCGGTAAGGTCGATGGCCGCGCGTCTGCACGATACTTTGTGAAAGAGAGCGTGCGGGCCACGGTTCGATTCCCGAAGGTGGCTATATCAGACATTCAAAATCTCGGGCTAGCACGGTCCGTCCACGGGGACCTAAATGGCGTGGCGACACTAATCATCTTCGATATGGCAGTGTCGTTAAAACATGTAACAACGCATCATTAGAGAGAGAACTCGCGACAGTATATTGCGCAAAGCAGATAATCCTATGAGAAAAACTTCCTTATTTTGAATGTTGTTTTTGTAATGATAATTATTATTAATTTAGGCTACACGTGTGTGCGTCCTTTCCAGCTGATAAAATAAATAATACACCTCGTATACCTAGTAATAGTAGAAATAGTAGAAAAATAATAGTAGCCTGATCTTATTCGAAGTTATTCCTATATAGGCCTACAATGGTCTCTAGGAGAGCGTTTATTGATAGGAGGACCGGATTATTGCGCAAGATTGTTTAGTCTGGTTATAATATGCAATAGATTCGACTGAAGAGAAAGGTGAAGTATTACAAGAACGTTATGGAAACTTAAGTGAGGCGGCAGAAAAGACGTGTATAGTGGTCGCTGGTATTTTCATGAAGAGATTCTAGATATGAGCTACATAAGTGTTCGGCTACATAAACACTCAGCTACATATACAAACGCATAAACATATACAAACGCATAAACTAAACATAGGCTACAAACATAATATCATACACATACAAAAATGCATACACAAACTGCATACATGCATGCATGCATATATAGCTACAAACATACATGCACAGTTGCACACATACATAAATACTAGTAACTAGCGTATGCCTATATAGGCTACGTAGTACATATGAATAAATATGCAATGCATGCATAAATACGTGTATATATACATGTACATACGCGTTTGTTTGTATGTATAATGTATGTATGTATGTATGTATGTATGTATGTATGTATGTATGTATGTAACTATGTATGTATGTATGTATGTATGTATGTATGTATGTATGTATGTATGTATGTATGTATGTATGTATGTATGTATGTATGTATGTATGTATGTATGTATGTATGTATGTATGTATGTATGTATGTATGTATGCGTGCGTGCGTGCGTGCATGCATGCATGCATGCATGCATGCATGCATGCATGCATGCATGTATGTATGTATGTATGTATGTATGTATGTATGCATGCATGCATGCATGCATGTATGCATGCATGAATGCATTTATGTACGTACGTACCATGGGCGCCCGCAGAAAATTTTGCAGGAGGGGGCAAAAATTTTACGATGGTCACGGTTGCATTTTTCAGTGACAAGAGCATGAAAATACAGCGCTGGAAAAATAAAAACACGGGTATTTTTTCAAAGAGGTTTCTTGATGCAAATTTCTCAGTTTCATTTTGTGTATTATTTTTAATATGAACAGTTTCCTAAGTGCAAAAATTTGTTGAAAATCCAAAAGTAGCTGTTAAAAAGTAGGTCCAAGAAGGGCACCATAGGCCTATATATTTATTTCTATAGAGATTTCTAAACATAAATTTATGACTTTCACTATGTGTATCACTGTATCATTGGTATCATTAGTGTTTTAATGCGAAGAAATTTGTTAAAAACTCAAAAGTAGTAGTTAGAAAAATAAGTGTCACTTTTCCAGGGGGGCAAGTGCCCCCCTTGCCCCTATGTGCGGGTGCCCATATGGTACGTACGTATGTATGTAGGCCCTATGTATGTATGTATGTATGTATGTATGTATGTATGTATATAAGTATGTAATGTATGTATATAATATTTATATACATCGCAGTTTCATGTTCAGCTGCTGACCTTTGAGCTTTAATTCTTGTGCGAGATCGATCTGTAAAAAGCCAGACACCGTATCACCGGCCTTGTACGTTGCCGTTGCTTCCCGGAAGATTATATCCAGGCGTTGAATTTCTTTCGACATTATTCTGCCATCAAACAAAACCAGAACATATTTTCAAACTCGTCTAAGTAGAAAACAACAAATGTGGGAAACGTGGATCAGGTTAGAGATGTCCTGACTATAATGTGGCAAGAACTTCAAGACACGAGATGCAATTGCAAAGGTGCATGCGAGGCACGTATTGCAAACTGTATATGGGCCATATGCCCAAGTTCTTTTCAAATACTGTAGTTACGAGTGCATACATATAGGCCTAGTTCGCTTCTTGTTCAATACCCCTTAATGTTTTGTCCACGAATATGCCCTGCTCATAGGCGTACGAGGCGGGGTACAGAGGGGGCAAATGCCCCCCCAAATTTCGGGCAAGTCTGTTTTTCGGGCAAGCAGACCCGGGAAAATACGAAAAGTAGTAATTTTCACGACACATTTCAACTTTTTTTGTTTCGGAAAAATAATATTTCCCACCACGAGATTTATTTTTCGGGCAGAAGTAAAATCTTTGACCCCCCCCCCCCCCCCCACTGCTGAAATCTCTCGTAAGCCTATGGAGTCTCTGCTTCACTAATGACAATTGGATTTTTACTATTTAATCATAGTATAGACCCTATGCTATTTTTAGCAAAGTTTCCTTATTCACGTCATTGTTCACCAGGACCACCACATTTTAAAATCCGGCTCTGTGCGAGCCCCTCAATTTCCTCAAAACTGCGGGCCCGGGTGTTGCAACACCCTAGGGGCCTAGGCACCCACCTCAATGTGGGTTTGGACACAGGACATTGAATATATACGAGGACTGGCAAACAGTAATTCAGGATACGTGAAAACTTCAAAGTAGCCTACTGTTTCCGTCTGTTGCTATTCATTGCATGGTCATTAGTGAAGGAACGTTCTCGATTTGTGCTTTAATAAATTCCAAACAGGAATTTGGCGGCGGAACGTGTTACGTTTCTTCTGTACCAAGACTTAGTGGTGCATTGTAAGCCGATGGGAACCGGCGGTCAAAGGCTGAACCTCCTCAAGCATGTGGAAACTGGCTCGCCTCGACCTTTTGCTCATCGTTCCCTCTGTCTCTGTTTGTCTGTCTGTATGTATGTCTCTGTCTGTCTGTCTGTGTCTGTCTGTCTCTCCTCTTTGTCTTTCTCTCTCTCACTCTCTCTCTCTCTCTGTCTCTCTCTGTCTCTCTCTGTCTCTCTCTATCTCTCTCTGTCTCTTTCTCTGTGTGTGTGTCTCTCTCTGTGTCTGTCTGTCACTCTGTCTGTCTGTCTGCATGTCTGTTTCTCTATCTCTGTATATCTCTCTGTCTCTCTATCTGTCCCTGTCTCTGTCTCTGTCTTTGTCTCTGTCTCTATATCTGTCTGTCTGCCTGTTTGTCTATCGGTCGGTATGTCGGTCTGTCTGTCTTTGTCTCTGTTTCTCAATTGACGATCCTTTACCCTCCTTCTCCTGTTTATGATTTCAACGCCAGTTTGGGCTTTTCGCTGGCTCTACACATCCACTCGAGTTGCGCGATAGCAACGTTTCCATGGTAACAGTCAACTACAGTTTTACGTCTTCGTCCCTTTTCTGTTTCCAATTCATTGTCGTTCTCTCTCTCTGTCTGTAATTGTCTCTGTCTGTCTGTCTGTCCGTCTGTCTGTCTGTCTGTCTGTCTGTCTGTCTGTCTGTGTGTCTGTCTGTCTCGATATCTTTCTCATTTTCACTATTTCTCTATCGTTCAGTTTCAAGGACTATGGATGTGCCTCTAAATAGTAAATAGCAGTCTATCTGTCTGCATATATTATTATCTCGTATCGTTTTCTCGCTGTCTCTCTCATAATATATCCTTCGCATGCCTTTCTCAGTGCATCTCCATCCATAATATATTATTATGTCTGTACCTGCGTCTCACTCTGACATAGCATCGCAACATCAAATGATCGCAACATCAAACGAGCAAATACCACCAGCATCAGCAGCAGCATCAGCCGCAGCCGCAGCCGCATCTTCTGTTCGTCCGTGAAGACTTCATCCATCTTCAGCGTCGAGGTTTCAACAACGATGCTGTCAATAGAGAGGAGCAGAAATGCTGACACCTCGCGATGCTCACCTGGCCAAAACTAAATCGTCGAAGAAGAAGAAGATGAAGAAGAATTACCTCTAATCAGCCGATGTTTGGCTGCTGCTGCTGCTGGTGATGATGATGACCATGATGCGTGATGATGATAATGCTGAGGCATAAGAATAAAAAACTTGTATGTAGAACGAGCAGAACCGTTCCTTTATTACACCGTTCAAAACAACATCCTATATCATATATACATGTATGTATTCATTCTCATGCCGACATTTCCCTGAAACTGCCAACTATCGGTTTATCTACGTGGTGGTGATGATGATGATGATGACGACGACGATTATGGTGGTGGTGGTGGTGATGGTGATGGTGGTAGCAGCAGTAGTAGTGGTGACGTCGTTGCCTTGAAGCCGGAAGGTTCGAGGTTCAAATCCACCGCAAGTCGCCACGCAGGGACCTTGAGCAAGTCATTCACTCGCAATTGCTCGGGCGCTTCGGCGTGAAACGCAGTGTCCGCGCTGTTGTCGGGAGCGCCTCTTAGTAGAGAGCTTGAAGCGGCACTATAGAAATGTATAAATAAATAAATAAATCTCTAGTGCCATATTCAAGGCTTAGCAATAGCCTACCTTGATGCAATACCCTTATGTCCAGAGAGCGCTATCCAGGAGATACAATTTGCAATTAGGCATGTATACATAAAACTGCTCACTTCCTTTTGTAATAGTGTCGTGAGTCGATCCAGGAATCTATATAGGCTATATATAAAAATGTAACGGCGTTCGCACGAATCTTCCTCATAAAGGATCTTGGTAAGTCCTGGACCGATTCTTTTCAAAATTGCAGCAAAACGTTCCGTTAATATAGGCGCAGGTTTGTATAATGCTTTTTTTCCAAAATCTTCTACAACAAAAAAACAACTTTCACTTCGATTCGACCGATTTCGAGTTCAAAATGCGCTATACAAGTCTTGCGGAAGCCCGAATTGGGTCAAGGCATGCATAATTATTGACGGTTGGGTCAAGGCATGCATAATTAATTATTGACGGGTTGAATTTGAACTCGGAATCGCTAGAATCGAAGTGAAAGTATTTCTTCTCAAGATTTTAGCAAAAAAGAATTATGCAAACCCGCGCCTATTCGAACGGCAATTTTTAAATTTCACAGATCTACCGTTTTCAACACATAGCAACTTTGCAAATTCTACCGTTTTCAAAACATACGCCCGTTGATAAGTGTCTTCCGTTTTGTAGCGCATTTCAACACATTGGATTGCGGCCTAAAAAAAGCAAATTATCAAATTCTACCGTTTTCAACACATAGCAACTTTGCAAATTCTACCGTTTTCAAAACATACGCCCGACCCTCCCTCCCTCCCTCCCTCTCTCCCTCTCTCCCTCCCTCCCTCCCTCCCTCCCTTGAGGCCTTTTTATTCAAGCGTTTTAGGCCGCAATCCGCTACCGGGAAGGGACCTCCCTCCCTCCTTCCCTCCCTCCCTCCCTTTCTCCCTCCTTCCCTCCCTCTCTCCCTCTCTCCCTTGAGGCCTTTTTATTCAAGCGTTTTAGACCGCAATCCGCTACCGGGAAGGGACCTCCTCCCTCCCTCCCTTCCTCTCTCCCTCCCTCCCTCCCTCTCTCCCTCCCTTCCTCCCTCCCTCTCTCCCTCCTCCCTCCCTCCCTACCTCCCTCCCTCCCTCCCTCCCTCACTCCATCCCTCCCTCCCTCCCTCCATGCGCATGCGCCCGTCGATAAGCCTTGCCTTTCAATTCGTGCGCGTTTCAAACGGTGGTTCAATTGTGTTCCGTTTATGTAGCGCATTTCAACACATTTGATTGCGGCCTTTTTTACTGACGCGCTTTAGGGCGCTATCCGCGTCGCTGTCCGGGGAGGGGGAAGGGGAGGAGGGGCAGGGGAATGGGGGAGGGGAAGGAGGGGAGGAGGAGGAAGGGGTGGGGGAGGGGGAGGGGGAGGGGGTGGGGGAGGGGAGGACGGTCTTTTCTGCCACAGCAACGCGTGGCCGGGTTCAGCTAGTATTTTATAAACGTCTTTCTTAAAAATTGGTAGCCTACGATTCCCATAGTGCTTTATTTTATCATTATCATGGATGTGTTTTCTGGATGACACTCAATTTCTAAATTTAAAACAAATCATTTAACAAAAACAATTTTAAAAGTTAATATGTTTAATGCACTGCTGACGTTTTACTATCACAGCTGTCCCTGATGTTGATGTTTTAATGCGATAGCCTATGTCGGTGCCTACGTTATTGAACTTATTTCTTGTTTTTCCGTAGAATTCTACCAAAACTTCTCCCTCATTTATCTCAGAACTCTAAAAATGGAGATGCGCTAGGGTAACGATTTATTGGCTCTCTGCTCTGTGCCGACGAGGACTATAGTTGTTAATTGTTACCCCCCCCCCCCTCCCCCCCTCTTCGCATAGGCCTATGTGCTGCAGAATGTGCTTGACCTGCAGCTTCCAATGCTAAGTTGTCTCTGCAGTTCAAAATAATCTTCTTAGTCTTATAATTTTATTGCATTGCTGTAGGCAAATTGACTAAACACGCAATTACTCCCATGACTCTGAGATGGGATACGCCTAGATTCCATGCGTGTAGACCTAATCAACAAAATACCTGAGCGTTGGTTAACCACGGTAAATCACTTAGTTTTAACACGAAACCGGTTAGATCTTTTTCTCTGCCAGTAATCGCATCTAAGCTATGGGAAATTGGTCATGCGCCAAATATCTTAACGAGTTAGTTCGTCTATCTTTTCAGGAAGGCAACTGTTTACCATTATCAAATGACGCCTCACACACAGCTAAATAGCTATACACGGCGAGATAGGAAGATGAATTAAACACAAAGGTACCGCGTAGGAACCTTGAGCAAGTCCTTCACTCGCAATTGCTCAACGCTCCGGCGTGAAACCCTGATTCAGTGTCCGCGCGCTGTAGGCCTATTCCGGAGCGCTTTTCTGAGTAGAGAACTTGAAGGAGCGCCATGGCAAGTGCACATACATGTACGATGTGTTCTATTACGAATAGTTCACTGGTCATCTGGCGTTCTGATGTATATTTTATGGTGTTACTTAAGCGAGCATCTGCTTTGCTATAGTGCGACCTCGCAATCATCGTCAATGTAACATAAACTAATAGTTTAATTAATGACATTTACAAACCCATTCGCAGTGTGTGCGTCTGACTTTGTTTAACACTTAGGCCTATATGCAGCACTGCCTAGGCCTATAGGCTATGTATGTGATGTAGGCAAGCACCTAGGCCTAGGGCCTATACTGATGCAACGTTTCTGCTTAAGGGCTAATAAAGTGTTCAACAATGTGACATCCAGGGAAGATAGAGAATGAGTGAGTGAGTGAGTGAGTGAGTGAGTGAGTGAGTGAGTGAGTGAGTGAGTGAGTGAGTGACAGACAGACAGACAGAGACAGACAGAGACAGACAGAGACAGAGCGAGCGAGCAAGCGAAAGAGAGAGACAGAGACAGAGAGATAGAGTCAGAGACAGAAAAACAGAGAGTTGGTTCACTTAAAGAGTCACGTACCTTTGCAATTAAATCAAAGTTTCTCAGTGGGTTTGAATTTAATTCCCTGAGAAAATGTACTATAACTTCGCTGAACGGCTACTTGAAAGAAACGGCATCAAAGCAAAAAGCCCAGCTTCATTGAAAACAAGCAAACCCTGCAGTTTATGGCACGAAGCAGATCGTTGAGCTTAGAAACGAAGAGACTGAGCGTAGCAGGTACGCAGGAAATCAATGAAAGTTCAGGTAGCGTTTTGACACATTGGACAAGAAAATCTCGCTATGGCACAGTTTGTTACCTTCGTGTAGTGAATGACTCCAACTATCTGTGAAGCTTTGCAATCTTCCTTCACGTTCAAGAATCCTGACGAGCCAGAGAGGTCATTGAGCTTATAAGCTACGACAGAATCTCGACATGAGCCAAGTCCAGTTCTGCTATGTGCCTCCAACAATATGTGGTTAAGCTACAAGCACTTTCCGGCGTAGGAATCCGATTTTAAATAGCGCGAATCTTACTGCAGATTGTCTGAATAAGAGCATAATTTGATGTTGATTGAATCTCAGAACATGTGATGGATTACCTCAATGAAAGCTTGTAATCTGTTACTTCGACTTCGACTCGGCGGACCTTCGTGTAGGCCTATAGGAATAACGCAGTCATTCTGCACAGACGACGTATTGTAGTAGGCCTGTAGTCTGCTGTAAATACACAACGTGCGTGTTCGTCATTTATCGGCCAATTTCGGTAACTATCCACGACTGGTGTAGGTTCGGAAATAGCTGAGAAAATCTCTATCCGTCAGAATCTGAGAGATTCTTGTAAACATGTCCTGTGCCGCCGAGCAACTTGCGCAGTCTATCTCTGTGGCGGCGAGAAAAAGGGTTTCAACACGAAACGAGATTTAGAGATTTCGTTTGCTTTCTTATTAGAGCAACACGTTCCATTCAATGCAGCTTCCCGCCAGCTCAACTGTGAACGACACTGTCTACTGCAGTGTAGGCCTACATGCGGCATATAATAGACTGTGTATGATGCGGCTATAGGCGCCACCACCAGGACTGCCGGTGAATACGCCTATTTATAAAAGATTATGATGTTTGTACGTGCACTTGTTTTAGCGCCGCTTCAAGCTCTCACTACTCAGAAGCGCTCCCGAATGCAGAGCGCACACTGCATCGGAGTTTCACGCCGAAGCGCTCAGTAATTGTGAGTGAAGGACTTTCTCAAGGTCCTTACGCGGCGAGGTGGATTCGAACCTCGAACCTTGCGGCTCCAAGGCAACGACGCCACCATGCACTACACCACCGCGCCCCACATAAATGTGATTTGCATATGATAAAACATGATGTGCATAGGCCTAGGCTATATGCAGCCTATCTATATACAGGTTTACAAATAGCATACAGGGAAGACGCAGATAATAATTATGTCCCATTTTAAACGGAACAGAGAGGGATTCGTGTATTGGTTGTAGGCCGGTCGTCGACTCGTATCATGACGTATCATGACGTATCACGGTATCATGATCATGCAGCTAAGCAGACTCAAAATCACGTCAGTCTACCCTCACTTTATAGTCCTACAACACACACGCCACCAACGCTAGAAGTAGGCCTATCACAGGCAGATGCGGAGAGAGACAGAGAGAGGGAGAGAGACAGAGACAGACAGGCAGGCAGAGAGAGAGAGGTGGAGAGATGGAGAAGAGATGTAGAGGGACACGGAGAGGGAGACACGGAGAGGGTAGAGGGCGACAGAGACCGAGAGAGACAGATAGACAGAGACAAGGAGAGAGAGACACAGGCAGACAGAGAGACAAATGGGCTTTTAATGCAGATGTCACGTGATGACACTTGCGCAAATAAGACTACATGCACAACAGAAAGTTTGACTGCATCATGGCTTTAGCATGCCTCAACACGACACACACATTGCCACGATTATCCGACTGAAGGCATATTGAATACTTCAGTCTGCCAAGAATCTATCAGCATTCTCAGCATTAGTGGCGCCTTGAAAACCCCGAGGCCTAGAACATGAATGGACAAAGCGTTCATAGGATACGATGCTTAAACACACCCATGGTGCATGAAGATGAGCACTGAGGAAGCAGAGGCTACCTCAGCCTCCTCCTTCTTCTTCTTCTGTCTTCTCCTCCGTCATCGATATGACGATGAGGCCTTTATGAAATTCCTCCAAACTTCTCTGCTTCTGATTGTTTCTCCAATCTCGGCTAAGCTGGTGCCCTTCTCTTTCATCATGGAGTTACCATGCCGCAACACGACACACATTGCCACGATTATTCGACTGAAGGCGTATTGCCTCCTCCTAACATGGTGCAAGATAAATATTTAATTTATCCCTCGCCTTGAGAACTGTCTATTGAGGCCTAGACAGTTGTTCATAGTGCTCTTCAGAGGCTATTAAAAGGTCCCACCCACACAATTCACAACTTCACATACAGGTTTAGGTCTATATACACGGTGGCTTTCGAGGCCTTTCCCCTCTTCTCAGATGGTTAGGTCATGGTCAAATTGGCCCACTGTGGTTGGTCCACACTTCTAGTGGAGATCTACGAATCACAAATTAGCAGGCGATTCGAATAGGGAGCGAAAGTTTGAAATCAAATCAAAGCTCAAATGAAATCAACAGGTAAACAACTGCTTGATGTCGATGCAGTGCACGGAAATGTAGGCCTACCACAGTAGCAGTTATTAATAGGTCCTATATCAATGAACCTTAGATCTAATCACTTTTCTGCACTTTAAAAATGAAACTAATCAACAGAATTAAAATAATGCACGTATGTTTAAAGAAAATTTAAACCAACCGTACTGTTCTGGTTCCATGTTCGTAAATTTAGTAATGCATGTTGAAACCTAAATCATAACTTTGCTAATTCATAATTAGTTCACACATACAGCGTATCAAGGACCAAACATTGTTCAAATCAGGACACCATTTTCATATCGAGTAATGCCTTCCAGTTGGTGTTTGCATTGAATATTGAAGCTCTAAAAGTTGCAGGTCCCTATAGTTTGATATACTCAATTAACAACTCCGTGACTGTATGAAAAACGTTTTGTTATGAAACAATAACATGTTGCAGTTTATTCTAGAGTCCAGTCTGCATACAATTCAGCAAGTACAGTTAACAATAACAATCAGTTGCAACAAGTATAAAAGATTTCAAGAAAATATTCAAAATAGTAATATCTTGCAAATCTTTAAACTCATCACATGAGAAAATGCAAAAGAGTCATGGCAGAAATGCTAACAAACTTTTTTTTAAATCCATTTTCCGTTTCCCAGTTAAAGATAAAACGGGAAGACTACATGGAAAATTATTTTTAATTCGAAGACAAAATATCCACCTAGACTAAGCATTGACCTACTTCTTTGTAAAATTTTTTGAAAATATTTGAAGAACCTTCACTAAATTTAATTTAGCACTTTGTTCATTAACATTTCTCTGCCCAGATTAATCTTCTGGGTAGATGGAAGACATTATCAAGGCCTTTTCTTGAGGAGAACTAATGGTGAGTCATTTTCTCTCTCACCCACTCCGCAACCAAGACCATATTACAGTCGACATATTTCTGGACAAACGGATGTCTCTGAAAGCATTAAAAGAAAAGAAACATTTAATAGAAATCACTATAATAGTCAACTCTGTTAACTCCAAAAGCAGCAACATCATCTGAAGGATATTCAGACAGTCCAGGCTAACATGGAGTTTTAGTAGGCAACAGAAGTTAAATGCAATGTGCATATGAACATAATTACACACCAAAGTAAGTAATAAATAACTCAGTGCTCACGTACACCTGGCACATCACATGCAGAATATAACCAATTCATAACGTAAATCTCCATTTTATTTTTAGATGAATAGATTTAATTTCACTGAATGTGAGCATCACAAAATAAAATGCCTTTGAACAGTCAAAGAAGATTAAAATGCTCCAATAGTGCTGGAAGAGTTGAATATGAAAGACATGGAGAGCATTATCACCCATTAAGTACTATATCAGCTACACTGCTACAGACACATTGTGATGTTGCAATACCAGCAAAAGCTAGAGTGACAATGGAATTTTTTTAACTGTATGTTAACTGCAGTGCAGTTGCTTCAACACAAAGTGAACAGTCCTGCAGTGAACAGTCTAATTAAACTCCTTGGAAGTGACAACTCACCAAAAGAGCTTCTGGTGCTGGTCGTAATGATGGAGTCTTTTGCATGCTGCCAACACAAAACACAATTGTCGAAGTTAGCCAATGATACAGTAATTTATTACAAAGCATGTACCGTATTAACAGTTAGAATGCAGTGTAAAGAAAAGTCTATAGCCATAAGTATGACATTATTGATTGTCAGACCAAATCACACAAGATTCAGTTACGCATTGGGATTAAAGAAAAATGACATCTCTGACATGGTATTCTGCTCAAATCTGTTGCAAAACTGATATCAGCTTTAATATTCCAAAGGTTCTTATCTGCATATTCTATAGACACTGAAAGCTTGCAAAACTATGAATGCTTGCATAAACATATCACTAGACTATATTCAACTATAATCAAATTTCATGGGGTGGGTGGATGGCATATAGATCAGAAAGACGCAGGTTCGATACCCACTACTCCCCTAACTTAGCCCTTCACTCACTAGGTGGCAATTGTAAAATAATCAATAGGACAGAAATGAGTAAATATTACAAAATACAGTTATATTTGACTTCCGTTCAACTTGTTATCATCAGTTACTACTAAATCATGTAATAATACAGAATTTTCATCAGTTTTATTTAATAAATGAGTATTATGGAACCATTTTATATATTATGCATCTATTACACAATTTAGCATTTTGTGCAACATGAAACTGCACACTTACATGTATTAGCTGCAACTACTAAAATTAATGATTGTTATAAAATGTCAAAATACCAGTGTGTCACAAAATCCACAAATTCGTGAGAAAACACTCCATGTGGCAGCTGTGGCGGGTCCTGTTAAGAAAACAATTAGAAATTATTATTTATTAGAACACTTGAATACTATTCGCATCAGTGAAAAATAAGAAATTGGCAATTAAATAAGTAAGTAAGTATATTCTTTATTACTCCACTGGCAAATGCACAATGAGACATAAATATCATCACCATCTTCATCTTTAATAGCATTGACTGGCAATAATGAGAGGTTCCATGGCCAAGACAAATGGCTTGCTAGATAGATGTATGCTTGTCGCGAGATACTTAACATAGAGCTAACTTTGAATGAAAACCCAATGGTTGGACTCTTGATTGTGGGCAGAAGCTCCACTGGTACACTTTCCGTTACCAAAGCAATTCTTGCCAACTGACAAACTTTCCAATTTAAATGAGCTTCAACATCATTTAACCTTTCAACAACAAGTGCACTACATGTAAAAATGATTGGGATGCAGTTTGCTGTTCAAGTGTTAGTCTAATACAGGAAGAACCTTTAAGTAGCTACTCTTTATGAGGTGCTATATAAATTCCTTGTAAAACTGTTCATGCAGTTTGCTACCAACTAACCTGGAAAATATAATGACAATACAAGATAGTGAAATTTAAAAAGATATGGAAAAAAGTTTGATAAATATTCACGACAGAGAGAGAGAGAGATGGCTTTTAGAGAAGGGTTAAAGACTTGCAGAAAAGTCGGCCTAGCATATCAGAGTTTCAGAAATGAGGTGCAGAGTCACTATCAAAGTATTTAAGTAGTTTACCTTATCAACAATTGATCTCAGAACATCTATATCCTGAAACAAACAAACATCCAGTCTCTTATCATATTGAATTATAAGAAACTTAGCTTGGATATGCTGGAAATAAAAGAGCTCTGATAGTGAAAATATTAAGAGATGATTTGCCAGTTAGAATTTCCAAAATCTCAACCCCAACGCCTTGTTCACTATTTCTGTTTCTTACATCTGTCTGCCAACTTCAGCCACTTCTCTTCGCCCACTCCGCTCCCTTGACTGGCATGATATCTTCGTCCATCGAGTTAGGGCTACCATGGCTAAACGCGAAACTTGACTTTCATTGGCCTTGCATTGTGGAACCAGTTTCCTCCTTTAAAGTGTTCCTCTTTATTAACTGGTGAGCAAAGAGCACTTTTCTCTCTTGGTCTAACGCACTCAGAGCACCCCTGATTAATGAGCACTGTGAGAGGCGCTATATAAATGTATATAGATACATTAAAAACAATTCAGTACAGAAAGATTCTAATCTGGCAAGTTAGATGAGTTTAAAAGAGCTCACAGCTTGGAATGCATCCATGAACAATTGTCTAACTCAAATCATGTGCAAGAAGCAACAAGAAATGTTTGATATAGTCCAAAGAGTGGAACATGTGTTTAAGAAACGTAAGAAAACTGTTTCATACGCAAGTGGCATTTGGCAATGAACAGAAATACAAACAAAAAAACCTGTGAACTACTTAAAACAACCTGCTTCTTTATTAATAATGCAGATCATGTTACAGCATGATGAGGAACATGATAGTGGCAGACCAATCATGAAATGCATGAATTGCTGTTGATTACCTTAGCACCAGGTGTCTTTGCCTAGAAACAAAATCAAATAATAACAAACATAATGCATTTTTTTAAACATTGGTGGAATTTTTTACTACATAACAGTGCATCTAATACCTCCAGAGGTGATATTGTCAAATACAGTTATTGATAGAGGTGATAATTTATTGTCAAATACAGTAATTGATAAAGGTGATATTGTCAAATACAGTTATTGACAGAGGTGATATTGTCAAATACAATTATTGATATTCTGGCAAATCAGAACAATGAAGCCGCTACTTCATCGATGTGCATTGTAGACTCTACGGAAATGTGACTGAAAATGGTGTCTAATGTATTGATGGTTATAAAAAAAACTGTAACTTTTGCTGGGATTTATTTAAATGTGCAATTTGTAGTATGAAATTATGGTAATTTGTATTTATATAATAAAAAACTGTTCCTCTGATTTTCACAAAATTGTGGTGTCAGCACACATTTACAAGTAGCCATTCTGAAGACAGCACATTGATGTGCTGCATCATATCGGTTGCCTCAAGCATATCAGCAAAAATACTATGAAAAGACTATTTACCGACTGGTAAGGAAAATGTCCGATGGCCAACTACAATAAATATCAAGAAACAAAATATTAAATTAGTTTCAAGCAAGGCAAATTATATACAGAATATTAAAGTAGTTGCTACAATATAGAATATTTAATTTGTTTTAAACTGTCCTTTTATTTTCGAATAATATCATGCATATTCAAATGAGTAAATTCACAACTAACTCCTCTAAGTTTCAACAGATGTTAAAGCATTGTCAACAATTATCTTACAAATGGCACCTATTTTTCATTTGTAATTCAAGCACATTTTCAATGCACGAAAGCCAAAACTATTTCAGTTGACTGGCTTGCTTAAAGCCAGGGAACCAGACAGATGAAGAGCAAACGAAAAAGCAAAGGACAGCCGACCTACTTCAAACAGAGAGACTCCAAGACTCCAGACTTCTGAGTGTATGCTGTAGTCTTGTCCATTAATTCGTTCTGGCTGCAAACATAATTTAATCATTCTGTTCATTAAAAAGACTGCAAACCTTTCCAAGTTATCCTACCATCTTGCCTATGTTCCTGTACCTCCCCATGACCAACATCACCAATGATTTTCAATGTAGCACCATGTTGTCTTCCAGGCTTGACCCCCCCCCCAGAATTCTGACCTGGCACAGTATTGTCCCAGGTACTTGATAGAATACAGTGTGGTTGAGTAAGCTGGCCTCACGAAAACTCCCTTTGTGTGCTGTTAAAAAATCTAGGACAATTATTTTTACAATAAATTAGTCTTTTAAAAAGAAGAGAAGAGCAGTGCATTAAGCTAGTCCTGAGGCAGCCATGGATATGAAGAGATGGGAACTTTCTTAGTCTCAGCTTACAATGGCAGGTTCCAGTCCTCTCCCTTACCGTCTCACCTCAAATACTGTATACAGCCAGATTACTCATCATAGCTGGATTGGAGCAGAAATCTAGAACCAAATGAACCCCTGATCTCTCAATTGACAGTCCAGCAACACTATACTACATTACACTACAGTACACTACACTTCCAGTGGCTGCAGATGGCAAAATCAACATATTCAGTAACCAAATCAAAACCAAAATTAAAAGAACGCTAATAGCAACCAATGAAATGCAAGTGCTACGTACAGCCATGTAAGCATTTGTCCCAATGAATGTCCTCGCAATCGAATCAATCAGCTGCAATATAACAACAGCAAATCATCAATGAAAAAATTTGTTATACACAACAACAACAAAATCCAACGTCAACAGATTTCACCAGAAGTGGACGAAGGATTTGCAATGACTATTCTCCACATGCTACTTAGTCTTTTCTTCATTAACTGTATGTACACCAGGCCATACATATCAGAATAACGCAAGCAGAATGAAACAATAGTTGTCCAGGCAGTGAGAGACGGTGAACCGCTGGATAAGGAATTAAGGATCATAACAGGGCTTGGTAATAATTCAATAACATATGTAGTTCCAGTCTGCGTCCCTCTGTAACCTGATATAATCTTACTATTTGTCTATTTGCATAGCTATTATTTCACCTTGAGAAGTCAGTTGACTATTCACATCCTCTAGTGACATCATAAGTCACCATAACCTGAAGATATCTATTATTATTGATTCTAATGCACAGCAAGAATTGGTCTGATGCAAACGAACTAGATTTCAACCGACCTGTACACTAACGCCAAAATCACAAAGTTTGATTTGTCCCTGGGTGTTGACTAGGATGTTTGATGGTTTCACGTCTGAGAAATAAAACATCAACAACTTGTTATTTACCTGTCACTGAAACCAATCATTGCTTCATTTACCTGAAAATATTTTCTGGGAAGTTCTGAATAATTACATTAATACCTAAGGCAATGTTTTGCCATATAATACAAAACAAAAATTTTAAGGTCCACCTAAGCCAGTCAAATCTACCTCATTGTCAATTCAAAATAACACAAGAGCAGTTTCACAATGAAACGTATTAGCTCAAAATGAACTCACGTAACACAAAAGCTATTCTAATGCAATGTCACTGAGCGATTAACTTCTTTTTACGCGGCTCAGCATTGTTTATAATAATCATTTTATCAGTGGAATAAATGAAGTTTGGATGGTGCAAAGATGAGCAAATGATGAATCTCGTCATTCCAGAGACGACCGTCTTACCTCGGTGCATGATCTTCAGACTCCACAGATACTGGAGACCTCGAACTACTGAGACTGAAATCGGCCCCAAAATTTGTTCTGGAACATGCTCGTATTTATCGAGTGAACCGCCTTAAAACAAAAGACAAGCAATGTTAAAACAATGTTCAAACCAAAGAAAATTAATTTAATAAAGTACTCGATTCAATTTCACCCAACTACTTCTGTCACCATGGAGAATTGGAGATGATAAATGTTTTTTGACTGTCATATGATCTAACCGAGTGGTTAAAAAACCTTTTGCATAAGTGGCAAAAACAAGCTATTGTGTAACTTCTGGCAGACTATGCATCTTAATAAAAAATGTTTTCTATAAAATAGATAAAGTTAAGTTAAATACCTACAAACATAAAACAAAATCATGTTGGTATAAAGAAGCAGACAAGGTTAATGCAAAAACTCATGCCAATTGTAAAAAAATGATTATGATGAAGATTATAACGCAGTCAGAAATTGATCTATTTCCATAAAATATAAATAAATGTTTTTACCATCCATAAATTCTGTGCATATAAAGATCTGATTTTCACGAAAGAAAGCACCATAGAATGAGATGATGACTGGAGAGTGGCACTGAAACAAAACGACAAAAACATTCAAAACTCAAGTCTGCACAACACAGATTGATTCAAATCAAAATCAAAACACAAAAACAATGACTACCTCAATCACCATCATATGAAAATGATACTCTCTAGTGACAAACAAAGACAGCATATTGAATACAACTGATGTTTAGGATATCACAGCAAGCATTCATAATGCTCAAGGTCAGTAGGTCATTTTCAAATATGGTTGTACTGAATTACATATGGAATTTATTTCTACAACCCTATATAATTTTTGCAATTAACAAAATGATGCATAGCATAAAAATGCATATCATCAGATTTTCCTGTACATCAAATAGCAAAACTGGAGGGTTCAATAGCCTGGCAGTTAGTGTATCAGATAGTTAACTGCAAGGTTCGGAATTAAATCGCTGCCTGTACTATACAACTAAACATAACATTGATCCAATTCAAAATTTACAAATCCATGGGCATAAAGATGTCCCAACAGTATAACTGCCAATGTATCATACTTTCACTTTAGGTGTGACAGACGCTTATGTGCCTCTGAGTAGGCTTCTGAAGGTGTGCTCCATAAATTTTCACAATGAATGAATGAATACAAATCCCTATTATTATATGAACCTGAATGGTCTATAAGGCAACTGTCGATTATTTTCCTTATATAAATAACAACAACAGCAAATAATTAATCAATATTAATTTGGAGGATGTTGAGAAAATGATATTTAGACTGAAAGTTAAAAGTAACCTTGTGAAGTGCTTCAAGTTCAGCGATGATCTGCTTCTGAACGTCTCTCGTTATGTCAAGAGAAATAATCTGCACAAGATAAGCAGTCGCTGTTTAATACCAAGGATATTAAAGAGTTAACTTGTAGTGGAATAACGATAAAAATTGTGTACCTCCACTCACCAGATGCACCCCCTCTCCTAGAAAGAGAAATATCTATACTGCAAACTTATAGCAAGAGTTTGTATGTTACAATCTTTCAACTTTATACGCAAAAGTTTCAGAGAAATATGCACTGAAAATAAAAGGTGAAAGCATTGCAATTTCAATATTTCAGTAATTACATAAGACAAACTTATAAATTGTACCCTATCCAATGGTATCCATGATTTCATTCTAGAATAAGTGCAAAATATGGTAATATCAGTAGTTTTAATACATTTAGTTTATAATTCAATTTTTAATCCTTTCGAGTCCTTTTGATGTTTAAGAAATGTTCTTTAATCCTGATTACTATGTCAAAGCCAGCAGACACTAAGGTCACACTAAGGTAACTTACCTTAATTAATTACTTAACTGATTTAAATCTCCTCATATCTTACACAGACTCTAGTGGCAAATAAAGACAGTAGAGAGCATATCATATTGAAAACAACTGATGTTTCGGATATCACAGAAAGCATTTATAATGAGGTCAATAGGTCATGTTCCAAATGTGGTTGCACTGAATTACATTTGAAATTAACTTGTACAAAAATGTACAACTATATATAATCGAAATTAACACAATGATGCATAACATCATATATTTATAATATTTATTATTGCATGACACTACTTTAAAGTGTGTGGTGAGAATCAGAACTCATAGACTTGTCACTACTTGCCTTAACAGCGATTATCGTCTGCGATGGTCGGTGAAGCGCCCTTTAACATAACATATAAAAAAACATGTTAAATGAAATTAAGCACACAGTTAACATTCATAAGGTTCAATTTAGCCATGACCTATATCTCTAGCAGCCAAACATCCCTTAAGGGAGGAGACCTCCAGTCCTCATATGATTGATTCCAGCAGCCTTATGCATGAATAACCGAAAAATTGTACCCGACTACCCGTGCTCATTTGAAACAAAAAAATCCTAAATTTCTGCTTTGAACCTCACGACAAAGACTGTTAAAAACGAACTCGAGTGAATGTGAGACCTAGACTTTGGAATCATCATCATCAGAATGAGGAAGAAGAAAAAGACCGGAGATACCTGAAGACTGTTCCGCAGTTGCCAGAACCTAATCGATTTATGATTTCCAGTTGCTCCTCTCGTACGCTGCCACACGCAAGAATTTCACGAATGTCTCCTGACCGCTTTCTGCCGACAGAAATTCAACAAATTCAATAAAATGAAAAAAATCAATGCACAATTTCTAACCTGCATTGAATGGCCTCCCTCTTGAGTTGTGCCTGCTCTAACACATTCTAAAAGCTCTTAAAAAAATTTTTTTTTGGCCGTGCTGGAGTACAATCAGAGGTGCTCAGGAGCACCTCTGAGCGGATCTTTTGGAAGAATTGCTATATAAATCCTTGAATGAATGAACACAAGATAATAAACTCAATGTACATGATGTATGGATTCATTGATTGATCAATCCATCCTTCATCTAAATCACACACCTATTACTACATCCACCACTATCGTAATCGTAATCTCGAGATTTCTATAGCGCCCACAAAAGCGCAGTCACGGGAACCAGCTTACTCACAGGCGCACACTATTCTACCAGTCTACCAACAATCGAGGCATCTATTATACTGTCATCACTTGAAGGCATTATATAGCACTAGACTAATAACCTGCCTGTTCTGCATTGTGCTTCATACCTGCTGCCATCTTGTTCCATCATTTCAACAGGCATTGCAGTTTCTGCTGAACCAGTCTGGACCTAAATAAATAAAAAGAAGTCAAAATATAAAAACAAAAAATTAATTAAATTAAGAAAATAAGAAATAACATAGTCATACATCAGTAGACAGGACATTAAATAAGGCTGTCAAGCTATTTGTGGCAAAATCTCATGGATTTGATGTTCTAATAACTTAAGCATTTTTCGCTTGTATTTCTTTATTTCCATCTCTGCAGTGCCTGAAAACCATTCTGATCGAAATGGATTTTGTCTCAGTAGGTCAGAAGCTGGATTGACAACATTCTTGCTTGGTCCCGTCTTTCCGGATCCAATCTTTGTAATTGTAATTGTAATTGTAATCGAACATTTATATAGCGCCACTTCAAGAGAACTCCTCAGAGGCGCTCCCGACCTGACACCAAACCATAATCAAAGAGAATGGTTTTCAAACGCTTGCGGAAAAGGGGCAAAGAAAGACAAAGAAGTTCATTACGGAGACTAATAGGTAACTTATTCCAGAAAGACGGACCGACCATAGCAAAACTTCTATGCAGCACTGTGGAAGATCGAGCCCTAGGAACAACCAGGTCACCATGCATTGCAGAGCGAAGGAATCTACGGCCTGGAATGGATAGCACAGGCACACAAAGTTCCATAAGATAGATCGGAGCTTGGCCTGCTAGGCAATTACGCATGAGCATTAGAATCTTAAACTCAATACGTTTTTGCATAGGCAACCAGTGCAGTTCCTCCCGTATAAAACTTGATATATGCCCAAACTTTGGAATGCCACCAATCAGACGAGCTGCAGCATTAAGGACAGATTGTAACTTATTAATGCGTGAAAGAGTTAAGCCCGCATAAATGGCACTTCTCGCCGCTGCACGCGATAGGAGGCAGTGGAGAGCTCTAGTCCATGCATGTGACCAACCGTCGCGCAGCGACGTCGGTGACTGACATGACACGACATGTCAGAAACACCTCTCTCTGAAAGATGCTATATAAATCTCTGACAACAATCACAAAATAAAAAATATACATATATATTGTATTGTATTCAAACATTTTTATATATATATATATAATATATTTACATATATATATATATAATAAGCAGGAGAAAGCATTGGTGGCTGGGCCACATACTTAGAGGAGAGGGTATGTTGATGACGCTGCTGGAGGGACGTATGGAGGGGAAGGCAACGAGAGGCAGAAGAAGATTAAATATGCTGAGTGATCTCAATAATGGAGATGCATATGGTGCCACCAAGAAGAAGGCGCAGGACAGAGCGGGATGGCGGAGATCAGAGGGGATCATGAGGTCGTCCATGTCACAAACCTGCTCAGCAGCAGAAGACTGAAGAAGATATATATACATATAATTATATATAAAATTATACATATATATATATATATATCTATATAAATAAAAATGAAACTTTGCGATCCTGCGGTCACGATCACGCCGAAACTGACGCATCAATTGTTTTGAAAATTTACCAAAACCTTCCATTCCGATACCGCAAGGTCACGACATTTCTTTTCCCGAAAAAAACCCAATCGTTTCCACAAAAAGTGAACTTTGCAATCCGTTCGCCCGCCATTTGCAATTTGAACGCAACGGCACGCTTCCAAAATTTCAGAATCGTCTTTACCCGAAACAAAGTGACTAAGCATTAATGAGTGCGCGTCCCCTGACGTCATAAGCGACTCGATAAATAATTACGTTACGGCCTTCAAAAATTCTTGGGCTCTATCCACTGTCAGTAAAGGATGGTCTGAGGGACGAAACGAGCGGAGTCGGAGGTGGACGGAGCGGAGGGGAAGAGGGAGGGGGATGGGGAAGGGGAGGAGGAGGGGGAGGGGAATGGGGAGGGGGAGTGGAGGGGATGGGAGGGGAGGGGAGGGGAGAGGAGGGGAGGGGAGGGGGAGGCGGAGGGGAGGCGGAGGGGAGGTGGAGGGGATAATAGAGAGGGAGGAGGAGGGGCGGAGGAGGGGAAGGGGGAGGGGAGGGGGGTCTTTTCTGCCACAGCAACGTGTGGCTGGGTACAGCTAGTATATATATATATACAATAAGAGTGTGACCAGAAGAGCTCGACAATTCATGTTAGACGTGTTTACATATATGGTATATTGGATTTACTTAACATCTTCTATCCAAGCACTTAGCAATAATCATTATCGTAAATTTATATAGTGCTACTTCAAGAGAAACTCCTCAGAGGCGATCCCGACCTGACACCAAACCACAGTCAAAGAGAATGGTTTTCAGTGTGACCATGCGCTCATTAGCTTGAAGGGGCGCTATAACAAGTGCACATACATACATACATACATACATACATACATACATACATACATACATACATACATACATACATACATACATACATACATACATACAATGTACATACATACATACAAATTTGATAAACAATAATAACTATAATGTTCCATGACTCTTCAGTTCTAATCAAGACTATGATCCCTATGGCTGTCATATGCTGATTAGTTTGTGCTAAACTTGTATGTTTAGTTAAGTTTTAGTCAGAAGCAAGGATGATGATAAATGCTCATGAATGAAATAACTATAGTACATAATTTGAAAAATGCTCCTGCCAATACAGATATAAACCATAATACATTTAAATAAAGAATACCGTTAGCATGGGTTTTCTTCTTTCTGAAATCAAAGCACACAAACAAATGCAACATAATAATGCATAGAATTTTATAAATGTATGAAGTGGTAATCGTGTACATGGATACAATACAATGCCAAACAAGTCATGAGCAGTAAATCATTCAAAACCTTGAAATCTATGGTCTTCTGAACATTTCGTAACTTGAGGAGACATGTCGATGTAATTACATCAATCCCTGTAGGAAAACTGAAAGGAGAAATCCTTACACGATGCAAAGCACTAATCAATCAATTAATCAATCAATCATTTATTTACACATTCATTTAAACATTATTCTATCAATTAAACTGAAATAATTTGCTTATGTAGAAGAGCCTTAAATATTGCATAATATTGGCATCTAATCATCAGGTCAAAGTCATCGGCATCTATTTGATAACGAATCATATTTTCTTACCCTTGGGGTAGATGATCAGTGGCTGTATGGGAGCGCCATTGCGGTCAGATAGCGAACAAACATACTGCAACACAACATCACAGTATAAATTCCAAATCTGTTTACATTATGATTTAGAAGTGCACAACAGCAAAGAAATCAATAAATGGAATAGAAAATAATTTAAACCAATTCGAGAGACAAAGCAGCAGAAACTTATCCAGAAAATAAACCATAATAAAACATAATTAATTTAACTGTCAAAATGACAAATTTTAGTAAAAACACAGATAGCAAATCATTTGAATATATGCACATGTAATTTTAAATGTTCAGCATGATGACAAAATGACGATGTATGTAAGTCTCATGAAATGACGATGCATGTTAAGTCTCGTGACTTACATACGACAGCATCGCTTTCATTTCATCATGGCTTCGAACCGTGATCCGGTCACCATCTTCATCCTCATCTGCAACCGAAATAATTCAGCCAATTTAGCGCAGATAAAAATCATGACTATTTCTCTTCTTCACATTAAAAATTTACCATCATTTGATCTTTCACAAACAACTGCATGACTTCTGTAAACAATGAGAAACCACTGTAACGAGAAAGAAGTTGCAGTTTCCAGTTTTCAAGTACACATAGGAGATGAATATGAATCATTTTACTTAAATTCTTTCTTAAAAATTCAATTACGCTCTGTGTCTCGCATACAAACTTTGCACTGATTGATGGCTGTTAGTTCTAATTAGGCATCTTCTGGGTGTGCCATAAGCGCCCCACTGACCTGATTAGGTCATGCTAAACTTCTGTTTTTAGTTGTCGAGTTTTAACCAAAGGCAAGAATGATGATACTCATCAAACAACTGCAGTAGGTAATTAGCCTTTACCATAGCCAATTTTAAAAGCATATGCATGTTGTACGTAGCAGAACCGTTGGAAGTATTGCGATCAACCTTATAGAGCAAGTATTAACAAAGTGAACAGTGAACTGTTAAAGGGAAGCATCTATTTAAAAAAAACGGTTTTGAACAGCTAAACTAGTTTCAGATTAGGAAATAGCTTACATTCAAACGCTGTAACTGCCACATTTGGCATAACCTGGCTGATAATTTGCTGAAACAGAAAAAGGAAAATGCCATCACAACATCCATGCAAACATGCTACAATATTAGTAATAAAAACTGTTAAAAAGTTGTTATCGGTTGAAGATTGTTGTTTGCAAGCCCAAGGAATATGAATAAGGCATCAGCTATTATTTTGACAACAGTTGAAAGATACTGAGAGATGTCTAAGCTTCTACTTGTATCTCCCTTGGTGTAACCGCTGCAAAATTCATGAGTAAATTGACCGTATAATCTCAGAAAATTTTATGCAAGGGAATGGCATCCAACTCTCAAATGCAGAGTCTAACAAAATGAAATTGCTAATAACATTCGTCCCAGTATGAATATTTAAGAGAAAACTTCAGAGGCTGCACCCCTCTCTACAACTGACCACTTTCTTTCATTTCCAAAGGTCTAACCAGAGAATGAATACATCAGCCCCATCTCACAACAGGCTTCTTCAACTCCAGCATCACCAGCACTCAGCCATAATTATTTTACGTTAATACTGTAAATAAGAAATTACTACGAAAATTATGAACATGTAGCATCATTTTAACGGCGCAGCGTGTTTATGAATTCTTAAATCACTACCAGCCCATCATTGAAGGTGACTTCTTCGGGACTCTGAATATGCCAATCGGTCGATGAAGTCTCGGTTCGGATCTGTATAGTAATCGCAGGGCAGTGCGACATCTTTCATTGCTCCCGAATCATCCGATAAAATAAGTCCTCTCTTCTAATAAATAATTTGTCTTCGACTAGATAAGTCAAAACAATAACATTTTTGATTTTTAGGAAACTATTTAACAAGTTGGAGTTAATGAAACCATGTTTTGTTTTGCTTCGCAAGGTATTTAGAAGTAAATCCGCAACGGAAGCGATGCTAGCAAAATTGATTAATAATAACTCTTCAAATAATTTTACTATTTACTCCAATCAGACATTAAATTTTTATAAAATAAAATAAAACAAATTAGACTTGACATTAAGGTAACTCTGGTGCTTGGAATAAAGAAAGTATTCAATTTTGACGCAAATATTCTATACAACGACGAGAGTAAACGGAAATCGCAAACTTTTAGTGCATGAGAAGCGATATCGCAGCCAGAGCCGTTACAACTTCTTAGGGCGTCGATGAAGAATAGTTTCATTGGGTGGAGCATCCATTGCGCCTATCGGGTGTGGAATCAACGCAAGAAACCTTTGTGGTTGTCTCACTCGAACGAATATCGTATACTGAATCACCCACTATGGACACTTTTAATGGTTTAATTGTGACGACAATTTCAAGAGTAGAATGAATCGGCCAAATACGGAAGAATAGATAGCGTTGCGACTCGCAAATGCCTTCAGCCTGACCCTTAATTTTTAGAGGTGAAACAGATTTGACCTGACCTGTCCATCAATTTCGCTTTGGCCGTGGTTCCTACGGTTTTAATTGTCGGGCTGTTGAAATCTCAAAATTACGAGTAGGCCTAATGGTCAAGCGAGATAAATGACTTCAGGGAGGCCAAAGGCTAAGTAGGCCTAAGCATTGAACTTGCGTCACAAGCTAGGCCAATAATATTTGTAGGCTATCAAAGAGTTCAATAACTTTATGTTTGGCTAATAAAGAGAACAAAGGTTGTTTATTTGAATTTAAGACAAATTTATAATTCAAATTTAGGAACTAAATCTGATTTTTCATGCAGCCTGTAGGCTATGCTAGACCAATTATAGTCAAACAAAATTTTTAAAAAAAATAGGCATAGGGCCTATCTGGATGCGGTGTGACATCCACAATTGCCACTAATTGAAGATAATTAAGTTAGCCTAATTTACCTCAACCTGCCTATCGATTTTGTTTGACTATAATTGGTCTAGCTGTGAATAAACTGCATGGTTTCCCATGACTTCAATATGGCGCTGTAGATTCTTGAGATCGCAAGTTCTTCTTAGCCTAATTATTAGTTAATTGCGACGACGTGCTGGAAGTTCTTTAGCATGTTGGCAGCTGATTTGCTGTGTTAAATGACTCAATTTGGGACGTGTTAACACTTCCTTCGTGGCCAACGTGTCAAAGTACATCTTATAGCAACAAAGGTTGCTGACATTGACATAAATTATTTTGAGGAGTTCACACCGTTTATATACCATAATACAGCCTTTTAATTTTTTTATAGGTAGATATTGACACCTACAAGTGATTCAACTAAACTCAATACAGGTGCTGTTATAGTCTTTTGACTGTCAGCGGCTGTGTCAAATCTTAAAGAATTTGTAACAGAACCAAAATAAAAAGAACAATTTGAAACATCTTGACAGTGTTGACAGGCTTTTCTAAACATACGAATGAAGAACAACTGTTCTGAATTTGTCCATCAACTACAACATATCCTACAGTTCATCCAAACGCTCCAAAGGTCAGTGAAACAAACTAAAGCACAGAGAACTTCGGAAGGTCATTGTGCAGAACCGTCTGACGTTCAATTCCATCCTCTGTGATTGTAGCCAATCGGATAATTCCACCACTTGACCCATCACGCTGAATGGCCAGAGTGACCGCTGGACAAACAGAAAGTCATCAAGATTATATATATATATAAATATATATATATATATATCTGTATATGCAGATCTAGGTAGTTAGCAGTTTCTCTCACAAGCACATGACATGACCAAAGAATGTGGTCAAAAGACACAAAACAATATATTCCAATACACTGGCGTAACTTATCTCATATCCTTCTGGAATAAATCAAGTTTTGATCTGGAATGAACTGAACAGCAGTCAATGCAATTGCTTACGAAAATGAGCATAGAATTACTCAATGCATAAAATCTCATTTGAAAGTTTTGTTTTAAAAAGTTGGAAACAATTGCAGATTTACCTAAAAAATTGTAGATAATACAAATATATTGAGTTCTCTTTCTACCAGTTGCTCAAGTCTTTGTCTTTGATTGTGGCTGGCAATGGGCATAACTCTGAGCAGGCTTCTGGAAGACTTGCCACATAAATTTCCATAATGAATTAAATAAAATGAAGTGCAAGCGTGCAATTTGATGATTCCTACAGAATACAAAAAACTTGCCATTCTTGGTGAATTCAAGACACTGGTCCACTGTCATTTCAGGCTTATAAGTGGCATCCACATAGCCATAGATGTAAGTGCTGCCAGAGCCACCAATGGTAAACGGCTGTCTTATGCACATTCCTCCCAGTGGAATACAATACACCTACAATAAATACTTGTATAATTAGTATAATCAATATAAGTTCATGTAATAGAATTAAGTATGTAAGAATGAACCGCAGTGCATTTGCAGGTGGTTCATTAAAGTATATACTTACTTACCTGGATATCACCATATAAAAAGAATGGTATAATCATAAGAATGAGACAATCATTGATAAATCAACATTTCTTAAAGTTTGTTTAGTGGAATCGTAGGATTCCGTAGGGGAGAAAAGACCAGAGATTTACGAAGAAATTGGATAGAACTGTTACTTCAATGTGTTACTGCACCGAATCAGATACTGAGGTGAAAACAAATCATTCGTTTAACTGTTACAAATTAGTCCTACACTGATCTACCCACAGCTCAGCACTACATAACCCAGAATATGCTTTGCTTAGGTCTGAGTTCCGTCAGACAATTTTAAGTCGATAGCCAAAAAGATTGTGAAGAAGTGGCTGATATTGTTGCAATAATAACCACCAACACCACTACACCTCACAATCATCCAGTTTAAATCTTCAAGTATGCGGTATTGGGGATCAAACTCTATTTACCTATCACCTTGCATCATCTCATATATGCACGACAATGAACAGACTGAAAACAAGAAATGCAGTAGCATAATACCTGAGCACCTTCCTTTCTGTCCCATCCTGCACAAATTATTCCAGCCGACATCTGATCACGATAATTGTAGCAAAGGTCCTGGAATATTTTTGCAGCAGTCTTCACAAGGGGTTCCTCTCCAATTTCCATCCTACCAAAACAGACAACAGCATACAGCCGCTTAAATTCTAAATAGCCATGTTCCCCTCTTCGTCATTCTGTAATCAAATGCACATTTATTCATCGGCCAAGTCAAAGCATAAATGATATAATTCAGTCAGTGCAGTAAAATCTCCAGACAATTTGGATGAACCTGAGATTTGAGGACTGAAAATAGTGGCTGACGCAATTAATCAGAGAACAGCTTAAGCTCTGTAAACTGTTGTTTCTGACAGCACCAAATGTTGCTTCTTTCAACACTCATGTTCACAATCTGAGTAGTAAGCAAATCTTAAACAGTCAACAATATTAAGTAGAAGTGTTCGGTGGGCAAGCTGTTCAACCTGATCTTTGGGACAGTCATAGGGCTAAACAGTGGCAGTGGAATTTGGGTGAAAAGACTTAAAATTATCTGCAATTTTTGATTGGCATGATAGAAGAACTGAAGCCATGCATCTTCAGGTAAAGCATCCTCTCTGGAAACTACTGCAGCACCGTGTCAAGTTTTAAAATTCCATAGAGTGGAAAAGGTCATCACACCTGACAGATCAATCTGTATAGTCAACATTTAATAATAACTAAAAACAAGAAATATCAAAGCTCTACGGCTAAGCAAAAGAACTTCTTACAGATGGCTCCAAGAACAGTAATTGTAAACCGAGCAAGAGACTCACTGATGAACGCTCAGATGGTAGGCAACAATGTCAGCAATCGCCTGAGTGTCAGCGGCAGAACCAGATCGACAGCAGTAGATCTTGTCCGTTACACGAGTCAACTTGTCAGTAACACGATTTGCAACATATGCCCTGCATTACCAAAATATCATCGTACTTGTCACCTAGTCCTAAAATTATGTGAACTATGTAGTAGTTTTTGCACCTTCTGTAGCATCAATATAAACCTCCTTCAGTATATAGTCAACTGTTTCCAACAACTTTCTATCCCACATCCAATAAATACCATGCAATAATAAGTGAAATATGTGAACTTATTACTTAACACCAAAAAGACCTTCAACCAAACTTAACCATTACAAATACAATATTGTACAATGTACATACTTAAAAATAAGGAAAAATTTCGGATTTTATTTTATAAAACTTGATGTTGGACTACAACCTATAACTTAGATCAAAATTTCAAGAGCTTCCACAACGAGTTACTACACAAATGTGTCCGCCAATAAAGTCAGTTTACTTCATAGCTACGTCAATAAATAATTTCTTACTAGATGTAAGTGCAGTCATAACTGCTCTATAAAACATAAATAAAAATAATCTATTCGATAAAAATTCATTTGGCAAAGATATTGAAAGTTCGACTAAAATTTGGGTGGACTCCCAGAAGATGAAGAGAGCCATAATCAAGAATAACTCCGACTGGTATGCAAGTCAGTGCATATATCCAAAACAGATTCGCATTGTTTAGTTTGTTCACAGTTAGTTTAAGGTTCATTTAGTCAGCATGCCATAAGCAACTTTAGGGAAAATCATAGTTACGATTCTGAGCAATCATATCTGGACCTGTAGGAAACAATCACCTGCTGATTAGGAGACCCGACTCAGTGTGCACTGCATAACTACTTCTGCATGCAGTTCTTCAACTTGTCATGAATTGTATCTCACATTTTTATTCATTAAAAAGAAGAAGTGTAATTTACCCTGTAGTTGTTCTTGAATCTGCTCCAAGTACAACACCATCCTTATACTGAACAGCCATGATAGTTGTCTAAAATACGCCAATATCAGTTAAACTAAGTCGAATCT
>OX243813.1:41663352-41715852 GCA_945859605.1 Lumbricus rubellus | reverse complement strand
ATATATATATATATATTAGGGCTGTTGTTCGATTAAAATTTTTAATCGAAATTAATCGCGCGATTAATTTTTTTAATCGCAATTAACTGCGAATTAATCGCAATACATTTCCGTCAAATATATTAATCTTACTATTTTATAAGGACCTCTGAAGCATAAAATTTTAATGACAGAATGCATTCTTTCTATTGCAAACATATTCAATAACCTTTGGCTTAGGAATATTGAAATCTGCATTTAGTTTATTGAACAGTTTTGTATGACAGACAGAATTGAAACACTGTTCAAGTCAGTCAACTGCTCAAAATCCGTTATTTTTTCTTTGAGCTACCTTTAATTAAAATGACATAGGCCTAAATGTGAAATTAGACAGCCGTTTTCTGAATATCAAGATTAATTATTTATTCAGCCAATTGTATAGGCAGGCCAGTTTATTTACATTGTTCGGTTCAAGGGATGTTCTTATTAATTAACAATAGGCTATAGCCTCTGTCTAGGTCTAGCTATTGAACCTCATTATTTAGTCAAAAATTTTCACAAGAGGTTGCGGTTCTTGCCAAACCTCGTTACAGTTGTCCTTCTGTAGGCTAAACATTTATGATTTGAAACCTGAAACCCATTGGTCTTGCCATCTCATGGAGTTCAGCCGACGTAGTCTGACGTCTGACGGGGTGAGGAAAGAGGAAACAACCTTAATGGACAATGCGATGCGGCCGATGTCGACGACTCATCGTTAGCGTTAAATGCATGTTTTGGTTCGCATGCAGGCAGTAATTAAGCAAAGAATTGCTACAATAATAGGCTACTCAATTTGTTTTGAATATCTGCCAAAGAATGTATCACTAGTTTTAAGTATGAACCTTCCGTTTGAAACGAGTTTTTCTGCATCTGATTCAATTTTAATTGGATCTAATTAACGCGAACAATTAATGCGTTAAAATTTTTAATCGCAAAATATTTTAACGCGTTAATCGCACGCGTTAACGCGATTAAATCAACAGCCCTAATATATATATATATATATATGTGTGTGTGTGTGTGTGTGTGTGTGTGCGCGCGTGTGTGCGTGCGCGCGCGTGTGTGTTTGTGTGTGTGTGGGGGGAGTCCACCTATAGATTCTAATGGGGGGAGATTGGGATGAGTATAGTTGAAGCTGGTCTTGTAGTCGAAGGGTCCTTCCGAGATGCCTTGCCTCGTGGAAACGATCTGTCAAGAACGGAAGAGACGAGGGAAGATGCGAGGGAAGATGCGAGTGAAGAGGCGAGGCAGTGGCCATTCGACGATGCAAGACGCTGTTCGACGATGAAGACACGTGACATCGACTACGAAGGTCGTCGAGGTAAGGAAATAAGAACTAATTAAGAACTAATTAAGAACTAAGATCTGTTCTAAGTTCTAATATAGTCTCCTCTGTTCCGTTTGTGTTTTGCTTTCCTCACCGCTCCGATTACATGCACGAAACCTATATATCCATCAGGGATGGGCACGAGTATAGGCCTATTTAAGTTACCAATTGATTAGCGCCTCAGATTAATAATAATTATGTACATGCTCGAAGTTGCGAGATAATTAATTAATTCATTATAGGCTAATTCATTAATTAAACGAATATGTACGTTGTACACATGGGCGCCCGCAGAAATTTTTGCAGGGGGGGGCAAATTTTTTTCGATGGTCACAGTTACCATAAATGTTTTAGTAACAAGAGCTTGAAAATGCAAAGCTGGAAATTAAGAGTACGAGTATTTCTCAATGAGGTTTCTTAATGCAAAAATTTTTCAGTTTCATTTTGTGTATCAGCTTTAATATGAATAATTTATTTAGTGCGAAGAAAAAAAAATTAAAAAATAAAAAGTAGATGTTAAATGTGGGTTCCTGAAGCGGCACTGTAATATTATAGCCTAAGTCCATTGAATGAATAAGTGAGCAAAAAATAGGTGTCAGTTTTCAAGGTCCTAGTGTTCCTCTAGCTACTTCTATTGATAGCCTACTTAACTGTGTGCAGTTGTGAAAGGTTGCATGACAGCAAGATTCCAATCAAGTAGGCCATAATCGATAGAAAAATATTATTTGCAAGGGCGCCTGCCGAAGGGTTAACAGCCAATGGTCACTGTTTCAGCTTTTAACAAGATGTTGATTATGCAAGGCAGAAAATTAAGAGCATGTTTATATCTACAGAGATTTCTAAACATAGGTTTCTGACTTTCACTGGGTGTATCATTTGTATCATTAGTGCTTTAATGCGAAGAAATTTGTTAAAAACCTAAAAGTAGCAGTTAAAAAAATAAATTTCCATTTTCCAGGGGGGGGCAAGTGCCCCCCCTTGCCCCTATGTGCGGGCGCCCATGGTTGTACATTGTATAGATATAGCGCTTCTTCATGGGGAGTATACACAGTCCACTGCAGTCTGCAGAGGCACTCGCAACCTCAGCGCGGTAAAATAAAACTGTCTAAAGATGAGAGAGGATCGAACACCTGAGAGGCTGAGATGAGCTGTTCTAGAAAGGGAGCAGAGCGTCAAGGGGAAGCCATTCGAAGTCGAGAACAGGGCTGTAACTGAGGGTAAGCTATTCCGGGGATACCGGTACAGCGTGAGCTCACGTCACATAAATCATTGCATGTGTGTGTAGTATATAAGCCTATGCGCTGAAAAATGACCTGCAGACACGAATAAGCAACTGTAACTGGTATCACCAGTGTTAGAATTGTGGAAAAATAACTGGGGGTGGGGGAGTTTGGACTTTGGACCATTATAAACTTGGAATTGGGGTGTGAAAAACAGTCTTTACTATATATGGGTCTGTAAGAAAGACGAGGGTTGAAACCCCAGCAAATTTCTCACCATGGGTATGACCTCTAATTGTGCAAGTAGGCCTACTGCCATGGCCGAGGTTCCTATCACCGAGGAGACACGGTTCTGCATAGTGGAGGTAAGCGTATAGCCTAGGCTACGAGCAAAAGGTATGAATATGTTGTTTTGCCAAATTCATTCTATGTTCTTTAAAAATTGTTAGAGGATGGTAGATGAGAGGAGAGGAGAGGAGCAGCGAATATTGGTTATTTATTAGAAATTACGTATTAATTCTATTTATTTTAAATTTTCGGTTCTTAAATTATCTGTTTTTCTCTTGAATCAGCTGCGGTCGATATGTCGCTCATCCAACATCGCTTCTGTGGCCTCAATCGATTCACGAAAGTCCGAGACTCCGATGACGTAGTTGTTTCCACACCAGCCGCTGGAGGCGCCAGCTCTTCCGCCCTCGACGATGATTGGCTGAAGGAATTTCGTCAATATATCGGCCATGTTTACCCTCTGTATGCGGAAGAAAAAGATGGAGAGAATGAGATACGAAAGAGAACGAGTGCCAAGGAGTTGGATAGAAAAGAGAAATCTGAGATGGAAGAAGAGGAGAAGGGAGGTGAGGTGGAGGAGGAGCTCCCGAAGGTCAGTCGGATTGTTGGAGGACATAAGACGGAGGAAGGGGAGTGGCCTTGGCTGGCAGCGATTGGAACGAAGGTCAGAGGTCCTCAATGTGGTGGATCGCTGATCGGAGACAGATGGATTCTGACAGCAGCTCACTGTTTCAAGGACGAGTACGTCGTGTAATCTATATATCAGTCTGTCATTCGCTCATTCATTCGTTCGTTCGTTCGTTCATTCATTCGTTCATTCATTCATTCATTCATTCGCTCATTCATTCGTTCGTTCGTTCGTTCATTCATTCGTTCGTTCGTTCATTCATTCATTCGCTCATTCATTCATTCATTCATTCGTTCGTTCATTCATTCGTTCATTCATTCATTCATTCATTCGCTCATTCATTCGTTCGTTCGTTCGTTCATTCATTCATTCGTTTGTTCGTTCATTCATTCGTTCATTCATTCATTCATTCATTCGTTCGTTCGTTCGTTCGTTCATTCATTCGTTTGTTCATTCATTCGTTCGTTCGTTCGTTCGTTCATTCATTCATTCGTTTGTTCGTTCGTTCGTTCGTTCATTCATTCGCTCATTCATTCATTCATTCGCTCATTCATTCATTCGTTCATTCGTTCGTTCGTTCGTTCGTTCATTCGTTCGTTCGTTCATTCGCTCATTCATTCGTTCATTCATTCATTCATTCGTTCGTTCATGCGCTCATTCATTCGTTCGTTCATATGGATTTGACTCAATTTCAAATAAACGAATCAAAATCATTCTAATCATGAATGCAAGAAAGGACCAATCAATAAACCATGCAATCAATCATAAACTATCAATCAACCAATCAGCCAACCAACATACTATCAAAATCACGAAAACACGTTTTGGCAAGTCAACTAAAGTCCTTCAATCGATGATGATTATTATGTTTATTTATTAAATGGTTTGTTGTGTGATATTTAATTTTATAATAACATTATTATTGTTATACGTCCATTTGATGAGCAGAGAGGATCCCTGTGAGTACAACGTCCGACTCGGTTCGACCAACTGGATCTCAGACACATCCGGGAACTCGGCCGACATCACACCAGACGCCATCTATCGACATCCGGGCTTCGGTTAGTTTCATCCAGAGACTCATCTATATACAGTCAGTCAGTCAGTCAGTCAGTCAGTCAGTCAGTCAGTCAGTCAGTCAGTCAGTCAGTCAGTCAGTCAGCCAGTCAGTCAGTCAGTCAGTCAGTCAGTCAGTCAGTCAGCCAGCCAGTCAGTCAGTCAGTCAGCCAGTCAGTCAGCCAGTCTGCCAGTCAGTCAGTCAGTCGATCAGTCAGTCAGTCAGTCGGTCAATCAGTCAGTCAGTCAGTCAGTCAGTCAGTCAGTCAGTCAGCCAGCCAGTCAGTCAGTCAGCCAGTCAGCCAGTCAGTCAGCCAGTCTGCCAGTCAGTCAGTCAGTCGATCAGTCAGTCAGTCAGTCCGTCATGCAGTCACTCAGTCAGACAGTCAGTCAGTCACTCAGTCAGTCAGTCATCAGTGAGTCAGTCATCGGTGAGTGAGTGAGTGAGTGAGTGAGTGAGTGAGTCAGTCAGTCAGTCAGTCAGTCAGTCAGCCAGTCAGTCAGTCAGTCAGTCAGTCAGTCAGAGCTTTCTAAAATTGCTACCAAGAGGATTTATTATAAATTTAGGCCTATAATTAAAACATCGAATTATAATTGACAATATGTGGATTGTCATTTTATATATTTTTTAAACTCAGCCACAGTGCCACACACCGTACAATCAAATCCTCGTGGGCCTATAGATAGCATAGAGCATAACCCGGACAAAGGACGTCAGATCATTTCAAATACAATTTATATTACCAGATATATACCTTCTACACAAAAGGACCGATAGGCCTACTGAAGGAGTTTGTGAAGCTGAAAACTTTCTGACATCCTTTTAAAAATAGTTTGAAGTGCTCTTTGTGAAACTATTTGGAATGATTTACCATGGTGCATGGAAAGATATGGTTATGCAGTTCCTAGAATTCATATGCAGAAGAAGTCCGGTGTGTAATGAACATAAACATTGCTTTAGAAGGCGTCAAGGCGACGAGTGCAACCAAGATGTTGGGCATCTCTCTGAGTTGGTTTCTTAATTGGAGAGGCGCCATAATAAATGTTTCGAAATGAATGACAAGATAAACAAAACAATCAAATCAGCGAGTATATATTGATTAAGTGTTTTGATCGAGTGTCGAATCAATTTTAAGCTGACGGATTCAATTATTTTTAAATTTAAAAAAAAATGTTGTTGATTTTCCGTCAGACGAAAAGACGTCTGTTAATGACGTCGCTCTGTTGCGACTGAGCGAGAAAATTGCGCTACAAAAAGACGGATTCATCAACGCCATCTGTCTGCCGGATGGGGAACGATCCGTGGAGAAGGGAAGAGTGTGCCTCGCCGCCGGTTGGGGACTACAGTGTAAGAACAGACTGGCCCTAGGCCCCTAGGTGAAAAAGGAGCTATAATAAAACGTTCCAATGCATTTTGAAATCGTGTCTGTCTCTCTATTGCTTTCTTTGTTTGCATGTGCCTGGCCTCTGTCTCTGTCTATGTTTGTGTGTGAATGTCTCTCTGTTTCTCTCTGTATCATACAGAGAGAAACAGAGAGACAAACAGAGACATACAGACTGCATGTCTCTGTTTGCTTGTCTCTCTGTCTCTGTCTGTCTCTCTGTTTGTCTGTCTCTCTCTCTCTCTTTCTTTCTCGCACTGTATCTCGATCTCTATGCCTGCCTGTCTGTCTTTTTCCGATTCTCTCTGCCCGTCTGTCTATCTCTTCAGTTTTGCTTATTAGTATTCATTAACTGGTTGTTGTTGTTGTTGTTGATGATGATGATGATGATGATGATGATGATGATGTTGGTGATGATGATGATGATGATGATGATGATGATGATGATGATGATGATGATGATGATGATGATGATGATGATGATGATGATGATGATGATGATGATGATGATGATGATGATGATGATGATGATGATGATGATGATGATGATGATGATGATGATGATGATGATGATGATGATGATGATGATGATGATGATGATGATGATGATGATGATGATGATGATGATGATGATGATGATGATGATGATGATGATGATGACGACGATGCTGCTGACGATAATGTCGATGACGATGACGATGACGATGATGATGATGATGATGATGATGATGATGATGATGATGATGATGACGACGACGACGACGACGATGATGATGATGATGATGATGATGATGATGATGATGATGATGCTGATGATGACGATGACGATGATGGTGTGAGGTTCAACCCTCCTAGTCTTTCTTAGACCCCCCCGGTCATCATTGCACAATACAAGTCCAGATAATTATTAACGTATGACCCACAGTTAGTTTCTACAGTTCCCACACTGCTATATATATATATATATATATATATATATATATATATATATATATATATATATATATATATATATATATGCTCTCTCTCTCTCTCTCTCTGACGAACCGTTTCAGATCAGAAATCTGCAAGCAAGGAATCGTACGAAGTCGATCTACCTGTCCTCACCTACGACGACAGATGTGGTAATTACGCCAATGGCACCATGAGACCAGGTATGTTCTGCGCAGGATACCTCGAGGGCGGAAAAGACACCTGCCAGGTAAGTCAATCAATCATCATACCATAAATCATTTATATTAATCGTTTATTATCTCACGTTATGCAATTTTAATTCATTTTTGCTCATTTAATTTATTTATCGCATTTGATATGGCATCACTCTTCAGGCTGACTACTCAGAAGCGCTTCCGACAACAGCACGGACACCATAACGGAGTTTCAACCCGAAATAGGATATTAAATGTTGTGTGCACGACTGCATTTTTTTTCTGAACGATCATAGGAGAGATCGTATTAATTAATTCGTTCATTCATTCATTCATTCATTTGCTCATTCATTCATTTGCTCATTCATTCATTTGTTCATTCATTCATTTGCTCATTCATTCATTTGTTCATTCATTCATTTGGTCATTCATTAATTTGCTCATTCATTTGTTCATTCATTCATTTGCTCATTCATTCATCCGTTCATTCATTCATTTGTTCATTCATTCATTTGCTCATTCATTCATTCATTTGCTCATTCATTCGTTCATTCGTTCATTCATTCATTCATTTGCTCATTCATTCATTTGTTCATTCATTCGTTCATTCATTCATTTGTTCATTCATTCATTCATTCATTCATTTGCTCATTCATTCATTTGTTCATTCATTCATTCATTCATTTGTTCATTCATTTGCTCATTCATTCATTTTTTCATTCATTTGTTGACCCACTCAACCACTAACCACTCACTCACTAACTAGCTCGCTCGCTCACTCACTCACCGCCCTCCTTCTTTATATCTAGACATGCCATGGGACAGGAAACACCAATGTACGGACAGTCTCTTCAGCGATGATTTCTTCCACCGCAGTAAATGCATGCAAATGATGCAATCATATTAAGGCTGTCTTCGGTTGCGTTGCTAGGGTGACAGCGGAGGACCAATTACGTACAAGAGGGACGGTCGATGGATTCAGCTCGGTATTACGTCATTCGGTTATGGATGCGCACAGCCGGGATATCCGGGTATCTATACGGACGTCGGTCGCTTTCTGCATTGGATAGGATCCGTCATCGAAAGAAACTCATAGCTCGAGCTTCTCATTATTATAATGTGATGGAACGAAACATGCACATGGGCGGATCCAGATGGGGCAATCCGGTCATGGCAGTGATGGCACCCCATGCGACATTTATACGTTGGCTGCGAGGGACGTGTTAACAGGTCCCAAATGGAGTCATTTAACATGCAGCAAATCAGCGGCCAACGTGTTTTTAAGGAGAACGTGGCCGCCATTTCTCATGCAGTTGTCGGTCCATCTGTCTGGAATAGTCTCCCGTTGGAGATGCGCCTGTTACCTAGGGTTTTACAGGCTCCATAAGACTTTTTGTTATTTCACCGTGCCTGGACTGGGAGCGCTCTGAGTAGATTTCTTTATATAGATTGTTGAAATGAATGAATGAGTGACTCACTGTTTCGTATGAAAGAAGGTATTGTCATAGCATGATATTCTATTTCTTCAGCAATTGAGGTTTTTAATCCATGTCCAACAGTTCATGCCATGTTGAATATACATTGTATTGGCCACACTTCCAGTTCGTAGTGCAAAAGCAGAAATAACTTCGAAAGTAGAGCCAACGTTGACTACTCTACATTACTCTCCAGAAAACACTGACAGAAGACCGACTTGACGCTTTATAGCCTACTGATGTTGCAGGCTCATCGTGAAATAATAGATTATATAACAAGTTATTTTATCACTGATGCTCAGTTAATCTAGGCTTCTGGGGCCCAAGATTTTTCCCCAGAAATGACATCTCCCCTGAAAACTTTGACAAAATAAACATTGTTTGTAGTTGCTGTTTAGAGTAGGCACTACACCAACTGCTATAATATTCCGCGGTATTATTGACTAGCCTACTACGATGATTATGATGTTATTATTTACTAATTATTATTATACCCTATTATGTGATACTACCATCCTATGATATGTATAAATTACAGTTAATATTTGTACACATATATATAGGCTATTTTTCAACTAGGCTAAATGATTTTTTCTTGTGATCTCTTTTAAATTTCAAGCTATCAAATTTCAGAACGTTTGTTCCTTGGACACTTAATTAGTATATAACAGCATCATTACTACACGGCTTCCTAATTTTGGTACCGGGTAGCTCGACAGTTCTTGCTTTGTTTGTGTACCATTTATCAGTGGCGTAGCTACCATGTGTGCAATGCGTGCAAAGCACACGGGCCCACGACCTCCAGGGGCCCACAAAGATTGCTAAATATTTTTTTATATTATTAATCGAACCTAATTAGTAAATCTCATTATTTTGTGACAAATGTAGTTTTTGTGAACACACTTAGGCCTATACATTACTTCTTTACTTTTCTGATGCAGTGACGCCTGTCAACCGCCGTGCTGTTGACAGGAAAAATTGTAGGCTCTACTGAACTCCTTTTAACTTGTGCTTTCGTCTCGAGTCATGAAAGAAAAGGTCTAACATAGTTTTAAGTTGGGAACAAGAAACGAATCATGTATCATGTAGCATATGATTTTTATTTCACTGATTCGCTTTACTATGCAAGTGGCATGAGTGCGCCTATAATTATGGCCCTACATGTATATGCAGCCTTGAAGTGTGGCAGGACGGTCATGGACGGCGGCCTGGCACTTATTTTCAAATCTCTATGCCGTCCTGCCACCTATTTGGCAGGGACGCCTGAAAATGTAAGGGGCGTCCTGGCACTTCTTTTGGAAAAGTAAGGAACGTCCAGGCACTTCTTTTTTACACCTTTAACACTGACCTCGGGATAATTTTTTATCGATCTATCACGACAACAAAGCTCGTTTTGGTTCTACAATTCGTGTAAATTTCCATTGCAGTAGGCCTAGCTAGCTAAGCTACGTTAACGGATTGTATTATCGTGCATTATAAACCGTAAACACACAGATGGAATTTGGAATGTTGATAGATAATTCCTTGGTTCTTCGCATCATTGTCTTCAGCGTTAATCGGATATGACCCAGATTCGCTTGTAACTTAACCTACGCAGACGTACATCGTCCTGCAGATTATAATTTTATGCTCAATTAGGCTAAGTGACCACTTTTAGCAGGTTTCATTATGCAAAGAGTTGCCTATGATCATTATCATGTCAGAAGGCCTATATTAGGTTATAGGCCTATAGATCGATGTAGAACTTGTTCATAAAAGTGGCCTCATCCAAGACAGCCAACATTTTCATATTTCTTTATTAAATTAAAATTGGTCAACTACTGCAGGGTCATCACTAGGCTATGTGTAGGTATACCTAATGAGGTTAATATCAGTTCTGTCAAACTTTTATTAAATGCATTTTAAACCATATTTCAATTAAGCCCCAGTCAAAGGAGGCCTATGAGGTGAATAGACGAACAGCCACCCGATAATTACAACAAGGCATAGGCTATAGGCCTATATCTAACCGTCTTGATGTGAGGTGGTCGATTTTTTAGATTGGTCGACCTGCAACGTGGAGAGTAGCTACGGGTTAATTCGATCCCCGTCCGAGGAGCTAGCTTCTAACTATAGGCTATAATAGGGCGCGGGGGTATAGTGGGTGTGTTCGTTGCCTTGCAGCCGCCAGCCGGAGGGTTGCAGGTTCGAATTAATCCACCTCAAGGCGCCGCGTAGGGACCCTGAGCAAGTCCGTCACGCCCAATATTGCTCATGCGCTTTGGCATGAAACTCCGATGCAGTGTCCGCGCTGCAGTCGGGAGTTACTCTGCGTATAGTGAGATTGAAGAGGCATTATAGGCTAACAAGTGCAAATAATATACAAACTATGGGAACGTTGAGCAATTAGTCATCAACTCACAACTGCTCTGCGATACAATAAAATTGCAGTTGCGATGCATGCCGAGGCGTGTGTGCACTTATGAGCTTTGTAAGGAGGGCGATATAAAATTGCCTAAATCAGTTTAAATACATGTAGGCTATTGTATTGAATGCCATTGTGCGCTATAGCCTAGATGCTGGAAGCGTTCAAATCTGCTCTGCCAGCTGGTTCTCTAGTAGGCCTTGTCCCTCTGGACAAATTTCCCTCATGGCCCACATTATTATTTCCACGGCTTCCACTGCGCATACGACCTGTCAGAAACTACAGGCCTAGATCAACCTACAGTCCTACACCCACATGCAGGCACAATATATATATATATATGCATAATGCATATATATGCATATTATATATAGATATGCAATTATGCATATATATATATATATATATATATATATATACATACGCATATGCGTGGTTCGTGTTCGGGGCAAACTGACTATTTAATGTGTTCTCAATTATCTGAGAAACTTGTACCTTGGCCTATACGGCGGGCAAACAAACTGGCCCTGTTTCAGAATCAGAATGAGAGGCACGTGTGCATGTAGGCCTAGGCTATGTAGATTATTGCTTTAAAGTTAATTTTCGCCTTTCGCGATCTGGATCATTTAGGACAGAGTTTCGGACATGGTTGCGCGCGGAGATTCCAATAATTGTTTAGAAAACTGAATACGAACAAAATATATTATATTTGAGAAATGAAAAAGGAACAATCAATACGAATTATTTATGAAGTAGACCACAAATGGAATTAGAAATTAAGGAATTGTGATAATTAAATAATTACCGATAATTAAATTCAAGAGCGCGGAACTGAATTAGGAATTTTTATAAGTAGAATATCACTGGAACTTAGATTTCTATCTGGATTTTAAAAATCCATTATTATGCACTAACTAACTCATTGCAGTCCACCATCGTCTTTGCTTCGCTTAAGCAACACATACATGACACCGGTGCTATTGAAGTCATCACATGAGATTTGTCTCCTATAGCCTATATACTGAATCCCATGCATCATCTTTTATTTGCCCACCGTGTACGAGTGTACCCAGAGGCAACGGCATCCGCTGGTAGGCACCACATGCAGCTAGTGATGGGAATCTCATTCTCTTGTTCAGATTTATTACCACGGCACCAAGGTCAAATCGGCAGCCCCACAATAAACAGGAAACAAGTCGCAGACCTCCCCTCGTGTTTATCTGTACTACTACAAGACTGTGTTCATCTCCATATATATATATATATTATAATGTATATATATATATATCTTCTTTATCATCACACATATAGACCCACATGCATAATATGGGCCTATATATATAGGCTATCCCTATAATACATGTATATATAAATTATATAAATTATATATATATATATATGTTATGTATTCACACGCATATAATATATATATATATATATGATATTATATTTATGTGATGCGTGGTGTTACTGGTGTATCTCATAGCCTATTAGAACTGCATGCACCAGAGATTGATGTTGGAGATAATAATTGATAGAACTATTATAATAGACTGGATAGAGTCAGTTGATCGTTCAAGTGTAATAGTAATAGTGTTTTGTTAGTAGATGACCTGACGCTCGAGATCATCATCATTGTCGTCGTTTAAAGCAGAAACTGCATCATCATCATCGGTTTGTTGCGCTGAACTTTATTATTTGACCTTTCACCAAGTCAACAACATTCTACGATAACAGAGACCAAACGACGAAAGAGCGCATCATCATCATCATCGTATACAACATCAGCAGACGACAGTAACTTGCCCCATCACTTGCACAGATTTTTCAACTTCATAAGAAATCGAAGTGTGCTCTTTAATCTCGACGCCGCACTTAAGGAAACTATCGTCGGAATGAAACAGGTGTTCGGTGTTGTAATGGTGGCTGCCATGATGTTTTCTATGGCTGGCTCTCTACCTCGCAATTACGAAGGAAGAGATTGCGATCCTTACGCATACTGTAAGTATAGGCTATAGCCATTAGATGGGCTTCTGCACACAGCCACAGTCGTATACAATAGCACTACTAATTTTATAATAGCTCACTACAGCCACCAATGCCCGTGCACCATATATGGCCTTAGGCATAATTTCTTCAAGTGAAAAATAAGACGAAAGACTATGGAGTTGCAGCTGCATAGTGGGAATTTTGAAGTTCTGTAATGCAACGTAGGCTAATTCTAAATGGAATGTAGCCTAAATCTCCGAAAATTCTCCACTTAGTCTCAAAGGTCGCGTTAGGGAGATCAGGCTTGCTCGCCTGCAGAGATTAGCTTATGAAATCTAGGCTACATGTAACAGCTCGTTTGTGTGGTCAATATCAGCGCCACTTAAGGTCAGAGGGGTAAAATCGAAGAGACGCCATGGTTAATTGCTACATGTACGTTCCATGCATGCACTGTTTGTTTCATAACCATCTCACATTCTAAGGGCTGGCTACGCCCCTGCATGGCAATAAACACACTTTGTTGAATGTTCACGTGCATTAATTAATATCACTCTAAAGATAAAAATGAATAAAGTAAACATACTAATTTGCCTGTAAAGTTTATAAACGTAAATGCTTTAAGCAGACGTCCAAGATAAGACGAGGTGCATGGACAATGAAGATCATGTAGGCCTTCTAATCTTAATCCACCACGTCAGCGTCCTTCAGCAATCACCTATACAGACCACAATTAATCTTCGTTAATTTTCCAGGTGACGGACACAATTTTCCGGCTGAAGTGATGCTGACTGCTCGAGCAATCAAGTGCGACCAAGCACCGACACCACGTGATCGCTGCTGTCTTCCGCAGGCCAAGCACTTCGTCTGCTACAACATCATGTAAGCAAAACGAAAGCACTGCAGACTCCTTTAGCCTATACTCCGTTTCATTGATTATTGTCATCGACGTATAACTATAACATTTTCTAGACAGAATCCTCTATACAAGGCCACACAGAAATAATTAAATATTAGACATTAGGCCCTATAGGCTGAAATTATTCCAGATCGGGATGGAGTTTGCAGTGCCATATTTAGGCTACGTCATTGCCAGTTGGGTCATCCATATCCAATGACATCCCTAGATGCATGTATGACCTAGATTGTCCACGTCATCGTCGAATTGCGTCCATAAACAGGACTCTTCGAAGTGTCAAAGAGTCGACTTGAGAGCCATTAAATTTTCTGGGCCGCTGATGATGTTTTTCTGGCCCGCGGTGTCTTGCTTAAAAACTCCACAACAATAATTATAAGAGAATAAAAAAAATCGTCATTTTTAGTTGTGTAGGCTTAATGAGTTTCATGTGATGTTCATAACTGATGACGCCAATTAGAAACAGCTTCATAACATTGTGATGATGATGATGTTGATGACGACGACGACGACCATACCGACGACGACAATGATGATGATGATGATGATGATGATGATGATGATGATGATGATGATGATGATGATGATGATGATGATGATGATGATGATGATGATGATGATGATGATGATGATGATGATGATGATGATGATGATGATGATGATGATGATGATGATGATGATGATGATGATGATGATGATGATGATGATGATGATGATGATGATGATGATGATGATGATGATGATGATGATGATGATGATGATGATGATGATGATGATGATGATGATGATGATGATGATGATGATGATGATGATGATGATGAGTGGCCAAATCAGTATTGAACAGTGCCTATAAAATTATAGGCTAATCATACCAACCAATCTCACCAATCGAACATAATTGCCAGTAGAACAGGTTGTGCACGACTGCTGCATGATTGTAGGCCTAGGCCTATATGTATACGTTCTGAACTAATTCTGTTGTTAAATTATACGTTCTGAACGACGTGTAATTTTGATGTTAGGGTCGACGGTCAGAATCTGAACTACGACACAACTAACTACGCGAGGACGACTGACTTCACGGGACTCTGTGACGCCATGGCCAGACAAAGAGGAAAGACGACCGGAAAATACAGCAGCGTCAGTAGAATACAGTCACAAAATAATAGCCTATATATGCGTTTATCCCAAGATTCTTTTATAAATCTATTTATTAGTGTGTTAATTAATCAATTATCGCAATTTTTATTTTATTTCTTGTAAAATTATTTTCACCTCAATTAAGTTAGCAACTTTGAGTTTCTGCAAGATTGTTTTTCTCAATAAAATAAATATGGGCCTATAACCAGGGCCGGATTAAGCAATGTGGGGGCCCTGTTCGGGAATTTGTTGAGAAAGTTTTTCGTGAAAATTTTTCGTTAAAATCATACCATTTTATCCGCCCAAAAAGTTGATGACTTTTTAAAAAAAATTTTTAGTCATCTGGCCAAAATTTTCGCGAAAATCTGACCATTTTATCCGCCAAAAAGTTGATGACTTTTTTTAGTCATCTGGCGAAATTTTCGGGAAAATAGTCGTTTCGTCGAAATTTCCTCAATTTTTTTCTCACATTTGTGGGGGCCCCCCTAAAGTGTGGAAAGTTTGGGGCCCCTGTTCGGCCGAACATGTTGAACATGCCTTAATTCGGCCATGCCTATAACCTAATATTCTACATGAAATCTCTTTTTTTTCTCTAACTGAATGAGCAATTGCTGCAATTTAGGATTTCAAAGAAATTGTCTTTGATTTCGGTGGGCAATATCTCCCTCCCCAAAATATTTTCCAGAGTCTACGTCTATGGGTAAGCTTACACTGACCGTGTAACGGTAGGCCTATAGGCTATAGGCCTATAGGTTAGGCCTATATTTGGCTGTAGGAAGATCAGATGGCGCCCTCGTATGCCGCGGCTAAGAAAATGAAGTTGCTAACATTTCGAACCATGACTGCCTCAAGGCTAGATCTGGTGGAGATTTTCTCAAGAGTTAGAGTGAAGTTTAAAAAAAATTGCCGTTCTGTTTTCTTAGGCCATCATGGAAGGCCGTGGAGGCCACCTGGTCTGGCGATATGGAGTGTGGACAGAAGTGGAGGCTGGCGCTCAACACATCAAGAACCTCGCCTGTGAAATTGTCGATTAGCAGACGAAATGAGTTTCGATGGACAGCGCCTCAGTTGACTTCTCTCTATTTTATCACAGCTCCAATTAAGGGCATGCACGTTGCTGTATAGTATAGCCAACACTTATTTGTCAACCACCGAATGGCATTAGACTATATACTTATAATCACAAGTCAATCATTATGTATTTGAAACAGACGCATCTACCGAAAAACTAGGCCTAGGCCCTAGGCCTATGGCAGATTTAGCTGAAAAGCCTACTGTGAACTACATGTACATTCGGTTGCATTTGCATTTTCTAATCATTTTATTTTAAGTAGACCTGCTCGTATCAAAGAACTGTTAATAATTGTTTGCCTGTAACTGAAAACTGGAACTGGTGTTATTATGAGTTGCCGAAGTTTAAAACATTTGTTTTATAGCTGGTATTTATATTGATTAGACCTACGCATGCGTCTGTCACACATCCGCTACGGCATGTTGCAATAACGGCCTATAAGCCTATCGGCACTCTCGGACGTGCAGTACTAGTATTGTTGACGAGCACCGACTCCGTTTGGCATCGGCTCTTCTACCAAAGCTATCGTAGTCACGGTTGCGGGGACGGCGAGATTGGCGACAATCGATGGCGAGGTGACCAACTCGACCACAGCTGAAGCATTCGCAGCCCGTCTCGAGTTCCTCTAGCGTTGGTGAATCCGGGGCGAAGGATTTGACCCGGCTTGCCGTTTATTCATCATAAGCCTCGCAGCCCCGGAAAAACTAATTGAACGTGCACTCCCATTGCCATCTCAGAAGCTCTTCCTACTGTCAGCAACCAGTCCATCTGCGACTTAGGCTGTGCACTTAGGGTGGCTTTTTGAATCCCCCATATGGTTGTCAGTCTAATCCATCCAGTATCCTATGACAGCTGCTGATAGGCTTTAAGATGTTATGCCGTGCAGTGAATTTCGTCCAGTCTTCAACTTTCGCTTGTGTACTTGGAGTGATAGCTTCTTAGCCCGCTGGCCTACAAGAAGGCACCTCTGGGATGTTTGACTGAATACGTGAATTTTAAGTAAAGATGCTGTATGTTAGGTTTCCGTAACTAACTAATATAAATTATCGTTCATTTTTCATTCATCACATTTGTTGTACCCCTAAAAAATTCACAGTGCAGTACAAATAATTATGTTTCAGGGATACAAAGAGAAAACCAGATGGATCAAAAACCCGCTAATCAGGGACAGCTATTTGATACAAATTGGTCTGAAATGATGAGTGATCCACATATAATAATCTTCAGACACCATATTGCAACTGCATAAATAAAGAACTAGGAAAAAATTCAACTAAGAACTATAAGCCTAATTAACTCAAACATCCATGCAAACCTTTACAGTCATATAGTTGAATTTTATTAATAGCGGGGTAAGTTATTCCAGAGAGAAGGTATGAAGCATTTAATTGAAAGTATCAATTTTGCTGTTGTGACAGAATATGCAATGCTATATATTAATAATTAATGCAATAACTTAGTTGTGCAATTAATGTTAAAGAATGACTAAAAAACAATCTCATAATTCATGTATTTTTTTTATTGAATTACACATTTATAATGCATAATTTATATTTCTGCCACATATTACCTGCACTACAAAAGTCCCTCCTACACCATGAACTGTGCAGCATTGGAATAATCTGTGGAATTCTTTCTGGAATATACAGTAACATATTCTATAAGTGAACTCGCGACAACATGGAAAAGATCTACAAACGCTGAGCATCTTGTTTTTACAAAACCTCCAAACACCATTGTCACAGTCTTTCCATCATGTAATGTGTCATGCTTCTACTCAGAATTTAGAAAAAAGTAAATTACAATACCTATGCACTGTACAATGTGTACACATAATGACATCATGATTTGAATGAGTGTCTTATAGAGTGGTTGCATTCACATACCACATTTTAAACACCACAACTTAGTCAATAGTAATGCACACCGACTATGTAAAAGTACTAATATACAGACCAAGAAACCTATACACATAAGATCACCATATCTTGTCTAATAAATGCCAACTGTTTTATAGCTATGAACATTGTAAGAAGTTAATAAATAACACTACGCTGGGTGCGGAATGGCTGAAGAATAAATTCTGAACACGAGATTGTCATTTCAGACCATTTAAGAAGGCCAACAGCAAATTTATTACACAGGTTAGCAATTATGCAATTGCATAGGTAACCAAACAATTTGGCACATTATGATTCAACGCCAAAAATTTTGTGCAGCAACATTCAGAGGCAATTAAGTTCTATCGAAATATTTTACTTTAGAACGGTAAAGCTCACTTCAGAATTACAGAACAAACAAGATCTTGGATGACTGACGATAAAAAATCATTGTGGATACAGCATCTCCAATGCAAAAGAAATACCAGGATTAGATGAATGCTTTCAGAATGCGGGCTATAATTACATGACATTATCTAATTTATAAATGTGGAATTAGATGATGAAATCATAAATTAACATATTGACTTTAAACAGTCCTTTAAGCATAATAATAGCAACTTATTGCCAATAAACCTGGAAACTGCTCTTACAGGCAGTTATTGTCAAATACACGCACAACTAATTGAATTAAAGCAACTTATAAGATGCTCTACAACCGTGCTCTCATTTGTAATTTCAAATCAATAGGAAAAGACATTCATTTGTTACTGTTCCGAATAATTGTCTTGTGCCAAATTGTCATGAAACCATATTTCAGTTAGCATTGCCGAATAAAAACATGTTTCTGACACATACTGTTAAGAGCATTTGACAGACAATCATGCACACTATTAAAGCAAAATCATGTGCTAAAAAATCTGGGTAACTGCTTCTGTAATAAAGGAATCGACCGGTTTTGACCAAGTATGAGATTGTGCTCAAGCAACATCTTCAAGAAAAGAATCACGTAATCCAATGTCATTGTCATATAGATCTACAGGCTTTCTGCATTGGACTCCTGCAGCATGGAGCATCCACTTCCTTATACCTGCAGGTACTCCGCTCAGTCCCACATCAGGTGTCCAGCTGCAATAACTCTAAGTTACTCACATACTATTACGCAGTGTTTTTTGGCTGCTGGTCTAATTCCTAAAGATCATGCCATTACTAACCTAAAGACTGGGAACACTGGAGTAGATTACCTAGAAAAGTGCTACATAAAAACTTCTTAATAATAATAATAAAAATAATAATTCAAAAAAAGGTTGGAAATACAAACTCGACATTTGGACATAACCAGTAATACAATATTTTGTCATAATTTTAAGCAACTGTATGAAGAGCTGACCCCTTGAAGAGGTGCCATACAAATGCACTTAATGAGGGAAAGAATGAATGAATATGGCAAATGCAAAATTTTTCTTGCATGGCTACTTGAACAAAAATCGGCAGCTCAACCAATTTCTGCTTTCATCTTGTTGCCCTTCGTTGCTCCTCAAAGATCTCAACCTCTTGCTGGAAATGGAGTGTGGACCTGAACTTAAACCATATACTTCTGTTATCCACCTGGTTCTGTCTGCCTTGAATATCAACTCTTTCCAGGTGAAAGTGTTCTCTCAAGCCTCCTTCGTTGGGCCTGTTTTGGCCGGTAGCGTTCAACTAATGGCGGTCGTCCATCACTTACTTCTACAGGACGATATTTGGAAAAGACTGTTTTTGAGCTAGGAGGGAGAGATTTCTCCTGGTAGAAAATAGATCGAGTGGGGATGTAAGTATTATCGAAGAAAAACATCTGTCCAAGTACAACATTAAACGCTGATGTATCGTAGCGGTGACAGCCCGCGTAAGTGTAGTGAGGACGACGTGAAAGGTCACAACCATCAGCTTGTGATCCGTAAGGAGAAATGCAGTCTGGGTCTAAGGCACAGTGCACCCAGGGCATCATCAGCTTGAAGTGGAGACGGTACGTGTTGCAATAGAGCGCCATTTCCGGTTCAACCATTCGGTGAAAGTGATACTGCGAGTGGTCGGCTCCAAGGTAGCGAAAGGTGCCGTAATGAGTGTATGTCGAGGTGGGGTAGTCCTGTGCTGACCAGGCCACCAGACCCAGACCTTCAGCCTGTGACTGTAGAGCTGTTAAGTCAGAGTCATTGAAACGCATCGTATGGTGACACCAGAAGACCACTCCAAACTCCTGAAGTGTCTCCTACACAGAACAGGAACATGTAAAAAAGTAGTTTAACATCATCTTCAGAACTACCGTATTTAAAAAGATTTCTGTATCAATAGAGTCCAAGGCCAACAAGATTTGTCGTGTGGTCCTGGATGAGGTCGAACATCCAGACACGCCCAATTAAATTATTTCACCTGGAAGGCATCATTAAAAGTTGGCTTCCCTGCTGAAAAGAAGAAAGCGAGACTTGTCAAGTCTGATAAAGGACTGGGTCAACCATTCGGCAAATGCTCATTAATTAGCAAATTACCATCAACACATTAATTAACAACAAGCTACGTTGGTTTCACAGTCGTTTTTAATACTCTCATCATTATTATTTAAGTGTTAAGCCACACGTGCATGTGAATCCTCTGCTTCTCTATAATATTATAGTATAAAAACAGGCTGACAACACACTTTGTTCATTCTTAATTAGCATTGTCAGCATCCCTACGACGGCTGAGGAGTTTCCCTTGAATGGTGCTATATAAATGTCTGTTCACCAGATTCATTGCACTAAAATACCATAACGTTATGAAAAGTAAATTTTAAAAATATAGCTAACATATGAGTTTATAAAATTATGCTAGTACAGATATATCTCTAAAATATCCTTTATTGTAGAGGTGTCAAAACCTTATTAATTGTGGGCCATTGGCAATGTTTTTTCTAGCAAGAGGCGGGTAAGGGTGCAAAATGCATGTATGAGCAAATGGCGGTAGGGGTCTTGGTGGGAGCCCAGTAAGCTCATCCTCAGAATTTATTTGTAAATCAAAATCTTAATGGGGCATTTTTAACAGCATATGTTCAGTCAAATTTGGCTTTTTCTTATTTTTGTTTTCTTAATTTTGATACCATTATTGGTCAAAAACATAAACTTCAATAAGCCTTTTAATAGCCAAGAGTTACTGTATTCTAGTTTCAGGTTATTGCACACAAGGAATTAAAATCAAGCACAATTTGATATTTTAAAAAGCATGTGTCAAAAGCATAGCGAGCTTGCAATAATAAATATTTAACTAAAATGTGTGTTAACTTGCTTCACCAGTGTACCGACTGGTACATAAAGAAAAAGGAATACATATTTTAAAATAACAAACTCACAGACCAGACTTTCTAAATTATCACTCCAAAAGAGCTTTAACTTACATGGCATGTACAGAACAAACACAGGTTGCTAACATAAAACATACAAAATGAACACAGATACAAAAAACAAAATACAGCTGTGTCAGAAACATAATGTTTAGAGTTGACATACCTGGATCAGTAATGGCAGGTAAGTACCAAGAGATAGTTGCTGAACGTGGAGTGGATAGCGATCCCAATGGATGGATCTTACAAGGCACTGACAAGTGTGACGAACCTAAAATCAAAAGAAACGCTTCAATACCAGAAATTCTATCTATAGAACTAAACATATCAACTTCTCAAAGTGTATTTAAGCTCTAATGCTCTATGCAAGACTTGGAAGTCCATGGAAAATTAAATAGATTGAACCACTTTTCAGATAACTTTTTAGCAGACCTGTATCATATCAAAAAGGCCTTTTCTGAAAAAACCTGAAGATGCGCAAACAACAAGTAGAATTCCAGAATAAAATCCAATACATTGGAACTGGGTATGAGAACTTAATTATGAATTTAGACAATTGATCAGTTTACAAGAGCTCTATCAAAAAGGTTATTAGAAGTCTACTGACTTTTCTTTCAGTAAAATCGGCCTCCAGGGATAAATTCTCAACACAAAATGTGTCTAGCTTCTCAACTTATGGCTCACACTGAAAGAGCATCAAATAATAAATTCATTCATTCATTCGGACATTTATATAGCGCTCCTTCAAGTAAAAAAACTACTCAGAGGTGCTCCCGACTCCAGCGCGCATAAAAAGAACAGTTTTAAATAATCTAGATGATTTTGGTACAGTGTAAAGAATTGAATTTGGTTTCGCAGCATACCAAGTCGAGTTCTTCTTTCGTCAATCCAAGGTCATAAACGACCAACTTCTTCTGTGCAAAGTGCATTCGGAAACTGCCAAGGAATCGGTGGAAGCTACGAAGATCATCGGAGTGGATCGTCATCACAAAGACTGGAAGATCTTGACCGGTGTGGTGAGAATGCGGATAAAGGACTGGATCCGGAACAAATCCCAAAACATGTACAAGCGCTGCTTTCTCCTTCGCATTATAAAGTCCTTCAAGATGCAAGCGAGGCAGATCCAGTTGACTTCGACTGATAAGAACAGCCGTCAGACAGTACAACAGTCCGAGAAGCCAACAGATCGGAACAAAAGCTGACGCAATCGTGCGCAGGCGCCTGAACCATATCGGTATGCGGAAGAATCGCAAAAGTACCATTTCTAATTCCTCACAATCTACTTTGTGTCTGCGCATGTTAATAGCATGACAACTCGGTTCACCAGGACTATAATAAAACAGAACAGTAACATGTGTTATGTCAAGAATTCAGGCAACAACTAACATCTTTACAAGCCAACTATTTTGGCCTTTCACAAGAAACTAATTAAAAATAAAAATATGTCTACAGAGCCAAAACCTGCATTACAAAAAAAGAGTGTTGTTAAATACAGCAACTCATTCACCGAGTTAGGTGATTTTGACCAGAATAAATATTAATCATATTTAATAGATAATACTGTATGTGCATTGCTATGTTAAATATTTTGTTTTTGTTTCTGTTTTAATAAATCTGCGTGTTCCTAACAGAACAATCGAGAAAGTCATATTCTGTCTGATGGCCGTGCATGTATGTGCAACCAGGCTGAGTACAGAGAGCGACGACCAGAGCATGCTGAAATAAAAGTAAAGAGCTGGGGTCACGAGTGTCATTTAGAGTTGGGTCATGAGCCATGTAAGTTATTTGGGGTCAGGCTAAGCTTCATACGTGTCAGTTACGGTCAGGGCTTGCATCTTGAGGGTCAGTTAGGCTCAGGTTTGAGTCTGTCAGTGTCATTAAATTATAAACCTTCCACGCAGCATACCCAGAAACTATAGCCTTACATTTTACTTCGTTTTTCTATTAAAGAGTGATAAATGGTTATTTTCTAGAACGGCGCGGTAGCAAGTAAACATCATGGCGACCAAAGATCCGCTCATAATAGAGCGCGGTCACGTGACGAAAAAAAGCAGCCCAATCTTTTCGCGGCCTACGGTGATGATATGATATAATTATTCGCTAGAGGCCACTAGCTATATATGATAATTATGCGTGTATTTATAGTCCTTACATGGAAGCTGGATGCGTGTATTTATAGTCTTGCAATGGAAGCTGCATGCGTGTATTTTTAAACCTGAATTGGAAGCTGGATGGAGATATTTTTACACCTGAAATGGAAGCTGGATGCCCTAACCGATACCTTGCGTCGCTAAATAATTAGTGATAATGATATTGTAATATGATGCAAACCGCGACATATCTCGTAGATGGCGGCCAATGTGTTAAGGTCCATCGATTTCGTTGTCTTCTTTAGCTGATTTAAGCGTATTAATATTTATGAAAATAACCTTTTCATGGTATTTTTACTTACTTACTTTCGCGAAAACATTGGCGTATACATCACCGTAGGCCGCAAAAATATTGGGCTACTTCTTGCCGTCACATGACCGCGCTCTATTATGAGCGGATCTTTGGTCGCCATGATGTTTACTTGCTACCGCGTCGTTATAGAATTTTACCTGATAAATTTTTTAGTCGAATACGTTATTTCGTGAAACTCCTAATTACTTACTAATGCAGAAATATTAGGCTAGAAATTCAGAGAGCTCTATCCTGCCCCAGTCTGTGGCGGTCATGTTTATTTACTCACTGCATATCGGCGACTGAGCCGATGTACTCCTCTACCCTTTCTTGTACCTTGTTCACAGGTACAAATAAAAATAAACCAATCTCTTATCGACCATATTATTCCAGTTGAAATTTTCATGCCCAGAGTTTTAGTATGTACTTTCATATTGATGGATTTATGAAGTGACCATGTTCCCGGATCCAACGGTTTACAGCCAGCGCATAACGAGTGCGAAAAATAAGAATTCACCGGTGCGAAGGATAGTCAGCCCCCATAACTCACCATACGTCATAACATCATCGTATCTGTACTAAATACAACTACTTGTAGGGCATAGCGCTACAAAATGTCGACATGTATAGAGGACGTTTGAAATGCACACAGTGGCTGTAATACCTATCATCAGTAGTGCTAGGAATTGTTCACTGTGATGAAAAATAAATTACGATGCACTTGTGAAAACGATATAATACGGAACAATTGCGAAACAATTTCAACTTTAGAACACGTTACCATGATGATCATCATGACACCGATAGCAAAAACAAGCATCGCCTACTTCCGGAATTTATATAGCGCTATCCTTTCAGCAAACAACTTATGACCTATAATAGAAATAATCTTCTTGCATAGTTCTGCAAAAGATCTTAGAGTCTACTCTTCAGCAACAATAGTTACTGAGGCGGTCGAAATTCGGGAATGACTTCTTTAGGGGCGGGGGGGGGGGGGGTTGACTCTAACCCAGTTACACTCAGAACCAACACATCACTGCACATTATTATGCACGATATATATGCCGTCCTGTATCACCTAGCGCTCTATATACCTCGATCTTTGTACCTCGTGTTCAGCCTGCCTTGTGTCAATACCCAGCATTTGGGGTGACGGTCTCTCCATGTGGAATGGGTTCTCCGTCGCCTTGCCCCCTTCTATGGACTACGCTCATGTATGTGAATGAATCTTCCCGGCAAACCCTCGCTCTGCCGAGGTGGTTTTTTCCTCGGGCTTCTGTGCTGAAAGCGCCTCTTTAGTTGCAAATGCTGTGAGAGGCACTCTCTAAATTTTTCCGATACAAAAAAAAATTTCCATGGTCATAAAGGGAAAAATTACGAAGTTGACCTTGTCATACAAATGCTTGAAGGTGAAGAGTCAACAGATTTCTCCAGAGAACAACTATCATGTTCACCATTAAGCAATAATAATTAAAGTACTATATATATATATATATATATATATATATATATATATATATATATATATATATATATATATATGCCACAACTTATACGGTTAGCTTAGATTTTTAAAAATGTCTTAAAGTAGGCCTAATCTTGCTCCGTGCAAGGAATTATAGTTCCTTCTGTAATAGGCCTACAGTATAGTAGCCGCTAATTGTATGACTGCCCTGGCTAGGTTCCAGTTACAATTTAAAATATATCTTTAACCAACACCACTAATACAGATGGATAAGTGGAGCAGAAGTGTTAAGTATAGACAATGAATAAAAATGTCAATTTTGGGACAGATTGTTTCCACTCTTTACAAAATATGGCACACAAGAAATTGAAGCAAACCGTCTAATTCATCAGAACTTCATGAAGGTCGTCAGCGATACAAACTTATATTGACAAAACACAATTCCACATAATTTTATACTGCTAAGACACAGGAATTCTATAAAACTGTATGTACTAAATAAAAATTAATCTGCTGAAACAATTCAAATAAATAAAATATTAAACTTCTTCTATAAAACAAAACAAATGATTAGGCCTACTATTAATTAGGCCCAATTAATACAAAACTAAATAGTGTTTTTCAAGCGTCATTAGCCTAAGCATTTATAAATAGATGACCTATTATCGCACAGTTTGTCAATTTACTCTTATGCATTATGTATTAATTAACAATAATTAATTATGCATGTCTGTTTTTCTAGTGTCACACAATTTGAAGGCAATGCCGTTCACAAAACTTGCAACACACTCAAACCTACACAGAACCATTTTCTCCAAGATTTTCTATTAAAACTCTATATAATATTAATTACAATTTACATCATTTACTCCACATTATGTCCTTAATTTACTAATGACATGGTACAAGAACACGTTACAACATTCCACGCATTGATTCTTTTGCATGCAGCGCTTTAACGAAGGTCACACACATAGTTGAGATCGTCAATTTTCATGAAATTCTCAATCAGAATTCGGCACTCTTCACTAAACTTGGCATGTTGGATGGCGATGTGACAAGACGAAACAACTGAATACCGGAATTAAAGCTCGACACACACACACTGAAAATAACAAAGAATGTGACATCGTAAAAAAAATGGCCGACTTAAAAACAAGTATAAATGTGAGTATAATTATTTCGATATTTCTACAGCAACTTTTTGATCTTTATAAAGCATGAAAAACTGATATAAAGGTTAAGTGAACACACCTTAATATTGTGTTGGCCACATACCCAAAATCACATTGGCCACATACCCAAAATCAGCTACATCTACAGCTATATGCTTGTATGCACACTTGTTATAGCGCCCCTTCAAGCTTTCTATTCAGAAGCGCTCCTGACTACAGCGCAGACACTGCATCGGAGTTTCACGCCTAAGCGCTGAGCAATTGCGAGTGAAGGACTTGCACCTGTCTAACCCTAATTATCCATACCGTCGTTATGGGCCTATGTAGCTTACTTCTAGATATGAAATCATTTCCTTACTTTCCATCTTCGAATGCAGCTATAGAAGTCAGTGGTCCTGAACCAGACAAGGTGACAACATCGAGGCATTCTGGAAAGAACAATCTACAGCGTCATTTGAAGCACAATATTGCAGGAGACAAAAGAATAACAACTTACAAAAAAGGAAGTTCTGCTGAATAGATTTCCAATTAAAATTACAATAATACAATTCAGTTACAGTGCAGTAAAGCCTGAAAGATTACTGATGCATAATATCTTCTGTCACATTCACATTTCAGTGTGAACATGCGTTCATTATAAAATAATAGTAATAGTAGCAGTAGTAATAATATTATATAATAATACACCAATTCATCGCACTGCATTTAAAAATAAGCTGCAGAATCAATTGCATTTGCAATTCACTGATTATGAATTTATACTGAAATAAGCCTACACCCATGTCTCATCGGTGTAACAAAATGATGATTATTCAAACGCATCAGTAAACATTTGATAAAGTAGTTGTTAGTAAGTACCTTCCTTGGAAAAGCTTAGCCAAATAAGCACCCATATATTCATGCCTTAACCCTTTACCGACCGAGGGTATAGAAATTCCCCCATATCATTAATTACACTTTGATCAGTAAAGGGTTAATAAGTACACAGCTTAACATAAAAATCAGATTAGGCTGATCACGAAACTTCTTTTAACCTTTCGTGTCCTGATCCCAGAGGCGAATCGAACAATCGTTAGACGTCGTCGCAATAACCTTTCTTGTTGTTCCAGTGACAGACGACGGAATGAAACAACAACAGCAGACTGTCTCGTGGTGACCTTTGAACTCGTGCACCAGTCGTTTCATACGCACATCCCACAGCTAATAATTAACAGTTCAGCAAATCTGCCCATCAAAATCACTACATCGCATTACCATCCAATCTCAAATTTAAGCATTCGAGAAAAAATTTAAGCAGCAACAAAATAAATTTGACTTTTTACAATAATATACACAATGCTATTAGTAGCCTAAATGAATGTCTGAACAAAGTGCTGGTGAGTCAAGAATAAAAAATCATTAAAGCAATCAGTGAGTGAATAGATTGAAAAATTGGTTAATCAATGTTGATGGTTACCATAAAATGAATTGAATTAATCAATCAATCATTCAATCGATTGATTGATCAATCATTCCATCCAACAACCAACCCACTCATCTGTCCAACCATATAGCCATACTTTGAGAAAATGATAATGTATAAATTAGCATTCAGGACAAGAAACTCGTCATTCTACATACCACAGCAAGTTCTGCAGGTCGTAATTTAATTCAAATACCTTATCACGGTAATAGCAATACCATAGAAATACATAAAGAAGAGCAGTAATTTTTACCGTTGCCTCACAACCGTTGCCTCCGAAGCCGTTACTGCTAGTAACACAGTAATTGTTGTCTTTGCTGACATCACAGTACGTCTGTATGTATTGTTTGCATGGAAATGCCGCTGCAACGCTAAGTGTTCGAACATCCCAGAGTCTAGAAACGACATCAACAGCTATATGCTAAACCAGGGGTGTCAAAGAGCTGGCCCGCGGGCCATTTCTGGCCCGCCGACGATTTTTTTCTGGCCCGCGGAGCCTTTCCTAAAGATTAAAAAATTATTTAAAATGTTGTCAAAATTAAATAAGAAGCGAAAAGTGGACATTGAATCAAGATCTTTTCACGATATTTGGACTTTACTGGGAATTGGCTGACCAAGCCCGGAGCTCCCTCTAAGATCACTACCAAATTTTGCTCAGGAGCTTCGACACCTTGGCCCGCCACTTGTTAGAAGATGTTCACACTGGCCCGCCACTTGTTAGAACGTGGTCACACTGGCCCGCCACTAAAAAAGGTTTGACACCCCTGTGCTAAACGATGACCTGCTTCCTTTTCCCGTTCATGTTTAGTACACGCTCATTAAAGCGCTCGACAAAAATGAAAATAAAAATACAACAGGAATGAACAAAACAAATCCTGCTGGTTGACAAAGGAAAAGATGAGCAATAATTTGGATAACTACCTTATTTAAGAGCAATCTGTCTTGATTTATCAGATGAAATAATTTTCAATTTATCAAAAAAATTTGAACATGACGTTGTATAGTTCAGTCATTCCATTTGATGCTGTGGCCTGCAAGATGAACACAATTCAACACATGGCCTTTATTTTCTTTTTCCATGTATAGGTGCTGGAGTGTTCTATAGCAAACAATGAATGATAAGCAAGGTGCTTTAAGTTTAAGATGATTGCAACGCTTCCCATTCATGTCCAACAGACATTTGTTATCTACAAGCACAATCATTTCTGCCGAAGTTGTCAAAATGATTGCATTATTACATCAAGTGTCAGTAATATAGGATATTGGAAAGTTTACATCACAAGTTATGGATATCAAGGCTGTCACTGGTATTGCACACTGCAATGAATCCATAAACTACACTACCTACTTGAACTTGTCCAATAAATTATACACTGTCTCATCATCATCATCATTATTATATCATTGACACCATCTTTATTATTATTCATTAAGTAATTAAATTTGTAACAGCGGACAGTCACACTGAAATGTGATTACATGGTGTGGATAGTGAGCCACAAGAAGAAGATGCAGTCAGACACTCAAGTGCTTCATTCCACTTCTCAGAGCATATACAGGTAATTGCTTACTATAACAGCTGTGCACATTGCAGATGAATGACAGAGAGGTCGTGACATGATGCAGGGTTTACTGTACCTGAACTCCTTATCTTCTCCTGATTGTGCAACAACATTCAGTTGATACGCCCAACACACATTTGTTATCTACAAGCACAATAAGTTCTGCCTAATTTGTCAAACAAAACTTCTAACAGAAATGCGCAGTCAGTTCCTAACTGAACTTTATTGCACCAAAAAGATTTATTTCACAGGTGTTACATTGCTGCATTTTACAAACATAAGGAAAAATACGTAAAATGGAGAAAATGAAAAATGAAAACTGTGGCTCAGTAGCGCAATGAATAACACGCTGGGCCGCTGGCGTAGAGAGTGAGAGGTAACGAGTTCGTGCCCCGTAGGGTAGACATTTTTGTAGGCTGCTATTAGCGCCAGCTTGACAAGTGCCAGCCAGATGTGTAATATACTCTGATATATTATATCAGAGTCATAACATACCAGCATACATATTGGTAAAACTCTATAGAGTTGTTGACACTTTTCAATTCATATTAATGCAAGAGAAACACATCAACCAACGAATCATGTTAACAATAGATAAATGACAATAGCAATTGATCAACCAACCAGGTTCTGTGCAAGAGAATTTGTTTTCGTGCATCTTCCCGTTGAAACATCCCACAGACGAATTGAGTTATCACGAGATCCACTACACAACATTGAATTGTCTGCAACAACCAAAGTTCTGTAAATTATGTAAATTCTGAAAAAACCATTTTAGAGCTCTAACAATAGTTTAAACACTACACAGGCAGTGATAGGTATGACACTGTATGAGATTACCTAGATGTCTCATACAGTGTCATGCCCGTGTAAATGAATGTTAGCTAAAAATCCTCCACTTGTCAAACACTTCACTTAAGCCTACATAGTGATATTAACAGTTTTTAAGTCGTCATGCTGCCCACAAGAATAGGTAACTGACTTACAGACTGTGCTGAAGGGTGTCCTAAATCTAGGATTGCAACTGCAACAACTACTCTACGATTGAAGTTAAACACAAATACCGATTTTTACGGATGCTACATGAGAACTTTAATAAACAGTTGTAGAACACCTGCTGTCGTATCTCACTGATCAAAAGACATTAGGACCAGCATGAGATGTGACAAGGCATAAGTGTGAACACAAGGACAGGTGAACAGGAATACCTTCATTGACTGTGATTCCAGTAACAACCAAGTCATGGCCAATGCATCGCTGATATGGAAGCGTCTCACCCCGACGCCAGATGCCAATCGTCTTATCTCTTGAGGAACTGAAATACAGGTCAGCAGCACGACCGTAGACGACCTTAATTCAAAATAAAACGCATTTTCAACAATAACCAGGTAGTAGGTCAGTCAATAGTAGAGAATAAAGCAACCATACAGTTAAAATAATGCTAGGTAGCTTCTTTTGAAACTGCATAACAAGACTTACACAATGGGTCGGTCCACTGCTTATGTTCGGTCAAATCTGTTACTAGTTTTAATACTTTAGAGACTTCCTATTACACTGTTTTTGGGGAACTATAAAGGACTGACAAAAAAACAGTCATGTTTATTAAGAAGTTGATTTCAAAAGCTTAACTAAACTTTGGATCCATTTATCCAACCATGTTATTTAAGAATTAGCTGAATTATACCATACCATCATGACAAGGTTTCAACACGCAATCTCTTAATACTATTCACTATTGCCAGTCATTAAATAGTGAGGTAGGCAAATGCAAGACATAGTAGTAAGTAAGTATGCAACACTTAATACAGCACCTTTTATCTAGCTCTCTAAATTACTGCTTTTTAGTAGTAATATAACTCAGAAAGTTGAATCAATAACAATTGGTTAATTAAAAATAATGGGCATTTAAATACATAGTGCACTGAGTGCATGCAGTACCAAACAGGATTTGCTAAAATGCAAGACAAACTAATCAATGATTAAGACTGATGTCCAACAATGATTAGGCCATAGATACATCAACAGCTGTACAAATAAACAAATATAATGAATCTAGAAAGTTCAAGCATTGACACTTAATGAAGCCAGAGAATAGAAAAAGACCAGTTTTAGCAAAGCCATCAAAGAGCAAATATGGTTACCTTAGTGACATCTTTCTCATGACCAGTCCACTTCACTTTTACTTGGCCATTGCTGATATTAGTCAACTGGACAAGCTATAATTAAATGAAAAAAGTTAATCAGAACATCAGAATCAATCAAATGAAATCATCATTTGAATTCAATAATCATTAGTAAGAAATCAAAAATATAAAATTAATACTATTCATTGTTTATCTTTTTAATAGTGTTATTCACATATGTTTCTATCAACTACACTTAGCAGTTATTTTCCTGTTCACATTTTCAGTTCAAATGTCTTTCTTCAACCAAAAATGCAAACAAACCTGCATGCTAACACTGCTAAGTTCTAGTGAACACAGTATTTTGCTGACAATATCGGGCACCTTATCAAAATATATCAGGCAGTCTTTAATTAATCGTTAAAAATAAATATAACCATTAAAATTAATTAATTGGCTAAATAATCATTAACATCTGCAGCCCTATTTTAAAGTCATAGTCACACAAACAGTGCAAATTTCGGAAACCAGTTAAATGTAAATTTGCGATATAAAGGGGAAGAGCATTATAGCACTAGTAGTTATACTTTATAAATTTGCTAAATTATATCTTTCATGTTTAAACTGCTTACCTTAAGGCTTAAGCGCTCTATATTTGGTGCTTCATAAGATTTTTTACAGTTTACACTTCTTGGCAACGAGTTCAATCTGTTAAGGTCTGGTCTGGCCATATCTGCTATAGATAGTCTAACTTAGCTAAACAGCCTCAATTAACCAGAAAGCAGCTGTACACATGAAGAATTTGTAATTATTTTATAACAGTTGATCAAATCCATTCTTATAACACCAGGACCGCGTCCAATTACGTTGTCCCTTATGCACGAACTGCCTTCAGAGCACATAATCTCCAGGTCCTAGGACCTCGTTTATGGAATTCTCTATCTGTTGATCTTAAACAAGAAAAATCTTTACCTAAATTCAAAAGGGAAGTTAAATCAGGCTTCTTACTGAAGTATGCCGAATGCTAAGCAGGTCTTTCTAAGCAACTGATGTATTCCTCAGCATCTTTTCTTTTTAGTTTTGGCTGTTGTTTTTCTTAATTGTGTTTTCATTTCTTTTTTATTTGCTATCCTATATTTTGCACCTGTGTTTCAATTTAATTTTGTTTATATAATTTTGTACTGATGATCTTGCTATATTGCTGTAGAATTCTGGTCATTGCTATCAGTACTAACATTACTATGGTCTCACCAGAACATGGTTGATTACAATTGTGTGATATGAAACGTTGACTAAAATGTAATTGTTCATTAGGGGCCAGGTTGATATAAGCTCTTAGCTTTTTCCGGGCTTCCTGTTGCCTAGAGACCGTTCACTACCCACTGTTTGTACTTATGTTTATTTTGTTTCGTTGGCAATAAATAATAATAAATAATGTAATATTATTGCTACAACATACAGAATCTGATCCTCCAGACATGCAGAGTCCACCTTTAACTGGAGCCAAACACAGCACACTTCCATCGTGCACTCTTGACACACTCTGCTTGATAGAAGACAGCGGTGCATTCGTTTCACCAAAACCATCATGTTTAGTTTTGCCACTACGAATGTTAGTCTGATTACTTGCCGACATGGATCTACACCAGAACAAAAATATCATGCATAAAAATATCATGCATATTCTCCAATTTATCTACATTTCAGAAGATACTGTAAACCTGAAAACAAACTTAGTATTCTCACAGGATATAAACTGTTCTATTTAGTCGTGGTTGGACCTGGAGAACTTCTGAGTAGACTAGGCCTACCTAAAAGAGTGAGCACTACATGAAACTTCAAAAATAATAATGATAAAAAGTGCAAAGAACCAGTTTTGATGAGGAATCACATTAGTTAAATTGTGATACCATAATTTTTAATCATACACTTAACTGACTCTTAAAGGTTTTGACATTATGATTTTCAAAAACCAGCCAACTGAAGTAATTAGCTTCATCAATCCACCTTCTATTGAAGCAAAGCATTATTCATAATCTTATCAATCCAAATCCCATTTATGGAAGAAATTACTTCAATCAATTCAGCTTTTATTGAAGCAAAATATAAGCCTCATCAATCCAACTTTTATTAGAAAAATAATAATAAACCAACGGTACCAACCTACCCTTGTAAAAGAACCAACCTAAACTGCAATTTTACATTACCTACATTACATTATCGCAGAGGCGGTTGACCTGGGTTCGGGGACGAAAAATCTAAATTTCCCGAGCAAAGCCGGGTACCCCAGCTAGTATATTCATAATTATATATTCGTTTTATTATAATCCAAATGAAGAGCCTGTCACAGACCACGTTTAGATCATTACATAGGTGCGTGCTACGCTAACTAAATAAAATCACGCAGAGCCCACATAAAATCTTCACCCATGAGCAGAGGATTTCGATCTATACTTTTTAAACGTATTTCCCATATTTAATAAACTTAAGATCAAAGAGGAACATTTATTTTAATTTACTAATTTTAACGTCGGCGTCGTTGGCAACAACACAGATTACAAATCGGTCAAGGATGAGTGCAGAATTAATGAACTGAACTTTTGGCGTCATCTAGCAGTTGAAAGCAACTAACATTCAACTATAATTTTGTACATCTATTTTGCTACTATTTAATTATAATATACATATTTATATGTATGTATAATATTTTCGTTTATAATTTGAAACTTTTAATTTCATATGACAGATGCAACATGACACAAGTCAACATGTTAATCTGGTTGCTGCTGTGTTGTTGAAAATTAGCTTTGCATCTAATATTAGGTTTTGCAGCGACTATTTACAATTTCAGTTCTGTTTAATGGGAATGTGATTGTATAATTGTATTCTGCTGCTAGTTAAGATGCATGTTTGCTTATAATTATGTAATGAGGAGCATCATTTATGCATGGATTATTATCACCAGTCTTGTCATATTATAAGGTCCACAAATCTGATAAGTTACTTCACTGGACGAGCCTTCACTGTACTTTAAGATCTGCATGTCGTCCATCTATATATTCTTAATTTACCCAGCACAAGCAATGCTAAGGTGTCTTAGCTCACATGCATGGTGCAACATTATTTCACAATGTAACCTTTTATCCTAGAGCAGCACAATGCACGGCACACCATATGTATACCATGACCCGAACCTTACAGCATGGTTTTGTCAACATCACTTGACTAGCATAAAAATCAACGGCTACAATTCGGACAATTAAGTTCCCTTGTTGGCCTGACATCATAGTTGCTTTCAAAAGTAGGTTAGCTGTGAGAGTTTGCATTAACACCAATCACAGCAAACCTCTGGCTTACCATCAGCAATTTACAGAGCTTGTGAATAAAATGGTGTCCCATGCTTGGCTTTCAAGTAGTGCTGTAGAAGTTAGGAGATTGCGATTATGACACAGCAACATGCACGTATGTCAACTTATGCACAATATTATTGCCCATTGGCCTATGGCCCAACATCGAACCTTTGAGTTGTGGGTCCATCCACTCTCTCCTTGAACACTGTTCATTACCCTTGAGCTGTCATGATAAGAACACCTCTGAATAGCTTGTACTTATAAGAAGTGATTTTCAAATTTCTAATACAATACAAAACATTGCAAATTTAAAAACTTCTTGAGGAAGTACTTGTGGCCTGTTTGAAATTCTCAACTGCTGTTCTTTGCTGTGCACCTCCCCTTTAAATCTGCTGCCTTGCCTTTCAAGACCACATCTATAATAGTTATTGTCTCCACCATGGATAAAAGTAAAGTACTGGCAGTCAGTTTTCAAGACCTGAAACCTCCAGACCAAGACTTTCAACATCTACACCAAAATATTGGTTTCAAGTTTTGATAACAAGACTTTAAATTTCAACATCAAGACTTTAAAAATTCACCTGCACTTCTATTCTATCTCCACTAAAAAATTGTCAAGTCGGACAATCAATGCAAACACGATTCTTTTATTTTCTTCAAACAAAACAACTCTAAATGCATACAGCAAAGAATTCCAGAATCGTAGCTAAAAAATCCTTCACGCAAACTGATATCCCACATGCCTGTTAAAGTTGATAATTATCCAAATCACTCAGAATTTATTGACCACTTGACCTGTGGGACTACAACCGTAAAACAGCTCGGACTAATCACTCTTGGTCTTAGTCCTGCAAGACCAAGACTTTAAACTCGAACACCAAGACCTTCGATTTCGATACCAACACTTTAAACCTCAAGATCAAGACTTTTAAACAGGAATTAAAAACTTTGGTCTCAAGGACACCAAGACTTTTAAACAGGAATTCAAAACCTTGGTTTCAAGGACATCAGGACGGAGTATTTTTAACTGTTCCGGTGTTTCTGGATCAGCCTGCAGTGCTAGATGCCACCCTCACTTCGTTTGCACACGCTAAACTGCACACTTGTACTACATCAGTTCATATCAGACAACTCAATTCTGTGATGGTCCTTCTTCAATTGTTATACAAATTATTGTTTGTATGTGCACTTGTTATAGCGCCCCTTCAAGCTCTCTCTACTCAGAGGCGCTCCCGATGCAGAGCGGACACTGCATCGGAGTTTCACGCCGAAGCGCTGAGCAATTGTGAGTGAAGGACTTGCCCAAGGTCCTTACGCGGCCAGGTGGATTCGAACCTCGGACCTTCCGGCTCCAAGGCAACGACGCCACCACTAGACCACCGCGCCCCACAAATTACAATACAACATAATTATCAAGTTAGTAAATTTCTTATCACGTAATAATTGTTTTAAAGAATAAGATGAGATAGTCTGTGGTCACAAAACCACCAGAAACAAGTTTTAAATATATTAATTACAGACAAAAACCATCATAAACAGGTGGTAAAATTTCAAAAAACAGTAAAGAACATGATCTCCAGTAAGAATATAAGAACTCAGTAGATTATACGCTAATGATTAAGGAACCTTGAATATTTCATAAATCATCTGAGCTAAGGCAGATCGGTGTACAATCTTAAGAAGTCATTTTAAGCAGTAAAGTTCAAATGCAAGTCAATACACTCACAGGGGAATTAAGCACTTCATCCCTGTATTGGGATGGCCAACCTTTTTTCCTGAGCTCATGGGACTGGCTCACAGCATGATAAACACGAATGCTTCCCATTACAGCACTGTACACAAAAATTCTGAAGGTTTGTTGATTTAATACAGAATGCTCTGGCTGCTTTACTGCTGCAAGCTTCTACATTGCTTAAATTACAACTTCATACTCCAGTATAAATCAAAACAAATTGAAGTAGTAAACTGAAGCATGTAACTGAATATTAAAGCAAACAAAGAAGCATCCAGTTAAAAAAAGTGAACAACAATGGACTTGATTCTGTGGACTCTAAAATTAAAGATTATTGCAAGATTAACTTTTCAAAATGGCCACTGGCATTAAACAAGATCTAGAGCCACAACTTAAGAGAAATGCTAAACAAACACACACACTCAAATAACCAAGCAAGTTTACCACAACAATGTGAAAATTCTAGCAAATGTGTTAATACTAACGGACTTTTATCCTATTCCTGATATATAAACATAAGAATTTTAGTTATACCCAATGCATAACGACAGTTAATTTGCTTTTAAGATTTATCTCTCAATTAGAAGAAACCCCAGCTGGAAAACACTTTGAAGTCAATCCTGTCATAATTAAACACCAAAAGATTCAGCCATATTTTTGAACCTGAAATTCAATTTTGGAAAAGCATGGTACTGCAACAAAATCAAGAACCCAAGCACCTACTGTAGTGGCATATATTAGTCTTAAATAGGCAGTTTGTCTGTCTATTGCCACTCTTCCAGTCTCATCCTATGCAATTCAACACACACACACACACACGCGCACACACGATGGTCTGGAATTATTTCCTCATCACCCCTCTTCTCCTTCTCCCTTCAGTGACCCAAATCATCACTTAATCAGTATCGACACTTGCATTAAACGATCGATTATAATTCATTCCAAAAGAAGCAACAATTGCCACATAATTATTAAAGATCAATGTCAAAAAATTACCTAATTTAGAGCCCTCCCTATCCTCATCAATATGGCATTACGTGTATGCGGCATCATCTGCCTCCTCCACTTTGCATAAGATGCATTCAAAGAGAGTACAATACAAAGATTACACAATACTGCTAATAGTCAGCTATGTTGCAGGGAATTTTCAAACTGTCATGTCCAACACCATGACTCAAATCAGATAAAATGCAGCAGACTGCTGCCTAACCACAGCTGGTGCTAGGCTCTATTAAAACAACAAAGTACCAAACTGAGCGATGCTGCCGAACTGGATGATTGCAAAGGAAGGCTACAGGGGACTGAAGAGTGAGGTACAGAACAGAGATTGGTGGCGTCATTGGACTACGAACCTGCCAGAGAATGAAATAAGAAGAAGAAACTTAGATGTAGATGTCCCTAATACTCTACTCCCATGTTTTAATCAAATAGCAAACGCAAAACCTTCTCCTCCACTCACCAAACAGTTTAGATAGAAATGAACAAACCTATCACATCCAAACTCAGCAAACAGGACATCAATATGTTATAGCATAAGATTTAGCATGTCAAAAAAGTGAATAAAACTTGTAACTCTAGTGTCTGGTAGACCGACTACAATACAGTTAACAACAATAAAAGAACATTATACACTAACAACAAACAGCCAGAAATAAAGAACAAAATCAGACATGTGAAAACGTCTACTCTTTGTCAGTCAGGCTGTGAGCGAAGTTAGGAAGATGCTCTTGCTGATTTTGGACGACCTCTCTTCAGAAACGCTTTACCTTCCTGTTACAATGGAAAGCGACAACAGTTAAGCTTCAGACATTGTTTCAATAAACAGATACAAAGCTAACAGCAGCTTCAATATTTCAATGATGAGAGTACTAAAAGCGAATGTGAAATCATTGCAGCTCATTGTCAAAAACCATATTTAAAGAAGATCCATTGGGTGGATAAACCCAAATTATGGCATCATTTAACTTTATAATATATAGCAATTAATATATGACTTTAAACCGAAATGTACCTCCTTAAAATGAAGATATAAATATTTCTCAAGTACAAAGGAACTCATTTCAACTGGTAAAGTTCTTATCATTGTGCCACTTACAATTGGGGTACTTTGCTAGAAACCACAGATATCTGTATACCAGTATATCAATATTTGTGTAATGACCAATCAAATATGGTCTGAGGAAAGTTGATAAATTGGCTATACTCAAACTGCAAATCTGACCAGAATTGCTAAGGCTTCAATCCCACACAGAGCAGCACAACAGTTGCCAAATGGCGCGGGCAAATTCAATCAAATGAACAGCATTAAAGTTTGCTTGTGTAGAGCGACGAGACCAAGTTAGCAGGAAATGTTTATGATTCAATGTCATCCAAAAAGATGTGATTTACCTTTGCTGTTTTAACCATTGTACCGGCTTTCTTTACCGGGGTCTTCCTTGGTGCAGGAGGGGGTGCTGGTCTTTTGCGTAACTTACGTCCTTCTGAAGAGTTTACTGTCCCAACAACAGCTTTGGCTGAAAGAACAAACACAACTGATGGAAATTCTATGTAAAATTCTGGCTACACTGGCAATGGGAGCAGAGTTACAGAGCTCGCTAAGGTATGCAGAAGTGAGGCTTGGCAGGCAGCATCAGGCTAGAGCAGCTATCATATATTCGATTCTAGTTTTGCCATTTGTTCCAATTGCCATGAAATACAGACCAAACACTGAAGTTGAGAAATAAATATGCTAAGCATCTTGCCTTCTTCAAGAGTTTTGTTCATTGTACTTGTTCGTTTTGGAGCCGGAGAAGACTTTGGTTTGGCTTTAGTCATTTGCCGAGTGTCACCGAGCTTTTCATCACCCAGCAACTCTGCACCTTCCTAAAAGAAAGTATAGATGTCTTTAGTATGTACAGCAAACAGCATAAATGTCCTTACTGCAGTATTTAAATAGCATGAGGCGTTACCCAATACTCTCTCACTCAACGAAATCTTGCGAATGTATCCGGATTTTCAACATGTACAGTGCACTACCGGATTTTCACCAGGCAAGAAATTAAGAAAGTATTAAACAAAAATTGCATTTGACCAAAAAACATGGCAACATAAATGCCTATTAACTGAGTAGATACTGACGCTATTGCAGCCGATAAGAGAAACACAAAAAGCGTTGTCTAAAATAAACAATAAATCTGCATACAGTGCATAATTTTATCTTACCTTTGCTGTGACAGCCATGGTGCCGGCCTTGCTCAGCCTTTGCTTCTTTCCCTTTGGACCGCCTTTTGCCCCTTTTCCTCGCTTTTTACCTGCCGCAGGTTTGTCATCTGAGGATGCACTGGCTTCCGTTTTGTCCTCTTCGTCGAACTGATTCATCAACATTGGCTTCTTCCATTCCGTCAGATTCTTTTCGAGAAACGCCTTCCCTTCCTGGCATTTCACAGAATATTTAAATACTGTAAAAACGATTCATTGAAAACACAGAAAACATTTCCATTCCAATTATTCATTTATTTTATGCCCAATGTCATTGCACATACTGACAATGGTGCTAACACAAACACAAATATATATATATATATATATATATATATATATATATATGGGAAAATTCAAATATCGATTCACTTTCAACATCGATAATCTTTTCTTTAGCGTTCTAAATTATTCATGCATTGTTGCTTCATTATTTTTATCAATCCATCTTCTGCTTTGGCAAAGAATCCTTTCATCAATCCAGCTTCGATTTAGGCTAGCAATTGTCTCATCATTCAACGAATTGTTTTTCATAAAGAAGACTTCTATTCTTAAGCAAGGATTCTTTTAATCGGAGTCAACCTGAATCCCGAAACCCAAATCCCGAAAATGTATGCAAAATACACAACGGTTAATTACCCAAAAACAGTTTTTTTAAACAGAAGGTGGTAATCCCCGAAGACTGCGTGCCTGTATACAAAACAATATGGTTGCCAACGACTTAGCTAAAATAGAGCGCTGTGACCTATCAGCCGCATCCATGATTCAATACGCTCGATAAATAAGCAATCACTGCAAGATCTAAGTAAAAATGTCAGGCTAATAAAAATTAGAAATGAGGGAAAATATGCAGTAAATAGGAGTAAATATAAAATTCGAAGCTAAGGCTGCAGCGATTTATTTCAGCAATTTCTTGGGTGACCATACTGTTTACAATGACGGGCACACAGTCTTCGGGATTACTCAGAAGGTGGGGGACCCCGAAAATTATTCAGAGCAAAATTTAAGGGTCGGTTAGGGTTAGGCTTAGAGTGTCGTCATTCGGTCCCCGATACTAAAGCTACGCCCAGCAGTTTTCAGTGCTTCACAGTAAGAAGCTAGCTTGTTCTATTTTTACACAGCTGTAGGGCCTACACCCACTATAATTTAGCACGCAAATCGGTTTTCTGTACGAAACAAATTTGGTCGGAACATCCGGACACGTAAGAATTTTCGAAACCCCACCCCCGTTCAAAATTTGACAATTCAAAACCAGGGCGCAATCACTGCTAATCACACGAACTTGAAAGTACACATAATCAGATCCGAACCTTTGACGTTATCTCAATAGTTCCAGCTCTTGCCAGTTCTTTTTTCTCCTCAGACATTATTTCTGTTATTTAATTCTCGTTTCGTAGTTCAAACAAGTGACACTCCACCGTCCTTCTCCCGATTCCAGAATTGCTGAAGCTCACGAGTGGATCGACCGCCGCTAGAAAGAATTGGTAGATAGGAAGCCACGCGCGCAATCGTTTATGGGAGCATTGGAGCACTATTAGTAAGTAAGTTTAATGGATAAAGATATTATAGTCTGCTAAAAGCAATCTTTGCTAAGGTCTTTGTAATTATAACATCGAGTCATTTGAAAGAGAAAAAGCAACGTTACTACCATAGTCTACCAATATGTAATATATATAGCCTACATGTATGAGGTCGTTGCTACCAACAGTCCTCGTAGGACATCTGATGTGGAAAGAAGGAAGCTGTCTGGAAAAGGAGATTATACAGGGCACTGTAGGCCTACCGAGCACAAGAGCACATGGAGGACCGAGGGCGAGCTGGATTGCCAATATAAGAGATTGTATGGAGATGCCTTTCGATCGGATGATGAGGGAGGCAAAAGAGAAAGCAAAATGGAGAAAACTTGTCCATGGAGCGACCAACCCTTAGGCCTAGCTTATAATTGGGATTCCATTCCGTAGGCTACCATGGGGACCGTAACAAAGTACGTGTGAAGACTGTTGCAAGCTTGCAGCCTGCAATTTTTCAATAGACCTACAGATGAGTGAATGAGTGAAATCGCATGTCAGGCCTACACTCAATAGCCTAGCCTATAGCCTAACGTGCGCATCTAGGCCTAGCTTGCAGTCTTTGACTTTAATTGCCATGAAAATCAATGATCTAAGCAAACATGTGTCATGTTTAATAAAATTTTAGAAATTATAGCAATATTAAGTCGGTATTGTCGTCCAAAAATACCAGAAACAGTGAACACAAGTGGGAAATTTGAAATTTAATAGCCTAAAGTAACGCTTTGTGCGCGTGGTTCTCATATTTCCCAGAGTTCCTTTGGGCGGTTGCTTAGATAATGACCGAGCGTTTTGGTTCTGGTTTGGTCGACGTCGAAGCGTTGTCACGTGATGATGCTTTCCCTCAATTTTCTCAGGTAAGCTAGTAGACCGTAGCATGACCGTAGTAAGCCTAATAAAGCATAAAAATTTGTTGGGAGTAGGCCTACTGTTGGCTTATGAACAGTGTTTAAAGAACAATTACGTGGTTGACAGTGGTGTAGTGGAGGGGGAACGGGGGGAACGCCGTCCCCCCACTTTTTTCCGCGGAGGAACGCCGTTCCCCCACTTTTTTCCAGGGAGGAAACAAAAAATTCAAGATTCACAGTTTCAGCTGCTTACTTACTGGAGCCTTTCGCAGTTTCGCAGATATATTTATATAATTTTATGTGTTCAATGGCTTGTAAATAAAAGCTAATGACAAATGAAAATAGTACAGTAGTACAGTAGTAGGCCTACTGTAATAACAATAAATTAATAATTGAGAAAAAATTTGTAAGCCTAATATGAAGCGTTCCCCCACTTCATTTTTTGCGTTCCCCCACTTCATTTTTTAGGACTACACCACTGGTGGTTGATAATGAAAATTATTAGCTAGACTGCAATTTGTCACTCAGGTTTGAATTAACAAAGATTGTAGGCCTATATAGGCTATAGTTAAAGGCATTTCAACAAGTTGGCCCTAGGCCTAGTCTGATTATGCTTTAATCATAATCAGTTTCATGCATGCATATACCGTCACAGTAGGCCTATAGGCTAGGCCTACGATAGAACTTTAGGCCGATTCCTGCATGACAGCAATCGCATTCGTTTGGTCAGTAGGCCTACCGTGCGTATCGTCGCCATCCAGTCTTCGTACAAAATAGCCAATCAGCACAGGCCAGCGTTTCATCTAGACATCTCCAGAGGGAAGTTTATTTCCCCCAGCAATGACATTCCTCCCTCCGAAAATTCCAAAGCTGTTTTTCTACATCTAACTTAGGCTAGGCCTATAGGCCTACATTATTGCGTCGACATGAACGATTCAACTAAAGGCCTAACACGTACGATGAAAGTGCTAGCCTACGCATAGGGATGTCGCAAAATATAGCCTACGAGTTGCAACAGGGAAGTGGGTCAAAAATACGCTTTTTGCGAGTGTAGGCCTACTCAGCGTAGGCCTGCAGTCATGTTTGAAACTTTCGCGTTGGATCCACAATTAACGGACAGCATCCATCATAGCTATAATTGTATAAAAGATTTGTTATGCATTGTTTATACTTTGAAACTCTGATAAGCGGGTAAAGCCTAAAGCGTAGGCCTATGCCTATATGCCTACCGGTATCAGAACGTCGCCCAGGAAAGCGGGGCTTTACCAGATGATTTATTTTTCTCACCTGACGCTATAAATAGCCTATTAGGCCTATTATATAGAAATTGTCAAGAGTAAATTCGCATAATTAAGCTTATTAGATCTATAGGCTACATTCTATTATCTGTACACCAGTGGCGACGCCAGGATTTCAGTTTTTGCGGGGGACTGAATTCCGCTGTTTCCGCAGAAAGTTTTCATTGTCATTCGCCAAAATTTCTGACGACTTTTTTTAGTCATTTGGTCGAAATCTCATAAATATGTCGCGGTTTTAGGTGGAGGGGCTAAACGTGGAAATATTTCATTTTTACCATGGGCGGAGTTTGGTTTCCGTTCTGGGGGGGGCTAACCCCGAGTCTGGGCTTTATTGGAAGGGCTAACCCAGAAAAAGGATTCCATTTTCATGGTAAAAAGTTGAATTTGGGCCTTCTTGGAGGGGCTTAGTCCCCCTAGCCCCTGATAAACTCCGCCCATGATTTTTACATAAAAAAGCCGATGGCCTTAGGGGTCATTGCATAATTACGTAACGCTCGAGAGTGGGTGGGTGGGGTCATTGAAAACGTTTAATATTTGGGGGGGCTTAGCACCCCTATTCCCTGGCGCCGCTACTGGTGTAGACGCTGTTCAAAGCTTGTTGACTACACATCTGCTGATGTGTCACTTTATCTTGTTGAGCGCATCGTCGAACCTTAATTCTTGATAGCCAACCCATAGCTTCCAATAGATACAATACAACCGTCATCGGTTGTAGGACAGTATGTCCCCCCTGGACATTATCCCCCCCCGGACACTATCCCCCCCGGACATTATCCCCCCCGGACATTATCCTTCCGAAGTAGGACATTATCCCCCCCAGTCTATTACCCAAAAATGATTGACGCTAATAAGTCTACGAAGTTCAAATCACGTTAACAAACCTTTGTGGGCCTACTGACTGTATACGATTCCAATTCGTTCATTCATCTAATGACGACACTAACCCTAACACTAACCCTAACCGACCCTCACGACCCTCACACTGACCCTAACCGACCCTCACGACGCTTACCCTGACCCTAACCGACCCTCACGACGCTTACCCTGATTTGTACATGAAGGGGGGATAATGTCCGGGGGGATAATGTCCTACGAAAAACCGGGGGGGATAATGTCCGGGGGGGATAATGTCCGGGGGGGATAGTGTCCGGGGGGGATAGTGTCCAGGGGGGATAATGTCCGTTTACCACCGTCATCATTATCATCATCAGCATCATCATCATCATCATCATCATCAGTATCATCATCGTCGTCATCGTCATCATAATCATCATCATAATCATCGTCGTCCTCCTCCTCCTCATCATCATCATCTGCCGAAGATCCGTAGGACGGTGTCAACTGCATGCTCTATTTATCCCTTTTGTCTGAGTCCTGCTGCTATTTTAAAGCTTTGTAGATCTTGTTTGTACCAGACTCTGATGTCATCGATCCATTCTCTGTTATAAGTCTTCCCCTCCACCCATTCCCAACCATAGTACAATACAATACAATACAATACAATACAATACAATACAATAGGCTACAACTTACTGTAATTTGATAAAGTCATCTTGTAGGCCTAGAGCATAATCAAACAATCGTATATTTATAGGCGTAACATCGAGATCGGCTCTGATCGAGATTTCTACTGCGCAAATTTGCTCAATGATGCTCATTCACAGGCGCTCAGCGGAGACAATTAGGCTATAAAAGGTCGGGCAGGTACAAACGTGCATGCATGTTACGCTGCTCGGTACTCAGAATTGGAGAAATTAGAAAGGTCAGGCAAGTAGTGTAAGATTCGAGATACTGTAGAAGCTGCCCAAGCGGAGAGGGACAGAAGGTTCAATAACTTCCCTATGGAGCTCGATTATAATTATTTAGGTTATACGACGTAGCAAGTACTTAATAATATTTAATTTATTTGAGGAAAAAAATACACAGATATAAATCAAGTAAATGAAATTTTTAAATATAATAGTCTTTAATCATGTCAGGCTGACAATTGTTAGCAGCACATCTTTCCCAATAAATCTGCTATATTTAAATATGCCTATGATTGTTGTGTCGTTAAATTACCTAATTGCAAATCAAAATTTCACTTTGACATCTGTGCAGATAGGCCAGGATGAACGAGCCCACCGTTTTGTAAACCATGTGAAGGATGCTCAAAGCCTCAAAGATGACAATTAAGCTTAATGCACCACTTCCAGGATTTACAAGGCCGCATTTTTTGCACCAGTGGTGCAATGACGTTCGGTGGTGTAATTGCCAAAGCACGAAGCGTACATCATCATGTGTGAAATGTAGTTTTGTTCATGGTTTCCATGGATCAGATGTGACAATGGACCACGAGCGAAGATGCCGACATCCTCACCGCCATGCGTCTCCGATCCTATCCAGATTCCCGTGTCCTGCCGAAAATCTGGATCCTCTATAGAATGACATGAACAATTTGAATATGAACGCACTTAAATTTAAAGGCCAAGTTTAAACTGGCCTTCTATCGTTTTAGATTAGGCCTACATCGTTATGTAATGCAATATAGGTCTAATGATATTAATATGTCACATTTCGATTTACGCACAAATGGTAGCCTAAGAGACATTAAATTTTGTTCTTTTCAATCGAAAATCCACAAGTTTTAATAATTAGTAACCTACTCTGACATCCAGTTATATTGTTAATTTAAAAAATAAATATTTCAAATAAATGAGAGACATATATTAGACAAGAAAATATTTCCTGAATAATTGCATATTATAATATCGACCTATCGATTCGGTAGAAAAGAGAAACGAAAGTAAATAAACATGAAAGCATGAAAAGTAAATTAGAATCACTTACTGACATCTTCTCCGGTCAGGTTTTTGCGGGGAACCTCAGCGGTGCCCTCCATTCGGTGATACGGATAGCTGGGACCATTACCATAATTAAGCTGCAGGAAAGGTTTATCGTCTTGCGCCGTAGGACCATCACTGAAATCTACGAAAAAAACTTAGCTAACAGTGACAATATTGTAATGAGAAAACTTCACATATTATTATAAATCACTAGCCAGTCAATTCGGCTGTAGCTTAACTAATCACTCTTCCTCTTCTTCTTCTTCTTCTTCTTCTTCTTCTTCTTCTTCTTCTTCTTCTTCTTCTTCTTCTTCTTCTTCTTCTTCTTCTTCTTCTTCTTCCTCTTCCTCTTCCTCTTCCTCTTCCTCTTCTGCTTTTTCCTAACCTCCTTCACTGTCCACCTATACATTAAGAAATTCTCTTACCCAAGACCGACTGTTGGAAAGAACCGTATCCTCCAAATGTGAATACATGCGAATGGTCAGCAGTCACTACAATCGTCGTGTCTGCTATGTTGGTCAGTTCGATTGCTCTCTGAACGGCATCCGACAGGGCAATCGTGTCGTTCAAGGCTCGGAACGCATTCGCTGCGTGGTGGCTGTGATCGATTCTTCCACCTTGGGAAAAAAATTATGTTCCAGGCCACACTTAGAAAGTCACCAATCATGACCAATGTAAAAATGCAGTAGCCTACTTTCTAAGGAATCTTCCGAAACAAGAACTTTCTGCGCAGCACAGTGCACAACTGCACAATGATTATCGGTAGGCCTACATAGCATGCAGCATAAGCTATTTCAGTCGAAGTTCTGGTGTTGAATCTACGTATAGGCCCTATAGGCTATTATAGATAAATAATAATCATTATCACTTTTATTGCTATAGGCGGCATATTCATGATTCATGAAGCTATTCAGCACTTGAATTATGCAAACAGGTGTGTCCTACATGCAGCCTACATGTATGACAGATAGTTCTCAACTGACAAACTGATAACTATGCCTCTCAAAATTAATCTTAACGTTGCCTTTGAAGCGTTTGACCACTATAATAGGCTACGATACTGCCAATACGCAATTAAAATTTTATTGTTGCTGGGACCAGGGTTTTTAAGGAATTTTAATTTTGAACTGCACAACCAGAAATGTTTAATCTAGTGCCCTTTTGGCGCCCGACAATTTCTGACGACCTTTTTTAGTAGTCATTCGCCAAAAAATTTCCAATAAGGTACCAACTTCCCTGCTTTAAAATCTTATGATCTTTTTAGTCTTTCTCCCTGAATTTACCGGTAGGCCTACCCAAAAAAAATACGTCGATGGTACACACACAGCCTAGGCTACATGTCGCCTTTTAGAGTATATAGGCCTATTTATACTGTCCAACCTGTTGCTTCCATTCCGGTCATCGGAGTGGGGGTAAATTACCCCAAATCGGATGACAGTCAACTTTTAAAAACTGTTTTTCACTGCACAATATTGCCTACACAACTGCGCAAATTCATTTACAACCGCATATCTACAACTGCACGTTGAAAAAGCCCCATGGCTGGGATGCGTCTCCTTTTTTGCAATAACGTTGCTCAGATTTACATGGCATTCTCCCGTCAGCCAATAGAAATTATCATGTAGCCTACGACAACGTTGGAGTGCCTCGAAAACCCTCGATCTCTTTAGTCAGTTTAGTGCATGGGTTGTTCCTCAAGGGCCGCTGAGAGGGTAGGGGGAACATCCGAACATGCCCAGGGGCCCGACGACTTTTACGGGGAAACTGGGCTTGGTAGCTGTAATTATATACGATACATGTAGAAGGTTATGTAGAAGGTTTATGATTTATGCCTTCCATTCATTATGATTATTCCATTCTGAATTTTAAGACATTTAATTATTTCGGTAAACCTTGTTCGTTGCTTGTGAGTTAACTTTGTTGGTGTGGTTCACAGCCGTAAATAAGTGGAATAAACCGAGTTGGAAACATAATTATTATAAGGAGTATACGGTAAGCTTATACCTTCTACGAACAAGAAATATCCGTTCGGACTACGTGAGAGAAGTCGGATAGCTTTCTCCGTCATTTCAGCCAAAGAAGGTTGTTGGAGAGGATTCGATTTGATTCGATCGACCTCATAATCCATATGATCCGCATCAAACAACCCTGCAACGTGTCAAACGGATTATTTTATGGTACGCCATCTTAAGTAGTATCAATATTCTTAAAATATAAATAATAGCAGTAACAGTAGTAATAGTAGCAGCAGCAGTATGCCTATTTGTGATAGTAGTAGGCCTAATAACAGCAGCATCAGTAGTAGTAGTAGTAGTAGCAGTAGTAGTAGTAATAGTGGTTATATCAGTAGGCCTACTAGTAATAGCAGCAGTACAGGTAGTAATAGTAGTAGTAGTAGCCTAGGCCTAGGTCTATTGGCAGAAGTATAGAAGTGGTTGCGATGCTGTAGTAATAATGATGATGATGATAATGATGGCGATGATGACGACGACGACGACGGTGATACATGTAATTATAATAGTAGTAATAATTATAATTGTAGTTATAACTGTGCATGCAACTACCTTGCCAGAGGGTCTTTGGAACAAGGGAACTATAGCGTCCCTACCCCTTGTCGTTTCTTCGAGATCATTCAGGAAAACCGTTAGGCTACTGTAGTTTACATATCTTGCCTTTATTCGATGATCCGCAACAGCTAGGGCTTGCATTTTGAATGTCATCGATACGCATTTAGCCTACCATAGACTATTCTATTAGAAAAAAATATATAAAACTTTGCTGTCAGATTGTTCAAGTCAGATTGCTCAAGTCAGAATTATTTTATATATGAGTTGTAAGTAATTTTGCTTAATTGATTTCTGAAACAGTTTGCACCCTCTTTTGAACAGTTACCATCCTATGTGGAACAGTTATCAACCTGAGTGGAACACTGAACAGTCATCAGTTAGGCCCATGTTCAAAAGTAGGCATATCGCTTGAGATTTGAGACATTCCACGTCTTTGCAAAAAAAACATACCAAATAAATAGTCAGTTGTTGTGACGTCGACGGCATCGAATTGAGTTTTATTCTGCACATACTTGTAAGATTCTCCGTTGCTAGTTCTCGTCTGTATCCATTCCTGCAATTCAAACCATTTATACAGACCCAATATTATTGTAACACGGTACTAAGTGAAATGCCTTACAGGGATTGATCTTATGGATACAACATACATACAGCTGATCTGTATACGAACTGGTTTTGGACCGACTTCAGTCGATGCTTTCCGTATTGAACATTTGCGTGATATAAGCAGTTGCACTTTGTGTTAAAATAAATTGTTCGCCTAATTTACGCGCACGTTGTTTCGCTTAAAAGATTTTCTGTCACCACCATTTCGATGGAAGAACATGAGCGTTTCGGGATAACTTTTGTCATCAGTAGGCCTACTGTAGTGACTGCCCAAAGTATCATCTCAGAAAAATATCATCTTCTAGAAATCGTAACCTAATCGATCAAACCTGCCGACTTCTTAACCCACCGTGACATCTTCTGTGACCATCTAACTTCAGTAGGCCTATCTTGGCAACCACAGCAATTTTCTTCCTATACGTCTAGTATACGATATCTACGTCGGCTCTTTCAGGTGTTGCAATTCTCCTGTGCACGCTTTGCCTGAGCGCAGCAGCTGTTAATCATAGCGCTTAAAATTTTCTAAGTTCATGAAACGAGACAAGGATTGAGTGATGTTCGAGACGGAAATTTACACCACTATGCGAATGGAAAAAACGGAAACAGTTCTGGGCTTACATTGATAAGATTTCTGCCATCTGTTCTTGCTCCTGAGCTACCCAGACCAGTTTCGTTGTTTGGTAAGAACATCCTCAGACCGCCTCCAAGAATCACCTGTTCAAAAGAAATATGAATTTAATTCAGTAGTAATATTTTCTAAAATAACGCATAAGAAATTGAAGCTGGATGAAGGTATTTTTATATATGAAATAGAAGCTGGATTAACGAAAATAACGCATGAAAAATGGAAGCTGGATGAAGGTATTTCAAATTAAAAAATCTAAAATCGAAGATGGATTGACGAAAATAGCCATCGCGAAATAGAATTTGGATGAAGGTATCTTTAGATCTGACATAGAAGCTGGATGAATGTTGAAATACCTGAATGCGGTTATGATCGTGCGCGGCAATGATCGTGCGCGGTAATGAGCGTGCGCGGTTTGGTGAATCGCAGTTTTGTGTGCGCGGTTTTGTGCGCGCGGTATTGTGTGCGCGGTTTTAACCGGATATCCCTTTCAGCCTATGACATATTATTTACATTTGGAGTATCTAGCATGATTCTCTCGAGCTTGCATGGCAAATATTAAAAGGGATGACTAAATTGATTGTTGAATTTTTGCCGGTATTTAATTGTCAACTGACCCTTGTCTTTTGATTTTCGGGATCTGTTATCAGTTGTTTGGCAATATCATCACACTGGTCAAAATTTGGTACGTCCGTTGGAACGTAAGCCTCCCAATCGCGATTGGCTACGTGAGCGTAAAAGCCAGCAGGTGAAGCGTGTGTGATGCGTGTGGTCGTGACAACTCCAGTCCACTTGTCTACAAGGTTAACAACTATAATTTATATCGTTGAATGAGAGAAGCAGCTTTTATAAATTATCAAGTGTTGTAGACTTTTGGAGATTAGATATTTTCATCTCTGTAATCTGACACACGTTCAAGAAGCTGATAGAGATGTGTGTTAAGTTTGACGGGCTGTTGATGTCCATGTCAAGTTGTTGATGGTTATCGGACTTTTGTTTCTTACATACAAATCATAGGCCTATGAATATTATTATTATCAGATTTATAGAGTAGGGGTCTAATGGTAAACAGCAAGCGGCGCGATGGAATTGGCCAAATTGGTAACAAGGCGAGAGAAATAATCATCATGATAAGAAACAAATTATACATAAATATGTAGGAAATCAATTTAAAAGGATTTATGGATCAACTATGGCTGAGAAGAGATAAGATCTTAAGTTGATTTTCAGATGGTAGGCCTACATATAGCCTAGGTCATTAAGGCATATTCAGAGAAGTCAGAGTTAGAAGCAGCAAACGGTCATTAGGCCTATAATGCGTACAGCACAAGACAATGTTATATTTCAATCTTGTATTTTATATTGTTGACTTTGCTAGCAAGATTATCATCAGTACCAGTCGGATATATTATAAGTCTATTTCAAGTTTCAAGTTTTCAAGTTTTATTGATCCATCAACAACACGATAATATGATCACATAATATGATAGAAAAAGTGCATGTCAGCATGGCTTACACAGTAATGCAGTGCAGGAATTTAATAAGAAATTCAAATGTCAGCCAGCAGATATATCAAGCTAAAAGCAATCATAGCAGAGGATGTCACAAAGTGTTTAGGAACAACAGGCCCACCAAAGGGACAAAGTCCCGCTAGGAGGGGGCCTATTTAGCTAGGTAGAAATAAGAAGATTTAAGATGACAGCTTACAGGACGATAGGTCTAGGAAACACAAAATATAGTAACAGCAATAGCTATGCTGTAGGAAACCAAAAAAAATTGAAAACAAGCTTAACTAACTTAACTAACAATTTATAATACAAGCTCCAGTGTGTGTGCTCTTAAAGTACGCTTAAAACACGAAAAGCTATTAGAGGTACGGATGTTTATAGGTAGGTTGTTCCAAAGCAGTGGACCCTGAAACTTAATGGAAAGTTTACGGATGTTAGTTCTGACGAGTATTAATTTATAAGTCTATTCAAATCAAAATAACTTACTGGCTGCGACCGAATGCTTTGCAATTGACCTGACTGTGTTTCCAGCTATGGCAGAGCAGCTATCGAATGGTACTTGGTCGTTGACTCCAATGGTTTCATAGTTAGCCTTCACACCGCATAGATAAGCAGTGGACGTTGAAGCGCTGTCCGGAGTTGATCTATCGACGTTGTACGTCTGTAAATTAGTTCATAATTTTAGTGAGATGCATGTTGTCAATGAAGATCAAGATGATCACATCGTTAGGATAAGAAAGGTTTATCAATGATGACGATGCCGATAAAAATGGTGTGCCTGTGTTGGAGTTATAAATCATTCAATTAATTTGGTA
>OX243813.1:41308352-41660852 GCA_945859605.1 Lumbricus rubellus | reverse complement strand
GTTGTACAGTCTGGCGCTTGACAGGGTTGAAATGCCCATGCCATCACCAACGAACAGAATGACATTTTTTGCTTTGTTCTTGTTCAGGTTGTCAGCGATGTTGACTGCATTCTCCAATTCGCCTCTGGCCAACGCATTCCAATCGGTTTGATCCCATGGACCTTTCAGTGCCTTTCCGGCAGCATACGATTTAAATTGCTTGGAGGACGGGTGGTAAGGGTCTAAAGAAAGTAGTGAGGAAAATCAGTATTTAAAATAGGCCAATAAAAAATCATAATTATTATTATACATAATTTCGCACAGAGTAGAATTGAGATAAACCATGCATGGGAGACCTCGTTTGGACCTGCCGCTTGGCAGAGAACCTAAAGAAGAATAGGAGATCTAAAACAAGAAGAACAAATTATAAACCATTTCGTAAACAGACTGGACGACAACTCAGAAAATGCTCCTCTTGAGTGGAGATACAATGTCATGTTGTGTAGGTCTATAAGCGCTATCCGCAACACAAGCGATCTGACAAAATGATAGTTGCAGATAGTGATAACTTTCTCAACTCCAATGCTCTCTGCTACATGTAGATGTATAGCGTTTAATAAATATTATTTCTGAAGAACGAAAACAACAAGATGAAACAGTTGACACTCAGAACGATAATTTCTTAAGGTTGCCAAGTGCTAACTCGAGGCAGGAGCACTAGCTTTATTTAAACCCATATTTGAATAGCAATTTCTATTCGATCTGAATGATCTTGAATATAACCAAGTTACTTACCATTCGGTTGCTCTTTCTGCACTGCACAAGTACAGGCGCAGAGTAGAAGCAAAAAACAAATAGCTGTCTTTAACATTGTTTTACGAAGCAGTAGCGCAAAAGCCTTTCAGAAATAACCAACTCAACTTACGAGATGGTTAAGAACTGTCGAACAACTGCCACGAACGTCAATAAATAATTGTCCACTCTGCACTACAGTAGCCGTAGCTATAGCTACAATATTTTACGTACTGTGAGCTTATAAAAGTTCAAGTACTGTTTTGAAAGCTTCGACTTGATCTTAGTCATCTTACGGCTAGAGGTCACTTCATCGTGTGATTTATTAATTGTAATTGCACACGAGAGCGAGTGAAGGCCAAGGAGATAGCGGAATTATTCATCAAAATTACAAGAATCGTAACAGTATTTATTGCTACACCGTGGTTCAGAAAAAGTAAGCCAAATTGTTCTGCGTACATCTCTAATACCTGATGACATATCAAGCTAAAAATTTCCAAATATTTAGATATTTGGACCAAGAATATGATTCACTGCTGAAATGTTCCCTACGCCTATGGCTGTCAGATGAAGTTGGAATGACCTTCTACCCTTAATTATAGGGTTGATCTAATGACTTGCTTACCTCATCAGTCTCACACTCTTTAAGGTATTCCTTCTTCCATGTGTTTTTGTGTTGAGAGCGTCTCTGACTAGTCAATAGGTGGGATCAACTTTATAAAGAGATTTATGAGACTATATAGGCCCTGTAGTCTATAGTGTTTTTTTCTTCGATACCAAGACTGTTACTTAGGTTCAATAAAATTTATGGTTATGGTTATTTATATATATATATATATATATATATATAGGCCTACACTGTGAGCCATAAAAAACCGTGCCACTTTATTTTTAGCTATATCTCGGTCGGTATTTTAACAATTTTTATAGTTTTTGTGTCGTTTGAAAGAAAAATTAAATCTCTACGATTTACTTATTTACTTGCGCGATGACGTCATATCCGTTTCGCAGCATAATGTAAATAAAGTTGATGGTTGAAAATTTGAGTTAACATTTTAAAATGTTGAGCTTTGAGGATAAAATTTTAATTAAAAATCTGCGGTAATGCAAAAATTATTCTTCTAGACGATTAATTAAGGAGTTTCCGAACAAGAATTGGAAAAGAAGAACATTAGATGACTTTCTGCGAAAGTTGAGAACTAACGTTTCAGTTGAACGCGCTGCGGGAAGTGGTCGGCCAAAATCGTCGCGAACTGAAGAGTGAAGATAATATCGCCGCTGTCAATGAATTGGTTCAGAGCCAGGAAGACAAGCCTAAAACACATCGTTCAACCAGACAAATCACGAGAGAGCTGAATCTTACACAAGCGACGGTCCGACGCATTATTCATAACGATTTGGAACTGAAATGCTTAAAAAGACGACGGGCTCAGGAACTGACCACCGCGAATCGTCAATTTCGTTTGGTACGAGCTAGACAATTGCTGCAGCGTTTCTCAGTGTCGGATGTCGGTTTCATTTTCTTCACTGATGAAAAGTTATTTATTTAAAGGAAGTCATTTTGAACACAAACTTTAAACAAATAAAGGCACTGAAGAATTGTTTGAATTTAAGTAGTAAATATGCAGCATTGATCGATTCTCACGTGTTTTTTAGTGTCTTCAGTTTCGCAAGACAAGTTTAACATACATGTAGAATGAAATCGATAATGTTTATTTCTGCTCTTTAGAGTATTGATTCCTGTTTAAAATAATGCAAAAAGTGTAAAAATCGATAAAGAAATGACAGAGATAGGCCTATAGCTAAAAAATAAAGTGGCACGGTTTTTTATGGCTCACAGTGTATATATATAGATTAGATACGATACTGCCACAGATGTCGAATTGTTTGCATGTGCACTTACTATATCACCCCTTCAAGTTATACTCTGAGGCGCTCCCGAATACAGCGCGGTCTGCGCGGACACTGCATAGGAGTTTCACGCCGAAGCGCAGAGCAATTGTGAGTGAAGAACTTGCATGGGCGGAATTTGGTTTCCGGTCTTAGGGGGCTAACCCCGAGTCTGGGCCTTCTGGAGGGGCTAACCCCGAAAAAGGGTTCCATTTTCATGGTAAAAAAGTTGAATCTGGGCCTTCTTGGGAGGGCTTAGCCCCTCCTAGCCCCTGATAAACTCCGCCCATGAGAACTTTCCCAAGGTTCTTTCGCGGCGACTCAGATTATCTTGTTAATCAAGCGCTTTGCCAAACCTTCATGCCAGTCAACTTCACCTAATTTATAAGATTTTTGTATACATGCTAAACGTAGTCAAATGAAGATTTTCGTAGTTGGATGAGATTTTCTATAGGCCATACATGGTTCAAGACAAAGTGTTCATAATTGAATTAGGAGATACGTCTGTCGGGGAGCCAAGACCCAAGAGATTCCCCTTAAAAACGATTGCATATATATGCTGCAAGGTGTGACGGTTCAAGATAATATATGAGTGGATTTTGACTGACGCCCGCTCCGCTCTGCAAAAGAGTGTACGGTACGTAGACTACATGCTGCTCTTCGTTTCACTTGCAGGAATTGCAACATTGTGTCAAATCGAGACTGTCCTATCCGTGGAGTGCTCAGGAGCTGCGCCTGCGTCGTGGAACTATTACTGAAGCATTATTATTGCTCAGTTCAAAGCTGACTTTATTTTTGCTGCCGTGATTTTGGAGGAGGGGGAGGTTACTCGATCTTTTGTGGTCAACATATACTTGTGCTTAGTAGATGTTACTATGCTTACTTTGGCTCAGTAAATTGGTTAGCCTATGGTTATGGTTTAAACAATAACGACAAGAATTTAAATATTTGTCGTTGAGTCGTTTATCTCGACAGTCGTCATAATTATAATATTATAGCCTTTATAGGCTAATAGATTCTGCTGCGTAAAGGCTTACCAGTCTTTTGGTCGTCTCCAGTTTTGAAACTTCCGTCTTGGATACAAAGCTGACAGCGCCCATTATAGCAGAACAAATCCCAATAGGCTATTATAGGCTATTATATTATAATATAATAGCCTATTGGGATTTGTTCTGCATCGCTTAGGTCCTATAGGACACTCTGTTAGGAAGTTCAGGCGTATCAGAACTTCTCCTTGCTATTGTACAACCCTGAATACAATGCAGCTGTAATTTGATACAGTCGTCCTGTAGGTCTACGGAATACTAGTCAGGTCGCACTCAGGCGATCGAGATATTAAGATGTTTCCTGTGCTTCGGGAATATGCTCATTCATAGGCGCTCAGTGAAGACAATATCAAGGGACAGGAAGGCATATTATAGGCTAAGTGTATTTACGATATTTGTGTGGCGTGGTGGCGTCGTGGTGGTGTCGTTGCCTTGGAGCCGAAAGCTTCAAGGTTCGAATCCACCTCGCCGAGTAATGACCTTGGGCAAATCCTTCACTCACAATTGCTCAGCGCTTCGTCGTGAAACTCCGATGCAGTGTCCGCTCTGCATTCGGGAGCGCCTCTGAGTAGCGAAAGCTTGAAGGGACGCTATAACATGTGCGCATACAAACAATTAAGAGTTGGATAGGTTAGAAAGGTTAGGGAAGTGTCAGACTAGAAATAGAACCTAAGGGGGAGGAACTCGATTAGGCTATATAGGTTACTCGACATTGCAGGCACTTAATAAAATGTAATTTATTTAAGAAAAATAAATACGTTGAAACAATCAAGTCAATGTAATTTTAAATAATAATTAATTTTTGATCATGTCAGGTGATTGACAATTGTTTGCAGAAAGCCATCACACTGATAGAGGTCTATATAATGGTTGTTGTGTTGCTAACTTATGTGACCAGTACTATATAGGCCTACAAATCAATCAGCTTCACTTTGGCATCCGTGCAGATATACTTTAGTCTTTCTTAGATCAAGATGAACAAGCCCATCAGTAAGTAAACTAAGTGTAGAACACTGAAAGGAGATAATGTTCCACTTCCAGCTGCTGTTGTGCCTGTGCAATGATTTTCCTTAGTGTAGTCACCAACGCACGAAGCGTACATCATCACGTGTGAAATGTAGTTTTGTTCATGGTTTCCGTGGATCAAATGTGACAATGGACCACGAGCGAAGATGCCGACATCCTCACCGCCATGCGTTTCCGATCCTATCCAGATTCCGGTGTCCTGCTGAAAATCTGGATCCTCTGGAATGATATGAACAAGTTGAACATGAGCACATTTCAATTCAAAGACCCGTTTTAGATTCTATCCTACCGTTAGTGAATTAACATAATACGGTAATAATTAATAAGCTAGGCCTATGTCACGATTCGGCATTGCGCCCAAAAGTTATATTGATACATTTTCTCAGCTCATAATCATTAGTCTAATTATTATTAGATTCCTTTTAGGCGTACAACAAAGAACAATGTTAAATTTAAAATAATTATATGTTAAATTTTCATTTTTATGTCAAAGTGTCATTGGGGAGGGGGGCTCAGTTGAGAGAGCGCTGGTCGGTAAACTGAGTAGTCATTATCGCGGCCTGGGTTCATGCCTCGCTCAGGGCAAAAATTTAGTTGAATTTTCTGTTAGTTGTGTCAAATATAAGACTCACGGGATATCGGACCTAGCGATTCAGTAGAAAATAGAAACGAAAGTAAATAAAAATTAAACATGAAAAGTAAATTATAATCACTTACTGACATCTTCTCCGGTCAGGTTTTTGCGGGGAACCTCAGTGCTGTTTTCCATTCGGTGATACGGATAGCTGGGACCATTACCATAATTAAGCTGCAGGAAAGGTTTATCGTCTTCCGTCAGAGTACCATCACTGAAATCTACAATAAAAAATATTCAGAAACAGTGACAATATTATTCATGGAGAATGAGAAAACTTCACATAATATTATAAATCACTATCTAAGCAATTCGACTGTAACTATATCAACTGACAGCATTCGGATAAAAATAGTAGGCTACACTTGCAGCACATTGTCGGTGAGAAGATAAGACGGTGAGGGAGAGGACTGGCCACACGCCATCATATGCCAAGGCTGAGAAAATGAAGTTGCTTACACTTCATACTCGTGGATGTATTATTAGGACCAGATTGATGGACTGATCTTACTCTTCTTCTTCTTCTCCTCCTACTTCTTTTTTGTTGTTCTTCTTCTTCTTGCTTTTCTTTTTTTCTTCAGCCTACTCTTCTTCTTCTTTGTTTCTCCTCATCCTCTGCCTCTTCCTCCTCATTTGTTCTTCTTCATTCCTAAACTCTTTCACAGTACTGTAGACCTGCACATTAAATGTGGGCATGATAGTTTATCGATAGAATTCATTTTCAGAAATTCTCTTACCCAAGACCGACTGTTGGAAAGTAGCGTAGCCTCCAAATGTGAAGACATGCGAGTGGTCAGCGGTCACTATCATCGTTGTGTCTGCTATGTTGGTCAGTTCGACTGCTCTCTGAACGGCATCCGACAGGGCAATCGTGTCGTTCAAGGCTCTGAATGCACTCGCTTCGTGGTGACTGTGATCGATTCTTCCACCTTCACACAAAATATTTGTTCTATAAATTACAAATACAGCACGGTTCATCAAATGCGTAGGCGTATGAGACGGGGTTAAGAGAAGACATTATTAAGTGTCTCTTCCAGAATTCGGTCGTTTCGGTTTTTCGAGCCAGTACTCTCCGGGAAAATATGAAACAAAGGATAGAATACTGCAGGTTTGCTTGAGTTAAAACACTCATTAGCACACCACGCTAACTGAGCTTATCTCCCAGCTCCGACTTCCTCGAATCGAGTTAGTAGCTTCTAGCTCACAAATCACCATGGATGCAGAGATAGCCCTACATGTATAGCTCAAATTCGCGGAAAAGTTATAAATTGACCGTGGCGTTTGTTAAAAATAAACGAAACTCGCAGCACATTCACGATTTGAAATTTGCACAATTTCACAGAATTCAGACCATAATAATTATGGTCTCAATAACCACGGCGATGTCTGCCATCCTTAGCATGCATGTAGCACGACAGACAAAATAGTCTTGCGATTGTCAACATTGAACGTGCAGTCACATGTATAGGCTATTTGCTTGGAGTTCTGCAACTGCGGATGAACACCATTATTGGGGCTTTTGGTGTAGGCCTAGGCCCAAGTCTAGCGATGAGAGCAAATCCTGGTCACGACTCACAAGACAGAGCTGTCACGGGTCCGGGGTTCCTTGTGCAGCATATAGCCTATCTTATGGCTAGGCATATGATAATATTGTGGAAAAGATAATAAACAAATTTAAAAGTGCGGGCACGATTTACGATAAAAAGTCTATGAAGTTATTGAGTTGTTCATTAATTTGATGTTTAAGAAACTTTGAATTGACTGCAGTTAAGACTAGAGTCAGCAATATTGTACTTTAAAAGGCGTGAATCATAAACTCTGCATGGGCCTCTAAATTACTCAGCCTGGGCCATAAAATTAGCCGGATCCCTGGGTATTTATTTGCCCCTCTGCCCCTTCTCGGCGTGCCTGTGCGTAAGAACGAAAACTATATGGTTTTGTAAAGAGACATCCGTGTCTCGGCCTACAAGTGCACGGCGCAATTTAATCCGGATTTGTATTTTTCGGGCACAAGTAAAATCTTGAAACCACAATACTGAAATCTCCCTGTTCATATATGACTGTAATTATGCTTAGTACACTTTCTATATAAGGAGTCCCCCTGATATAGGCCTAAGACATTTCTGCACAATGCGCATGCACTTACATACCGGTAGTAAGTTTCCACTGTGGCCTTTAGATTAAAGATTCTAAGCGCAGTAATTTGAAGATAGGCTATCTAAGTCGAAGTTCTGACGACGAACTGTCGATCGAAACTACATACATGTAGGTCTGAAAATGTAGCCTAGGCCTACATAATTATGTTATAAGCTAATCATTATCACTTACATAATTAGGCTATAGATGGCATTTGAAGCTACTCAGCTTTTGAATTATGCAAACAAGTACATGTATGACAGATAGCTGCTCTCAGCTGATAACGATGCCTCTCAATAATATGCCTTGATCTTAACGTTGCTTTTGAAGCGGTTGACCACTGATTGGATACTGCCGATAAAATTATGGACTTGCTCCTGTCTCAAATATCTAGGAAATACATGTATACAGAGACTACCTTCTACGAATAAGAAATATCCGTTCGGACTTTGTGAGAGAAGTCTGATAGCCTTCTCCGTCATTTCAGCCAAAGAAGGTTGTTGGGGAGGATTCTTTTTGATTCGGTCGACCTCATAATCCATATGATCCGCCGAAAACAACCCTGCAACATAACAAACGGATTATTTTTATAGTAGCCTAGTCCATATTAGTAGCTATGATCTTGGAATAGTAGCAACAGCAGCAATAGTGTTACACTGTTACTATTACCGAACTTTCATAATAATTATAGCGCCCATTCAAGATTGCATAGTCAGAAGCGCTTCAGGTCCAATCCCGGTCCAATCCCGGTCGAACAGTCTTAAGACCAGTGAAGTATGAGACAGAGAGAGAGACCAATGGGCATTTGACGAGGCGTTGTAGGTCTACTTACCTTTTGTTACGTATGAATTCCAGGTCGCAAGACCAGCCGCGGAAAAGGCGCGGCGCTGCATGCCTGATTGCAGTCCGCGGGCGAGGAACAATGCGTTCCGCTTGTGCGGCTGAGCGGAGTGAGACAGGGCCAAGACCAACATCCAACCTGTCAGGAACTCCTACTTCTGTCGAGTCCACTCTCAAAACTGTTCAAAAGTTTTTTCTCAAAGGTGCCCATAAGCTACAAAAAGGTATACGTAGCCTAGACCAAATTCTAGACCTATGCAAACATACCAAATAAATAGTCAGTTTTTGTGACGTCCACGGCATCGAATTGACTTTTATTCTGGACGTACTGGTAAGATTCTCCGTTGTCAGTTCTGGTCTGTATCCATTCCTGCGTTCAAAAATAATTGAAGAACCGACAATAGACCCGACAATAACAACAGGCATTTTATTAAAGCGCCAAGCATTATATAGCCTACACACATTGATCTTATGGATGTACAGCAGGCAGCTGATCTGAATGCGACTTCGATTCGGTTCGCCATCGCCTGATGCCTTCTGTATCGAACACTCGCTTGGTAGAAGTTACAAATAGGTCAAACTATAACACCCTGGGCAAGTACTCAAATACTAAAAAGTAAAAAGTATTAAAATAAATTGCTAAGTTTTAATTTGTTGCCTGACTGCCGTCGCATAATGTTTGCTTCATTTTGATATCGGGGGTGTCCCAAACAGCATTCTGGATCCTTCCTTTTGTGTCCATAAAAACTATGCTATCATTACTTGCTCCTGTACCAACGGTTGGCCACAATAAAGCAATTTATTAATTGATTGATTGACCGAAATATTGTTAATCTACGTTGCAGGTTGTATCGCTTAAAGATTTTCCGCATCTAGCATTTTCCTCGAAGAACATTACCGGTAGTGCTTCTGGATAATTATTGTTTTCTTTTGTGATTGTCCAACTGGGTTTTTTACTTAAAAGTGCCATCTCTTCGAGAAATCTTATAGGGCCTATAATTAACCTAATCTACCCAACTAGCTGACGTCTCACTAACCTCTTCCGTGACCTGTCGCCACCTCCCTTCGGGTTCCTGAGGACCGCATCACTGTCTTCCTACGATATCGATATATAGGCTAGGCCTACGTCGAGTTTTTGCGCTGCTACAATTCTCGCTGACACGCTTTACCTGAGCTCAGCCGTAAATCATAAAATCTACAATATTTTGAGTTCATGAAACGACAACTGGAGAAACGCGGTTTTAAAACGCTGAAGCATCGGGGGCTTACATTGATGAGGTTTCTGCCATCTGTTCTTGATCCGTTGCTACCCATAACAGTCTCGTTATTTGGTAAGAACATTCTCAGACCGCCTCCAAGAATAACCTTCGAAAAAAATATGAATAGATTAATTCAATGGTAGATTTTCGATTTACCTTTTCTAGTTTTTTCACACTCAATGATTAATTGATTACGCCCTATGACTTTGACATTAAAGGCCATGAGAAGTGTAAGCCAATCCACTCTCGCGGCTTGTGAGGCTTAATTCGGACAGCGGCTTTCGTCTTCACCGAAAGTAGACCTAAAGTAACTCAAGTGAATATAATGTAATCGACCATCTATCGAAATGGCAATAATATTTTCAGTTCTACTTGTGTCGTTGAGTTGTTCTGTTTCTACCTCAAAATTGATAAGAGCCAGGTGTTATCAAATCTGGCTAGACTTTTCCTTTTCTAGGCCAAATATCAAGTTATGGCCACGGTTAAAAGAATGTAAGTACATACATTTACTTGTCTGTACATGCTCGCTCTATAAAGGTCTGAACACTGTTCTAAAACAGCCGGTTGATCTCCGAACAAGTTCAAGACTTGATCCACAATCTTGTCATAGAGTGGACGATGTAAAAACTGGTCCATCGAAGCAAGCTTTTGATAGCGTTAGAGTTCACTTTTGTGAGCGGACGTTTTGTTTCTTCTGAGCACATCACTAGCAAATATACGTCTAGATCCAACTTTGTAATGTTGGCGTTTATAAGCCTTAGTAGGCCTACCACATGGATTGTTGTAGGGTTCTAGGCATTAAAAAGATTACAAAGGAAACAGCCAGCATTCTTTTATTGAAGGTACATGTGTACATTAAAGATGGTCTGCAAAATTCGACATCCACAATTAGCCTAGATCGGCCTAACAGGCCATGACACAATATTCACATTATCGAATCTCCAGTCGTGCATGGTGAAGATGAAAGAAATGATTAAATTGCTTGTTGAATTGTATAATTGTCAACTGACCCTTGTCTTCTGATTCTCAGGATCTGTTATCAGTTGTTTGGCAATATCATCACACTGGTCAAAATTTGGTACGTTCGTTGGAACAAAAGCCTCCCAATCGCGATTGGCTACGTGAGCGTAAGCGCCAGCAGGTGAAGCATGTGTAATGCGTGTGGTCGTGACAATTCCAGTCCACTTGTCTACAAGGTTAACAACTCTGATTTACTTCGCTCAATATGAAAAACAGCTTTTATAATATAAGTTGGTAAGGATTGAAGTTTGAAGATGAAGTAACGAATCTTCTTGAAAGTTAATTCTTCAACAGAATAAGGAAGAGACTTTCAATAATCTTTATATTATCATCTAAACGTTATTCTGGTTGGATATGTGTCTAAAGTCTGACTGGCTGTTGACGTTTATGTCAAGCTATTGATGGTTATCGGGCATTCATTTCTTTCTTAAAATAATATATAGACTATGACTAAGGCTCATTTAAATTATAGGGGTCTAATAGAGATAGGCTGCGACGGAATTGGCCACATGGGCAACAAGGAGAAATAATGATGATAAGAAGCAAGTGTATACATGTAGAATGCCAATTGAAAATGATTTATGGACAGTCTATGACTGAGAAGAGACAAGATTTCAAAGTGGTTTTCAGGTGGTAGGTCATAATGTCAGAGAAGTCAGAGTTAAGAGCAGCATACGGTCGTTACAATGCGAACAGCAACAAACAAATTTAAATATAATTTTTATATTTTATATTGCAAAATTTGGTAACAAATAGCATCAGCACCAGCTGTTAATAGTAAATAGGACTATTCAAATCGCGAAAACTTACTGGCTTAAGACCAACTTACCGGCTGCGATCGAGTGCTTTGCGATTGATCTGGCTGTGTTTCCAGCTATGGCTGAGCAGCTATCGAATGGTACTTGGTCGTTTACCCCGATGGTTTCATAGTTAGCCTTCACACCGCATAGATAAGCAGTGGCCGTTCCTGCACTGTCCGGAGTTGATCGATCTACGTTGTACGTCTGTAAAGTAACGTTTCTTTATTCAAAATTATGACTGGAGATTCAGCTGATTGCGAAATTAGGATAGCGATGCTATTTTAATGATGGCGATACCGATAAAATTCGTGCTCGCATGTTGGAGCTATAAATCCTGCAATTCATCCGGTAATCTGTTGTATTGAAACTTCTGTGACAGCTTGTAACATAGGTCTACAAACGTTGTCCCATAAACCGTGAACCTAACTACAAAGACTTTATCTATGTCACTGACGAAGATCACACTAGAAGTGGCGTGACCTACACTGCAGTGTCAGATTTTGTTGGTCTTGTATGGTTTCTCGCTGCAAATAGCTAGGATTCAGAACAGATTTCTGATGTTAAAAGCATCTTTTAGAGCCAGGACTGTGGACCTGTGTTTCTCTCGGGTGGACCGTATACTTTTACATACGCAGTTATTCCCTTGCTGTGTAGGCCTGTAACTGTTAACATATTAAAGAGAGAAGAGGAAAAAACGAAGAATGAGAGGATGATGGTGAAGAGAAGGAGGAGGAGGAGCATGAGGAGGAGGAGGAGCATGAGGAGCAGCCTCCAAGGTGACCTGAGAGCCAGCTCAATGTAGGAAGTGCGACGTCATTTTCTACATAGATATAATATGAAGCCAGGTGACCAGTCTTCCCCTCGCCGTCTCATCTTTTCGTCGACAGTGTACAAACATTGTACTCATTAAAACCGCTTTTATGTTGGCTAGGAGGCCAAGGTACAGCAGAAATACATCACCAAATTTCTTAATGAGACTTTACCCTCCAACCTCGTGAAATATAGTCAAGCACGCTATAACCGATACACTATTGAGAATTTCTGTAAAAAAATTAAGTGATCATACCCTTGATAGACCAACGTGTGGAAACTTTTCCCATGTCAAATACATTTGGGACTTTGGAAGATTTCTACTTTCGGCGTTGTACAGTCTGGCGGCTGATAGGGTTGAAATGCCCATGCCATCACCAATGAACATGATGACATTCTTTGCCTTGTTCCTGTTCAGGCTGTCGGCCACGTTAATTGCATTCTGCAACTCGTCCTTGGCCAACGCCTTCCAATCGGTCTGATCCCATGGACCTTTCGTCGCTTTTTCGGTAGCAGATGATTGAAATTGCTTGGAGGACGGGTGGTAGCGATCTAAAGAAAGTAGTGATGGAAATTAATATGTGATGTATAATATTAGGCTACACCTAGTTTCGTACAAAGTAGATTAGAGAGAGAAGGTAAGAAAGACGCAAGATATTTAAACGTTTTGACAAACAGACCGAATGATGGATGCTATTCTGGAGTGAAGGTGAAAACGTTGTGCACCAGCGATATGATATAATGAGATCATTGAGATTCAGATGGTGATAACAGTACTGTCTCAAGTTATCCAGCTTTTCCACGCTTTCTGCTAGATGCGGGTTGTGTAAACATTGGTTGTCCATATGAACCACGAGTAGACTACGTATTATGAATCACAAGGCTGGTTACTGGCAGGGCCGGATTAAGGCATGTTCAACATGTTCGGCGGAACAGGGGCCCCCACACTTTAGAGGGCCCCCCACAAATGTGCAAAAAAAATTTGAGAAAATTTCCGCCACACGACTATTTTCCCAAAAATTTTGAATGACTAAAAAAAAAGGTCATCAACTTTTTGGGCGGATGAAATGGTATGATTTTCCCAAAAATTTCGGCGGATGACTAAAAAAAAAGGTCGTCAACTTTTTTTGGCGGATGAAATGGTATGATTTTCCCGACAAATTTGAAAAATATTCCGCAAAAAATTCCCGAAAAGGGCCCCCACAAAAATTCCCGAACAGGGCCCCGACATTGCTTAATCCGGCCCTGGTTACTGGTCAGTCAAGAAAGTTTGTATGTGTTTGTATTAGAAATTTCGACGACGTCACATTGATGAAGTTCTTCAGACCGATCTGAACTTGAAAGGTTGTGCATTTAGTAGAGATTTCTAGTAGACAGTTTAAACTTTTTGGAAATAGTCATGTCTCTCGTTCACTTTAACCCACCCCTTGGGAAAAATTCCATTTATGTTTGTATCAAGCACCCTGCGGAATTCACATTCCCTCTTCTTCCCAGAAATTTTCAATGATGGGTGGGCGCCATATCATTTTTGCGAACTTCACTGATTCTGCAACTAACTGATGTATATCCCGACAACAGTCGGACATATCCCGACAACAGTCGGACATATCCCGACAACAGTCGGACATATCCCGACAACAGTCGGACATATCCCGACAACAGTCGGACATATCCCGACAACAGTCGGACATATCCCGACAACAGTCGGACATATCCCGACAACAGTCGGACATATCCCGACAACAGTCGGACATATCCCGACAACAGTCGGGCATATCCCCCCGACGATGGTCTGACTAGGATGGAGCATCGTCTGAGATAGTAGTTCACCAGCAAGCTGAAAAGACAGTTATTATTTCTGAAGGAAGTAAAGAGCACGATGAGGCAGTTGAGACTCAGATTGATAGTTTCTAAAGAAGTGTTTCTTCATTACGTTACCAATAGCGACCTCGAGACCATGCATGTTTTGTTTGGCGTGCAGGTCTTCACAAAATGTGCAGTTCTAAATGAATATGCGCAGTTGTAGAAGCGCACCTATGCAGTTAAGAATAGTAGAAGAGGTCATTTACATCCGATTCGAGATTATAACTCGCCATGGATGATTGGAGGGAATATAAAGGTTTATGGAATCCAAAAATTCTTCATAAAAAGCGCTGCTGGAGACAAGAATCCTGGTTCAATTTGAAACAATTGCACTTGACTAACAATTTCTTTTAGATAGGCCTATATAATTATGTATAAACTTGAATATGAACAAGTTACTTACCATTCAGCACTGCACCGCTACAGATGCAGAGTAGAAGCAAGAAACAAATAGCTGTCTTCAACATTCTTTACCAAGCAGTAACGCAAATGACTATCAGCAATAACCAACTCAGTAAAAGAAATGACTGTGAAATGTCGAGCAACTGTTTCGAAAGTCATTGGCCGAAACAAGTGTGTACACTTTAGCCGTAGCCTACAATGTCTTACGTAGACCTACGGTGAGCTTATAAAAGTTCAAGTAGGCCTACTTCTTTGATTGAAAACTTCAACTTGATCTGACGACAAGAGGCCACTTACGCATTCTTCATCGGGTGATATATTATTATTATTATTATTATTTCATTGTAGGCCTAATTGCACACAAGAGCTCATGAAGACCCAGGAGATAGTGGAAATAATCAAAATCATACGTGTCGTAAACTTATTTATTTTTACGTTTGCCGTGACTGCTCAATTTTGTTCATACATTCAGCAGTGCTTGCTCGCAATTACAAGCTATGCTGTAGAATGCCATTGAACTGGATTTGTGTTCAGATAGAATCTCTAGCTTGGGTTGCAGTCTATTGCCTCGGGCCTCCACTGACCATCGATCCTTTGATGCAACGCAGCGCTCGTGAATAATCTGGTGGTGATTTCACTTAGCTTTTGGGCTGTTTTACAATCAATTTATGCCTATACATGTATGTACCCTACCCACGTCTGATTATGCTAACCGTTAGGCCTATATCATGTTCAGTCAATAGGCTAGATGACAAAAATTGACTATAGGCCTACAGCTTCTTAATTCTTCGTATAAAATCCTAACGAAGCACTTAGTGTGCTTAGTGGCCACTTTTATATTTTCTCCAGGCACTCGATGTCTTTTTTGTAGTAGGCCTACGTAGTTAATACCTAGTTTCACGTTTGCAGCCATAATTATGCCCACAAGTATTTAGTTGGTTAGCTGATATCATGTTATAATATGTTTTGAGATGACCCCCGATCACAATAATGCATATTGCAATTGTGTCAGAAAAAATTTGACTATCAAATCCCTGCGCCGCAAAAGTCAATTATTCTGTATAGGCCTACCCTAAATTGTGATCTGGTTCGCTTTCTTTCAGCTTCGCTGTGCATAATATCTAGTTAAGAACATTCGACGAACAGGCAGATTATTTGCGTAAATCTGAAAATAATATATCTTCGATGTAGGCCTAATAGATTATTAAGCTGAACTTCAAATTGCTGACTGAAGCTGGTAGTCCTTCTGTACTTTCAATAAGATTTCATAGCGAGGGAAAATTGTCATAATGTCATTTAAAACAATGAATTTACTGATTGCATTAACGATGCTACCTGAAGCTTCGTTGCAAGAAAAGGCATCACAAGATCCAGGTAGGACTTTGTTGTTTAATCACATCAAATTGCGGTTAGGCTAATATGCAAGCAATTATATATTTTAATTATTTTATGTGTGGAGTTAAGTGCATCAATCTTCAACAAATGTGTAACTAGTTCCACAAAAAGTAAAAAACATAGGCCTATATATTTTTTAATTTAATTACCATTTGACTTGACATGCAAAGCCACGGTAGAATGCTAAGTTCATACAAAATTTAATGGACATCAATTGATTCTTGATAGAAAGTGAAGTGTTACACTTCTAAAAGTAGTAATCCGCCCAAATCATAAATTTTTCACATATAGACTTCCTGGCAAAACGAATATATATAAAAATCATAATTCTTTGATTTTATTAAATCGCCGCTTCCTCATAATTCTTTGATTTTTATTAAACTGCCGCTTCCTCATAACCAAGAACGTCTCTCTATCAATTGATTGCGTTGACCATGCAATGATACCTGAAAGATTAGCAGAAGGTCCAGACTCCCAACGCAGTAATCTGCAGGAAGGGTTGCCATCACGATAGTCCTACAAATCAATGCCGCATAGGAAAATAATATTCATCTCAGCAGCTCAGCTAAAGAAGTATTTTCATTACTTATAGGAACGGTAGAAAACTTTTGTCTACACGAATCGTTTCAACCGAGATGTATGAAGAATGAGGTCATCCTGATGAAAAGCGCCACCTATGGTCGTATGCGAGTTGGAAGATGTATAACTGCCAAAGAAGTTGATGCACTGGGTCCACTAGTCGGACAAGATCCTCGCGTTCTTGGTTGTTCAGCAGATGTGTTGGCTGTACTTGACAGAAAATGCTCTGGAAGGAGTGAGTGTGAAATTCGCGTGGCTGATATGTCTCAGGAAAATGTCACTCCGTGCTTTCCAGGTCTAATGGTCTATCTCGAAGTCAGCTACGAATGTATCAATGGTCAGTTCACTTTCACATACCTAATTACCAATAATTAAATGACACTGAATAACGCGAAACAACAATAAATTATTTATTGTTGTTTCGCGTTATTCAGTGTCATTTAATTTGTTCAGTGTTTCCAATTAATTTTTATCTGATCAAAAATAGTTTCTAATAAGTCCATATATCTGTTTGACGACATCTCGTTTACGATTTGATGCATTTTAAAGTTGCAGATGAAGAGCGTTCGTGTATTGTGACTGCATCCGTTGGTGCAACGCACATAATCGGTTCAGCGGTGAGATCTCCGCGAATCTGTGGAACAAAGTCTCAGCCTTGGAGAGTCGAGGCGCCAATTGGTCAGAAGATCAGCATCAGTCTGCTTGACTTCTTCAGCCATTCGGACTCTGATCAAGTTCAGAGTCACAGCAAGCGGTCATGTCGCAGCTATGGCGTCATTTTGGACAGCGAAAGCAAAAGAAATGTGACGATTTGTGGCAGTGTAGAAGAGCAGAGGCAGAAGGAATTGTTTACATCAACTGGAAATGCAGTCGAGATATTCATCAACGAAAGCGATCAGAATGAAGACACTCTTGATGCGAAACATTTCATGCTTCGTGCTGAAGGTCAGTCTGTCAGCTATTACATTTCACTGCAAAGATTATGACTACGTGATTCATCACAATCACACTTAAACCTGTAAATAAATTCATTAGTTTTGTCTCGTGTTAAGGTTTCAGTCAGCGGTTTCTACAATGCAATAGTGGAATAGAGAATAATTCAGGCCAAGGACTAATGAATTTAAGCAAATTTAAATAAGAATGAATTTTTACTACAGCTATGAAAAAGCTGTTTGATTATAGCCTACATGCTGATCGATTTTGGCGGATGGTATTTCGAATTTAGTAGGACATAATTGAATTGCATTCTAATGAACTTTAAGTCGGTCATATAATATTTTGTATAAGCTAACTTCATCCAACAAATTCAACAATGTTTCAGCTTTCTTATTGGAAGTAAATATTCCGTTTAGTTGTCCGTTTTTTGGACTTGATTGGAAACTGATCCGAAGGTGATTTTCAAATTAACAGACAACACATGACACATATTGCTTCCCTGGTCTTTCTTTCTTCGCCATAAGCAATGAAGTATTCAGTCTAAAAGCTTGTTGTAATGTGACGGTTTGGTAATAATTACAGTCCGAAGTGATAACGACAAAAAGTCTAACGACACGTAGGCTACGTTGAAAAGCAGCATAAGGAATCACGATTTTGTTTCGATTTGCGTTATTGTCTCGACTGATTTTGTTCACTTTCAAACATAGTTGTAAAAAACGTTTTTTTCCGTTTTTTATTCTCTCCCAAAAAACGTCGTTTTTTTCGTTTTTTATTTTTCCCATCGTTTTTTATCGTTTTTTATTATTTCTTTATCTTTATTTATTCATTAGTAGAGCGGATTGGTCAAAAATTGTGCACTTTGTGATACAAGCATGAAATTTGGTACATACCACGAAAATGTCACGAGAAAAAGATTTGGCTATAGGGCCATCGCAGATTTGGCCCCTGGCCCCAATGGCAGCCATTTTTCAAAATGGCCGACCGGTTTAAAGATTTTAAATTATCTCAGCTTCCAGTGCGCTTAGAATCGTCATCTTGGTGTCTAAACATACATAGTTAGGGGCGAGGATTCCAGCAGAGCCATTACAAATGTTCCCCAGGGTCCCAATGGCGGCCATTTTCCAAAATGGCCGACAAAATACGGATTTTTCAATATCTCAGCTTCCAGTGCACTTAGAATCGTCATCTTGGTGTCTAAACATACATAATTAAGAGCAGGCATTTCACCAGAGCCATTGAAAATGTTCCCCATGTCCTCAATGGCGGTCATTTTCCAAAATGGCCGACCTAGGAAAAGGATATTTCAATATATCAGCTCCCAGTACACTTTGAATCGTCATCTTGGGGTCTAAATATACATAGTTAAGGGCGAGGATTCCAACAGAGCCATGGAAAAAGTTCACCTGGGCTTCAATGGCGGCCATTTTCCAAAATGGCCGACCTAAAAAAGGATTTTTCAATATCTCAGCTTTCAGTTCACATAGATTTTTCATCTTGGTGTCTATACATACATAGTTTGGGGCGAGGATTCCAACAGTGCCATTGCAAATGTTCCACATGGCTTCAATAGCTGCCATTTTTCATATGTCATATGTCATATTGGTGTCTAATTCATGCTATTTATTGCATCATACTATTTCTGAAACTTCTGATTGAGTTCATGTTCATTTGGAAATAAACAAGTTTTAGAATAATATATTCAATTCATGATATTACTGATGTTCTCGTAAATGTGCACTGTGACATATTTAAGTCTACATATGGGAGCCTTTATCCAGACAGAGGACTGAACACAGAATTTTACAACATCATAAACGCCATTCACGGTCGCATAGGCCTCTATAGAGACAAAGACCAGTACACTGTTGAGAAGCTTTCACACATTTGCACTGTCCCCTACATCCCTTCTCACAGCCACATCTGAGCAGTTCACGACAGGCACGAGACGCTTCGGGAAGCGTTGTCCACTTCACTTCCCAGCCACCTTCAATCGTTTTCAGCCACCTCCATTGACCATGCAGGACATGGTAGTTTAGGAGCAGCTATAAACATCTGTGCCCAAACGTGACCTGCTTGGTAGGCAGCTCTCTTTGTGTGTTCCACCAGAGCAGCTTCAGCTGGAGGAAGGCCATTCATAGGTATGTCTTTCTGTGCAAACAGCTGCTTCCTTAATTGCCTCATTCACCTTCTCTTCACCACTAGCACGGTCGTACAGAAGAACCACAAAGCGCTCAATTATATCGAGTTGATCATAAACAGAGCTGGGAGTTGATGGTAAAGTGCAGAAGGTTGGGGTGACGTCGCTGAATGTCTTCCAAATGTCCCAGACAGTCCTTTTCCACGGCCAGCAAAGGATGATACTGTGTCACATCCGCTGAATGCGTGTAGGAAGGGCAAGGCTACGCACTTTTCTGGACCGAGGGCACGCGCCATCTCATGGGTTGGTAGATATCTGAAGCTTTTGCATGAGGCAAAACCAACCCACAGTTCATCAATGCTCAGCTGCTGAACTGCTGCTATTGCCAACACCAACACGTCAGAGTCAACGGTGCGTATCATCACCTTACGATAACCATGTTTAGTGGCATCGGAGACATGCAGAAAAATCCTTGTATCAGCTTCCTCCTGAGTACATGGAGCAAGTCCAGTTGTGTCTCTTTGACGAGTACAGAGCACATCCTTGTGGTAAGTGGCTATTACCTGTTTTCCTGTTTCTAATTCTAGTTTTGCTATTTGCAGACTCAAGAAAGAAAACAACTCTGACTTGTTTTCGTCGTTCCTCAGGAATTCCTGCCAGTTTCTGGGTAGAGCATTAGAAGATTCGACGCGCCTTCGACTTCCCTTACCCCTCACACTGCGTGTGTATGTCTTCTTAAGCTGCCACGCACATATTCATCCCATACAACATCTACTTTATGCACATGCTCCAGCTGTCTTGTGATGTAGGGCAAGAAAATATGAGAGGCATACTCTGAAAAGGTGCATGCAGTGCCAGGTTTCAGCATGTTGACTATGGCGGCTCCATCCAGTATAACAGCGTCAACAAATGGAACACCCAATGAATGGCCTGGTTGGATATCTGCCGTGGCCTCGTTTGTTGAAGTAGGAATCAGTTCTTCCAGACAACTCGCAATGTCTGACTTAGTTCCTAGCCGTAATTTGCCCATATTCGAGAGTGATGGTGGACACGCCTGGTTCTCGTGAGCACAAAATTCGCCCAGGTCTCCTTCACGTGTCTGACAGGAAATGTACAACCTGGAGAATAGTGAACAGTCCTTCTTCACATATGACAAATGTCGTTTGAAGAGAGGGAAGTTATTTCTTTTTATTGGATCACTGACAGTTCGCGTTTGGTTAATGAGACGTTCCTTGATGAATGTTTCGTACTGCTCTTGTCCAGTTTTCTCGAGGATGCATATGGTCTTTATCGCTGCTTGATCGGCCAGATCTCTTGTATCCAGTACAAGTAGGGCATTGCTGTCGTCAATAAATGGGTTTCCCATCTCTTCGAGAACATTGCCGATGGCAGAGATATTGAAAATTTCATATTTTGGTCAGCCATTATGAAAAATGGCAGCTATTGAAGCTATGTGGAACATTTGCAATGGCACTGTTGGAATCCTCGCCCCAAACTATGTATGTATAGACACCAAGATGAAAAATCTATGTGAACTGAAAGCTGAGATATTGAAAAATCCTTTTTTAGGTCGGCCATTTTGGAAAATGGCCGCCATTGAAGCCCAGGTGAACTTTTTCCATGGCTCTGTTGGAATCCTCGCCCTTAACTATGTATATTTAGACCCCAAGATGACGATTCAAAGTGTACTGGGAGCTGATATATTGAAATATCCTTTTCCTAGGTCGGCCATTTTGGAAAATGGCCGCCATTGAGGACATGGGGAACATTTTCAATGGCTCTGGTGAAATGCCTGCTCTTAATTATGTATGTTTAGACACCAAGATGACGATTCTAAGTGCACTGGAAGCTGAGATATTGAAAAATCCGTATTTTGTCGGCCATTTTGGAAAATGGCCGCCATTGGGACCCTGGGGAACATTTGTAATGGCTCTGCTGGAATCCTCGCCCCTAACTATGTATGTTTAGACACCAAGATGACGATTCTAAGCGCACTGGAAGCTGAGATAATTTAAAATCTTTAAACCGGTCGGCCATTTTGAAAAATGGCTGCCATTGGGGCCAGGGGCCAAATCTGCGATGGCCCTATAGCCAAATCTTTTTCTCGTGACAATTTCGTGGTATGTACCAAATTTCATGCTTGTATCACAAAGTGCACAATTCCTTCACATTTTGGTTCCAGGCGGCTCCACTACATCTACTTTCTGTTATTATTTCACTTAATTTTAATTTTTTCTGATATTCCTTATGTTTTCCGCCAACTCTCAAGGATTCAGCTAACTAAAGTCATTATTTCATCATTTAACATCATCATTTAAGAGATAGCCTGCGTGTAGTAGGTTCCTAATCAAGGTTTTCAAGGGTAAAATGCGGTTTTAGATGTAGCAAAGTCAAATTATTTTCCGTTTCCGATTTTTATCGTTTTTTTGTCGTTTTTTATTTTTTTGAAAAAAACGTCGTTTTTTACCGTTTTTATTTTATTTTCATCGTTTTTTACATCTATGCTTTCAAAGATAAGAAAAATTCTCCTTGTTATAAATTATGCGCAGCTGTAGGTTGTGTGGACTTGATTCCGCCAGAGGACGCTTGGTTGAAGAGAAGCGATGATTCGATTGTGATTGGATGTTACTCCAGTCGACAAACTTGGCATCTTCATTGCGAAGCAGAAAAGTGGATTGGCGTCTTTGGAAACTGCTCGCAAGGTTAGATCTGCGCAGAAAATTATTTTCCGGTAAGATATAATTGTATGACACTTACATTGTGGTCTATTGAGGTTGGTTTATGCGAGTCACCTGACAAAATGAATCTTCTAAAATGTAGGCTACTGTGACATAATAAAACTTTTCTAATGATTGCACAGGCTTGAAACAGGCATAACATTAGGTATATGGTTACGATTGTTTTCAATCAGAAGAGTATAGGACAGTGGTTCCCAAAGTGGTGGTCCGCGGACCGGTGCCGGTCCGCGGAGGTATGATCGCCGGTCCGCGGAGAAGAGTTAAAAATAAAAATAAACTAATTATTAGTTTATTTGTTTGAAATTGTGAAATTATTCGAATTGTTGTCCAAAATCTATTCAAATTTCTGTCTTAATATTTAAAAATTTGAAATAAATCAACGCGCCATATTTTAATTTGTCAGATGGCGAATTCAAACATTTATATTTACTCTAAATTTACTACATTGATGACTGCAATCTACTTATTTGTGTTGATCATCGCCATTAAGGCCTAAGTTAGCGGTCCGCGAGCTTCACCAAACATTATTGCCGGTCCGCGGCCTACTGAAGTTTGGGAACCACTGGTATAGGACACGTAGTTACGATTACGGTTGCTTTCAAACAGAAGAGTATAGGCCTACTTAGCCAAGGTTACGATTGTTTTCAAATAGAAGAAGATAGGCCTACGTAGATAGTCTCACGTTTGTTTTTCAAACAAGAGTATAGGGCCTATACGTACATGTACGAGTAGATACGGCTACGATTGTTTTTTCAAACAGAAGCGCGTACGTAGATAATAGATATGGTTACGATTGTTTTCATAGAGAAGAGTATATGTAGACGTGTTTACAATTGTTTTCAAACAGAAGAGTAGGCCTATGCGTAGTTAAGGTTACGATTGTTTTTCAAACAGAAGAGTGTGCGTAGACATGGTTACGATTGTTTTCATAGTGAAGAGTATACGTAGACGTGGTTACGATTGTTTTCAAACAGAAGAGTAGGCCTATACGTAGCTAAGGTTACGATTGTTTTCAAACAGAAGAGTATACGTAGGTATGGTTACGATTGTTTTCAAACAGAAGAGTAGGCTATACGTAGGTATGGTTACGATTTTTTCAAACATGAGAGTTACGTAGATATGGTTACGATTGCTTTTCAAACAGAAGAGTAAGCTTATACGTAAATACTAAATAGCATAATCAAGTTTTTACTGCAAACAATCTAGACTAGGCATTTTACAACGTTTTTAAATAATATTGACAATAGAATAATCGATCAATCACTTAAAATTTAATTGTTTTAATCTAATTGTAGTGTAAGCTAATTGAATATTATTAGGAGGTTTAATCGGTTTCATTAGACAATCCTTTTTCTGACTGTTTGGTGTTTTTCAAACGGATTTTCAAAAGTAGGCCTATATTTTTCAGTTTCACTTTATGTAGCCTATTGTTAGTGCGATTTTTTAAATCAAAAGATAGTAGTTTTAAAAGGTGTAAATTTCCAGGGCGGGGCAATTGCACCTCTTGCCTCTAGGGCGTCTAATAGGCACTATGTGTGGGAGCAAAAGATTGTGGCAAAGAAAACACACCACACTAGTATAGTTTACTCTGTGACAACAGTAGGCCTACTGCTATTCTGTTGAAGTTGCATTTTTCTATGATGCGGCTCTAAACTTTTGCGCAAAGAAACATTGTGCTAAATTACTTCATAGCGTTCTGAACATTTCAGTGCAAGATAAAGTCGATGAAGCAGAGTTGAAGGTAGAAGGCTGGAATGATGATCAAGGTAGGATGACTAAAATATATTTTGATTTGGTCAAGAAATTATTCTACGTTTTCGTATTCAACGCCATACACTAGGTCTAGGCTATATATGCTAAAGCGTTACTACACAGGAGCAGTCTTAATTAAAAGTTGAACATGAGTCGAATTTAACTGTTTAGGCCAACTTCGGTGTTAAGTGACATTTGGAATTAAATTAGCATGAATATGTCCCTTACTTCAATATCCACCACTTTTACGCCAGTAGCATTAGCTTAGTCAGTGTCAAAGAATCGCAGCAGTTTTTACATTGTCAGCATCTGAAAATTGTCCTTCTAGCAGATCTGAGACTTTTAGTTGTTTGTTTTTAGTGTTGACGATGGTTGCCGTCGGAGGATTTACATTGACAATTTGTCTGGCAGTTCTATGCACCGGAATTGTTTGTCTACGCAGGTATCAATTACTATTAGCAATCTCATTATTCTTTACTAGCTGGGGTACCCAGCGTTGCCAGGGAAATTTGGGATTCTCCCCGCTCCCCGCCAATCTCCTACTTCCCTAACCTCACTTGACCCACCCGTACTCATACTGCCCACTACACCTTTTTTTCTCACCTACCCCACCCCACCCACTCCAACTCATTCCAGTCGGAAACGACTCTTACGACACCGATAAACAAGATGTAGGATAAGCTTATATGTTGTAGATAAGATGGATCTATGGATGACCAAAAGATTAGGCTATCTTATAAATAGGCGTAGGACGGTAGGACGCCGTAGGTGGATCTGTGCTGGTGAAGATAATTGATTTGACTAGCAGCATGTAGCTGAAAGTGATGTCATGTATCAGATTTTCAGCTCAAGGCAAGAAGCAACAAGATTATAGAACACTGAACTTTCAAGTCAACTCAGCCAGAAGTCAACATTCAAGTCAACCAATTCAGTCCAGCATTGCGTCAGATAGCACAGGAAACGATACACGTCGTGTCTTAGCGGTCAACGAGATGCCAACTTATTCAGTCTTCGTTGGAGAAAATGACTTTAACGATGTCGATAATAATGGGTCCAATAACAATCCCTGTGCTCGCATGTGAACTTCACTCGGAAATTGTTTAGCCATAGGCGTAGCCTAGGTCAAAGCATTATTGGTCACCCAAAGCTTGCTTGATGTATTAGTTTAGAAATCATTTTGATGTTAAATGTTTTCTTTTAAGTAACCTCGTCGGAAAAAAACTTGATTTATTTTTGTGATTAGCTCAGTATGAGAATTGTAATGTAACAACTGGGTGTCAGACTGTGATTCATGTGGAGTCGAATTATGAAAAGAATACTTTGATATAGGTCTTAAGAAAGACAAGGGGTTGAGTCCTATTTGAGGCTTAATATTGGAATATTATTGAACAAAGTTTTGATTAAGATATGATGACGCTGATTGACAATATAATATCTGTAAGATTTCTACATTTGTTCGAAATTCTCTCTCTATTATTGGGTCGAATGAAGATCTGATTGCATTTTTTCTGTAGTATCATTCAATTTCATTGCACACGGTATCAATTATATCAAAATGACATCGATATTGATCAATATCGATGTCATCCTGTAGAGTAGGCCTAGACGTCAGCATATTGAAGCATATTTTTGGCTGTCAAACCTTTTTATAGCGAATTGCGAAAGCGTCAAATCGAGAAGGCATCAAATAAATGTAGTCTCAAACTATAAGCCTACGCTTAGAATTATGATGTCATGAGATTTAACCAAAGTCTGTTTGATGTGGGTGGTGAACCCTGTGTGTAGTCTTCTTGCCATCAAGGCTGGGCCTAGGCCTACTATAATAGGCCATACAAAACCACTTCCATATTACATTGCACAAAGCAAAGATAAAATTATATAATTATCTCTTAGCACATTATATTTATCAAATTCATTGATGAAATTGGTGCTTCCATCTTATATGAAGAAACATCCGCTTTTCTCACACAGCGCGCGGCATTATTACCTCCCCCACAATCGGCAGTAGGCCTAGGCCTAGTCTTGTATTACCCGGTACTGTGTGTGGAGGTTCTTTGATAAAATGAAGCGATATGTTTAAGCTATATTCTGCTGTGCACTTATTTCGCTAACTATTGACGTAAAGCTCAAACCCATTCATTAAGCATCAAATAAGTCAAAGCTGGATGAATGTCAAAAGAGAGTTAGAAAACAGGTATGAATGAAAAACAAACTTTAATATGCTGTCTTCCACCGCAACAAAAAATGGTTCACGTTAGAACTAATATAATTTTCTGTGGCATCAGCTGTCATCAAAAATTAATCATCCCCAAACCCAAAAGTAGTCGACTGGAAAGATATCCGGAAGAGCGTAGCTTATTCCACACTGTGGGCGTTTGTCACACTCTACCTCTACTGAGTAGTAGCAAAAGCGCCAGGCTTGCTGCATATATTAGTTGTCTACAAAGTATGGAGAATCTCCATTTAATAGTGCTTCATACTTCATAAAGGTGGCAAAATGAAAGCTGGTACTGTTTAAGATCATAGCAGGTTTAAGTTTATGAACATGTTCAATGGCTGTCATAGTGCATGCGGTGACGTTACTGATACGTTTTGAGACGACCCCCGACCTCATGAAGCATAAATTACACTCAACATTAAAAGTCGCGTACAGGATCAATGCGCGTTAGGAACGAATTTCTCGCAGCGTAGCATTAGCTTGGTGTTCAGCCTTTGTTATAACACATAGATTTATATTTATTGTTATAGAACACTGTTACTTAGACCTGTAAATGGCGTTATAAATACGTATGTGATTCAAGCGTCTCCGACTTATTTAATTTGCTACATTTCGTGAACAGTTAAGACTTTAGAAATTTTTTAGAGGACAGAGGATAGTTTTTGTAGAGAATATTGTCCTTAACTTGGGACAATGTTCTTCCAAACCAGCAGATTCTTAGAGACGATGTTGTTCCTGTGGATGCCTATGCAGCTGTGGTTGTTCCAAGAAACAGCTTGTGATCCAGGTAAGTGTCACGCCATCATTAATTTTTATTATCAGTGAAGACTTTTCTTATATTTTGACCGTGATATTACCGTTAAGGTTGTAACTGACAACGCAAAATTTAAATCTAGCTTAGATCTAGCTGTTTTCCACGTAGGCTATTCTTAAGCTCTAAGAGAAGAGTTACGGCTATAGAATTGTGGATTTCATGTCTGTGATGCCAGCCTGATCAAGTGCAGCCAATATTGAAGCCATTTTCCCACATGAAGATTGATCCTATAAGGGTCCCATTTAATGTCTATTGAATTTCCGGTGGGGGAAGAATTAAAAGAGGGTATACAGAAGCGCGTGGAATGACTTCCAAATGTTCTTGAAATTGTAAAAAGCAATAAAACTTCGCAAACATTTTAATAATTTCATAGATAAAAACTTTGATTATGTTACAAATTTTACTTGATGCCTTTAATAAATACTTTGCGTACCGTACTGTAGGCGCCATAGAAGACTATTGTCCGCACGAATCGTTTCAACCTCGATGCATGAAGAATGAAATCATCTTGATGAAAAGCGCCACCTATGGACGCATGCGCATTGGAAGATGCATCACCGCCAAGCTTACAGGAATCGACGCGCTGCTACAAGATCCTCGATACCTTGGGTGTTCGCTGAATGTTCTTGATATTCTGGATCGCAAGTGCTCTGGAAAAACTCAATGTGAAATTCGTGTAATTGATATGGCGCAGGAAAATGTCGTTTCGCCTTGTTATCCTGAACTAACGGTTTACTTGGAAGTCAGTTACGAATGTATTAATGGTTAGTTGCAGTAACTATTGATATAGGCCTAGATCCATTGCTTTCATGTGCATTTCACAAAAATAAGCCAAAGATTGCATTCAATGCAAAACTGAAACAGACATAGACATACAGTATACCGCATACTAATAGAAAAAATATTATAATGACCTGGGTAAGGGGGGGGGATTTAATCGAAGGACCAAGACGTCAAGTTTACCCATGGAGACAGACACGTTGAATTCCATAGCAGCCCGCTATAGTCATTGCTGATGGCCCCTTTAAACATAATTATGAGCCCAATGAATGTGACCAATAATAATAATTATAGGCCTACATAACAAGGGAATAGCGTGATTAGTCTTAAACATAATATAGCAAAGGTTTGTGAAGTTGTCGTTCGATCTCTTCCTTGCAGAAATTTGATTTTTTTTACCAGTTGCAGACGAAGAGCGTTCTTGTTCGGTGTCAGCTTCTGTTGTTCCAACTCACGTCATCGGTTCATCCGACGAATCTCAGCGATCGATCTGTGGAACAAAGCAGCAACCATGGATGATAGAAGCACCGGTTGGACAGAAGGTAAACATCCGTCTCATTGATTTCAATGCCTCACAGTCTGAAGCTCTGCAAACTGGGGAGCTAAGCAAGAAGCAGAGATGTCATCGCTATGGGGTCATTGTGGATAAGACAAGTAAACGAAACGTAACAATTTGTGGTGATGAAGTTCAGAGGGAAAAGGAATTATATACGACAAGTGGAAGTACAGCGGAACTAGTCTTCAACGCATTGAATCACAATCAACAGGAATCGGATGAGAAAAAGCAATTTCTACTAAAGATTACAGGTGATGACACTTTTGTTTTACTTTGGTCTTTAACGGTTTGTTGCTAGATTACCAATTATTGTCAATAATAATCTATCAGACTTTCATTGATTACATTCCAGTTAGTTATCCCACATGTCTCTTTCTTCGTCAGCGCCGTTAGTTAGACATGCTTGGCCCAAATGTTTCTTTAGTAGCCATATTAATGTTTTATAACTGGTCCGAATGACGTTACAATGCCAGTGATGATGAAGGTGATGACACCGAGCAATGCGATCATATTAGAAAAATTTACCTTTATTTTAGCATTATTCGATTGCATGTTCAGTGTTTAGGACTGCTCTTCCTAAGGTAGACAACATCTAGGCCTAAGTCGGCTACAAAAATAGTCGCGTCAACGTTAGTAGATATGCATGGCCCAAATCTTTCCTTAGTAGCCATATTTTATAACTGGTCCGAATGACATTACAATGCCAATGATGATGAAGGTGATGACACCGAGCAATGCGATCATATTAAATAAATTTACCTTTATTTTAGCATTATTCAATTGCATGTTCAGTGTCTAGGTCTGCTATCGAAGCAATTCCTAAGGTATAGACAACATCTAGGCCTAAGTCGGCTACAAAATAGTGGCAGGGAATAATTACCGTAGGCTACAACAATGATGATGATGGTGGTGATGATGATGATGATTATTATTATTATTATTATTATTATTATTATTATTATTATTATACGCAGCCGTTGGTTGTTCGGATTTGATTCCGCCAGAGGACGCTTGGTTGAAGAGAAGCGATGATTCGATTGTAATTGGATGTTACTCCAGTCGACAAACTTGGCATCTTCATTGCGAAGGAGAAAAGTGGATTGGAGTATTTGGAAACTGTTCTCAAAGTCAAGGTACCTGTATGAGTGTAATCTACATTCTCCATTACTGTTCTGGAGCAACATCTCGAAATATAATCAAACGAAAAAACGCTGAATAATATCAGATTGTGACAGTTACTCGTTCAGGCAGAAGAACTTCCAGGGTCTTACACTGTTTGCAGTAGGCCTATATTTATCATAATTTTATCAGAAATGCCTTTCTAGTGAACAATGTGATTTGTAAATATTTCAGAAAGCGATCCGTTGACTGATTCTGAGCAGAAGACGGAAGACTGGAGCGACGAACGAGGTAGGCTAAAATATAATGACTACCGTATGCATTGCAACTTGTTTCAAGTTATTCACGAAGCAAACATTTGCACAAACTGATCGACTTATTTTAATGCTCGTACGTCTGTTCTTGTCAAGTTATCTCTTGGCTTAGCCTAAATCAAGCCTCAAGGAAAGTTCTTATCCCGTGACTCTAAGTTGCTGCCATAATTTTTTTAATTCACAATGACTAGATTTACCTTTATTCCATAATAGAGGTTCCAATGCCAAATTTTCACTCACGACCAGAAAGTGATTAAAGTGATGTGATATCGTGTCTCTATTCACCTTCAAACCTTTATTGTCATAACAGTTTATTGTCTACTAGCTGTACCCAGCCACGCGTTGCTGTGGCAAAAAAGACCTCCCCTTCCCCCTTCCCCCTCCCCCTCCTCCTCCCCTCCCGTCCCCTCCTCCTCCCCCTCTCCTCCCCCGCCCTGCCCCTCCCCTCCCCCTCCTCTCCCTCCACCTTCGCTCCCTCCACCTTCGCTCCTTTCCTCCCTCACAGCGTCCCTAACTGACAGCGGTAAGGCCTTTTTCGTAATGGAATTATTTATCGACTCGCTTATGACGTCACGGGACGCAACCTCATTGATGTTTTGTCACTGTGTTTCGGTGCAAGCGTGCGGTATGGTTGAAAATGCAAATGGCGGTCGAACGGATTGCAAAGCAAAGTTCACTTTTTGTGGAAACGATTGGGTTTTTTTCGGGGAAAGAAATGTTGTGACCTGGTGCTATTGGAATGGAAGGTTTTGGTAAATTTTGAAAAAAATCGGCGCGTTACTTGCGGCGTGATCGTGACCGCAGTATTTAAAGTGATGGAAAGTGATAATTTTTAACTTTTTGGGGAAACGATGTTTTTTTAGGGTGGGGTAAAAATGTTGTGACCTGCCGCTATTGGAATGGAAGGTTTTGGTAAATTTTCAAAAGAATCGGTGCGCTACTTTCGGCGTTATCGTGACCGCACTATTGCAAAGTTTCATTTATATATATATATAGATTAAAGCCTAAGAATCCAAAGCTGGTTGCTCAACAGCTTCTGGCGCCCCCTACGTGTTTTGGAGTTACGACGAATTATGCTAATAGCCTATGCTTTGCATTCGAATGTCACTTTGGAAGTTTAAAGCTTCTAGCTGTCGACTTTTGAAACTGCAGTTAAAAAGGTTTGTTTGCTGAAGACAAATGATCATGATGCGAGATGTTTGACTAGATAATTACCGACATTAGTAGCCATAGGTGATAGGCATATCTGTGTTTTTGTTTCAGTGTTAGCTATGGTGGCTGTTGGTGGATTTACGTTGACAATCTGTCTTGCAGTTCTGTGCATCGGAATTGTTTGTCTAAGAAGGTAGGTATAATTATAGGCGGAATTTCGCATCAGTTTATATGCTCAATGTGAACTGAATGCTGCCTTTAAGGTTAATTGTCATGGTTTGTAGCTCTATGCTATATATAAATGAGGACAAATCGTAGCCATAATAGTGTTTTAGACAGTAGGGGGCCTATCTTAATTTTCTCGTAACTCAAGTGACAAACTGCAAGCTTATGTCTCTACATAGCAAGCTGACTAGATATGACGGCTATCACCCAATATTACCGTTAGGCTATATGGTAAATATTATCACTGCTATGGAAATCGTGGAAGCACATTATGTGCTGACGAAATCCAACTGCTCTTTCTACATGTCACTCGCCGATTACAAGGATCATATGGCACAGCTTGTCGATAAAATGCTGCAGAAAGAAAGCCAAATAGAAAGAGGAGAGAGTTAACGTTCTTTGGTTTAGAAAACTTTTTGTTGAACAAGTCTTTCTTCTATCTAGAATAAGTTAGCAAAGAGTGTGGAACTTAAGAGTCGAGTGTCATAGGCGGCATAGGCCTAAATTAACTTGTTTTATTCATCTCAGGTTAATTTATATTCTTAGCCTTTGAGATTGTGCAATTTCAGGGTTTCATCTAAAGGCAAAGAAAATCAAGACTACAAATCCATCGCATACAACACAAGTTCATCTAGAAATGCGCAACTAGATCAACAATTTCCAGTCGGTCTAATGAACGACTTCCGATTAAATGAGTTGCAAGGATCTGGAGTCCAGCATAATATGCCAACATATTCCGTTTACGCTGGACAGACCGATCCAAACTCTATTCCGTCGGCTTAAACAACTGCGTCTAGACTTCATTCGTTTAAATGTTGCAAAAACTTAGTCGTGGGCCTACGCTTCGATCGGAGTTTGGATATTCTTAAGCTCAACCATTAATTTTAATGTTGATATGAACTGGATTAATGTATACCGCAGAGCAAGTCTGGCTTTCGGAAGACTCAAAATTAATTACGTAGGCAGCTTTCTGACTTCTATATTAGTAACTCGCTATAACTGACATCGAACTTTAGAATCTGTCTCTTAGCACCATGCATTACGATGAGCTCGTCTTACCTTAGCTGTTATATATTTCTGTTTTTTTGTTACAAATAATAAAGAAATTACAAGATTAGTTAACAAGAAGTGATATGTAGCAATAAATAGTTAACAAAGAGCTATGTTGCACATAACATTCAGGTATTTCTTGTTGCATGCTTTGTTAAGCGCTCTTTCTAATAGACAGGCGCTTTGAGATTAAGGTTTCTACTCTCTCCTTCAGTAGGCCTACCAATAACTTTCTCACGTTTGATCAGCGCTACACATCATCATCATCATCATCATCATCATCATCATCATCATCAACATCATCTTATCAACACAGCCAATATTAGGCAAGCGGCAAGCCTTGTGAGTATTGTTGCAGGTTTTGAGACGACCCCTGACCGACCTACATGCAAATGTGCTTATGACAAAAGTTGCACTATAGCGTTGTAGAACGACAACTGGAATAATTGTCATATCTCTACGCGCTTTTACATTGATTCTAATACAAATGGACTGGTCTTTATGTATGGTAGGGCCTATTCCATCCTAAAGACGTCTGCGTCTGCGTGAGCAAATAGTTGCAAGTATTCGACCATTAAATTTCTACTTCGGTCAATTCTGCTGAACAGGTCGATTTATTTGACCATCTGATTTAACAGACGACGCTACAGATTCATTCTCAACGTAATAATTATACGACAGGTTAATTGTCTAATTGCAGATCTTGAGTATTGTAACGTGGGTTTGATTACAATAGGAAACATGGATTCCAGTGCAGTGAATTTCCGTGCGACAGTCATGTTGTTGCAGTTGCTCGTCATCTTTGCAGAAGAAGTTCACTTGATGCAGCCAGGTAAAGAAACATTGCTTAGATATTTTACAATTATGAAAACTGAATCATTTGCGATCAAGCATTAGCCTTTATTTTTGCAACATTCGGAAGGTCCATTCTTGTAAAAAAAAGAAGCAAATTTGAACGTTAAACAGGCAGTATTATGATTACACAATTCCAGTATTAGGCCTCTAGTTCTATAATGCTATCCAATTAAATTAGTCATAATTGCATGGTTGAGACCTACCGGAAATAGAATAGGCCCTATTGGCCTATGCAATTACACATAAAAGTATGGTCTCAACGTAATGGTTGTTTGCGATTTTTGCATAGACATTTCTTGGAGCTAAGTTCATGGTATTAGCAGACGGTTTAAAATCTGTTGAAAGAGTTGCGATGAGTTACACCAGAGGTTTTCAAACTGTGGTCCGCGGACCCCTGGGGGTCCGCGGCTTGTTGCCAAGGGGTCCGCAGAGCAGGTCCAGAAAAACAATAAAAAGAAATAGTACATTTGCAATGTTTTCAATATCATCTAAAATTATATTAAAAAATAACTGAGCTATAAAACAACTGAGCTATAAAAATATATGAGCTATCTATGGTTATTACTTGCTGATGTCTAGTAACAAGTTAACAACCTGTTTTGGCTCATTAAACGAATATATAATTATACATAACATTAGTTCCCTCTGGTGCTATTTTAGTGCACGTTAGTGTAATTGTGACGTACCAACAGAGACGCAATTGCTGCTAGACGGAGTTGCTGCTATATTTTAAAAACTATAATATTAATATTTTCAACGTTCTTCATAACCATGGATAAATTTCAAAAGAGAAAAACTGACCAGAAATCAGAAGATTTTGACTACAAAGACAAATGTGAGAGAAAAAGAAGAAAATTCCGCAAGTAGGCCTATGATCCACACTTTCCAGAGTATATTTCATTATGGTTTCATTGCAGACAGAATAAGTTATGATTAATCTCTTTGCGTTATGTCATGAGTGTGCAAATTCTGTCTAATCAGGATTAAGTGAAACCCGTGAAATTAAAGAACCATTTAAGGACAATGCATGCAAATTTCAGATGTTGCCAAAAGAATATATCTCGAGCGACAAAAGGAGCTGTAGGCCTAGGCTAGGCCTACTTAAAGCAGAAATGTAAAATAACAGCTTTCGCCATGTGCAGTAAATGAGAAAGCTCTATATGTGAATCGTATTTAGTAGCATTGCGAATAGCACGAACGAGAAAGCCTCACACAATTGCGATTGGCCAAATTTATTGCATAGGTCCATAGGGGTCCGCCACCTTACCACGACATGCTACGGGGTCTCCAGCTTTAAAAAGTTTGAAAATCCCTGAGTTACACAGCAGAGGTTTTTGAGCGATTATTTTCACATTGCCATGCCTACCACTGGCTACCAGGGCAGAATAAAATGGTCAATTGTAATTTGGTGCCCGTATGGCGTTTGCTAATAGGTTGTCATTTGATCATCAGATTTGCAACTTTCTTCTTTAATCTCATTTCACTAACTAGAAAACCCACTACTGATTTATGCCAGTTTCTAATAATATTGTTAGTTTTGTAACGTTGTAGCTGAATTGGAAGATTACTGCATGTTTGAAACCATTCATCCGCAATGTCTCAAGAATGAGGCTATACTGATGAGAAGCGCCACCTATGGACGCATGCGCATTGGTCGATGTATAACGGCTGAAGAGGTTGAGGAGCAAAAGGCTGCGCATGGAGACGATCCTCGCTACCTCGGTTGTTCAGCCGATGTTCTCACTCTACTAGACAGGAAATGTTCTGGAAAGACTGAATGCCAAGTTCGCGTGTCCGATATATCTTCAGAGATTACGAGGCCTTGCTTTCCTGGTCTGATTTCATATCTCGAAATGAGCTATGGCTGCCTCACGGGTGAGTTGCTTAGAGTAGGCTATATTTCTTTTCTTTGATCCTAGGTTTTAGCGCTGTTCTTTTTCATTTTAATGTCCTCACCTCTCACAGTTTCGGTCGAAGAGATTTCCAAAAGAATTCTTTCAGTTCAAAGTTTGACCGATATAGTCTTAACCAAAAGTTAGTTTTTGGTAATAACCTTTAGACCTATGTCAATAAATAAGCAGCTGTTAAATCAAACATATTTCAAGCAGTGCCCCAGTTTCTGCATAGGTATACATGCGTGACGATCATAACTTTATATTCCGCACTATAGTTATTTCCAGTTTGATAGCTTTCCGGTGAATTAGCCTACTTCAAGAGTGTCAAGAGTTTACCATTCCAATATTGGTTTCTTAGCAAGCACATGTTACAGTACATTTTGCATTGACTAAGAATTGCTTCAAACACAGTATATAATGATTTTGTTATTCTAATTAATTTATTGGGACTATCTCTTGTAGGGCATTTCCATTCATACTTAGAATTGCTTCTGTTAATATAGTTGCAGATGAAGAGCGTTCTTGTTCGGTTGTGGTTTCCATGCAACCGATTCATATAATCGGTTCATCTGAATCGAAACGAATCTGTGGAAGTCAGTTTCAACCGTGGATTCTAGAAGCACCGATTGGTCAGAAGATCCGTTTAACTCTTCTAGACTTCACTGGGTCACGTGATGATAACGGTCACGTGATGAGACCTGGAGGCAATCGACCTTCTTCATGTCAGAGTTATGGTGTCATCTGGGATAAAACAGCGAAACGAAATGTTTCGATCTGTAAAGGTGGAGCTCATCGCGAACAGGAATTGTATCTATCAACTGGAAATGCATTGGAAATAATATTATCAATGCCAACAGATCCTACATTCAACACTGGCAATAATATAAGCCACTTCATGCTGAAATTGGAAGGTTGTATACTATATGTATAGGCTACAATAATTCAGTGCGTTTAATTTTAGAATTGCTAAAAGCACTTGAAAATAGCATGGATGTAGGCCCTATAGGTCTAACTTTTGCACGCAAACTGCGCCTATAAACTTCAATTATATTGATATGCAATAGGACAAATTTCATAGAGTATGTATACACACAAATTGACATGCATTGCATAAAAATCTCTTTTTTTAAACTTGCAGAATTCAAACATTAGGCCTATACTGAGAAGATTATGTGTTCACAAATTTCTGTTTTACAGCCAAATAAGTAATTGGTGAAATATAAGAATATTATACTACATCCTCGTTTGTTCAAATAACTTCGTAGATTTAACTTCATCGTGGCTTTGTATTTGGACGGATTGGAAATCTTTGTGTGACTTTTAGCTAAGAAAGAAAACTTTTCAATTTTAGCCATCGGTTGTGTGGACTTGATTCCGCCAGAGGACGCTTGGTTGAAGAGAAGCGATGATTCGATTGTGATTGGATGTTACTCCAGTCGACAAACTTGGCATCTTCATTGCGAAGGAGAAAAGTGGATTGGAGTCTTTGGAAACTGCTCGCAAGGTTAGAACTGCATCCAGATTGGTTCAGGTTATTATTAGGCTTACAAGGCCCTACATGTATGTATAAATAATGAAACTGCATTTGAGGTAATCGGAAACAGCTCAGGACTCAGGAGTTTGAAATTTATTCAATCTATCTATGACTAACTCTGCAGGTCTATAAAAAGGTCCCATAACTCAATATAGGCCTATATATATGATGGCAGAGTTGAATGGTACAAATTGCGAGTGGGGCACGCTGCCTCCTTTCGTAGGCAATGCCAAAATCTTAGTAGGTCCTACGTAGGCCTACGTGAATTTTGTTGACTCTCCAGAAGCCTATTATAATGCACAATTAATTCCTTACTGTAAAATCATGTTGGACGAACTGACACACAAACTGAACTTTAAAACTTTCAAACTTTCAATAAAGTGATTTTACAAAACCGAGAAACTAAAGATCTAAACAGCGTCAACAGGCCGACATGCAGTCATCTCTGACAAATGTGATTCTGATGAAGTTCTAGATAGACCAAAGGTAGGTTGTGACGTTATAAAAAACTGATTTCAATAATTTTATTTGAAAGTGTTGTGGTTGTTTTAGCGCAAGATCCAGTGATTGAATCAGAGCTGAAGACAGAGAACTGGAGTGATGATCAAGGTTCGATTTTTATTATAAACTAAATTTTTATTTATTCGTAATTTTTTTAACCGAAAATAGCAAATATTCTGTCTAGACCCAACCTAATTTTATTATGCAATTTTTACTATTTAAAAAACCACTTTCTTATTTTTATGATAGGCTAACTTAAGTACATGTAGGCCTAAGCTTATGCGAGAGACATTTATTAGGCCTAATGTAGATCTAAGTTTCCGTTTTAAGCGGCAACACATCCGCGAAAAACGAGTCGAGTTATAGTCTACGTTCAAAGCCGTTAGGCCTACGGTTTACGGAGTTTTCATCACTGGTTTTGATGGAAGTTATTTTTTAAAGCAAAATAGCATCAGCAAAGTTTTCTATCTAGAACTGCTGCAATCCTCTGCAACACTAGAAATAACAGAATAATTATAGTTAGGCCTACTAAATGCGAAAATTATTCTTACTGGCAAGGAAAATTAGCTAAGCTAAAAAAACACTAGCATAAATGTTAATGATGTTTTTTGCCAATTATGTAGCAATATGGCCATCCAATTGTGTGTTAACTATGTGGACTTAGATCAGTTTCGATCCATACGCCCTTGCCATCGAGTCATCGACAAAGATATGGCCAGTTGGTTAGCCTATTTAGAGCCTGTGCGGAAAATTTTTGAAAAGTGTATTCTGAGTTAATCTGAAACTTTTATCTCTTTGTTTTAGTGTTGACGATGGTTGCCGTCGGAGGACTTACGTTGACAATTTGTCTGGCAGTTCTATGCACCGGAATTGTTTGTCTACGCAGGTACGGTATCTACATGTATATAATAACGGTTTCCTTATAATATTATAGCGTAGGGCCCCGTAGGCTACTTTTATTTAGTTGTTATTTTTTGGAATAGGGAGTTGGCTTACAATAATTGTAGGCCAACTCCATATTCCAAACAGATCACAGCTAAACAAAAGTAAGTCTTAGGTTATAATATTATAATGAAATCCTAATTATTAGGAAGACCATAGTAGGGCCTACTTGGCATAGTCGGTGTCACAATAATAATAATAATAATAATAATAATAATAATAATAATAATAATAATAATAATAATAATAATAATAATAATATTTGCACACAACGTTTCAATGCAGTTGCTTTTAGAGGAACTTTTGCACCACACCCCGGAGACGATAACAATGCACTCTATGCTTGAACACATTTCTGTTTTTTGTTTTGTTTTCGGCTTGAGTGGTTTTTCAATAAATGTTGGTTATAATAATAATAATAATAATAATAATAATAATAATAATAATAATAATAATAATAATAATAATAATAATAAAATAACAATAATAACAAAATTAATAAACAATTCTAGCAATAATAATAATAATAATAATAATAATAAAAATAATAAAATTGCCTGTGTTTGTCAGGCGTTCTCTGTTCATCGCGCACAGTTAATTGATGTTGCACTGTTTGAAACGGAAATAAATGATTTATAATAATAAAAAATAAAAAAAAATATAAAAAAAATAATAATAATAATAATAATAATAATAATAATAACAATAATAGGCCTATTGTCCAAAGTTTCCCCCGAAAATGAATCTCCTCTGGCTGAATTATGTGTTTCCCCAGACACTCCGTCCGTAACGGATCAAACGCTTCCCCATTAAAAAAGAATCTCCCTTTTACGATGCAAAGTCTTTCCCCACAAAAATCGTACCTCTGTATTCTCGGATCTGTGTGTAGTGTGTAGCCTATAGGCTATATTCTCAAATGAATTTCTTCTGTGTTCATCAGTGGAATTGGGCAAAAAAAGTTGAAATAAAATATGAAAAATGATTAAGCAAATGTTTTATATTAGTTACTCTAGTGTGTAATAGCAGTACTAAGATGTCGGACCGTGTATGTAAAAGACGCGAATGAGGAGGGTGTAGGCCTATATGTTGGAGGTGACGAGAAGTTATTTGACTAACATAATGCTGTAATAGGCGTATTGCTGAAACTGATGGTGTGTTCCAGATTTTCAGCTCAAGGCAAGAAACAACAAGATTACAGAACACTGAACTTTCAAGTCAACTCAGCCATAAGTCAACATTCAAGCCAACCAATTCAGTCCAGCATTGCATCAGATAGCACAGGAAACGACACACGTCGTGTCTTAGGGGTCAACGAGATGCCAACTTATTCAGTCTTCGTTGGAGAAAATGACTTCATCGATGTTGATAATAATGGACCATGTGCTCGCATGTGAACTTCGCTTGGAAAATTTGTGGCCATAGGGACCTATAGGCTAAACACTACGGTGTCATGCAAAGCTTACTTTTTGTAGACTATTATAAAGTTAGAAATAATGATCATTTTAAATGTTTAGACCTACCGTTGGTTGACTTTATGAAAGAAGGTAGCCTAACAAATAAAACAACTTAACCTACGATGCATGGTGACTTAAAAGGAGGCTCAGCTTTGATTAAGTTATGCTGATATCATTATTTTGACTCTTTCGACGAGTGCGCCTAATTTGTTAAAATACTTCTCTGTATTATTTTGATCGAATGAAGAAACTATTTGATATGATAGCTGGTTTAAGTTCGAGGATAATCAATGGTTATGATAATATTAGTTTGTCTATTCTGCTGTGCACGTGCCTGCCGATATGCTACTTGCCGATAGTTACCAATATGTTTTGAGACGACCCCCGATCTCAGGTCGCATAAATTACATTCAACATCATAAGTCGTCTATAGAATCAATGCGCGTTAAGAGCGAATTACTGGACAAAGCAGAGGCTTTGGTTAGAATATCTTGGTATTCACCGTTTGATGTCGCACAAAATTTTGTATTGGATCTTCTCGGATAGTCACTGTGTATTTATAAATACAAATTTATGCGGCTTGAGCTCAACCCACGTAGGCTACTTACGGCACTTAGACCTATCGAAAAACATAATTTTGTGAACCGTTTTGATTTTAAAGAAATTGTCTGAGGAGATTGCTCAAAGGATCGTTTTTGGTAGAAAAATTGCTCTATACTCAGAACAATGTTTTTACCGACCAGATAGGCTATTTAGAGACGATGTTGTTCCTGTGGATACCAATCATAGGCCTACAGCTGTCATTGTTCCAGAAAACATCCTGTGAACCTGGTAGGTGCCACCCCATTACACCCCATCGTTAATTTTGACAATCACTTTAAACTTAATTTTTCAGCCTTGATATTCCATTAAATTAGGCCGACTATTCGGTATTCTGCTTTAAATATTTATTACAATTCTTTCAGTCATTTTCGCCGTTGCTGCATGGCCTGCAAGACGATATAGAAGTGCATACGTCTCCTTCTGTCATTTAATTTAGGCTATAATTGAGCTACGAAGCGAGAGTGGAAGTCAACTTATTCCCTGGACAGAGGCATATTAAATTATGTAGGTTATGGAATGTGCCTGACCCCATACTGTTCTGCGTTGGATCCAAACTAAGAGACCCATTTGGTTACAGTTATCGACAAAAAATAATGCATTTGTAAAGTGGGAACAATAGGCCTACTTAGACTCTTAAATTGTCTCTACGAAAAAATGTTCATCTTCCTGAGCTGCAATTTATGATGAGCCAGACAAACTTGTGTAGATCTATGCGTGTGTTTTTGTGCGCGTGTTGGTGGTGGCTGAATGGTTGGGTGGGTGTACCGTGTGCGTGTGCGACTGTGCATGTGCGCGCGCGTGTGTGTGTGTTTACGTGATTTCATTTAATTCACGGTCTGTCTGTGTTATAGGGCTATTATAGGCCTACACAAAAACAATGAAGACTTCACAAACTTATGAATGGCTTGATCAGACAAATCATAACTTCGACAGCACTAATTTTATTTTATTCTATGCGTCAATATGTTGTGCACTGCAGGCGCCATAGAAGACTATTGTCCGCACGAATCGTTTCAACCTCGATGCATGAAGAATGAAATCATATTGATGAGAAGTGCGACCTATGGACGCATGCGAATGGGAAGATGCATAACAACATCGAAAGCAATAGACGTACTCCTGAAAGATCCTCTTTACCTCAGGTGTTCGCTGGATGTTCTTGATATTCTGGATCGCAAGTGTTCCGGAAAAACCAATTGTGAAATTCGTGTAATTGATATGGCGCAGGAAAATATCGTTTCGCCGTGTTATTCTGATCTAACTGTTTACCTGGATGTCAGTTACGAATGTATCAATGGTTAGTTGCAATTATAGGCCTATGCCTACTTGTCATCTTTCTATAGGCCCAAATCGGTTGCCTTCAAGTGCATTTCGTAAACAATTAATGAGCCATAGAATACAAAATAGTTCCAACCCACTATAGCGACTTGGAATAGGCTACAGAGAATTTAATAAAGAGAACAAACCGCCAGGCTCACTCACACAACTAGGCTACGTTGTTGGGGATTTACTATCAAAAGGACGACGCTAACAAAAGCGCCTTTTCGACATGGCGCCGATTAAGAGCACGCTAACAAAAGGGCAACAATCGAACAGGCGATCTATTAATAGGCCTATTCTGAAGATTCAATAATAAATGGAACGTTATAATAGTTGAAGTTGTGCATCTAAATATCAATTACGACCAAATTGAATGTTGACAATAAATGCGATTAATAGGTTGAATTCTTTTAATAAATAAAACTTGTTATAACTGACATGCAATTGTTTACAATCAGTATCGGCTTAGAATTAGCCTAATGTCTGTTTTTAAAATGTTGGGTCTATGCTGCAAGTAGTAATTCATTGCTAGACCTACTCTGGAAACAATTTAGTTCAATGAATGACTGTGTCAGGCAGCAGGCTCTATGTGTTTATCATTTGGTAGGACTACGTACTTTTAAAGCACAAAAAGTCACTCGTCAACCTATAGTATAATTAAAGAACTGACATGGCTTTGTGAAATTGGGCCTATAGTTCGATCTCTTCTTTACAAAAACTTATTGTGTTTACCAGTTGCAGACGAAGAGCGTTCTTGTTCGGTGTCAGCTTCTGTTGTTCCAACTCACGTCATCGGTTCATCCGACGAATCTCAGCGATCGATCTGTGGAACAAAGCAGCAACCATGGATGATAGAAGCACCGGTTGGACAGAAGGTAAACATCCGTCTCATTGATTTCAATGCCTCACAGTCTGAAGCTCAGACTGCGGAACAAAGCAAGAAGCAGAGATGTCATCGCTATGGGGTCATTGTGGATAGGACAAGTAAACGAAACGTAACAATTTGTGGTGATGGAGTTCAGAGAGAAAAGGAATTATATACGACAAGTGGAAGTACAGCGGAACTAGTCTTCAACGCATTGAGTCACAATCAACAGGAATCGGATGAGAAAAAGCAGTTTCTACTAAAGATTACAGGTGACACCTTTTTATTTTTAATTACTAATTGATAAGCTAGGGTTACAGTCCTACAATATATATGTAGGGCACTTTTATTTATTGCACACCAGTTAATGCCAATAGGCCTATTCCTACATGTCCTTTCTACAAAACTCTCTTATCAATTAATCACAGTGTGTCAATTTTTAATGAGCAATCCGTTTTGTAACTTGTCCGAATAAAACCAACATGCTAATGACTATGGCGCTCAGAGTAGGTTATTCGTACCCAAAAGATTTTCTAAATGGAGGTCTACATTGATCAGCTACGAAAGCAGTTGTTCCGAATCCGATGATAGGCCTTCCACATACAATCATTTCAAGAATAATAAGTTGCAAACACTGTTTGTATGTGGGTCTACTAACAGATTCTAAATTTCGGTGGAAGTAATAAATCGATAGTACAGGTCTAAGCCTATTTAGAATTAAATGCAACTACATGTTACAACTCGACAACTTCACCACTATGTACCGGTAAGCTATCCAGTTGTTTTTACACAGAAGTTGGTTTTGTTTTGCACGATAATAAGATAAAAGTAGGCCTACTTCACTAGCCTACGTTAGGCTTAAACAAACTTTACGGTGACATTCAAATTAATTGCGTTTAAACAGCTATCGGTTGTTCGGACTTGATTCCGCCAGAGGACGCTTGGTTGAAGAGAAGCGATGATTCGATTGTGATTGGATGTTACTCCAGTCGACAAACTTGGCATCTTCATTGCGAAGGAGAAAAGTGGATTGGCGTCTTTGGAAACTGCTCGCAAGGTACGGTAGCCTACTAAATGTTAATGTGGAAGATTCCCCCTTCTGACTATGTACCGTAATGCAATCGAAGTATTCGAAAACTGCTCGTTAAAGATATTTTGCGGAGTATATTTTACCTATTTGCAATATGGCAGCTATAATTTTATGCTTACTCAAATCACAAAGACACAAGCGAGCGCAACCAGAGGGTGCTTGAGCCAAGGGACCAGGGTTAAAAAGGGGACCCACGCAATTCTTCCAATTCCGACGATTTTTGAGTGGGTGGGGGGTTGGGTGGTTGATGTTTTCTCTCTTTCAGCTTTTCAGATAACACAAACACACAAGTTCATACGTTCCTTCATTCTTCTATATTTTTTTACAAAGAGTGAAGAAGAAACTTGGCCCCTTTAAAGTATTAGGCCTAGGCCTACTTCGGAATTGCTATGCTGTTATAATCTGCTTGTCCGGAAAACAACTTTTTATTGAAGTTTTTGTGGGCCTAACTTTATCTTCATTAACATCATTCTGTTTTAAAAGTGCCTGAAACATATGTTGCAGTTACTGACAAAGATGTGTTCGGGGCATACGACGCTCTCCCAAGACCCCCTAGTGGTAATGAGCTTTCGCCTTTAGCACTCGCGCAGCTTCGCCCCATTGGCACTTGCAATATTTCAAACATAGTCCGTCATTCTGCTTGCAATAAATCTCACAGTAGCCTACTAATTACCATAATTTTTACATGTTTCGACTAATTTCAGCTCCGGATGTCGGTCTTGTGTCAGAGGCGAAAGTTAGAGGAGAAAGTTGGAGCGATGAACAAGGTAGCGTTTACAGCTAATCTGTAAGCTTAGTTCTCTCATTCTGCGTTTTATCAGATTAGCATTGACCGAATAACCGTAAAGTAGGCCTATGCTGGTACTGTATTTGAACGTTTACATAGCGCTCTTCTTTGAGATATAGGCCTGGGAGCGCCTCTGAACGGTTCACCATAGTAGAGGCGCTTTATAAATGTTTTTATACAATACAATATACAATATAGGCCTACTCAGTACCGTACAGTACGTGGCGTGCATATTAGCTGAAACAGAGGCAAGCTAAGGAATTCGCTCAATTTAGTCGATGATGCTAAACGAATGCAATATTACCAGAATTACATCAGTTAGCGAAACAATGCACAGAGAGCTACAAAAAAGTCAGCAACTGTGGACCCACTCACACACGTAAAACCCACCAGCGGATTCCCATCGACAGCTGCAGCTGACAGATGGCATCGAATGCGTTCGAGAGATTAAAGCATTTATCTATTAAATATATATATATATTTCATTTCAGGAGTGCAAGGTTTAGCCTCCGCTATTCATTGCTTTGTCCGTAGGCAACTCGTTAAAAATTATTACTCTGTTACTGCAGTACGTAATTAGACCTAGGCTATTATGGGCCTATGTGAGTTTGAGCATTGATGATTCATGACGATCGACTGTATAGGCTACTAGTGTAGGCCTATAGACAGGGGCGGATCCAGGGGGGTCTTATCCGGCCATGGCCCCCCCCCATTTAGAATTCCCATGTATCGTGGCCCCCCCCATTTGGATTGAACATGCTGTGGAACAATGTACATATTGTACAATTTGGCCCCCCTATTAAGAAATACCCATGCATTGTGGCCCCCTCCGAAAATTTGGCCGGATGACTAAAAAAAAAAATAAAAAAAAAAAAAAAAAAAAAAAAAAAAAGTCATCAACTTTTTTGGCGGACAAAATGGTATTATTTTCCCGAAAATTTGGCCGGATGACTAAAAAAAAAAAAAAAAAAAAGGTCATCAACTTTTTTGGCGGATACGAGAAAGAAAAATTTTCCCAAGGCCTAAATTTTTTCCCGGACCCAAGACCAAGAATTTTTGGCCCCCCCCCCGTCCAAAATTTCTGTATCCGCCCTTGCCTATAGAGCACAAACGTGATATGAACTCTCTAAATCGCATTGGACATATCATGTTTGTCCTCTATCTATACAGTTTAATTATTATTGAATTATTGATTGATTCTTCAAATGTGATAATTTTATTGTTGTTGTTGTTGCAGTCTTAGCCATGGTGGCTGTCGGTGGATTTACGCTGGCCATCTGTTTGGCAGTGCTGTGCATTGGAATTGTCTGCTTCAGAAGGTAATATAGACTAGACTATAATAATTATAGCTGCATGGTTGCTCGTCTATATGTATCTGTGATTTTTTAGTCGTTATAATTGTGCTGAATTTTTGCATGTGTTGAATATTTAAAAAAACTGCGGTCACAAATGCGCGCTATAGCTGTTCCATTCTCAATCATCGTTTGCATCTACACGTTTTACCAATGTTGTCCAACATGTAGACCTACATAATTATTGACCCAATATGTGTGGGTTTATAGACTACTGCTGGGAAAGCAGCATAAGCAAATGAGTCGGATCTTGGAAGTGTTTAGAACTGTTTCAAGAATCATCGAAGTTCCGTGCAGGCTAATCTGCAACTTAAACTAAGGCCCTCTATACTATCTATAGCGGTCTCTTAGGCTATAATTAATCTAATAATTCCTCGATAAAATGATAACATCTTATGATTCTGCACTTGGTTCCATGGCACTGTATAATGTTTCAGATTTTCCGTTCATGGCAAGAAAACTCCTGATTACTACAAGACACTTAACCACTGTCAAAGTAGGCCTAGAAGCCTGCAGCCGTTGGATAGAGATCCTCATACTGTTGCTACTGATCACCATGGAGACAACGACTTAGGCCGATGGGAAACTGGAATAGGCCTACAATCTGTGCCAACATAGACCTATGTCATTATATGTGTATGTTGCGAATTTTAAAGAAAGCACATAATTACTGGCGCTGCGCTCGACCTCACTAGCCTAGGTGTGCACCAGACTACGATCGAGTATAAAGATCTTCAAATAGACAGAAGGCGTAGCCAAGATTTTATTTGTGGGGAGCAGGGCTGTTTAAAAAAAATTGAACTGCACAGCCCTTCTTTATTTTCCTATCCCCCCCATGGTAAATTACTTCCAATCGGAGGACAATGACCTTTTTGATAGTTTTTAATTGTACAGGTGTGCTTCTACAAATGCACACTTTGTGCGCAACTGCACGTTTAAAAAAAGCCCTGTGGGCGTGGGCGAAGTTTGGTTTCCATTAGGGGGGGGCTAAAAACTTGGAGTTTGGTTAATTGTGGGGTGGAGACGTATACTTAGTCCAGATCAAGTGGCGCCGGGGAAAAAATTTCAGGACCTTTTTTTAGTCATTCGATTCAAGTTTTGTTCGTGAAAATTTCTTGGGGCTAATACCCGGGAAAAAGATACCATTTTCATGGTGACAAACCTGAATCTGGGCCTTCTTGGGTCCTGATAAACTCCTCCCATGCCTGTGGGGGTGTTTACTTGATCTTGAGCAAGCCCACAAGCAACCGAATCAACTAACCATAGGCAGTGGCGGATTTAATCCAGGCCCGGGGGGTCTGGTCGCCCCCCCGTGCCCCTGTTTGGTAAGAAATGGCGCCCCCTCGGGCCCGGCCCGTACTTATTACTTAAACCTAAAATGTCCTTCATGGAAAATAAATTCTCATACTTTTACCAGTGACTTTACGCAATCACACCATGAATTTGACACTCATTACAGAATTATTTTTATTTATTCATATGGCGTCCCACCGGCCTTGCTTGTTTTTAGTTATTACCATGGCTCATTGCATCGATATGTATTATATGATGATGATAATAATATATAGTTACTGGATAGCTTGTTGCCTATGAAAGTTCGGATTATCGCTCACTCATGGATATCCCAGGATTCTTTGGGGCAAAGCCAAGGATCCTCATGTCAAATCCCAAGATTCTCTGAGGCAAATAGCAGCGAAGGATAGGAGGCACAACAGTGACAACACTCCTCGCTTTAAAACGCAAATTTCTCAGCAATTATACAAAATTGTTTAAAAACACCCTAGGGATTTTGAGTTGAGTGACATACAAAACTATCAACTTAACTATATTTTGCGGCGACCGACCAGATCTCTTGAAATAATCCTTGAAGTTGACGAAATCAGCATGATTTTCTATACAAACAATTAAGCACTCGCATCTCTGACAGGAAGTCACGGGTGATTCGTCATCGGCCATGGACCAATATCCGAAGCTTTGGCTATCCAGTAATATATTAGTAGCCTAAACATCAGTGGCCCATTGCCGCATTGCGTTAATTTGCGTATAATTATAGGCCTATATGAACAAATTCAACTTACCGTTACACAAATTTAGGTAGACGTGTATTTTAAATTATTCGTCATTGCATGGGTTTCAGCATTAGTCGAGTGCAAGTCGGATTGACGAAAATAATTCTTTCTAAATAGAAGACGGATTGATGAAAGTAGGCTAATTTCTATTGAGATAAAGAGGAATTAATGAAAACAATCTTGCTGAAATTGAAGCCGGATTGAATAACAATAATTTAAATTAAATAGAAGTTATAATGATAAAAAATATTTGCTGACGAATAGAAGCGGGATTGATCAAACAAATTCTTGCCTAAACAGAATTAAGCTGGATCGATGAAAAGGATTCTCGCCAAACTAGAAGTTGGATTGATTAAAAAACAACAATGCTGCAACGAGCGAATAACTTACGACGCTATAATACACGTTTACCTGAATCAATATCCAATAAATAGCATTAATATTTGCTATATATATAGGCTATGAGCATAAATTTATGTAACTCAAGTAGTCAAGCGCACAAATTAAAAAAGTTTATGTTTTAGATATTCTTGAATCTGTTTAATGTATTCGGCTAAATCGATGAATTATAATTAATTTACTGTTTTTAACTAGGCCTATGTAGCCTAAGTACAGGCGCCCTCTTGAAATTCTTCTCGACCCCCCGTGCAATAAAACCTAAATCCGCCACTGACCATAGGTCTAAGTGTTTGGAGAAGCGTCGCGAGCTCTCATAGCGGGTTCTGGACGGACTTTATACACTTTAGTTCATACATCATTGTGTTAGCAAATGCGCTATTTCATTTTTTACATCATAATAATCGTTTCGAGGGGTGTTCAAACACCCAAACATCCCCTTATAACTACGACCTTGAACCAAAAGTTTGACGTCTGCACAATGTCATGTTGACATAGGCCTATTCCGACAATAATATTATCGTCAAACATAGGCCTAGGCCTAGTTGATCTTCAGAACTGGCACCATGAATGAGGTAGGCCTACTGTAGGCCTATACATGTACATGTAGCTGTAAGTATATAGGCTAAAGAACGGTAGGCTAACTAGACGTTACTAGAGGATCAGATATAATTATGGCCTAAGTCAGGATTTATAATAGAGCCTATAGGCCTATTGGGATTCTGGAAGAGGAGATCTTGGCTTCGGATGCATTATATGGTCCATCATAGGGACACCGGCCTATACAGTAGGCTATACATATGATATATATATATATATTCTCTTTATTGAAACAATCTCGGTTGACAGACCGCAACCGGTTACAGTGTACAATTATTATGCAGTTTAAACAATTCACAAGAACGGATATTATAGAATACACGTACAAATCTTAACTATACGAAACAGCCTGCAATACACGGCGCTAATAGCAGCTAGCCTACAATGCAAATCCGCCCAAAGGGGGGGCTCGCGAACTCACCAGTGTTGTTGAAAGTATCGGACAAATGTACTTAAGTAAAAGTAAAAGTAAAACGGATTTTAATTACTTAAGTAAAAGTAAAAGTACTCATCACAAATTTTACTTAAGTAAAAGTAAAAAGTAGCCCCTTCAAATAATACTTTTTAAGTAAAAAGTAAAAGTACCGAGTCTTTCTATAAGCTTAACTCAATCGATTATTAACCTTCAAAAATAGGCTACTAAATTCTCGAAATGGCACTTATCGTTGAGTCTATACTGTAGGCTATGCACGCTTCCGATTCATTGTTGGCACAAAGCACAGCTGAAAAGTCGTTCTGTTGCAGCAATGGCAGTGCATCCAGTGTGCTTCACCCATCGAAAATCAATTTTTAGGCATGCAAGTTTGAATAAGCTGTCTTACTTAGCTTAGCGAAACGAAATGTTAATTAGCGCTTTGAAAGTTTGAAGTAACGAACATTGTAACGAGTGGCGCATAAATTGTAACGAAGTAAAAGTACTGAAATATGGGTAAAATTTTACTTCGTTGAAAGTAAAAGTATTTAATTTTTTCGATACTTCGTTACATGGGAAAGTACTCAAACTTTTACTTAAGTAAAGTAACGCGTTACTTTTACTTCGTTACTGTACAACACTGGAACTCACTACCTCTCGCACTCTTGGCCAGCATATTAACCATCACTCTACCGTACAAATCTTAACTATACGAAATGGACAGACAGCCTGCAATACACGGCGCTAATATAGCAGCCTACAAAGCAAATCCGCCCAAGGGGCCCCCGGGCTCGAACTCACTACCTCTCGCACTCTTGGCCAGCAAGGCCCAGCATGTTAACCATTACTCACTGATGACTGTTTCCGGCTCACTGTGACTTATTTTGCTAATTGATGAAATTTTCTTGTTGTTATGACATTTAACATCACTTCGGCTAGTTAGCGCAGAGAGCGCCTCTGAGTAGGTTCTTGAAGAGGCGCTATATAAATACTATTGTCACAGTATTGTGGGGCGCGGTGGTGTAGTGGTGGCGTCGTTGCCTTGAAGCCGGAAGGTTCAAGGTTCGAATCCACCTCGCTGCGTAAGGACCTTGGGCAAGTCCTTCACTCACAATTGCTCAGCGCTTCGGCGTGAAACTCCGATGCAGTGTCTGCTCTGCATTCGGGAGCGCCTCTGAGTGGGAGAGCTTGAAGGGGCGCTATAACAAGTACACATAGGCTACAAACTATAAATAAATAAAATAAATAAATAAATACTCTACCGGGCCCCCCAATGATGATAGTGGATGACTGACAATTAACAGTCTTAGCCTAGGCCTAGGCCTATAGATACTGGCGGAGGAAAAAATTCACGCCTGTACTGGCGGAGGAATCTAAAAATTACGAAATTCACGAGGACGTCCTGTCACGTTTTGTAGCTATAGGCCTTATAGGCCTACGTACGATTGTTTCCAGTGTGGTGGATGACTTAATTGCAGAGCTAGAACTTAAATTGAAATGCATGCATGGCGACTTCTAACCTAATATATTATTGGTCGGAGAATAGGCCTACTAGCCTAATGCAGGCATAGGCTTATAGTCTATGAGACTTTTGAGGTGGCTATAGGCTATAGATACAGTGGATAGTGAAGAGTTCGCAATTGTAGGCCTAGATATGGCTTAACTATAGCTGTCAGCTGAAAATCTAGAGACAAGATCTAGGCCTACAGGGCCTATATGGCCTCCTAAGCAACTCCTATTATAAAGTTCTATTATGACACTTTTAAAATCATAGGCTAATTTTATTTTCAAGTTAGCCTAGGCCTATAGCACGTGATTGTAATCGTAATCTCGAGACTTCTACAGCGCCTCCAAAAGCGAAGTCGCGGGAACCAGCTTATTCACAGAGAAAGAAAGAATGTTCAAATAACTGAAACCGAACTAAAACGATCATTCAATATTATCATTAAGCTGAACTTATAAAAATATTGTGAATAATTCCTATAGTTGTGGTATAAATTAAGATGGCGGCGTTCATAGGCCTTAGGACGAAAATCGATGGCATCTCTTGATGATCGCGGGTCGAGTAGAAACACTTCCGGCTGCCAAGCGGAAAAGCGATGTTTGATAATTATTTAGATGTGAAATATTTCTTTATTTGAGTTGGATAGGCGCTTTGTCGGCGATATTACTCACTTTTATTTCTCAGGTGGTTAGTATTGTTACTTATGATATTTGTTTGTGCTGTTCAGAAGAGAGCGGTGCCCGTTAAAACTGAGGAAATCGTATTTTTTATTTGGGTTTGGCCTTTTTTTTGTCGCTTCGTAAGCATAAGGACCGGATAATAAGCTTGTCCGTGTAAATCGCGTGCTGCCAAATGTAACAAATATTTCAAGTTTAGCCTAGTAATACATCACATTACTGAGTTCGGTATTGTTTACTTGTTGGACTAAATGAAAATCGTGGTTAATTATTTCAGATGAAAAACTTTATTATTATCCGCTTCAAACTTTAAATGGTCTCCTCATTATGAAAAGTTGATCATAATTATCTAGTTCTTGATAGTTTTTTTATGACTTTAGTATGTGAATTTTGTATGTGATACATGTTCACCAGAGTGCTATTTGGCAGCTGGTTATGTTAAAGAAGATATTTCCTTAAAAACTTAAGTTGATTATGGGTAGTGACACAATAATTTATTAAATAATTTGTGAATAAAGTTAAATTAATTTTTGTGGTGGCTACAAACCTGTAATGTGCCAGTTCAAATGCAGTAGATCTTGGCGTGGATACAAAATATTTAAATTAGTTTGATATTTCATTTTTATTCAGGCATGTCTGGTAGAATGTACTGTTCCACAGTCTGTACCTTACAGAAGTTATATATTATTCAAGACAATCAAACACATGCCCTAGTAAGTTGTACTTTTGCAACATGTGTTGCACTGATGGCAGTGCTTGCATTTGATTTAATTTTCTCGCATCAAAGAACAGCCAATAGACTTGTAGTTCTTTTACATACTGCCATATGAACTTGCGCTACCATATTATCAGCATACTTACACCAGATCATCTGTAAGCTTTAGTTTGTGAAGGTCATCCAGTTTATTTGCAGTTGGGATGTTAAACGTCAACTGGAAATCTGGTTATCAGTTCTGAATGCGATAATCGATTTTACTGTTTACAAACCGATAATCGAATTCATTTAAAAATCATTTTAGAAAATTATATATAAGGCAGGGGTGTCAAACCTTTTTTACTGGCGTGCCAGTTTGAACATCTTCTAACTATTGGCGGGCCAGTGTGAACATCTTCTAACAAGTGGCGGGCCAGAATGTCTAAGTTCCTGAGCAAAATTGGGTAGTGATTTTAGGGGGAGCTACGGGTTTGGTCAGCTAATTCCCAGAAAAAGTCCAAATGTCGCGAAAAGATCTTGATTCAATGTACCCTTTTCGCTTCTTATTCAATTTTGACAACATTTTAAATAATTTTGTAATCTTTAGGAAAGGTTTCGCGGGCCAGAAAAAATCGTTGGCAGGCCAGAAATGGCCCGCGGGCCAGCTCTTTGACACCCCTGATATAAGGGATGATACATGCATTTGTATTGACTTGGAGCTTAGAAATTGTCATGAGAACGAACTAATTGCAAGATATAAATGGTATCTGCGATGCTGCATTACCTGCGGCCCTTACCAAATGATGAACATTGTTGATCCACTGCACGATAGATATCGATAGGTGGTATTTCAAATGCAGTGCTCATTGTCACTTATTTTTTCAAGTTTTAACATTTTATGATTGGGAAAAATGAGAAAAAAATATAACAATTAACTGTCAGCAAACAAGACAAGTTAATAACAGAACTCTTGAACACTCTTTACCTTCAAAAATGTCATCAAATCTGAGCTGCCATCATCTTTTATCTGGTTTCAAATCGGATTTCTAAAATCGATAACCGGTATGCTGACAAAGTTCTATTCATTCATTCAGAAAAACGTATATAGCGCTTCTTCAAGAAACTACTCAGAAGCGCTGGCCCACTTGATGTTAAGTGTCATTAAGAACAAATATATTACATCAGTTAGTAAACGATGCACAATGAGCTGGAAGAGGCGCCATTGACAGGCACACACACACACACACACAGGTGGAGCTAACCAATGGATTTCGTCAACAGCTGATAGATGACATGGATGGATGTTCATAATCTCTGGACTAAATGCCATGACGTCATAAGGTAGAGCGACCACATGCGACAGCATTCGAAAAACAGGATAACGGTGTCGACGAGTGGTCTTTCACAGGTAGAAGACGACGCACGCGCGGCTAATCGTCCAGGCATAAGGAGGAGTAGATAGGAAAAGGCATTCGTTGTGTCGGTCGATGGAAGCACCGCCATTGGCTCACGATAGTAGTATCTCCAGCGAGCCGCGTCGCTCGTCATCCACCAGGATGTAAACAAACGGTTACCGGCGGCGTACAGCAGTCCGCGTAGTTTAGGCTCGACCGTGCAAGCATCAAAGCTTGATGCAGTCACATGGCCGAGGCGACTGGAACAAAATGCCTTTTAACTTCCAAATCTTTGGCTGAAAGGACAATTAAGTCCGGTACGCAAACCTAGCACCAGAAACCTCTAACATCCTCGAAATTAAGTGCGCAAAGTCTGAATTTAGTAAATATCTGTCCAAATGACGCAGAGGTCGGTCGACCGACATGGCCGACGACATGCATTAGCAACCGTAATTTGCAGTTGGTCAAACCCAAAGCCTTGCACGTCCAGTGTTGTAATCTACCATATAAAACCAAACAACTCTTTTGGCAACTTCTGTTGCCATGTAGCAATTATTGCCGCCCTTTCCCTACCCCTAGATATCGAAAACTTCGACTATATAGCCTCGGAAGTGTTAATATAGCTTTTACAAGATTATACTTTATGTGTAATTGCATTCATCTGTGTGTGGAAGTGCTTTCAAAATGAGGAACTTTGCGGTGTAATGTATCTTTACATTGTGTTGGTTTCTAATAGGTTTGAATTGGATCAGCTTCTGATGCAACTGATAATTTTGTGTACGAATGGCCACATCTGCTGCTCACATGAATGAACACGGTGTCCGCACGGACAGAAGGCTGTCCAATCCTGCAAGCGGTCGCTCAGGCCGCAGTCCTGGCCGACCGGATTCCTCAAACTCAGGGGTTATGATGGTCGGTCCAAATTTTCGTGTCGGGAAAAAAATCGGAAGTGGCAACTTTGGGGAACTACGGCTGGGTATGTTTTGAATTGTTTCACAGTTTTAGTTGTTCACATTTTTCTTTAACCCTTTAATGTCGAGATGGTAGTAAATGGTATGGGAAATCCTATACCCTACGGCATTAAAGGGTTAAACTGTGATCCTTACCTGATGTGTCGATAGGCAGAAGCTTTATTTACTGATGGAACATTGTTTTAATGCGGCCTTTATTGTGTTATGCTATTATACATCTAAGAAGTTATTTTCATTATTGTGCAATAAAGCGGCATAATGAATTCAAATGTTACTGCGTAGTCTCTGCTTTTTGACATTTTGCACTGCTGTGAAATTAGGCCTAAAAAAAAAATGCTGTGTTTCCGGTAACAGAGCTAAAAAAAATTGGGTAGGTAGGTCGGAAAATATTTTTATTTTGTAAAATATTTTTATGCAGTGACTATCCGAAAAAGTATACCCCACTAGTCTTTTTTGCACGCTGAAACAAAGTACGTGTTCTAAGCAAGTATAAACTGCCTATTTCCCGACTGTCTGCACCTAAAACTGCTCTAGAAACAGTCCTATTAATTTCATTTTGTTGACGTCTCTTATGTTATGTCAATACAAATGTCTAAAAAAATATTTTTTAAAAAAAAATTTAAGTTTAAAAAAAGAAAAAAAAATTTGAAAAAAAAATTTTTTTTAATAAAAATTTTTTACAAAAATATTTGGGTCGCGGCCGTAAAAATGGGTCGGTCGCGTTACCGGAAACACAACACTTTTTTTTACGCCTTACAGACATACATGTGACAAATCTATGTCTTTCACTGGCTGCATGTAAGAAGCAGAAGATGTATCTTTGTTGTTTATGCAGAAAATTATAACTGAGTGAATAGTCAGCTGTTGATTGGAAAAGTCTGTTCTATTTCTGTTCAATTTGGTTGGTTGGTGTATAATGGAAACGGAAACAGGAAATAAATGTCTAGCCTTTGCATGCTGCCATGTGGTGCAGAACCCAGTAATCATCCGATATACGGGTGAATTCGTAATAGCGAACATGTGACTGGCATTGTCCCGCCCAGTTTTATAAACTTGTGCAATTAACCACTTTTGCTGGCCGATGATAAGACACGGCTTGAATCATCCGATTACTGGGACTTTTCATGTGCTAGTTGAGACTGTGCATTGTTATGGTAATTTTTGTGCATCAGCCAAAATATTCTTAGTACCATACTCTGAGGAATTTCAATTGATGTGTGTAAACAAACATACGCTTGCCTACAGTTACTTTTTTTCTCTCCCAATTTATCGGAACACTATGGTAATGAGACTGTAGGACATACGCAGGAAGATGGTTGAATGGTAACCTGCTGGCACGCAGATCACAAGAACGTAGGTTCAATACCCGCTAACCCCATAAGTTTGATTCAGCCTTCAACTTTGTAGGGGAGAGAGTCAAAATGAGCATTTGGACATTTCGCATGCCTATTGGTATCATCTAATATAAATACTGACTATGAACATTGTTACATTCTACACAATTTCTTTTTCAGGAAAAAATTTGTACAACAATGAACATGTTGCCATAAAGTTGGTGAGTGTTGTAGGGAATTATTTATTCTGAATGTTGTGCGTGTGAATGTTGCTCAGATATTTATGACCAAAATTTCTGTTTACGTCATGTTGCAGTGTAACCATGTATCAGATCATTCTCCAATTAGTGCTCTTATGAATTAGACATCCTCTTTCGTATCCTGTCTCCTACTGACCTTTATTTAACTCTTCACCATCATTTCATCACAATCATCATCATTGCCTGTGTTGTTTATATGCTTTGTTATGTCAGTATGTAACGGAGGGCATTATATTTAAAACAGTATCAGTACTTACATATTTTTTATGATATTTGTGTTACATTGATTGTGTCAAAGATGGCTTTACAGAGGCTGGACCCGTTCAAGAAAACACTGCAGTTGTGTACAGATTTATTACAAGCAAAGGGTGTCTCATAACATAAACATTAAAGCTGAGAAAAGTTCTAGCATGTTTTGCAATTAGGTTCTGTGAACACAGAATCTCTAGATCAGAGTGTAAGGTAACTGTGTGCCAGACAACAATTTAAGTTGCAAAGAGGAAATGTTCTGCTACTGTTAATTTTCTGTTTCTATAAATTGGTGATCTGTGAGCAATTACGTAGTTTGGTTTTCTTGTGACTGAATTGTAAACACTAACACAAGTTCAACAAAAAAAGCTCTGCGTTGGTTTCCCAGTGACTGCGAGTATATGCTGCATAAAATGTTAAAGATGAGAAGAGCAGTGGATTGGCAATACTGTGATGGCATGTTGAATTTAAGCTAATTTCATAAATGTATGATTCAAGCAGTTCTGGTGTGTGTAATTTTTCATGAAAGTGAAAGTGGAATGAAAGGTTATCAGGTTTGCTGGTGCTTGAGTTGCTTTTTTATATTATAATTATAGTGCAGTAAATGAATCATAGACTGTTCTATGTGATATTTTTGGATGCTTGTCTGGTACTTACGTAGTTTGGTTTTCTTGTGACTGAATTGTAAACACTAACACAAGTTTAACAAAAAGCTGCATTAGTTTCCCAGTGACTGCTAGTTTATGCTGCATAAAATGTTAAAGACGAGAAGAGCTGCACATGGATTGGCAATACTGTGATGGCATGTTAAATCTAGGCTGATTTCATATTGTATGATTCAAGCAGTTCTGGTGTGTGTAATTTTTCATGAAAGTGAAAGTGGAATGAAAGGTTATCAGGTTTGCTGGTGCTTGAGTGTTTTTTTATATTATGATTATATAGTGCAGTAAATGAATCATAGACTGTTCTATGTGATATTTTTGGATGCTTGTCTGGTACTGTGCAGATTAAAATTAGACAGATACTTATTTCTTGCATGGATATCTGTTGAAGAGAAGATGGGACTTAAATCAAAGTATGGCAGGTATTATTACAGAAGGAAAAGTATGCATTCGAGAAAGTTGCGTAGACGGATAGTTGCATGCAAATAAATTATTATTTATCCTGTACTTTTGAGAAGTATCTTTTAAATATGAGATTTGAGTGCGTGAATGCCATGTTTCTCAGATTGATTTGGTTTCTTAGCATCTGAAAGATATATATTATATATAAGATATATACACCGTGAGGCATAAAAAACAAAGCCACTCGAAAAATTGTTATAATTTTAACAATATTCAAACAATATCAATGAAATTCAGGAAATCTATAGCCAAATAGCAGTCAATGTAAAAAGATTTTCAGTTTGTAGTCAAACTATCCGCCTTTAGCTTCTGCGCATGCGCGAAGTCGCTTGCGCCATTCACGCACCGCCAAGTCAATTCGCTGGTCAAGATCTTCCAAGTTTGCATTCATCGCTTACGAAGATCTTCAACATTACGGACCTTTGTTTTGTACACCATTTCCTGCTTGCATCCCCATATTTTATAATCGACGGGATTCAGATCTTGGCTGTTAGGGGCCATGTTGCTGGCAAGAGAAATATTGCAGTCGACCGCCTTTTACGCACACGTCCGACGTTTAGCAAATCAATGATGTTGGTGTTTCTTTTCTGAGGCGCACGTTAATTCACTTTGCTGAATCGGGGGTAAAAATCAACGGCCAACACTATACAGAGATGTTTTACTCATGGAGGGCCTTCTACCTGAAATTCGAGAACTCTAAATTTTACATTTTTCAGCAAGGTGGTACTCCAGCGCACAGAGCTCAAGAAACGTTGCATGCACTTTTGACGAATGAAGCTACTGACTTCATAATTATTACGCTATGGCCCCCTAACAGCCCAGATCTGAATCTCATCGATCATAAAATAAGAGGATGCACGCAGGAAATAGTGTACAAAACAAAGGTCCGTAATGTTGAAGATCTTCGTAAGCGATTAATGCAAACTTGGAAGATCTTGACCAGCGAATTATAGACTTGGCGGCGCGTGAATGGCGCAAGCGACTTCGCGCATGCGTAGAAGCTAAAGGCGGATAGTTTGACTACAAACTGAAAATTATTTTACATTGACTGCTATTTGGCTATAGATTTCCTGAATTTCATTGATATTGTTTGAATATTGTTAAAATTATAGCAATTTTTCCAGTGGCTTTGTTTTTTATGCCTCACGGTGTATATTGTCCTATGAGAAATTGCAGTAAACTGTGTGGACGTGTCCTACGGATAATTATATAGCTTTTTCATCGGTTGAACTTTGTTGTTCATCTTTCTGAAGATTACAGTAAATGATGAACTTGGATAGATTTGAGGCAGTGGTGATGAAGATTGTAAATATTCATGAAGCAAGTGATATGTAAATATTCATGAAGCAAGTGATATGTAAATATTCACGAAGCACGTGATTGATGGTGTCTTGTCTGAAAGAATGAGTGAACTGTTATTGATTTATCATCGTAATGTAATGATAGATGCTAGGACTCAGTGATGGTGATAGTTGTAGTATAGGATATACACTCACTAGTGCAGATAAATGTGTGACTTTTGCATTCACTTTCCTCTGCAGTAGTCGTAACAGTATAGGTGGTGTAAACTTGTTTTATTGTGTAAGCTCTAAAGTGTGTGAGCTGATAAAACTGCATTGGTCTCTCTGGGGTGTCAATCATGAAGTGCAACCATTTGACCCCAGGTGTTGCTCTAAGAAGACCATTAAACCGTGCCATTGTTTGTCTCTAGGAACCAATGAAGACCAGGGCGCCACAGCTGCATCTGGAATATCGATTCTATCAGATGCTCGGACATGCAGGCAAGTTCACTTTCTGCTGTGAATGCAATGCTGATTTGTTGCATCTCGTGGGGAAATTCATTCTTTCATTTCAAGAATTTATATAATGCTCCTTCAAGACACTTTAGAGTTTAAGCAATCAAGAAGCCGACTCAGAGGTGCTCAGATTTGATATGTTAACTCAAATCTAGAACGAGTGCTGACTGTCTGTGTTTATCCTTTAAAATCTGTGATTATGATTGTTTGGGTGTTATGTATTTAACCAATATTCTGTTGAAATTACTTCAGCTTCCTTGAACCCAGAAAGTGTCCAATGGCTTCAAATTGTCTGGTCATTGGTCACCGAGAAACAGTTGTTGGATAAGCATGTAAATTTGTATGTCACTGTTTGTGCTCGCTATTTAATGAGGAATCTAATATTCCTGCCTATAATTATTTGTTCAAGAAATGACAGTGTTCAGTTGGCAAATTTTCATCAAAGTTGGCTTCTTATTTTAAAAAACTTTTATTGCAGTAAATTTATATAGTGCCCCATAAAGCAGGGGTTCTCAAACTGTGTCTTACTTGAGATCTGTCATACCATGCAAACCGTTGTAGTCTATTCAATGCCATTTATTTGCCCTCTGCTGTCCAGAACATAACCACCGGTAAATGTTGACTGCTCCTGCTTACAGTGCTTAGTATCGATGACTGCTGAAATGTTACTGACATTGTCACTCATATTGAAGTGAATGTTGACTGAAGCATTGAAAAATTATGGTATATATAAATAGTAATATTACCCAACCAGCAATGACAACCTTGGACATTTTCAATACTATGGTTTTTAGTGTGACCTAATACAAACCTCTGAAACAGCATTGGGAGCATAAAAATTATGTTTATTTAATACATAGACTGTAGAAAGACAGAACTTTGGATGAGATAATTATGCTTGTCACAGCATCACGTTTTGCCATGTCATATCTTAATGAATACAAGCACGTACATTGATACAGTTAGAAGCAAGTTTCATGCGTGCCCTTTAGCTCTATCTATGATTAGTGGTTGATGAAATGGACCAAAATCCCAACAAAATATCTGGACAAGACCAGAACAAGGACTGGACATATCTGGAATGCAAAGGTTTTTTAAGAGGCATCCTTTCTCTGTGATTGTGAGTTGGTAATTGACGTTTAATATGGAATATCAGTCACACCATCCAAGTAGGCCTATCATCTAAAATACTGTGATGTGTCCAATTTACTTTGGACAAGAACCTTAGGCTTAATTTAACCATCCGTCCACCCAATAGTGGATTTACCTTGTGTGCTAAAATTAGAAAGTAAGTTCTGAAGATGATAGGCAAGTAGCAAAGAGAGCTGAACATGACTTTTTAATTAGACGTGTGTGGAACTCTGTTTCATGTAGGACTGCAGATTTATTTGTGCATGTTCGCCTTGTCATGTGCATTACTCTTTATTGGCCTGCCAGCGCTGAGTAACTCACTGTGCTTAATTTGCATATTATGGTGGTACATTTGTTTTGAGTGTGTTGGATATATTAATCTAATGTTGACAGATGTGTAGCGAAGCACTGTAAATAAAGTATTGTGAGCCAACTACTTTGGTCTTTGTTTTCCGTTCTGCTGTACTGATCTGTTTAGCTGTATTTTGCTGAACAGGCACTATCGTACGGATAAGCAGAAAGGAAAGTCCTTTAAAGTACTTCAAATCTTTGGCATATGGTGGCAAGCCCCTGACAATGTGTTGTCAGTGTACTTGTTACAACGGAATTTACTATGTGGCAGAAGTTGAGCCAAAATGTCTGAAAATTATGCCCAGGTGGCAGGATTATGACCTAATCCTTTCAATTGAATGTCTAGTTTGATATAGCCATTTATGGTATGTATGCCATTTATAAAAGTTTAAAATCCAAGGTCAAGCTTGCATTGATAAATTGATAGAATTTGAAAGTCTTAACAAATCTTGCCAGTCACTGTGAAGTTCCAAATTAATAAGTTTTCTGCTGTTTAATTAAAAGTGGTCTGCTGGGCAAGAATGCATTTCAAGGTTAAATAGTTTGCTTTTCAAATAATGGTGATCAATCTGTGTGGTTGAATTGTTCAGCAATGAATGGAAAGTTATCTGTTGCTGTTTGTTGCTAGAGTATGACTTCAACACTTTTTAAACTGTTCTTTGTTTATTGTTGGCAGATTTGTTTTTTTTTATAATTATAAACAGAGGCATTACTTTGTGAATGTTTTTGTTTAGACGGAGTTCCGAAAATGTTCTACTTTGGTCCAAGTGGAAGGTACAACGCGCTCGTAATTGAATTGCTCAGTTCATCGCTCGAAGACCTTTTCGACATCTGTGGCCGTCGTTTCTCCGTTAAGACTGTTTGTATGATTGCCACTCAACTCGTGAGTCTATCATCATTTTATTGCAAAAACTTTTCTTCTTCTTTCAGATTTTCTGTGGCAGTATTGACGGCACTGATACTAAATGGCAGTCATTGTAAACATTTACCTGTAATTTTAATGAAGAATTCTGTGAATTTTTGACACGGTTGTGCTTGGTATCACAATTTTCCTCGAATATATATATATATATATATATATATATATATATATATATATGTGTGTGTGTGTGTTTATGCTAACTAATCATGTGTGTGACTACATGCATGTATATATATAATATATATTGAGCACTTCCTTGTCAGCATGATTAATGTTTGAGTTCATTAGAAGAATAAGAAATAAATATTATTATAAAAGAGAAAGTTATGGATGCAAACAAACTGAACTTGCCCGGTTATGCTAATTTCACTGAATCTCATTTTGGCACTGCTAAAAATCCTATACATTATGAAAGTCATATTGAACTGGACTCGTTTTGCATGCAGCGTGCAGAGCATAGACATGTGGAGTTTTTGTGGACATAAGGATAACCCATAGGTCGCAGGTCCGCAGGTGATTTTTAAAAGTTCAAGACATTCACGAAGTTCATTTTCCTTTTACACTGTTGACTAGTGTCATTTCCTTTAACCCTTTAATGCCGAGAAGGTACTAAACGGTATGGGAAATCCTATACCCTCCGGCATTAAAGGGTTAAGTGGGTGGTGCTGCTGCAGTCTTATGCTATCAACTAGAGTTGATCACTAACCATCTCAAGTAGATTCAAAGTTGTGTGTAATGAATGTTCGGGTTGGCATAGAACCCATGGGATGATTTTTAAAATTCTTTCCTACTATCTTAGAACAGGCAAATATCTAGTGCTTTTATAATTGGTTTAAAGTTAACCCTGGCTGTCTATTGCGCACATGTTTGTATTGCGCACATGTTTGGCTGAATCTGTGGAGTCCTATCCATTGTTGGTATTTAAAACTTGTGTCTCTGTATGCGGATAAGTTTTTTCTAGTTGGTCTTTGATGCTGTTTAATCATTTGTGAAAAAACTCTGAGGTGCCAAATACTAAATGTTTTGCTGTTGAGTATTTGCAAATTGTTTTGCAACGTTCAATGGCTCAATGGTTTTCATGATAATCATCATCTCTGTACAAAAGTTGAAAGCCCTTTACTGTTCATTGTCATTTCCCTCTACACTTCTCCATGTCACTTGCTGCCGGAGTCCAATTGTCGACGGTTGTTTGGCATACCTTCCTTCAGGGATTTCTGCTCTAAATTCATCGGAAAATCTTAATAGCATGATTTTGTGCTGTGCAGTGTGCATTGATAACTGCAGAATGACGTCGTGTCGTATCAAACGCTATGTTTCATTTTCTTCACTGTTCAGCTGACTCGAATCGAGTATGTGCATTCCAAACATCTTATCTTCCGCGATGTCAAGCCAGAAAACTTTCTCATCGGTCGACATTCCACACAGAAGGAGTACAACATCCATATAATTGACTTCGGTCTGGCTAAAGAATACATTGAGCCTGCCACTCACAAGCACATTGCCTACCGTGAACATAAAAACCTGACAGGGACAGCACGCTACATGAGCATCAACACACATCTTGGAAAAGGTGAGGTCTTGCTTGCTCAGTGTGTTGATAGCAACAGATCCTTTTTAGCACATTGTAAAATATTGTACTTCAGTTAATTTCATTCTTTGTGTTGAATATATTGATCATTTAAATTGTGGGGAGAGTGACTTGTTGAAAATGTTGATGTTTCATCTATCTTTTATTAAACGTAGCCATGCTTTTTTATTTGGATTATAATGTAATGCAACAATTCCATAGTCCTTTATGGATCAGTTTATTGCATTTTTCAGGAATGCCAACAATGCACGGAATTGCATTTGGTCATGTTAATTTTTTCCCCTTTTTTAGCAAGCAGCATCAACTTTACAATGGTGCAGACATATAGGGTGATTGCAGAGTGAGAGTAATACTGTGACCATCTGTTGAGTGTTGACTTGGCATCTGATGCTGTAACTATTTTATCCAGCGCTTTTGAAGTTGCAGAAGGTACCTGAGATTCAGGTCGAAACCAATACCAATTTGTACTTTTATTAACTGAAGCAGTTGTGAGCGAGCAACTTACCAAAAGTCATTACACTTTAAAAATCTGTTGTAAAGTCAGATTTAAACTTGCAATCATTCGGTCATGATACAAGTGCATTAATTAGTAATTGGGCGACTGCTTGTCTTGTGATCACAATAAACCAATTAGAGTTTATACACATGACCTGAGGGCCATCAGTACATAGTAAAATATATAATCAGTGGAAGTAAGTGACAAGAAAATGGTGATTCACACAGGAGTATCAGCAAAATACATCAATTTGATTCAATATGTCTATGTTTTGCTGTCTCTGTTTCACAGAGCAAAGTCGACGAGATGACCTCGAGTCACTGGGTCATATGTTTATGTATTTCTTGCGAGGAAGTCTACCTTGGCAAGGACTGAAAGCAGATACCATAAAAGAAAGATATCAAAAGATCGGCGACACCAAACGAGAGACGTCTGTTGAGCAACTAACCTCAGGCTTTCCAGGTCAGTTCAGATCTGTTTACAATGCCAACCGAACTTCTCAATGTCTCATCTTACGCAAAACTTTGTTTTGCTGACTTCACGAACTTATTGTCTTATCCTGAAACTATTTTGTTGAGATCTATACTAAAATTTAGAATTCATTGTGTTATTTACAAGATGCAATCTCTGCTTGACATGAGTCAATTTTTTTCTTTAAAATTATAGAATTGTTAGATCTCTGTTCCATTACATTACATTGTCATGAGAATGCTTTATTACAAATTTTTGCTGCAGTTTGAAACTTCGCACTTTTATGTTGCTGTGAGCTACATTAAGTTTCTCATTCTTACTTTTACTCATTTGACTGATATCACTGATATGAGCATCGAAGAATGGCGTATGTAGGCATTTGTGCATTTGTTCTAGTGTCACCTTATGTGTCATGTATGTAAATCTGCTGTCATTTAAATCAATCAGACAAGAAGCTATTGTAGAAGATTTCTTCGATCAAAATAGGTGTTCTCATGAATTTATAGGTTACACAGAATGAAAACAGACATGGTAAAGAAATTGGTACAAAATGGAACCATGTTAAAATGTTGCAAATTCACCTCCAGATCTAAGGAGACCAGATGCACTTTCGGTGTGGTTACAGTGTGGCATTTGAGTTTCTTACAGTTTGTGGTGTTGTTGTTTTTTGTTTTAAAGAGGAATTTGCGCAATACATGCGGTACACTCGTCATCTGGACTTCTTTGAAACGCCCGATTACAATTACTTACGGAAGCTGTTTGCAGACGTAATGTTAAGAAGCGGCTGGGAATTCGATTGGGTTTTTGATTGGACAAATCGTCTCCAGGTACGACTTGATTGGTCTAAACGGAGATGACATTCATCTTTTTCTGTTATGATTGTACATTTGCTATATGTAAATCTTTTCTGGTGACCTGTGAAATGTCCATTGGTCTTTGGATCACTGCTAAACCTATCTTTATGAAATTACATCTCTGCCAGCAGTTGTGTCTCTATTTACGTGAGTTGCTCTGAATGATGTGCAAGCATTATTATCATTATGTCTAATGCATTAGAACCTCTAATCTATGCCTCAAACTTTTGGACCACACAAATACTCGACTATTCTCTGATAGATATATGATGGCCACAGCATGTAACGAGATTCCGTTATCAATTAGCAATTCCCTGACCAATGTTTCTTTGAAGAAGCATTGCGCCACTTCTCGATCGGTTGCAATTTGACTTAGGGCACAAAGAAATCTGCTTGATCGAAATGCACATATTGATCTGCTCCATCCGCTCCATCCAATTGAGATTTGATATAAATTCACACTTAATTTTGTGTCATTGCAATTTGCTTGAAATTGACTGTTAACCTTCATTTCTTGTTTTGAGTCATTAGTTAAGACTGTTCTGCTACTTTAGGGACCCTACCTAGCAGGGCCGAAAGACACCTTTAGGGTCTATTGTGAGACTGTACTTTTTGATTAGTCACCAAATAAATGATTTGATTTTATGATTACAGCGATATTATTGAAAGTTTTTGAGATTTGTTTTGCATACATGTCTGCCAACATTTCTTCTGAGAACCTCTCGCAGATGCTAGCTGAACTGATGGTGAATAGTTACTCTGTTAGGAGTTTTGTTTCTGAATATCCTTAGCATGAGAATCTACTCTAACTTTAATGTTAACATATTATGTTCAAAGATGTTATAATGGGTTGTGTGTGCATGCACCAGCTTGATGTCTGGATTGGCAGCATGTTATTTGCTGTTGATCAGTTATAGGTGAAAATATCCGTTCTATGCATTCCTTGTTTTTTTCAGCAGTCTAACCCTTCAATTCCTAACACTCTGATGATGCCGTCGTCCCGTGCTGATGACGAAAGGAGACTTACCGTAGGGTTGAACAATGCAAATGCAAATATTTCTCGGCAGCATAGCAATGCCTTGGTTAGAACAGAAATTGTTTTGCTTCCTTTGAAAACGTATTCATCAGTAGATAAAGCATGATCATCCTATTACACAATGTCTATTGTCCACAACATAGTTTGTTGTAATATTTCTATTTTGGAAGAGTGCACAGCAATCTAAGAGAGTAATGTGCATGATGCAGTTTAGCAGTGTATAAAAATTCAGTGGAAGGCTGGAGTTTGAAGTCATGAATGCTAATTATAAGCTTAATGTGCCATTCAACAAGAGAATAGTGAAGAGACCTGTGTCAAAGCTAACAATGTGATGAATAACATTGTACATTTAAAAAAACAATAATATCTTAGGCAACAAGCAGAATCAGGAGATGGAGCATTAACTTATTCTCACTATGCTCCGGCTACCTCGGAGTATTCTGTGAGGCACTGTCACAGCACTCGGCCGCTTACAGTTGTGTTACTGCACGATGTGTGCACATGGGAATTTTAGACTGGGGTCTTTATTTGATTTGAGATCTGTATCAGGCATCAGTTGCACCATGTAACAAGGTTGCAGTAGGCTGATCACATATATGCATCTGCTTCGTGTAGGAACCTTCTGTAAGGAGGTTGTGATAAGTCTACTGTATAAACCATGACAGATTGTTAGAACAATTGTATCTGAAGATATATATATATATATATATATATATGTATATATATAATATATATTAATATTTCTGATAAAAAGGAATTTCTATGTGTGTGTGTGTTTCAGCTGATCAGTAATCCAGCTGGTGAGTTACCAGGCGTTGATACACCCGTGCCTGTCATAAATGATACAGCTGCTGTCCAACAACCTGTTCCCCGTGCTATTGATCATGATGGTCTCAGTGAAACCAAGTCAGTACAACACACTACATTGAACCTTTCTTTTGTTCAGCCTCATATGCTGCTTCACATTGCTGTATAATGCGCGTAGAGGTTTATACAGTGCATTGTATGCTAGTAGTTTATTTGATGCTTGGCTATTTTGTCTTCACTTTGCTAATGAATATATCGCAAATGAGCTGGTCAGGTATTTAATATGACCTCTTTTAGCTGACTTACTAATAATGGAGCAATCTATATAGCACTTCTTTCGGGGAATTACCAGATGTGCTTCTCATTCCAGCAAGACTGAAGAGAACAGTTTTAAGATTAACAATTTGACGTAGACCATGTCAGAGAGAGAGTTAAACCCAATTGCATATTAATTGGCACATACATGTATAATGAGTTATCAATACAATGGCAGTTAGAGCTGTATGTCAGCTTATACGATACGTATATGTCACAAAAGGCAGAATTTCAACTCTTTGCTGGTTGAAAAGGCATATGGAATAACAATTGGAAAGCCTGGAAATTGCGCCCGAATCCTGTTCTGCTCTACGGCCGATGGCCCTGGCAACGTGGTTCAGATGGATGAGTCACTATTTGTGAAGGCCAAATATTGTCAAGGGCGAACTATTGGAGACCGAATCAGCTGGGGTTTTTTTATGCCTGTGACATAGCTGAAAAAGATTGGCTCCATAGTTCATATCAGTCCATAATGTATGTTTAAAGAAGAGATGTGGCTATGTTATTGCCCATCATGTAAGGGTGGTAGCACCCAGTTCAATGATAATTTCAGAGCCACCAAATACATATGAAGGAATTTGCACCGACTTCACACACAACATCAAACACTGACCGACGTTTATTATTATCATTATTTTTTATTATTGAGTTTTTATGTAGTCCACTTTCACGATAACCTACTTATAAGCACTCCTAGTCCAACCACGCTAATTCATAGCCAGGTTGAACTGGTGTAACACGCCAAAGTGCCACCTGCGTGAATAAATGTGAATTTGGTTGCGTGTTTGTTGCAGGTGCTGTTTCTTCCGAAGACGTCGAAAGTCGCGTCAAAAGTGAATCCTGCCTCCTTCACAACGACGACTCTGTTGGACTAAGAAAGTCTGTGATTTTTCTTTCAACATCAGAGCTGCCAGAATTTTTAGTAGATTATTTTATTTTGAATCTGCCTTGCTCTTTCTATGACAGTAACGATTTTTATTTCTTCAAACATTGCCAAGATATGTCTGAAGTTTTCTAGAAATCGTCTACAGATCCATTTGTAATTTGCCTCAGATTCATGATAATGTTCATCCATTAATTTTTCTCAGACAAGGTTGGTGGCACTCTCGAGGAAGCAGCGAGGAGGAGGAGGAGGAGGAGGAGAATAGGAGGAGTGATTATGATTAGGCTGATTGATGATAATCATGATGCAAGTTTTGTAAAATAAATCTGAAACATTTGTTATATTTGACCATGTTTAAAGAGGCGTTTGAGCAACGGTTTTTAATCAGTTGACAAATGACAAACACGGTGAATGTCAGAAGCAGCTGGAGTATTCCCACCACATGCAACTCCAAAGAATATTTTTCATGTATGAACCGTGGTGATTGTAATTAGTGACACGCGTTGATTATGTACCGAGTATGAAATGTCTTGAAATCGTTTAAACAGTTTGTATCGTTCACGCAAACATGTGTTGTGAATCCAATCACGTTGCTGTAACTTGAATTTGATGTTGTACATTGTCAGGACATGTGTATTAATTCTGATGGGGGGAAACGATATGACGCCGCTGATATTTCTTTTCAGTGAACCGTCGTAGGATGGTAACGAGAATAACATTTCTGCTAAGCTTATTGTTATATTATTACTTGCTTATTGATTCATTTTAATTTTAGGGATGAGTCATATTTTGATATGCACGTTTATGAATTTATTTTGCTATTGATGATGGCGGTTGCGCTATGGCCGTCGATTCAGCCTGGACAAATTCTTTCTGTGTCTTTAAGGCCTTTATCTGCTTCTAGAACAATTATTATTGACCATTGATTTTCATTGATGTCGGCTTCGTCTGGTCATTGGCTTGATTTGTGTAATTATTGCTTATTCTCATGAAATTATAAACTATGATTTTATACTGAAGTTTACATTTTCTGTTTGTGAACCTTATTCATTTACTGGAGTGGCGCAGTCATGCAGAGCCCATGACTTCAAAACATCCATGAATGTATCCGTGTATTGAGTCTGCCCTTGCTCTTGTGTGTAATGTTTAGCAATGTGATGTTTATGTGGTGACCAGAATTGAGTTGGTTTTGGGCGTGAATTGAATGATGTTGAATATTGAATAAATGTAATGAATAATATTTTATTCGGTAGTTGTAGTTCAAGCGCCAAAAATTTGAGAAGTTGCGCAGCACAAGTGTTAGCTTTATAAAAGTGCATCATATTAATAATATATAATGACGTCACACATCATTCTTACGGATTGCAGTGAGTCTATATCTTAAACTAAGCTGTGCATTTAAGGCCAGGGCCTACCGCTACAATGCCCTATATACTACGAAAAGATATGTCATCATTGCTGAAGGCACTAACCCCAACAGATCATCATACCATCACAAAATAATGCATAACCTTGTAACCTTGTAACCTAGGCACAACGACAAACCTATCTAAACAATTCAATTAGCTACGATCTGAGTAAATTCCATAAATTCTTAACTTATAATGATGCAATCCAGAGTAAACATTTCACAGCAAATCAACTCATAAGCGTCTCACTGGAGAGTCAAAAGACTTGGTGTCCCAATGCTTGGCTTCAGTCCGTCTCGGAACCAGAAGAGATGCTGGTTTTTCCGACGAAGACATCTACATCCTCCGTCTCCGATGTGGAAAAATGGCTTCCTTCCAATTTCCAATGAAAATTTTCACCCACTGGCAAAATCCTCCTTCAGATGCAACTGTGTGGTCAAGCCAACTGGAATTCCCTCATAAGTTCAGGGCTTAAAGTGTGGCAGGACGGTCATGGACGGCTCCCTGGAACTTATTTTCAAATCTCTGCCGTCCTGCCACTTATTTGGCCAGCACACTTGAAATGTGGAAAGGTAAGGGGCGTCCAAGCATAGGCGTACGAGGCGGGGGTGCAGAGGGTCAAATGCCCCCCAAATTCGGGCAAGTCTGGTAGTTTTTTCGGGCAAAAAAACGAAATGACTAAAAAAAAGGTCGTCAACTTTCGGGCAAGTCAGGTTTTTCAGGCAAACACAGACTCGAATGACTAAAAAAAAGGTCGTCAACTTTTTCACGAATGTATTTTTTGGGCAGAAGTTCAATCTTCCCCCCCCCCCCCCCCCCACTGCTGAAATCTCCCCATACGCCTATGCGTCCAAGCACTTATTTTTTTAACTCTTTTTAGCACTGCATAAGTTGCTTGTTCAGATGCACATTTTATAAAATTTAACACTGTAAGAGTAACGAACACCAAGTGCAGAAAGCACGTGACATCTCTCTAGCTTTGATTGAATTTGTCTTATGCCTACTTTCTGCCACAAACAATTTCTTTGATTAACTTGAAAAGATATGCAGGAATGTGATGTTCAAGTGTAGGCCTATAAATGTTGGCTTAATGGCTCTAGCTAGGCTATAGTATCGGAGACCGACGTTAGAGTCAGGTTAGGTGTCGTGAGGGTCGGTTAGAATCAGGTTAGGCGTTGTGAGGCTTGGTTAGGGTCGGGTTAGGACCGTTAGGCGTCGTGAGGGTCAGTTAGAGAAATTGTCAATCTAGCCTTTTCTAACCTTTTTTCTACCTGATCTGACTATTTTAAATTCAGAGTGACATCCCTGAACATGTGTATGCCATGCATTGCAAAGATTTTCAGAGGTCTTTGGTTTGTGTTGCAAAATCAGTGGCATTAAATATGGAACTTCAGATTCCAGACCGACAGTTTGTGTGTGTGGATTATCCTTGCGTTGTAAATGATGTTTCGAAGGTGCTGGATACTCTTGGAGGAGAAAAAGCGGTGACGAGGGTAAGCTAGATTTAATTGAATATGTGGACGATAAACGGGTATTTTCAGTCGGTAACCCCATCGCTTAGCCTTCGCGGGTCTAGGACTCTAGGTTGATGAGTAAGATCCATGCCGAAGCAGAAGTCCGATTGACGAATATGATTGTACGGTTAATCTCTATAATGGCTCGGTAGCAAGTAAACATCATGGCGACCAAAGATCCGCTCATAATAGAGCGTGGTCACGTGACGGCAAAAAGGTAGCCCAATATTTTCGCGGCCTACGGTGATGTATAAGCCAATGTTTTCGCGAAAGTAAGTAAGTAAAAATACCATGAAAAGGTTATTTTCATAAATATTAATACGCTTAAATAAGCTAAAGAACACAACAAAATCGATGGACCTTAACACATTGGCCGCCATCTACGAGATATCTCGCGGTAAGCGCGAGATCTCGCGGTTTTTTACCGCGAGATATCTCCGCGAGATCTCGCGGGTCTTTTAGACCTTTGTCGGCTGACTCATTGACCTGCACTAATAGTAAGTTTATAACAATTCCTTGTTGAAGTTTTGTTGTTAATGTTTGTTACTATTATGTGAATGTTAATGTGACATTGCAAGTCAATAAAGGAACAAAATGAAAATGAAATGAAAAGAATGAAAAAGGACAGAAAAATTAAAAGGCACTGGTGTTTGGAGAAAAAAATTTACATGCACACACTTTTATGAAAACACCCATGTTGTTAATTTCCCCTTTTGTATTTGTCAGCTCTTGCTACAAAATTTAACATGACCATTGCGTTCTGCGCCTCCTGTAAAAATGTATGCGAGCGCCTACCGCTTTCGCGTCCTGAATTATTCGCCAATAGCAGTACAATCGGTTAATCTCTATAATGGATATATTTATCTGAATAGTCCAAGCTTTCGCTGAATAACCTGCTTGAGTCAAATCAAACCTGCAAACCAGTCATTGGGAAACCCGAAATCCTCAAACAGCTCTAAAATACAGATTAGATTGGATGTGAGAAATGCTAATGTTTGAATTTCAGACATACTTGGATCCAAGCCGAAGGCTGGAGTTGCGGCTTCGACCGAAAGATGTCTACTGTAAGCCGGCGTGTGCAGATCGTAAAGAATTTACTGGACTTCTTTTGAGAATTCGAAGAAAACGTCCGTCTCAGAAAAATCAGCCAAGCACTTCAACCGAAGGCGAATCGTTGAAGCTGGATAGCGTAGCTCAATCTGCTTCAGAAGATAACGCCAGAACTGAACAGTTGGACGGGGAAATTCTTGGAGTCGTTGATACAATGTATAATTTCAGCTGTAAGTGTTTACGTGTGCAGCCAATGTGTGAGTTATGAACACGTCAGTCGAATCAAGGTTGCAGAATAGAATGTTTAACGTGTACAGTTTACATTGTAAGAAGTAAATATGGAATTCATGTATGGATGGTTTGTGCTGTTCCTAATTGTTAAACAACGTGCTGTATTGGTTTCCAGATCAACTTTTAGTTTGCGTTCATCGTTAAAGGGTTAAATCGTTGTCAGGCAAAATAGTTCTAAAGTTATGATTAAATTGTTTTAAATTGGAGCTTATAATTTCTGAGCAGTAAACCTAGTAAAAAAGAGCCAAAGGAATTTATTTTGTTTCATGCTACTATCTCGTCTGCGTGACCTCCCGGATTTTTACCTTGCACCAGAACGAACTGGGTAGTTTGGGTATTGCAGACTTGATATTACATAGCACTGGTGAGTCAGCTGGTCTATCTGTCGTCCCTTTTGTGGGAGCCAAGAAGTTTTTGAAGATTTACATTACATTACATTGCTAAACATTACTAAGAGTTGAGGTATTGTTTTTATTTTTAGCTATGACAGATTACCAGTATCTTCCAATGACAAAAACCAAAGATGGTGTATACGAGAGTTTGCGTGACCAGCTCGTCATTGACAGAGTTCTGCCTCGAACGTGGCTTCAGGAGCCAGCACGGCTGCACATGCCACCTCCAATTTTTACGCGGTATGGACGTCCAGTGCCATACTATTACAGAGAGCCACCAAGTACTCGGAAAGGGCGTTCTGTTGGAACTAATTCATCATCAAATATAATTGGAATCGGTACGTTCAGGTTCTAAACTTCTGTATAAAAATTGCTAAAATACTGTAAAACCACAGCAGACAGCAAATTTTAAGAAATTTTTATTTCAACGTGCTGATAATTTAATTTCAGCAACAACTATTTTTAGCAAGTATTTTCCTATATTGTCCATATTGTTAGGTTCCATTTTGTTAGGTTCCATTACCACCCATACTTAAACACCTCTAGGTATATCTGTAACTGTGTTGTATCTGCCAGTGCAACCTAAATATTGAATTGATAAAGACTATGATGAAACTTAATGTACAGGTGTTTCTTCAACTTTTTTTTATCCGAGTTGCTATCTCAAGCTGGCCATTAAAGTGTTGAAAATCGTTTTTTTAAGTGGAATATACTTAAGAAATATTAATTCCAGTTATTAGCCTATCATGGTCATATTGCTTTTATACATACGTGTATTTTTGTCATTTGCTGCTAAGAGGGTATGCAACCAGAATGTATTTCTGGCTGGCATGAGATGGTTACTGTTGCCCAATTAATGGTGTCACTCAATGCAAGATATCTGATTATAATTATCTGTGTATTGCATAAGACAAACCTTTTACTCTGGTTTGAACACTGTCTGTCGTTTTAACCAATTTGATTGTATATACATTACTAATTACATGAACAGCTGCATGCACATACTGCGTTCGTGCATATGTTCGTACATACATTCCAAAAAACCAGATGTCGATTATTTCCTAGAACTATGTTTTTCTGTTTAGCAAGAGAGCGTCGACCGCGTTTTACCGCCTTCTTTCGATTTGCCCATGAAACGGTTCCTCAGGCGCCGTATTCTCAGGCGGTTGCCAAACTTACCCAGCACAAGGTTCATGCTCGAAGCATTGAAGAAGTGAAGGAGGTGAGTGCTTTATATTTAATTCCATGGCTCGTAATTTAACACTTCCATTTTAACAGGAGACTTTTCAAACATTCATGCATAAAGGTCTATCTCATGGCATATGCTTTCTTAAGGTTACACTTTCTGCTTTATCATACATTCATTTTCACTTCTACCCAAGTTTTTCTAAGGGTCTATGGCATGGCATATGATTTCTTAAGGCTACTCTTTCCGCTTTATCATATATTCATTTTCACTTCTATTAATTTTTTTCTGAAATTACGATTCATTAATTAATTATATAATGTGCAGTCTATGGACTACAATTCTGTTTGAATCTGTTTGAATGTAGATGTTTGAGCTTCGTCCAGTCTGGACACGTAATGCGCTTCGGGGTCATTTGCCCCATTTGACGAGAGATGAACTGCAGTACATTCTGCCAACAGTGTCCTTCTATTGTCAGGATGGACCCTGGCGGACAATGTGGGTTCGGTTCGGCTACGACATGAGGAAAGATACAACATCTAAGATCTATCAGAATCTCGACTTCCGACTTCGACGAAGTACTTGATGTTTACTTATTAATGAGAGAGCAAGAAATATTTATTTAGTCTTGGTCTCTGTTAGGGGATATAATTGACCTGATTTATATGAGTAGAAGTTATTCCATATCACCTTTGTTGTTCTAACCCTTTTAATGCGAGACTGTACTAAACAGTGATTTGGAGACCAATGCAGCTTATTGCTGAAGTGTTAACAGTATTTGATTCACAGTATTGCAAAGATTATGACACTTTTTAACATTAATTATTGAACTACTAAACTGTTAAAGTCAATCAATGAAACCTATTTATCATATTGCCAAAGGGAGTACAAATTCAATCTTCAATCAATAACTAGTATTGTTCTACCATACTAACTGATCAATCCAATCAAATCAGGCAATCAATTAATCATTTGCTTTGTCTTGTCTTCTTGGTTGTGGAAGTGAACCAGAGCACATCTGTTTCCTAATTTTACTTTTATGCGTGACTGTAAATTTCATCAGAAAAAACCTTAATGAAATGATGCACTTGAATAGGTTTGCAGCAATGTGTACCCTTTTAGATAGTCTTGAAAATGGTGTGAATCAACTACATCTAAATTAACTTTACTTAAGTACTCAGAATCATATGCTTTTCATATTTCAGCAACTCCTGGTGTCTCAACAGTTGTGCCAGCGAAGAGGAGCACGTACGAATACTATCTTCCAAACACTGTAACGAAAGTCTATTCACAGATCTCACTTATCCAGAAAGAATCGTTTCTCGCCAGCAATCCAGACGACTTGAACATGGCGTCAAACCAGAAAGCAGCACAACAGGCCATGGTAAGACTCGATGCAAGATATCTGATTAATTATCTGTGTACTGCATTTGCCTGTGTTACAGCATTTTCATTTGTAATTGTAATCAAGAATTTATATAGTGCCTCTACAAGAGATCAGAGGCACTCCCAAGTCCAAACCTAGTGATGGAAAACCAGGTTGAAATAGAGGTAAGAAAGCCAAGGAGCTCGTGTTGTAAGGTGCTTGGCAACCTGTTCTGAAGAGCTGGACCAACCACAGAGCTAAGCTTCTGTGCTACACTGTGGGTGTTCTTGCTTGGTCATCCTACGCAACAGAGTGAAGAAATCTTTAGCCAGGAATAGATCAGACACAATTGCCTAAGATAAGACTTAGCACAGCCCTAAAGTTGATTCTTTGCATAGGGTTTAACCCTTTAATGATGAGCTGGATTGGTTTTAGTGTATGCTCATCGCCAAAGGGTTAAGGTACTAACTCCGATGTGTTTGTGTCTCGGCAGCAAATGCAATTCCTCCACCATGAAACTATACATGGTGAAACTTGGTCATTGCCCAGTTAAAACACATGTAGCCTTTCAGAAACCACATCTGTGAAAATTTAGTCATTAGGTTGTACTACTTTACATGTAGAGAAATAATAAAAGCATAAATGATAAATATGAAAGTGGTTGAATATTTGAGTGTTATGTCCTTATTTTAAATCATTCTGAGTCATTTATAATTCCCAGTTTTTGTATTGTATGGCTTTATATAGCCATTTGGTTTGTGCCATGATTTCTTATACTCGGGTTTTATGGCTGAAAATAGGAACATTTAGAATTTCATTTTTGGTGTTTCGGCAGAGTGCGACGTACAAGTTTTGTCCAGGCGTAGTTCCTCCGTTCCGCCAGATGTTCTACCACCTGTGTGACGTGGAAGAACCCGAAGTTCAGCGTCTTGTTCATGTAAATGATGGCCAGGTAGTAGATGTCATATTTAAATATAAAGCTCTGCATTCATATTATATTTATATATTCTTCTGTTTACCTTTGTTTCTTGACTCGTTAGGCTGCTTTAGAGTACCCACAGCTGCCGGCTGTGACTATTAAAGGGTGGTAAGTGCAGATTCTCAACTTCCGTCTGTATATGTAACTGGACATATGTGTACCATAACAGTTCAAGTGACCACTGTATGTTTGATGTTGTCTAAGGGAAAAAGATTAAAAGAGAATAGCAGTCCCTTACACTAGCCCTGAGGCAGCCATGGTTATGACGTGTTAGCAACTTTATTTTTTTCACTCAGTACATCTCGGTTTTTAACTAAATTTCTTTGTTGTGTCTCACTTTTGTAGGAAACTGAATGCACGGAGAAAGACGGCTGGTGCTTACCAGAAACAGTTGACAAATGTCGTGCAATTCTTCTTAGTCATCTACAGAAAACGTTTGCCAGCATGGCTGTAAATTTCGACAAGACTGCTGCAGGTAGCCATCTTGTTCTCATGATATTTATAGCAACGGCAAAAATTACTTTGGTGTTTTTTATTTTAAAAAAACTATAATTACAACATTGACCGATTCATATGCTCCCAGTTTTATGCTCTGATTATTTCTAACTGGGACTGTGCCTCCCCAAAATTTCACCTAACATGCAGTATTGGTTAACTCACCATGCTAAAACTTCAGAGTAGTGTTAAATGTATTGACTTTTCAGCATTATCCGTTTGAATGCATGATCTGGTTTGTTTATTTTCCAAAAAACAGCAGATAAAAAAATGCTGTAGGTGTACACATTAACAAATTGGCAGTATGGCTATTTGTGGTTGTTTGTTTTATAAACATTGGGATTCAATTCATGCTGCTCTATGTATTGCCATTTCAGTCTTTGTAACTTATTTCTTTTTAACGTTTCAGGAGAAATTTCCGTTGCACACACTTCATCGCAGCAGCCTGGAGAATGCTTAACGTCTGAGGCTGAACATGTGGCACAGGATGACAATGCTAATTACAGCTCATCTTCTTCTGAAAATGATGAGGACGCTGAAGATGAAGAGGATGTTGGAGACGAAGATGCGGAAGAGGAGGACGATGATGATAGGGGCGAATGAAGACATTGATACAGAAATGACGATGAAAATAATGCACTCAATAGTTAAGCATTACATTTGAGAACTTATAACAAAAAGGAGCATATAAAGGTTGAGGTCTGATGCTGCTGGTTGATAGGCGACCTGTTCTAGATGATGGACTGAACATATATCATGATGTATCTGAACTGCATTGCAAAGTTCAAGATGGAAAAACAAAGTGTTGCCTGGAGAATTAACAAGGCATAACTGACAGTAAGATAGCATGACAGTAAGATAGAGTGCATGCAGCATGGATATAAGGATCTTCTCAAAGAACTTCTAAGACTTTGAATGCACTGCTTTTTAGCATGCTTCCTGAGCTTAATATCAATGCAGGATGTCCTGTTCATATAAGGCTGATTGCAATTGTTAACTTACTTGGCTGCAACAAGCACAGGAACAGCTTTTTCATGTATGAGCAGACGATGCATCCCTCTACACAGCAGATGTTTTCGATGCATTTCAGTGTCACTTTGGCAACGTTCTGTGATGGTTGATTAATGAGTACACAATGCTGCACACGATATCAATTGTGTACTGCTAGATGTAAGAAAATGGGGCAACAATGGGGCTTTCTTCTACTTTCAGCACATAAGGCTTGACCCCTTAACGACCACGTGCATTGGTCTCTCCCATGTATTTTAGTGCATGCTAGTCATAAAGGGTTAGCTGAGTAAATCATGAAAAAGCAAGTAAACATGATTAGCTTTGTTGTTAAAATCTAAACTTCTGTCTGTTTCTACACTGTTGACTTGTGAGCTGATCAAAGCTGTTTGAGATTATCCAGTTTAGCGGAAAAAGGTCGCTTGCTTTGTCCGTTGATTCTGTCCTCCAGGAGCTTAAGCATGGAAGCAAGTTCTTCGGTTCCTTTTCCATCCAGAATAAAATTTCGATCGCTTGTTCGTGATTTTGGAAGACAAAATATAGTTTCGTTTAAGTCGTCATGATGTTTCACACCAAAAACTTGAGAAAAAGTTTCTTTAAGCGTTGCAATTACTTCATCTCTTTTCTGTTCGCTACGGCATAACACATTCAGGATCAGCAACCCTAAAAAGTAAAGACAGTTGGGCTCTAATTTAATCCCCAAAGTTCTACACAGTAATGATGTGCAGATTTAACTGATCACTAACCTATTAAGTAAAATTGTAACATGCTACGGCTTTACTTGTCATTCCATCTAATGTGAATTGGCATCACATCGGATGTAATTGTAATTTGTAATTGTAAATTTACATCGTGCCACTTCAAGAGAAGTTCCAAGCCACAATCAAACATAATGGTTTTCAAACGCTTGCGGGAAAGGGGCACAGAAAGACAAAGAAGTTCACTACATAGTACGGAGAAAATTTAGGCAGTTAGACACTATTTACAAATAAGCTAAACCATATTTACAAGTCATATTAATCACTAAAGGCAACAGCTAAATTTTACTATGTACATTGGTGTACAATTAGTCCAAAACTACAAACTTCCTGGTCTTGATAAGCAAAGTTTTAAAATTACATTAATCAGCAAGAAGTGAATAAAATTTGTTGTTTTCAGTTCACCTGATGGTTTCAGTGCTGCATGGATCTTGTTAAGAAACTCCTGTTGAACAAATGGTTCAGGAGGGGAACTCATTCCAATGCTGACGTCTTTGTTGTCAACGTCCAGTATTATAACGTGCTTCTGGTTTCCTGCCATGAAAAACGAGATTGTTTACTATATGCCGCTATTAATAGGAATATGCAAGGTCACTAGATGTAGATAGTAATTAATCAACATGAAATATTTCTTTACTTGCTAGTAATTGCTAATATTTCTTTAGGACAAGTCTCCATGTGATATAAATATCGACCAGTTTCTCCCGCATTCCAGATGGCAAACAGGAGCTCAGTCTCCATTATCGAATCTTCAGCTACCACGAGATAATCAGGCTTTCTGTTTAATTATATAAATCTCCAGCTCACCTGTGATGTTTGACCTCAAGGATAAACTTGGTCATCTGTTCCTTATGGGCCTTGGATTTTTGTGTCCTTGAAGTTGGTCTATTCGACCTGCAATTCTGTTCTACATAAAGCACTTCAAACTCACTGACTTTGCAAACACCTGATTTTACATTTCAATTTTATTTCTGAATCACTGTAGAAAACTATCACAACAATCATCCCCAATAACAGAATTCCAATCTGTCTACATCTTTGCAATGTAATTAATCAAAATTATGCCTAAAAACTTTTAAAAGCTCCAGATGTGATAAACATTCTGCTCTGCAGCCTGAAGACCAACTTACTGATAGCGCAAGAAAATTTACAAAGTGGATATTTACCTGCCTGACTCAATTCTGAGACAAACTGAAGGCCGTCTGCAACATGAACAACCAGCTGATCATCTGCTTTCAGATTAAACCATTTTGTAGCAACGGCAACAACAGCGTCATCTATTTCAACAGCCTCCAATTTTACCTAAACCCACACAAAATACATATCAAGTGCACATACATACACTACTATTACCTTTTCATCAGTAATGCCTACAGTGAGATTTTATGCTATATCTTGTAAACTACCATATAGCACGCAGGACACAAGTTCAATTGAAACATGGCTCAGTTTGTTTATCTTAAAATCAGATATCTCAGTTATCTGCCTAAATTTCCACATATAAATGGAGGTTTTCCTTACTTAACATTAATAAGCTGAAGAAATTTTAAATTACAATTTGGCTGCGAGTGGAGATAATCTCATCACATTCACCAATCGATTACAGTCATTACACCAATGTTTAGCTTGCAAAGCGATTAGTATTGCAGATTGAATTAATAACATACACAACAACAAAAAACAGATTATATTTTAATTTTGCATTGTCTAGACTTTAGAGCGATAGCAGCTGCTATTAGTTAGCACATTACCATTTACTGCCAGCCCATTTTCCATTACTGCAGTAATACCGCAACAGTAAATCCAAAACCGCAGTAAAACTGAAATTGTTGTCCCCCCCCCATTGTTGCGTTGTTTACCACAATTTTAGCTCTGAAAAAATTACCGCAGACAAATTATCGTGTAATTCTATTGCATACTGCTTAAAAGAGCCATGAATAGAAAGTATGGCACAATACTGGATACGACTAAACTTCCTGGAGTTTGCGTGAAATGAGCAGTCGTATCTAATTCAAGTAATTTGCGGTGACTACATAGATCAACAGTTACTATTCACATCCATTCAACAGAATAACGTTAAATAGTAGCAGCAAAATATAACTCACGTTGGGTATGTTTTTTCGTAGGTACATGGAAAGTGGTCCTCCTCCCAGGCCAAGCAGTAAGATTTCCAATCCTGCATCTGCCCAATAAAAAGTATAAAAGTGAAAGGTCCATTCTTCTTATATTAAGGAATTCACTTGCAAAAAAGTCACACATGTACATCGTCCTTCACCGTGTTGCTGTTCTATCATAACAGAAATTCTGGCTCTATCTGTCTGTTGTAGGACTGTGCATAATAGTCAACACACTGTCAATCATGAAATGTAAAAGGTCATACTTTTGTATGCAAGAATAAAGAATGGTTATAAGTAAAACAACAGCCGGTAAAGCTTTACAGTTGTCAATGAACACAGATCCTTCCACCTAAAACTTACCAATTAATCATTTTATTTAATTACCTTTGCCTTCTAAGGTAGAAATAGACAAAGAAAAATATGACCACTATATAATAACACTATAACAGTTTGCACGATAAACTATGTTTACGAAATAATAACTGAAAATCATCAATACCTAAGACATTTTGCAGGTCTTGTACAAACGCCAAACCATTGACAACAGTCGTGTAGTAGCTTGATGACAGATAATCATGATCAATGCTTAATGGCTGCTGGGTCTTCTTCCCTCCTTTCTTCTTTCGATCTACAAAAAAAACTAAAACGTCTAAGTCTTAACTTAACTGTTGGTAACTCAGTGGCAGTTGTGCTAACACGAAATCTGAACAGATTCTCTAATTACATGTGACTTTAATTGAAGTGGTACGACTATGCATAAATTGATATCTAGCAAGCTACACGTTTAAGATGCAAGTCCAGTCAGTCACAAGCTTAAAGCAATATGCTTCTAACAGTAATACATGTAAGTCTTCATTCCTTTTGCTACTGAAGTGTGATATTGATAAACATCAGAAATTCAAGCTGAGATAATAGTCAGGTAAAGGCGACTAATTGTGATTTGTGCATTATGAAACTGAGGATCAACAGACAGCAATGAAAAAAAATTGAGCCAACCGTTGTATCGAGGATGGTTGAGGATAGGACAGGTGCATGAACATTGGAACATTTTTATAGCACCTGTAAATTTGCAAAGAACCCAAGTGTGCCTCAACGAAAGAAGTGTTGGTAACTTTCAGAGTCACTGACTTAACACATGAAATAGATGACATAGACTTTACAAACCTCGAATGAGACGAACTTCGGACTGAACCATGTTACGATTGCCGAGGAAGACAAGACGACGGAAGATTTCTCCGTCTCGATCCACATCCTCCACGACATACTCGCCACTCATCTCACTTCTGCCTCTGTCACGTATCGTGCGAAGATTAATCGAATCACCAAGTGACAGGAATGGAGTCTGTAACCGTTACATGACACAAGTTACATCGATTTGCCAATTTTGATGAGCTGCATGCCTCACAAACCCACCCTAAAAGTTTAGAAAAATTAGCCCTAGGTTTGATATTGGACTAGATAGATTGGGACATTGGGTTCAAATTACTCTAATAATTAATCGGTGATGACATTAGATTCCGAAGAAGCCACGGCCAATGAGAAAAGTTTTGATGCCACATTCACTCTTGCAACTGGTAATAATACAGAAAACAACAGATAAGAAGACTCGATGACATTTCTTACACACACAGCATTAGATTCCATCAATTTCTCTCCATACGAAAATCAATATGTGCATATGGGAACTGAGTAGCCGTACCTGCTTCTGGACATCAAGTGGAGCAAGTTCAAGAACTTTTGTCGACAGTTCTGCTTTCACTTCATCCAAACTGCTGAACTCTAACTCACGACTCAGCAGAACGACGAGCAGACGTTCGTAACCGGCATTGCGCTGGAGTTCCCTACGACCTTCATCACATGAAAACAACCATTCCGTCTCCCTGGAAAATGAAAGTTCATGCGTCACATGCTTAAATGCTCGGTAAAAGTGAATTCTATGCTCAGCAAAGCTATAAAAAAATCATTAACTTCCTGGGCAAACAAAGTTCTTGTTTTCTGTATTGTCAAAGTTGCCTTCAAATAGCCTCAGAGAAATGCACAATAGTACCAACAGCAGTTGTCTCATTGATTTTCACCATGCACTGTAAAAACAACTTTTGGAAGATGAAACTGCAAATAACTTAATCTTTTAGATTTGTCAAACGCACTGGTGTTGTCTAACGTAAATAACGGAGTTACAAACAATTCAGGTTTAAATTCAAAATACTCAATCCTACATCATCAAACAAACAGTGCTGTAACAATAAAGTAACAATCTCCATCAAATACGCATCTTGAATTTCCACACACAACAAGCTTGCAAGCAGCATTCTGCAATTGAACTGAGTGAATTACACTTTAGACCAAGACCCTTGTCCAAAATTTAACCATTGTCTTCTCTGCATTGCAGATGAACAACTTGTAGAATAAAAACCATAATTTCAAAAAATTCAGACAGGTAATTTTAATTTTAAATACCTGCCCTGTGGTACGATAAAGACGGCAAACTTCTTTCGTGGAGACCCTCGTCCATCCACAACATAGATCGTGTAACGAGGTAAGGCTGACGAAGACCCGTACAAGTCCAACGAAATTTGCTCAACTAAACCAGAGCTATTTAAACAAAACAAAGCCAGCACATAAAGTAGAGTTTCTGGAAATGTCCACATGCTAATATCATACAACATTATGGAGCATCAATCCATAGTGAATAGTCTACAACTCTACATATGTACGTATGAACTCTACATATGTATGTATGAACACAAACAATGCATAGATCATGTCCAGTTCAGTTAGTCGCTTAGTGACTCCAATGTGTTTACTACACCTGAAAGTATGATTCTGTTGAACAGCTGAAGAGAACCATGACACTAACACCAGACTGAGAAACAATAAGGGTGATATTGATCGATGTTTGTTACAATACCACAGTGCTTTTTAACACTACGCATCATGGACCTGTGCTGGTTGTCACATAATAAATTGCTTTGGTCCTTGGTGCAAAATGCATGGCAACCACTGTATGAAATGTTTCTGGAGCCTGAGCTTGATCAGTTTTAAGTCAGCCCTCAATCAGCTTCACACAGTATGAGAATTGTGGAAAAATAACTGGGGGGGTTGGCCTATGATAAACTTGAAATTGGGGTATGAAAAACATACTTTAACATGGGGCTCTAAAAAAGACTGGGGGGTTGAACCCCCCCCCAACCCCCCGGCAATTCTTACCCTGGTTTCACATCATTGTTGTGTTTCTTGAAGTCAGCCTATAAAGTCAGCCAAAGGAGCAATTGAAATGGTTATGAACATAGAGCTGCATCAGTAAGTCTGGTAGAAGGTTACGCTCATTAGATCCCACTGGATGATTAGCTAGCCATATTTACAAGTTTACCAATTGGTTAATAATAATGTGTCTGTCTGTCAGAATTCATCTGTTGTTGACTAATCTGCAATGTCTGACTGAAACCAACTATTTTGCTTTATTCATTTCTATGCATTATGCAAAATGAACAGATGCCCCGAAATTTGATGTTAAGGCAGACGGCTTGGTGGTCATATAAAAGTTTCGTGGCAGGTAAGATTCTAAGCTATGGGTCTTGTGTTGGAAATGTCTGATATAGATGCTTATGAGTGGTTGAATCAAACCTCTTCTGAAGCCGCTGTCTAATCAGAGCGTATCTTTGAACTTCTTGCACAGACGAAACGAGCTTCTCAACCGTTTCTAATCTTTCAATTCGATCTTCAAACAAAGAAACTTCCAGGATCTAAACAGAATGAACCCCAAAGGTCAACACCAGACAATCAATACGAAAATGCAGCACCTAGCTGTATCTAACTTAAAATATGTACTTAATCTACGTCACAAATTGTGTAGGCCTGGATGTAGGTGTGCATATGCATTATACAATACAGTGCAACACAGCACCTATTAAAAAACCTTCTCTGGAAGGCATAAGAAGGCGATGTCTCAAAGAGTACTGCTTAGGATAAAGCTCTAATTCCATCTAACTGGATGCTGTAGGATTATCAATAAACAGATGCAACTGACCTTACATACTAACACTCCTTACGTCATAACATGGGTCTCTGCACCCATAAGGATGACTGAGAAACAACTGTAACATGAGCACTTGGACAGATTGGCACCTTGCAGGATGCCATAGAATTAAATTCAACTCTTGTAAAAAAAACTTTTCATATCTATTTGTTACTACCATATTGAGTAATCTTACTGCATATTTGTCAGTTTGAATTAATCAACGAATATTATTATTATTATCATTACCATCAATATCAATACATCATTGCCTCACCATAACCTTTAAAAAAAATTCAAACTCAATTTTAAAAAACACTATCAGTCCAGCAACATCATAGTAGTAACTGTTCTGATATCAATCACAAAACCCTTTTAGCAGCTAGCTATTAATGACAGGTAGCTACTAGCTAGCTCTAAAACATATCCCATACCAATTTAGCATTTGCCATTTTGCGAAACTTGGTGAAGACAAAGACAAAAACTGGAAGTCGAAATTCTTTCCCGCTGTCCATTGCATCCTCTGTATCAGGCATTCGGCAAATACGTATCATCCACCCTCTGAAAACATTCAAAACGAAACAATCCTGGCATCACTAATTAATCTGGACACCACTCGCATCATGACATGGCAGCTTTTACAAGCATTTCTTAATACAGTTAATGTCTGATGGAAGTAAAAAATTAAAACGATAAGCCAAAATGTTTCTTGAGCAATTTCCTGACGTACAGATTTTTAATGGCAAACTGCTGAAACATATGGCACTGGAAAACATGATTTGCTCAGGTCATTGTAAAAGAGTGTGAACCTAATAGCCCGTATTTACAACAATTCACAATGTATTTACAACAATTCACATTGCATTTGAAGACAATTGAGATCTGTCAAGAATGTGAATAATCAGATAAATAATTCTTTTCATGAAGCAATCTGAGCAATCTTACTAAACATACTCTTGTAATACAAAAAAAATTCCAGATTGCTTTGCAGTATATGTGGTGAGTACATAAAAAAAAACTCAAAGTCCAGGATGTTCCCATAAATATCCACCACAGGTTATCTCATAGAACCTAATTATTGCCATGTATTCTTTGTGTCAAATACAAAATACTCTGAATTGCATTTGAAAAAAAATACAAAGCACATAATTCTGAATGTCTGCAATATAAAAACATAAATACTGCAATATATTTCAAATACCATGCTTTTAAAATACTCCCAGCACTGACTACAAGTCACTTACTCATTGGCAAAATGTGACAGTAGTCTTGTGACAATGTGATCTTGCGCAAGCGAAATGCAGATGTAACGGCCACCAAGACGAAGAACTCGTCCAATCTCCCTCAGCATGCGATCAACCTTTAGGAAAACCTCCGGTGTGTCATCTGTGAAGATGGCGTCCAGGGTTCCTTTGTCAAGTACAACGCTGAAACTATTGTCTGGGAAACTGATCTGAAACACAATTAATCAAACCATTTTCATCAACTATTTCAAGTCACCACAATCTCTAGATCTAAGCTGTTCAATTTAACCTACCAAAAGGTTTCCCTACACGACATGTCAGATAAATACTATACGTGATGTGTAGGATGGACATCTTGGGTACAAGTATCGCTGGTTTCTGGAAACTGCTGTACAGCATTCTCAAATTCTGTGAAAATTAGAAGACTCATCAAATTTTCACAACATTTAAAAATATTGATATTGGTGGAAATTATAAAAATTATATAAAGCTTTCCATTGTAGCATTAACATCTGCTTGATATAATATTATCAAAACAAATGATTAGGAACGACTTCAAGGACAAGCTGACCTCCATCAGATCCATGCAAAGAAATTTCATGTCTGGACGAGTGTCAGAGTGCTTCTCTGACATCTGCTGTATGACAGTCGAACTAATGTCAACATTGACAATGTCATGGTAGCCAACGTCATACATGTCAGCACTCAGCTGCGAGTTACCACAGCCAACGACCAGAACTTTGTCGGCAGTCTTTATGTACTTTGACAAAATACCACACAACCCCGTATATTCACCATACCTAAGGAAAAAAATTTAAGACAACAGTTCAGTAATTATATCAACTTCAATCATATTTAAATTTTAAGAATCTTGAATAATTATCTGATAACATGAGGACAAATCAGCCAGTTAGAAATTTGGCACAGCCCGTATGACAGAATTTTTATTTACAACCAAAATGCAAATATTATCAAAATTAAGTAAATGCATCTTTTTTAAACTACAGCAAATAAATAAATTGAGGTGTAAAAGTTGAAGAATCTAAATTAACCATTGAAAAAAATTACATCAAGAGAATAAATATTCTATAAAGAAGTGGGAAAAACACAAAAAAGAACTTGAAAATATTAAATGAAATATTTACAATCCAAACAGTAATAATCCAATTTAAGTCAACCAATCATATGAAAATGGTGAAATGACTAAATTTATAGCACAGACTCTCAAATTCAAATAAATATTTTAAACAGACAAATAATCACAAGAAAAGTTATATACATAGCATAACTTCAAAAAGTCAAAGAGCAATTATTTACCATTCAAATGCCTTCTTCCCCCTTTTCTTGAAGAACTTCTCCCAGTAATCCTTATTTCCAAACTCATGGTGCGTACGAGGCAACAGATCCATGTAACAACAGCTGAAAAAACAACTCAGAAATATAATTGACTTCAGCACATCACAGAAAAAGGAAGAATAGAGTGATCTTACCTACGGCGATTAATAGCCCAATGTTTCCGAGATAATGACAATTTATTTTGTGCCGCCATACAACACAAATTATGATTTCTCTGTGTAGGTAATATAATTACAGCTGGCCCATAAGATATTATTTTCTACATATGGAAGCACTTTTGGCGCCTTATACGTGGTTTGTGTACTTAGTTTGTTGAGGCGCCTTTGTAACCACATGTATTGTATTATGGCACCAAATAAATTGTCGTTATTATTATTCTTTAAGTTACCTTATTGCTGTCTGCATAATGCACTGCATGAATTGTCTATGATTGCTTAATTACTATTACTACCACCAAGAAGTTTACGGTGTGTCATCCGCAAATTGTTCAATAAAGAAAATATTATTATTCTGACTTACTTAATTTCTCGGAAACATTGGGCTATCGATCGCCGTAGGTGAGACCGCTCTATTCTGCCTGTGTCTGTGACGACCATATTGTTTACTTGCTAGACCTCTACCTCAAACTTGATTGATGACAATTATCATGGATATTGGTGGATTGCTTAAATACCAACGTCAAGTATGACATTCAAGACATTAAAATAATTTAGCAGCGTAAAATACGATTTCATCCAGATGTAGGCTAAGGCGTAAAAAAAAAATTGTTGTGTTTCCGGTAACGCGACCGACCCATTTTTAGGGCCGCGACCCAAATATTTTTGTAAAAAAATTTTATTAAAAAAAATATTTTTTTCAAAAAAAAATTTTTTTTTCAAAAAAAAATTTAATTTTTTTTTCAAAATTTTTTTTTTAGCATTTGTATTGACATAACATAAGAGACGTCAACAAAATGAAATTAATAGGACTGTTTCTAGAGCAGTTTTAGGTGCAGACAGTCGGGGAAATAGGCAGTTTATACTTGCTTAGAACACGTACTTTGTTTCAGCGTGCAAAAAAGACTAGTGGGGTATACTTTTTCGGATAGTCACTGCATAAAAATATTTTACAAAATAAAAATATTTTCCGACCTACCTACCCAATTTTTTTTAGCTCTGTTACCGGAAACACAACATATTTTTTTTTTGGCCTAATGGGACTTCTGCACTAAAGCATGTGTCAATGCGCACTGGGCAAGTCTACTGAAAAATGCACGCGCAGATTTATTAGCCTTAAGACGTTTGAGACTATGAATGGTAAAGTCGCCTGAGAAACAAATAGTTAGCCGTTTCTATTATATTTAGTTATTGTATTCAATAAATTCACCAGTGAACTACGAAAACCTTCTATTATCGTTCAAAAATAACCACACTACGTTTACCCTATATTATCGCTCAAGATACAATTTTTAAGCCGCTTCCATTTTTCAAACCGTCTTCGTAAGTAAGTTATAATTTCACAAAATTAAAGTGATCAATTTGATCTAAGAACTAGGCTACGTGTAAAACCATTGCGGTAAGGGCACAGCCTTCTAACATCATACGTTGATAGTCACTACTATGCTGTGCACGTGAAATTCCATTCTTTTAGTCAGCATTTGAATGCCATCACATTTAACTTCTAATTTTTAATTGCTATTTAAAACTTCATCAAGGAACAGAAGCATGTTGTTCACTGGCATTGTAAGTAAGAATGTATTTTATTAGACTACAGAAACACACAATAGTTAACAGAAGAAAAATAAGAGAAATATTTATGCAAAGTAATACCAAAGATAGACTTTCGCATCCTTTGTAATGCACTATTCTCAAAATAAAACTTCTCATGACAAAGATATCAACTCTGGGTTGGACTAGAATCAGTTTCGGGGTTTTCGGTTATTGCTGCTTACATTTTTGCATTGCATGAATTGTTATAATTTAGCCTACCGTTATATAATATACTAATAGGCTGCTAAAGTAGGTCCTAATTATGATTGCTAATTTATAAAATATAATTTATAAATTAATTAGGTCTAAAATGAAAGAACCGCTGAATGAACGAACGTGTAAGAGAGCAGTTTTATGAACGAGAGAGCAATAATATTCTTCAAAAAGCACATAATAACAGTTATGTGATGTTGAGGTGTCCTAGGCCTATATATCGATGGGGTTAATGCGTCCACCTTCGTTTCCCACCCCAGAACCCATTAGAAAATAGGGACATAGCAAAAGTCAAAGACAGAGGAAGAGTGGACACGAGGCTGAGGAAGAGAGCTACTGTCCTGCCCTCTCCATCCATGTCCATTGTCCACTGTCACGGTTCTTGTCCCTCGATCACCATGTGCTTGCTTGCCTGCCTGTCTTGTCTATCTGTGTGTCTCCCTGTCTGTCTCTGTCTATGTTTCTGACATTTCTGTCACTGTCTCTGTCTAACACAGGCCTATAGTAGCCTAAGTAAGCCTACAATTAGTAGCCTATACACAGATCCACATTTGTTCAAAGTAGGCCTACAACATGACATATGCACTTAAGTTAATGATTGCTGATCGACTTATACGGAAGGTGAAACAGTACGCCCTTGTCAGACTTTTTGTAGGCCTATACACCTGTCCCCGACTCCCTGCTACCAACCAGCAGAGTTTGGTAGGACTTCAAACGCAGGGAGATAGCCTATAGGCTACGAGACGACCATTTGCTTGAAGAAACTGAATCAGCTTTTCATTGTGGGATTCGGAGAGTGATCGCATAAAACACAAAAAATAATTCCTCTTCGTTGATTGCAGAATTAACTTAAAATCGAATTTATGGATATAGGCTTATAGATAGGTCCTAGGCCTATCTGAACTGTGAAGTTTTATGACGAAAGAGTCACACGGCGAAAATTTTCTAACAGACGATGTACAAAATTATTGCCTAATTAGCCTATAAAAGTCCATTTCCAGACAGAAACTGACAGTTGGCTTAAAAGTCGATTAACAAGTGACTGTTGGAGACTGCTTTGTTTTAACTTGATAGTTAACTGATCAACGAATATGTGTGGGTGTGTAGGACTGTAGGTGTGTGGATGGGTGGGAGTGTGTGTGATCGAAAGACGGAAAGATGGCGGATGTTGTATATACATGTATGTCAGTGTGGCATAGATTTAGTAGCAGCCGACGGTGTCCTTAAGAGGTTCCAACTGGAAGACGCAGGAAACGGTTTCGGCGAAGTCGCATCTCTTCTCCCTCAGCTGCCTGCTCTTCTCTGCAAAAAAAATCGCACACATACATATACACATGCGCACACATTTATTTATCTATCTATTTATCAAATTAATTTATTTGTTGCACCAGAATGAAAATAAGCATATAGTAGACCTAGTACGGATAGGCTACAGAATATCACCGGGCAACAGGAAGCCTGGGGAAACCAAAATGATTATATTAACCTGGCCCACATAGGGCCTAGAGTACCTAGACTATTATAATAGTACACAATTAACATTTCAGTCAACGTTCTAATGTTGCACAGTTCTACGCAAAGTACAAGTATAAGCAACGGAATAATTACATTCCCGGTCAGCATGCTCACATAGAGCTGCACAGAGAATCCAAGCATGTTCGTACGTGGCTGCAGTTCTCATGTAGGCCTAGGTCTAGCGCCCCGATAGAGCGACATATTATAAGGTTATTAAACATCAACCGTAGCCATGGGCGCCCGCAGAAATTTTTGCAGGAGGGGGCAAAAATTTTAAGGTGGTCACTGTTAAATTTTTTAGTGGCGAAAGCATGAAAAATACAGCGCTGGAAATTAAGAAAACGGGTATTTTTCAAAGAGGTTTCTTAATGCAAAATGTTCAGTTTCATTTTATGTATTATTTTTAGTATGAATAGTTTCCTGAGTGTGACAAATTTGTTAAAAATCCAAAAGTAGATGTTAAAAGTAGGTTCATGAAAGGGCAGTAGGGCACCATATAATTTTTTTCTATAGAAATTTGTAAAAGTAAATTTATGACTTTCACTGTGTTTTTCATTCATATCGTTAGTGTTTTAATGCGAAGAAATTTGTTAATAGCCAAAAAGTAGTAGTTAGAAAAATAGGTGTCACTTTTCCAGGGGGGGAAGTGCCCCCCTTTTGCCTCTATGTGCGGGCGCCCATGACCGTGGCATCGTAAAATTAGATCAGATTGAGTAGGCAGCCTCATACAGTCATACTATCTTCAAATTAACGACACTCAGGCGAGCGTTTATTTTAGATCGTTTGCAGGGCACAATCATGTCCAGAATGAAGCAAAACCCGCGAATACGACGCAAGATAGATTTTAACTATAAGGTTCGGGTCTAAGAGCGACCGATCGGTATAATTAAGCTACATGTACCTATAGCGTATTAACTGAATTAGGAAAAGCCTTCTAGTAGGCTACAGCCGCACTGAGATCAGCGTTTTCTCTTTTCCCATACTAGAGGCCTATATAATCGCATTCTGCATGTATGAACTGACAGACCTGAGCCATAAGACGCTTCGAAAGCGCCCTTTGATGGCCAGAAGTTGATGACAAGGTAGGAAGGATCCCAGAGTCCCTTGACTTTGCGGATGCGATTGGCACACGAGGACACGACTCCACCGCAGGCTCCAGCCTCCTCCAACTGCTTCTCAACCTCACCCGAATACTGACCCAAGTACTCGCCGATGTTGTGGAACCTCAAGTCGATCATCTGAACAAATCTCTTGTCAGAAGCTGCAACATACGAACGTAGTCATTCAGTTATACGGCAAACATCGATCGAGAGTGAGATAGACACATAGTATTACATGTACAGTGTCTTAGAATAACAATGAAAGAACTAATCAATAACTGCATCAGTACATTTCATTTGACATTTTAATAGGCCCTATACCAAAACTTGGAGATTTTGCTGTCATCTGCAGCTATATAATAAACGCCTCGATAGGTATCATATAATTATAGAAAGGGCACTTTTGATTTTTGAGTATATTATAAGGGCATACCCTATCAAAGGAGCGCGACTAAAATGGCGAAAAGCAATACAGTATAGAATGGTGATTATAACCATTAATTGTAAAAACAGAATGACAATAAAATAGAGGATAGAATACGCAAAGGATTACATACACCGGTTAGAGCAAAGGGCCAAAGGCTGCGTGGATTCAAGGGCTGAAGGGGGTAGGCCATGACCTTCTAGAATCCACAGAGTCATGATGCATGGACGGTCCCTATATATAGGCTCGTAGATGTCTTTTAGAAATTGCTAAGTACGATAATAATTATAAAAGGAGGAAGCAGAAAAGAGCATACGTGGCATTTTGCAGACAGGGACGATGACCATATCGACTCCATCCATCCAGTCAGGCTGTTTGATCTCAGGCACGCTGTCCTTCCAAAGATCAGCCTCACGCAAGGACGCGAAAGCCAAAATCGCCACACCCCTACTCGGCGGAAAGTTGCCTTCCAGGATATAGACCTGCACAATATTTACAACAACAATAATTATAATTATCATGACACGGTACATTGTAGCAACCGGATATCAAGATTGCATAAATGCATCATCTCATCGTGGCTGTTGTTTTCACAGCAATCTTTCTATTCTGGTCTTGATCAGATTAGAGCTACATAATGTGGTAAGGTAAAGCGTATAGAATGGCAGGAAAGAAGATCCACCGTTCATAAAGTAATGTAGTCTGCACTCATAACTGTATAATTTATAACTTTCTTGGTCTCTCTCCTCTCTCGTGTGTTGTCTGCTATGTCTATAATTTTATGTCACTTCCACTATGTTGATCGACCTATAATTATGTATATTATGGTCTATGTGGCTATATCGATCTGTCTATAAATATATCGAATTCAACGGTCTGCACGTGTGTAGGCTATACCTCCGATCGAGTGCCTGCTTTCTGTCAACAACATGGTCGACACAGACGACTCAGTGTTAACCCTGTAGCCTACAGTGTAGGCCCTACACTGTACACTGTACACAGTACACACGTAAACATAAATTATATACTATACCGGAGTATCACAGAGGAATCATTTTCAGCCAGAGGATAATAACTATTACCTTGCTTGAGATGCCAGAAACGTCGCCTGAGTAGTTGTGGTGAACGGAATTGTTCTTCATAAGAGAATTCTTGCAGGACAAGACTCGACTGATTGGAAAGCGAATGATTACGAACACCGGACCCTATAAAAAACAAAAGAATTAGAACAACAAAATAATAATACAGGAAGACATGCGATGGCATGCAAGGAGACCTAGCCTAATGACTAGACATAATCCATTCACTGTGATGGTGTTGGTGGTGGCAGTGCTTAAAGTGTGGCTGGACGGTCATGGACGGCGTCCATGCACTTATTTTCAAATCTGAACACCTTTCTGCCACTTTTATAATTTCGCCAGCACAGACTGGAAAGTTAAGAAGCATCCATACACACATCTTTTTCTACACTTTAAGCACTGCAGGTAGATTAAAGTTCAATCGTGCGACGCCCGGTATTATGGCGCAGAGTAAACGGTTGCACCGACGCCCCCCCACTTCTATCTATACTGCGCTCTATGTGCATGCAGAAGTTCATGTATATAACGGAGGACGGTGTAGAAGTAGCCTATCTGTCTCATGCAAATCATCCTCATACCTCTCATGCAAATCATCATCATACCTCGATATTCGCCGCAGCCGCCATCTCTACGTTCACTGGAAACGATCGATCGATTGATTCTCAGGTACCGTATCGATGAATCGAGATGAGCTGATCGAAGTAGACAGGTCAGCAACGGATAGAAACGCCGCGCTCGCCTACGACAACAATAATTATTATTCAGTCGATGGATGAAGCTGCTGCTGCTGCTGCTGCTGCTGCTGCTGCTGCTGCTGCTGCTGCTGATGATGATGATGATGATGCTGCTGATGCTCAGCCAAGACTATTGCTTACGAACAATAACAGAGCTCGTTAACTATGTAATGATCGTTTTGTGGACGTCACACAGCATCACAATGACATCATAAATACGTGTTTAAATGACGTCATAATGTAGATGACTTCGTGGTGATAATAATTATTAAGTCTCTGATGTCTCTTCTGCAATGGCTGTAGAACTGCAAGCAATTAGCAATAATTATTATTATGAGTTGAAAGGGCGACTAATGAGCCTACGTTGATATCAATCTGCAGAATAATTAACGACAAAGCTGAGGCTTTGCACGAGGCAGCTTGAGCCACGTCTGCGTTTCCCCAGCCTGTTGGGGCCCTGGGGGTGTTCATCACGATCGATCACTGAACTTTCCGCGGAGTACCCGAACAATTACCTGCAATGTTAAAGGTCAATCACTATACCTAAGGAACCTTTTCCCACCTTTAGCAAAAGCCGCGTATAACTTACGCCCTTGAACGCATAATCATTTTGTTCTATACAGTACCGGTAAAAGATGTTACAAACTTAATATTCGGAGAGTTCTCTTTGAAAGCCATAAATGACATTGTTCAGTTCACATCAATTTTTTAAATTTCTATTTAATGTTTTTCGACATGTAACCGGGTGCTGTGTGTCACCAGGCTTTCTTCATTTCTTAAATATAGTTCCGATTAATTAATTATTATACTAGCTAGGTCATTTCCTATTCAGGTTCTATTGGCGTGAAACTCAGAGGCGGAATTCTTTTACGTATTTGCAGCACCCACTAGTGGGAGTAATTAATCAGACAGAAATTCGAGATTTGGAAAGTAAATATAAGGTAGGCCTATTTATAGAAAAGAAAGGTTGGCATCACGTTAAAGGTTGCCGTCTCCCGTTAGCGATCCCTGTGCGCGGGACTAAGTAGCCTAACTTGAAGGCGATTCTCAAAAGTGTCTGTACAAATTGTACAGGGACAGCTTCATGTATGAACTTATCACACGCATTAAATAATTTTAAAGCGCATTTACGAACCCTCCAGACTTTGGTGTTTTAGTTGGACTATTTCAGAATCTTGCTTGCCTCTTCACTTTTGCAATCAGCCATATTTTATTATTTATATTATTATGGAAAGACAATACAAAGTTGTTTTAGTTTGAAATCATGCTAGATTGCATACTAACAACCAGTCTTTGTACGACCATATATGATAACTAGCCTACTAATCGCTCTCAATGGTTTTCATTGGCTTAGGAACTAGGCCAAACACTTGCGATGTAGCCTACAGGACCTATATATGTTAATTATCGTGAAATGTCAGAGATTAAATTAACTATTTCCTTGAGGTCACACATTTATTTATTTATTCATTTATTTTTTTATTTTTCATAAATCTGTATCAAGTGCGATAGAAATACATGGGGGAAAGCGTCAAACGTACTAGGCCGCATTAGTCACTGCTCTATCAGTGACATATTTAATGAACAAACGTTATACGTCAGTAATTACATAACTTGGAATTTACTGCAGCAAAAACGACGTCATGGAGATAATGCACGTTAAACGGTCCGCAACATTCACTTTTTATTCACGCGCTGAATGAGTCCCATCACTTATAATTATTCATGATCTCATCACAGCGGAAACGATTTTCAGAGGTAAATAAAATTAAGGCTTGTAAGAAGTAAGTATGTAAGTAAGCCAAATCCACTCAGAAGCGCAATGGGTGATCAGAAAGGATGGAGGAGGGACGGAAAAAGAGCGGAGAGCAACGACAGCCCTGTAGGCCTAAACTGCATGTAGACCTATAATTTCGCTATCCCCCTATCTTACTGGCTTCAAGGATTTCCGAGGTTCCGTCGTCAAAACCCTCGGAACCGTTCCGGGTGGTTTTGGCGAGAAAGAGAATTATCATATCAGAAGGGAATATAATATTTCGAAACAATACCGAAAACCATTTCTAGTACAGCCATGTGACATTGTTATTATGCTGACATGAAAGGGTTCGCCCTAAAGAACACTGAACACGTGGTTCTTCTATCCAATTAAGCTAGATCAACTGAGTATTATATAAATATAATTGTTGCATATCCACACTGTTCAATTGCACCATGAAGACATTGAGCGAATAAAATCATATATTAGGGCTATAATAATTAGGCCTATTTATAAACATAGTGCTATAGCTAGGAAAGCGCTATATAAACGCATTTGGTCGCTTGAACGCCGTTGAACAGCGTTGATAGTTGCTGTTTGCTGTCTGGTTCATAAACAAGATTAGGCTGTGTCAGCCTGTGTGCCTGGTCGATGTTACTGGCTTCGCTGGCTAAAGGCTGCTCGGAAATGGCCGCAGAGCGTTTTGCACATCGACTCAGTCTATGACCTACATTGCTCGGTTAGTGCATGATACATTGGTGGGCGTGTTGACCTGCTATTCGTAGGTCTACTGCATGTGCGGCCTACATTGTATTGGGCCCAGTTTTTCGGTCACATAGGGCCTACGGTTTCTTCTAGTCTACAGTGTAGGTGACAGAATGAAGAAATAGCGATATACAAACAAGATAGATATAGAAAAACAGACATACAGACAGACAGACAAGCAGAGAGAGACTCTGCATGTGTTCGTGTGTGTGTGTCTACATTTTGGACCAGGTCAAAGCTCAGCGACAGACAAATCTAGGATTTCCGCGTGTATCGAACGTGTGGACTTTACTTGTAGGCCTAAAAGGCCTATAGCTGTGGGCAAGCAGTGAAATTCGATTTAACAGCGGTGCATAACATAGCAGCAGCAGCAGAATATTCTCTGGTTTCAGTGGTTTGTAGGATACGGAGATTTGCATCAGTTCTTCTACTGACGTCAACTCATAACTAGGATCAGAGATAATCTCTTTCGTTAAATTTAATCTGCGCCTTTTAAAGCCCAATTTATTGTAGCTATGCTTTTTCCTGTTTAGACAACTGTAATACAAATAGATTTTTCAGGTATATTCGTTCTTACGTGTAGGTTTCTCCATTCCATTTATGGCAACAACAGACAAGCAGGTAGCATGACAGACATGCAAGCACGCAGACTTGCAGACAGGCAGTAAAACAGGGAGGTAGGCAAGCAGAAAGACACTCAGACAAACATGTAGACACATACAAGAATACAGGCAGACAGACAGACAGACTATGTATGACAGAGAGGCAGGCAGATGAAAAGACGCAGTAAGCATACAGGCCGACAGATGCAGTCAAGACAGACAGACAGAAATGCAGGCAGACAGTCAGAAGATGGCCTAAAGCAGGAACGAATGCAAAGAGATGCACTTTTATTACCTGGATGTAGTTTGCCTACATCATCATTAACTGACGTCATGCTGTCTTCCTCCCATTGACCAGTAGTTTATGTCGAGAGAAATCTTCATCTGACAACTGAACTGGCAAATGTTTTATGTTATTTTTTCTAGGTTGTTGCCTCTGCCTCTGCTTAACTCAGCAGAATGGATTGCAAGAACAAAGGAAAGGTGGCCATCATTGGAAGGTATACATAATACGTACACATAATAATACATTGGTTCATTTAAGTTTCTGTCACTGATTAATTATTATACATGTATGTGTGTTGCTTTAAATTCGTGATTCTGGATCTATGACATACAGAACAAGTGTGTTGCTATAGTCATACTATAGCGGCTATAGTATAACGATACGTAGGCCTACATGTATGTGCATTGTGCATGTGCATAGCTAGGCTACGTATGTATGTTACGTAGCCTACATAATGGTCATTTGTTCTATCGCCCCTTCAAGCTAACTACTCAGAAGCGCTCCCGACTACAGCGCGGACACTGCATCAAAGTTTCACGCCAAAGCGCACGAGCAACTGCGAGTGAAGGACTTGCTCAAGTCCCTCTCGGCGGCTTGAAGTAGATTCGAACCTGAAACCCTCCGGCTACAAGACACTGTACCCACCACTACACCGCCGTGCTCCACAAAACCCTAAATATGCATGCATATACCGCAGCGTATACGTAGATGTGATGCGTTCCATAAGTTATTGTTACAGATGTTTTGTTGTCACTGTAGCGGTCTCATTGGCAAGAGTTGGGCGATGCTGTTCGTCGGTGCTGGCTACAGAGTTGTTCTCTTTGACGTCGTCAAGAAACAGGTGTCCGATGCATTGACGGACATCGCACAACGACTCGAAGCATTGGAGAAGACAGGAATGTTGCGAGGAGAAGAGTCAGCCGATCAGCAGTCAAAGCTCGTCACTGGAAGCGATGACCTGGAGGAATGCTTGCGAGACGCCATCTATGTACAAGTAATGGAAAGCAATTATTGGTCTGATCTCCATGATATATGTTCGCTTCATATTTATCATTATTTCGTAGTTAGGGTTCCAATAACTTCTGCTTGGATGAGACAATGCAGAGATAAACACAATGGCATCGACTGTGACCTGCAGCAAGGTAGCAAGTTCATTTTTTATGCCATTTGAGGTATAGGCCTACGGCGCGCAGAGACTTGAATTAAGATGAATTATTATTCATCAACTAGGCTTATGCTGGTCAAGGTTTCTTTTATAAGATTCTTCCCTTTGGTCCCTATGCTTATAGTTGAGCTGATAAATGGACATTAAATTTTGAGAACATCATTAACCAGTGGCTGTGCAGCTATACAATTTCAACAGGTCGTGTCAGTTCGTGAGGCTATTCAACAGGTCAATTGAGAAAGCCACCGATATGCATGGGAGACGCGATCGGTTGCTTTCGGCAACCTCGTTTGTCTCCGAACCAACAATTTAAAACTTAGCCCCTACAAAAATTTCTGTGTACAAAAACTGTACACCCATGATTAAAACGAACCATTGAGAGCTATATAAGCATGAATTGAAGATATGTTTTTTCTTTTCATTTTCCGTCTACAAGGAATGTGTTCCTGAATCGTTGGAGATGAAGATGGTTCTCTTCAAGGACCTCGATCGATTGGCTGATGTGAAGACAATACTTGCCAGTTCATCTAGCGCTATTCCTGCGTCAAAGTTCACAGAATCATTGGACCACAGAGAACGATGCATCATCGCTCATCCGGTCAGTGAGTGGATTGATCGGGGACGGGGCATGGAATACTGCAGCAAGAGTAAAATGTCAGATTTAGGTTGATTTTCTAAACTCAGATAGACTCAGTTTGCCATACTGTCAGGGCCACATATCTGGCAAGTGTTCCACTGGTGTGTACTGTGTAGGTTAATATCTGTGGATATAGGCCTATCTATGGCTATAATTACACGCTGGCTGTAAACGAAGATATATAATAAGCTTATAGATCATTTTTCTAAAATTCAAATGTGCTTCATTACGTGCAAGCTTACAATTTGTGGATGATGATTACATTGAAGTAATTCGGTAGGTATTGGTCGAGAGCCACAAAATTACCAAAAACAATCTAATTCTAACGCCAACATAAGAATCCGACCTTGTACGTTTAGGTTAATCCTCCGTATTACATGCCTCTTGTGGAGCTCGTTCCGTCTCCGTGGACTTCACCGGATGTGGTTGAGCGAACTCGCAACCTGATGACGGACCTCGGTCAATCACCCGTGACGTTGAAGAAGGAAGTGCGAGGATTCATTCAACCACGTATCCAGTACGCAATGATAATGGAATGTCTCAAGCTAGTCGAGGTTTGTAGCACTTTGTATAGACAAACTATTTCATACGATTCACCACCTGTCTGCCTCCTCCCACTTTGGAGTCATTGTCACATTTTGTACTCCCTTAATCATTCTCGTTGGCGCCAGGTTCAGTGGTCGGACCAAATTTAATGCTTCTGAGTGTTTGAGTGCCACTGACTTAAATGGTGGCCTAGCTATAGAATACGCAATACAAGTCATCTGTTTCATGCAAATTCCATTGTTGGGCAATTCCACGGTATTCAAAATGTTACGGACTCTACATTTCGGAGAGTTTGAGCCCTTCATACAGACAGAAGATTACTGTTTAAATTATTTAAATATTTTTCCCAGATGCCGCTTCAATCACAGATTAGTTTGATATTAGTTAGACTTTGCTGGCTGTTATGTATCATTTCTGGTGAATTAAAAAGTTTTCGTTACGGACTCTACATGAAAGTTCCCGGAATTTTTTGGATGACTGAACTGTCTTGATTTTCTGTGAAGTTATTATACACACATTCTTTTGAAACACAATCTTAGAATTGCCAGCCATTTCTGCTGATAAGGCCATAATGGCATTTCTTTTTCATGATACGTACTAATGTTGAGCACTCACTTAATGTACACACTATGCGTTACGGACTCTACGTTACGGACTCTACAGTTATGGATCATGCACAAAAACTGATTAATATCCATGAAAGCAGTTAATTTTTAGCAATTACTTTCATCATTCACTTGTTTGCAAGGTACTACGAGAAGTTTCAGATCTCAACTTGAACAAATTATGGTGTTTTGTCGTCACCAACAATCAATGGAACGTTTGCACTGTTCAAACATCGGTAATGTTAAGGCTCTTAATGTTTCAGAAGTGACTGAGCTTGGGTCAGTCTGTAACACTAACCACACGGTCAATGAACTTGAAAAGACCTCTTTCACATATTGCTGGTGCATATAGCTTTTTTACAATCTGATCATTGGTGATTCATAACTGGTCAATTCTGTCTCGAAAGTCGAACAGATTGCCCAAGTTATCCTTCACAACTTGCACCGTAGTAGCTTAATCTTGTTTCAGTTACCACATCTTCTGGACACATGGAACAAATTAAATTTAGACAAACCAACGTTTACACATTTTCCAGTGCACAAATCTTGTGTGCTTCTCTAAGTTTGAGGAGCAGTAGGCCTACCCGTTTCTGGTGGCGCTCTCGCCCTGAACTTGTTCTGAGTTTAGCACGTATAGAATCTTGCTTTCTTGAACATATAGAGCTTATGGTAAAAAATCATAATCTGATAACTGCAAGTACCGGTGGGCTACTTGAATCAGATTCTGTAAGTACGTTCAGTTGCCATGGCATGAACTATATATTGTTGTAGACTTTCTGCCTATACTGTCCACATTAATAGTTTTCAACATTTCTATGAATAATCAAGGGAAATTAAATAGCAAACTATTCATTTAAATGTACTAACCATGGACCCTTGTTTTAAAAACATTTATAAATCAAAAAAATGCACTGAATAAATAATAAAACTCATAAATATCTCGTGCTAAATGTTGATTAATGTGTATTAGATGTTAGCTAAAAAATTCAAAATGGCTGAAAATTGTTGACTAGTTCCATGCTATCCACGTAGTAGCTTAGAGAGGGATGAATAAAAGGATTTATTTTAACAAGATATATATGTCTAATGTTTAGCTTCCATGCATAATTTATGACAATTGTAGCCACTATCTCATAAAATGAATTTGTGCTTGTAGAGTCCGTAACACTTTTGTAGAGTCCGTAACAATTTTCAACTTCGCATAGAAAATTTTAAAGGAATATTAGGAAAAGTAATTTATGTTGACTGAGTAGCCCATAATGATGAATCAGAGGATTGGAGATAACAAGTTTACTGTTCAATTCGAAATGCCTGAAAAACAAATTAGAAGCCCCAGAATGTTACGGACTCTACAACTCATGTTTTGCTCCAGCAAATCTGGACACATGATAAGGTGAATTTTTGATCCCAAAGTATTTATCACTTACTCTCACCATGGTCACGATGTCCAGCTAAAAATATTCCATATTGGATTTACATTAAAAATTTAGCATTTAAAAATTGCATGTAGAGTCCGTAACGCAAAAAAATGAAAGTTGGCACTTTGAAGCAAAGTAGACACAAAACGATGAGGGCAGAAAGACAAATTCTTTTGGATTCTTATACTAGAACCATCTAGCTATAACAGAAATTAGTAACAACTTATAATTCCAATATTTTTTATTGACCCTTCATGGACCACAATACCGTGGAATGCCCCTGTTACAGTTCTCAGCGTTTCATGTCGGAAGTAATTAATCTAGGGCTCAAGGCTATTGTTGTCGTCATTGCTAAGATTGCTTCGTTATTAGTCTGACACCGTGGTAGGAAAATTAACTCAATCCGACACGACTATAGTAATTACTACGATTGAACTGCATGTGTCGTGTGTGTCATCAAAAGTGAATGTTCTGTTGATGTAGGATGAAGTGTTGGACATTGATGATGTCGACAAATTGATAAAGGATGGACTTGGATTGGTTTTCGCTTTTCTCGGTCCATTCGAGATGAATCACTTAAACAACGAAGGAGGTAGTATAATCTACAAACGTATTAAAAGATTTTATTTCTTTTAATCTTCTTTATGATTTCTCAAATTTCATGAAGATGTTTGTGTAGTGCTGTATATATACTATCATTCCGCGTCATTTGCGGAGTTCCACTAGATGATTTTTTTATTTGTTCGGGCTCTTTTATGCATGACCGAGTCTCCTTTTTTAAAGTTTGTGTCACTTTCGCCATCGTCTTGTTTAGGACGAGGTTTGAACGCATAAAATACAGTGAACCGTCAATGTAAAATGGACAGGTCCACATCTAGACTGTTCCGTCGAACACCAGTTCAGTTTAGTATCATAGGTTAGTAGTAGAGGGAGTGCCGCCGGTATGAGCGCAATCAAACGCGGGCACCAGCTTATTCACGTGCGCTGCGTTGAGTCAAAAGAGTTGTCCGTAAGAGCAGTTCAAAGGAGATCCGAGTACGAATGATCGCTCTACGAAGACCAGGTGACTGAGTGGTGGCTTTAGTGAATATCCGGACTGTCGTATAAGATGTGTTGAAGGTGCTAAAGTGGGAACATCCCGGAACAATGTGCTACAGAGTTCATTGTCCGTAGTCTCTCGTTATCATCCTCGGCACGACACGGTCCAAAAACTAATTGCTTGTCATTATCATGTCTATACAGGTTCGTGCGGACAATCTGATGTAAATTATTTTATTTTATTTCACATAGTTTCGGATTATTCCATCATCAAATGAATGTTGATGGCTAAGAGTGTTAGGTCTACAGCTGGTAGAAATATTCCTCCTTTTTGTGTAGCTCTGAAATTTTATTCGTTCATATGCTTTAAAATAAGTTAACTGGATTGAATTGGAAGTAGACCTTTGATCATATAATTATCGTTCTTTGATCACGTAGGCATTCGATCATTCTTTGCTATGGAGGGGGAGGAGGTCGATGCTGTGACATCTTCGCTTGGTCCTCCGGTCTCGATGGCATCGACTACCGATCTGATGAAGAAGATCTCTGATCGTCTGTCTGACGTCATTCCAGTTGAGAGTCTCGCAGATCGACGCAAGTGGAGGGATGATCGTCTGGCTGCTCTGGCCAGACTCAGAAACACATTGCAGCACAGCTGAAACCACTGCAGAACTTCTATTCACTTCCATCGCCAATTGCACCTGTTCAGCATTAATTTTGAACTGTTTGTAGATGCACCATTCGTGTTTAAACGTTAAATTCTTATCATGTAGGGCCTACTATTCTTACAAATAACTGACATTTTGAAAATAAGTGATGTCACTAGTCTTGCCAACAGTAAGCATTGGTGTCAACGAACGCGACAAAACGGTCACGTGTGGTCTCAGCGAACACGAACCTCGCAGGAGTCGCAGCTATCAGTCTTGATCAGAGCATGTTATGGTTGGTTGGTGGGATTCGTAGAAACTGTTCTGGCGCTATAAAACTTTGTTGTTATAAATCTAATAGCATTAATTATTATCAGTCTGATGTTATAATTATTTCTTTTTTTCACTGCATCGCCTGCCACTTTGGCTCACATGTCTATTACACTCCGGCTTTCCGCTCAAAGTCATTTGGCACCTTTTCAACAATTATTCCTTCATTGACTCATCCGATTCTCCGCCTTCTAATTATTCGTCTCTATCTAAAACGGACAAGACGTCCTGAACCTCCTTATATAATTAGCTGCTCTGTCTCCTCTCCTGATGTCGACTGGACATATTGTCTTACAAACACAGTTAATCCAATAGAATATTATTGTATAATAAAATAACTGCGTTGACTAGAATGAACTCTCTTCTCGTTGTTAGTCGTCTGTTTATAAGTTTGCGTAGTCTACGCTGCTCATATTAATTAGCCTAAGTTCGCTTAAACTTTTCTCTACGAATGTTTGCGTTCGAGTCAGTGTAATTGCATTTGTAAATTAATAATCTGGTCGTTGTATTCGATTCACATTCAACGATCTTAAACTCATTCTGACTCGAACTCATTATCATCATCATTGTCGATAATTCATTAAAAATAGGCCTATTGCAAATTTTGCAATATTTTTAAAGAATTATCGACGATGACGATGATGACGACGATGACGATGGTAATCATGACGACGATGACATAGCATGCATAACATTTATTCTGCAACCAACTCAAAACAGGTCGCAATTAGGCTGCATCACAAAGTGTCATATATAATACTTTATTATGTTATATAGGGACCTATAATAGGGCTATAATATTTTATATCCCGGGTGCCAGAACTACATACCCTCCAACTCATGTGCACCTGTCCACCACGCACATAATAAACGCACAGCCATCAAGCTGCAGGCCCAGTTGCAGCAGCACCCTTAGCAACCACCTTGATGCGTGCCTGGCAATACTTAAAGGCGTCACTTAAAATCTATAAGCTTATTATTATACCGTGATACATAGCCACACATAGAAACGCCCTCAAGCCGTAATAAAATTATTAGCACTTGCCGTAGAACGATTTGGCTTTAGGGATAAACTCGCGAGGTATACTGTTGCACCGTTCACAATAAATATTTTAAGTTGTTAACTATCAATCAATCAGAATTTATATAGAGCCCATTCATGATCTTTACTTAGAGGCGCTCCCGGCCCAGGCCAAGCGAGAAAAAAGCAATAGGCCTAAGTCTTCATACTCCAGATGTTCACGGTCGTCATAATATATCACCTATGATCTATCAAAGATTGACATAGATTCTTATCCTCGACAGAAGATATAAATCTACCAGGTATTCATTTACATTATTAGGCCTGTATATAGTCTGATGCATGCGATTGACGAACGAAGATAAGAGCGCTGAAGAGTGCATCACGTACAAAGGGCGACTCGTGTATTTGAATCAAGAAATTCGTGTAGGCTTATCGTATGATTATAGCTATAATAGCTGAAAATGGGACAAATTGAACAATTTATCACTGTCCTGTCAGAGATAATTATCTTTGATCAGCTTGTTTTCTACGCTATAGATCTGACACAGTGAATGCCCCTCGATCTGAAATGGTCTGATTCCACTGACACAGTTGTCTGCTTGTTGCATCTGACCACATTACGTCTTGCACCACATTTCAACCATGTTAGTGACGTAAATAGTTTTGTCCCTGTAGGGTGCAACCCACCTTCGTGCGTAACTTTAAAAAAACACACACACATTCAAACACACCCAATTGCAATTACATGAATTCTAAAGACAAACTTTTAATGGTGATTCGTGAGTTACTGTAGAGCTGAATCCGCTGGATGATTAGAGATGGATAAACAGGAGACGACGACAAATTACGACTCATCATCACAAGATGAAGATGTCGTCCCATCATCATTTCATCCACCAACGACGATGTCATCAGCGCAGAAGAAGAAGAACAGCATCTGCAGTGAAATGATGACGGACGATGATCTTCCATTCCCTTCAGCCCCCGATGACTTCGGTCCACCCTTACCGCCAGACGGTGGCTGGGGGTGGGTCGTCGTCATCGCGTCCTTCTTCTGTAATCTAATCGTCGATGGTGTCTGCTACACATTCGGAATCTTCTACGATCAGTTCCTCGACTACTTTCAGGCGAGCAAGGGACAGACGGCCTTGATCGGGTCGATGGTGCCGGGAATGTACTACGGTGTGGGTCCCATCGTCAGCGTCCTCGCTACGAAGTATGGATGCAGAAGAGTGACAATGTATGGCAGCATCCTGGCATCTGTCGCTTTTATCGTCAGCACTTTCTCAAATAACGTTTACATCATGATTCTCACTTATGGAGTCATGGGAGGTCAGTGTCGGCAAGCATTAATTTTTAAATAAAAATTTAGAGTTGTTATGAAGGATCTCTTAGAGATAGTGCAACATTGCAAATGTTTTATTTCGCTTTCAGCAATTAGCTTGACTGAGTTTTGAATGTGCATCACACCTTCTCACATAACCTCGCGCTGTAAATCTCTTCTGTTTTTTTTTCTTTAGAGTTAGGCCTACATATTTTGTGCCTTTAGATGGTTATGCAAGAAGTGCCGTTGAATTATGCTCATGGCGCTACATAAATGACTTTGCATTACGCTGACAGTAGGCCTACATGTAGACCTATGTAGCAGTTACTACGAATAACTGATGTCAAACAACAGACTATTGTAATTCCCACTTTTGTTCGGGGGAGTGGTGGCTAATAGCAGCAGCAAGTAACTAAGTAAGCTTTCTATTGACCAACTGCTAATCGCACTTTGGTGTAACATGTTGCAAGCATCTAATGAACACAGTTCTATGATGTTACCTGAGTAACATCCTAGCAATGAATGATGGCATTATTAGAAACGTCATCAGCAAGAATAATGAGTTTTAAAAGTTTTCTTAAACACGTTGTTTGGTCTGTTTCAGGTGTTGGCTTTGGCTTGATGTACCTCCCTTCAATTGTTATCGTCGGGTTTTACTTCGACCGGAAGCGAGCCATCGCAACCGGAATAGCTGTCTGCGGATCAGGAATCGGGACTTTTGTATTCGCTCCACTGGGAAGCTTCCTTCTGGAGTCGTACGGGTGGAAAGGAGCGAACATGATCTTGGCGGCAATCATCCTGAATGGAGTCGTGTGTGGAGCTCTGTTCCGTCCACTAATGGAAAGATGTCATGGGACAGAGGCCGAGACAATGGAGAAAACACAAACAAGTATGATGGAGAAGACACCACCAGTTCGTGCGCTATCTACCGCTTCGCTGGGCAGCTGTGTCCTTCCTGGAAGTATTGCCAATTTCTCAAAGTCCGACGGGTCGTCGTATACCCGCAGCTTTACTTCAGTGTCGACAAGTGATGACTCCATCGATTATGAGCAACGTCTTCGGATTAAAGACATGTTCGATGTGTCTCTGTTCAAGAGCGTAACCTTCGTTGCTTTCTGTGTCTCAACAGTTCTCGCTTACATCGGTTCGTAGTTGGATTCGTCTGAATAATTAATAACTCCTTCGCTTGCATTGGTTCTTGCAGCAGAGTGGTAGTTGTTATAGCAGTAACCCTGGACTTGGACGTTATGATAGATATAATTGTTGAAAATATGCACGGCAGACGTTGATTTATGTGGCGTTGTGGTGTGCAATGAAGAACTTAGGCCTGCTGTGGGTTCTACGAAAGACTAGAGAAACCCCAAACCCAACGCAATTCTCATCTGAGGCGTGGAAGGAAGAAACGGAAAAACGCATAGGCCTAGATATTTCTAACTATACATGTATAGTGCCACTTCAATAGAAACTCCTCAGAGGCGCTCCCGATCTGACACCATTGATATGATGCATCAGCGCCTTGTATTCATTAACCAACCTTATTTGCACTTATCTGAAATATACTACAGCAATTAAGTCCTTTCCATAGAGGAACTTTTGCTATAATAGATCTAATTATTATTTGCAGGAGTCTATATCCCGTTCGTGTACGTAACGGCGAAGGCGCTGACCTTCGAAGGCGTAAGTCGATCGAAGGCGAGTCTGATCATCTCCGTTCTAGGCATCTGCAACACGGCTGGTCGTCTGGTGGCTGGTTGGTTGGCAGACAGATCGTGGGCAGATTCTCTTCTCATTCACAATGTAGCCGTCATCATCGCTGGCCTTCTTACGTGTCTCGTGCCGGCGCTCAACAGCTACGAACTACTCTGCGCCTATGCTGCACTCTTCGGATTCTTCATTGGTAAACAAAAACTAAACACTCCTTGTTTTGATGGGGCAGAATTATTATCATTAGATTAGAACCTCGCTTTCCGTTAGTCTTGACTCTCACAAGTCTTTAGAAAAGCAGTCTTAAATTATATATCAATTTTCTTTATCTCAATGTTGAATACACACGTTGGAGTAGGCCTACCTAATTTGATTCTCCTAGAATAAGTTATCCATAGCAACCTCCTTTGTCTTTCTTTGTCCCTGTTCCACAAGCGTGTGAAACTATTCTCTTTGATTGTGATTTGGTGTCAGGTCGGGAGCGCCTCTGAGGAGTTTCTCTGGAAGTGGCACTATATAAATTTACGCTTGCGATAGGGAATCATCGGGTCACAAATACAAACTTACGACTGTCGCTAACGATAGATCTATTATGATAGTCCCAATGCGAGTTTCGAAACAAAATAAATAATAGTTATAGATTGAACTGCAAGATTAAGAATGTTGGATTGATGACCTGCCATTGTCACAAGAAGCATTGCAACATGAAACAATATTGTAAGATTTGATTAGGACGTTGACTTAATCGCAGACATCAGTTCTGTCGAATGCAAAATGCTAGTGGTCTGCTTTGTCTGAGCGCAATTCTTCATCCGTCGTGGAGATGTGGTACGTGTGTGGTATTTAGTAGGTTTTGTAGAACTTAAGTGTCTGACTGCAACTGTTTTTTGCTGTGATGTTCAGCTGCGTTTATAGCGCTGAGGTCGATCGTTCTGGTCGATTTGCTTGGGATTCAGAGGCTGACAAGTTCGTTTGGTTTTACGACGCTCTTCCAAGGCATCGCTGTACTCGCTGGCTCTCCTATCTCAGGTGGGTCTACGTCACCTTTACACTGAACTACAATCATGTGCTGTATGCTGTAGGCTGCCTTTCTCCGCTCATCGAAGATAGTTACAGTGCAGAAGAAACAAGCGCCTGCTGTTACCTAATTGCCAGCATTAGATAATAATTATTATTATGATTTTTGTGCTCAAATCCTATTTTCTTCCTTTATTGGACACTTTTTCAGAATAGACTATAAATCGTCGCTATTCGATTGTGAGTTTGTTTCTGCGCTGACTTTATCGTTGGCTGTGTTGCAGGTGTCATATTAGAAGCGACTGGTTCATTCACAGCTCCATTCGTATTCTCCGGCAGCATGTTTGTTCTCGGTGGTCTCATCTGTCTTCCTGCTCGGCGCCTGGCAGCGTGGGAAGCCAAGCGAAACGATGCCAGGAATCACACGTCATCTGTTTACAACGCATAGACACAGACTAACTGATATGAATATTCCTGCCACTAGACACCAGTCTGATTCCCTCTGCCGTTATGACTCACATCGCGGTCCTGTCTTTCCTATTATACCGCAGCAGCGGCAGCACGTTAGCTGCGGAGTTTATTTCGTTTTAAATCGATAGGCAATAAATAATAACTAATCATATAGCAGTTTGTTACGCTTGGCCCATATCACATGTCTAAGCTTCCGTCAACTGATGTCTTGCCATTAATTATAACATTGTTAGATTGGTGGTCAATGGTCATAGAGGCTTTAGGATAAGATTGGGTCAGGCTCATATCATACCTGAGTAACCTGACTATGCAATGCATAGCCTATTGCATAGGTCTGCCTTGATCTAATGTGCAGATGCCTCTTTGTAAATTAAAGACAAATGAATTCCTGAAATTGTTGTTGGTTAAGACCTATAGGCCTAGTTGCTGCCACAATCACACGCCTCTGAGCACGACTATTAATCGGGGTTCATGCATGGAAACCGAGTAGCCATACCTAATTGACGCTGTACGTATTGTTTTGAAGAGAACTATTGTCAATTCTTGGCTCACTTTAGACCTATATTATTATTTGAGTAGTCCTAGACATATAACATCTAATATACTTGGACCAGACGGACCAGGTTTAAACCGCCTCAACTGACTCTGGACATTTCATAATACATGTAACGTTGGACCATGGAACTATTTATAATGCATTTGTACATACTATATCATCTGTCGATTGGACCACCGCAGGCAGGCACCGCGAAAGCTTAATGGGTGATATCGTTTTCCCGGTGTAATCCTATGCGCATACCAAATGCACAGCTGTACGCAATCGGTTCTGTGTATTGTATGCGTGCCGTTGGCTGCGCAATATAAGCTTAATTATACGGGACAACAGAATGACGGCCGCTTCGGGTTTTGGTTGATAGTCGAGTTGTTTCTTGGCCATAGATCAGCTGTGTTTGTGGGCATGTGTAACAAACAAGTCTTTCGGTTATTATCCAGGTCAGATCAAGACCTATTTATAAGCAGACGACATGAGGAGATACTGCTTGAAGCTGCTGGAGACTTTGCAGCATGAGGGTCTCTTGCCTGCATCCACTCATCATCATTATAATCAAGCCCACTCTGCGTAATCCTGTGTGTGTACAGGACACTGAATTATTGACATTTATCAACAGACTGCGAGCATAACATGCGCTGACCTGTGTACTAATCGAACGGCTATTACCTGCGACCTTCCTTTGTTTCCGATGTATTTGCATCTGCAACTAATCAGCAGGTCTTGAATTTCATTCTGAAATCGATCTGCTGATTGATACAGCCATAGCTAGGTTCACTGTTTACATATGACTAGTCATAGTCATAGGCCTACGTTAGTTCTAGATATGTATTATGACGAGAAATATGCGTCTCCGAATAATAATATCTTCAATAACCGTTCGAAATGCTTTATTCTCCAGATGATTATTTAATTTCTAATGGATCATGTGTACCATGGGAAAAATTGATAATAATGACAATGATAATAACGACGATGCAGATTATATTAGTGTTAAGCCTAATAATAGACGTCTACAGGGTGGCTAAAAAAAGTACCACCGAATAAAATGCGATAATATTTTTCTGTGAAAATTTTCCAATTTGCAGGGGAATGAATTGCCAATAATCTCTGAAAGTTTCACTTGAAAATTTTCATGTTTGCAAAAGTTACAGCTGTTCAAACTTAAAATTTGGTTTTTTCAAATATCCGGAGAATCAAGCTCCAATACAATGTGATTTCATTAAGATTTTTTGCAAATTACATCATAAGAAATGATGATGATGTCCTACGACCTCACTAAGAGCTGTAAAGAAGCTGTTTATGAAGCAAACTGTTGGTATTTAGTGAAATTTTATAGATTAAGGACTCAATTCGTGAATCCATTACTAAACGCCATGGGCAAAGTTTCTGTGGAAGATAAAATGGAAACTTGGACGCTGCGTGAACAGAGACTGGGACATCACGTAATCATAGCAAAATACCCAGTGAAAAGTGGAGCCTGAGCATATTGAAAGCTATCCGTAAACATGTTTATGTAACGAAGATCAGATGTTGGAAGCGAGGCAGGAAGTGGTCGCTTGGTCTGATGGAAAAAGTACGATTTTCAAGAAATTCCCTTGGTAATCGAAAGGGTCAGGTTTGAAAAGCACATCGTGGTTTCGACATCAGATTTGATGGCGTGTGTTACGGCTGCAAGAAAAGACTTTTAGTAAGTTAGATGTCAAACTCATCTTTGAACTCTCTTACCCAGATTCATTGAAGACCAGGTATGCTCTAACATCTGGTTTTATTTTTCAGCAGGACGGTGCGCCTGCTTGCTCGCACGGCAAGTTTGATTATGAAGGCGCTACCTTATTGCCATCAACTGAAGTAAATGCATTGGCAAAGATGACTAACAAACTCGCCAGACCTTAGTCCTCTTGCTCATCACGTCTGGTGAGCTATTCTGGAACGCTGCAAGACATTTCATCCCAAGTTGGAGAACATTGGCCAGCTGAAGCAAGTCTTGCTGCTAATGTGGGGTCAGTTGCCGCAGGACCCGACCTGCCGACCAACAAGGCCATACTGAGCTTCACAAAAAGAAGTTGGGCTTGTGCTAAGGCAGGGAGTGGACACTCTCATTATACCTTACAATAAAATTGCAAAGCGAAATACTGAGGTCGTAGTGAAAAGTGATATAATTTGACATGGAAATCTACAAGTGACGTTCATTTTCCGCGAAAATTTGAAAAAACGAAATTTTAAGTTTGAACAGCTGTAACTTTTGAAAACATGAAAAGGTTCAACTGAAACTTTCAGGGATTGTTGGAAATTCATTCCCCTGCAAATTGGGAATTTTTCGCAGAAAAAATGCAATCGGTTGCGAAGATATCGCATTTTATCCGGTGGTACTTTTTTGAGCCACCCTGTAGAGTTCCTTGATCATCGTATTGCTATTGCAAGCTGTCTGTTCTCAGTGTTCTGTTATTAGTTGAGATTTAGGCCTATGTCTTCTGTGGTTTTGTGTTCTTGTGATGTTTCAATTGCATAACGGTACATTGTAACCGGTTGCGGTCACTCTGTCAACCGGATTGTTCAATAATTATTATTGTCTCATTCTTTCACGTCGATTCCAGTCATATAATTTTCTGGCCGATTTGTCGGATCACTTGATCTGAAACGCGAAGAGTAAGTAGCCAACTGGATCGAACCGCAACTGAGTCGGTTAATTGCTGCGTGTAATGTAGACCCTATGGACCTTGAGCCATCGTTAACTAACAATAATTGTTATTGATTGTTCATAGCCATCGATGTTCAGTTAAACAAAGTAATAACAAAAATATACGGAGTTTGTTCGTCAGTGGCCAAAACGAACCTGAATTGTTGGAAAAGTACAACGACCTGGAGTACATCATGCATTGTAGGTCGTGATTGATAGTAGACCTAGTATTTATATTTCGAAGTAGTTTTCCGATAATTCAACCTCAATCTTGCGGCAGATTGGCCATCACCGTATGGCGCAGGCATTGCAATTTTCAAAGCCAGGCGGTAGCCTACAAGGCAAAATGGTTAGGATACTGCTCTTTTTGAACACGGGTTGCCGATTGGCATAGTTGTAGTTGGAACCAAAAGGGAACATTCTAGGAAGGAGAGCCATTCGAAATTTCCTTTAGGCCTAGAATTCAAAATGGCGAAGTTTTTCAAAACGGCGTTCCTAGGCGATGAAATCCTTATAAAACATCGTGTCATATCGTGTCTAGTGTCACTTCTATTTTTTATGATTCTGACTCTAAAACCACGAATCTAAGGTTGAAAGCAACATTAGACATCAAAAGAAAGAGAACACAAAGTCATTTTAATTTAAAAACAGCGAAACTGCTACTAAAACAGAACAAATATTTCTCTATTTCTTTTGCGTATCTTCCAATTTCTTTGTGGCATCTTCCCTCGTAAATTAGAATGGCTTGTCGCATTTTTAATTATTGAATGGCGAAACCATTCGGAATTGCCTCAAAACTCAAAATGGCGGCTTTAAAAGTTTAGGTTTAAGTTACATAAGCAAACCTTTTTCTTTCAAAACATGCAGGCTAGCTGTAAGTCACACCCCAAAATACGTGCTATCTCCATGGATGTAAACGTAGGACCTGGTTGGGTCTGCTTGAGTCCACTATAGCGTCCTCGACATCGTGCTCGCCTGCTAGCTTCACATGTATGATCAATGATGCTCATACGCAGTATAATTGAGCTTACATCATCAATTTAGTGATCGGACGACGGTTATCTATATACATGGTAGTAGTTGTAGTATAGTAGTTGTTGTATTGATGATGATGATGATGATTATGTTGTTGTTGTTGTTGTTGATGATGATGATGATGATGATGATGATGATGATGATGATGATGATGATGATGATGATGATGATGATGATGATGATGATGATGATGATGATGATGATGATGATGATGATGATGATGATGATGATGATGATGATGATGATGATGATGATGATGATGATGATGATGATGATGATGATGATGATGATGATGATGATGATGATGATGATGATGATGACGACGACGACGACGATGATGACGACGACGATGATGATGATGATGATGATGATGATGATGATGATCATGATATCGACGACGACGACGAAGATGACGATGATGCTAAATAATAATAATACTCATACATTTAAATTAGGATTAACGTTATTTATTGTATTTTTTTATTAGGCTAATCATCATCATGCATTGTAGTCTAATAAGTGTCATTATTATAAGACCATTTTATTATGGGCCAGAAATTATCATTATTAACAGCTACAATAAATTGTTATAATTTTTACAGCCGTAATTATCACTATTAACAGCTACAATTAAATTGCATCATCAAATTGCAATCCAATGAAACTGAATAACAATAGCAATTATTATAGTCGACAGAAGCCTCGACCATCTATCAACCAACAGTCGATTTGCGGTCGAATGTGAACTTGACTGCGGGTGTATGCGATACAATACCCTGGCGCGCAGAGTACAATGGATGAATAGTAATGACGGCTGTGGACCAACCTCTGCGTGTGTGTGTACTTGTGAGTGTGCGTGAGTGTGTATGTGCGTGTGTACGTGTGTGTACTGTGTCTGTGTATGAGTGTGTTTGTGTGTGTGTGTGTGTGTGTGAGAGAGAGAGAGTGTGTGTGAGTGTGTATGTGTGTGTGTACGTGTGTGTGTGTGTGTGTGTTTGTGTGTGCTCACTGCTTAGGAAATGGACCAAAATCCTGGACCACAAGGCGGCCTGCCCTAGACATTATATATAAGAACGCGTGTTGCTACGCTATGACGCCCATCTATACATAAACGACGTTAAAGAGAAGACGTCTGTGTTCTCAGATACTTGGCTTATCTGGCTTATCTCCTTATATTGCTATGCGTAGGCTTATGTTTAAAGCCCAACTGCAGTAGACCTATGCGACGTCTGCGAACGTTTATACGACTGACCGATAGAAGCTGCAGTGGGCTATCGACGTCGTCGTCGTCGTTAGCCTATAGGTAGTGATTGATAGACCCATCACAGATTATTTATTCGTCAAAGGTTACTTCTACGCGTAGGGTCTACACGAAGAAAAGTCTCAGCCTTCTCAGGTATGTTGTATGAAAGTGTCTCGGTATTAATGATCGTCGACGTCGACTAGTCTATAGGTTTAACTTTGATCCGATGATCTGCCATTTGGACGATGTTTGAGGTTAGGCAGATCTAGGTCTCAATAAAAAATGTGTGTACAATCACGTAAGTGATCTCAAACCTTTGTACAGCTATATCCAGCATGGTGGCAGCGGGCTGTTTCTTTACGACTGACCGATACCGCTATACTAGACGTACTGTAGCCGCTTAGCCTGAGCGTGATGTACACACTGATGTAGGTCTCGACGGTAGAACAAGCCGAGTCTAGAGCAACAAGTTTCAGCTAACGAATTCTCAAATGTACCCAACAAGACTGATGCAAGACAGAGTAGTCCAGTCAGTCAACAGTTGGTCTACATCTATAGGTGCTAGTGGTTCGAATCTGCTCATTTATCCCAAATGTCGAGGGGTCAATCTATAGGCCTACGAGACTCTTGCCTCAATTATTGTTTAACGAGATTTGTAGGCTACAGGAAGCTTTCGCAGAAATGTTTATACGAGAGGGCAAAACACAATGGTCACAGTTAATTTTTTAGCAAGAGCGTGAAAATGCAAAACAGGAGATTAAAAACATGGGTATTTTTTCGCAGGGGTTTTAAATGCAAATTTCTCAGTTTCACTTTGAGTATTATGAGTGGCCTACTTTAGTGCACAGAAATAAAAATGTAGTGTGCAAAAATAGGTGTACATTTTCCAGGGGAAGGCATGTGCTCCCTCTTGCCTCTATGTTCGGGCGCCCGTGAGCTTTTGCACTTAGTAGGCCTATAGTCAGGCTCAGGATGGCAGGCCTATTTTCCTCATAACCTTTGCTGGCCGATTGGTTAGCAAACTCGACCCGTGACGTTGGGAGTAGGGGTTCGCCTCTTGTCCGATACAGTTGCCATGATGGAACGTTGAGAGACAAGTCTTACCTTCCATTTTACCAGTGCCATCTTCCGAATGGAAGGTTGAGAAGACCCTTGCGATGGTGGCAGGAAGCAATCCCGCTGTAAAAGTAGTGCTATTTCCACAAAGGCTAGACCGTACGGTCTTCGTTCCAGAGTGTTACCATAACCCTAAACCCTCTCCAAAGTGACAATTGTCATTTAGCAGACAAAACTCCCTCACGAACACACACACACACATGCAACCCACATCCAATGGATTGTCGTCAGTACTGTAGTTGATAGATGCCATGCATCTTGTCAGAAGCCTCTATAGAATCTAGACCAAGAAATGCTGCTACTGCCACATGTATGCGAATTATTCCAACCATGCACGCCTTTGTGGCAATAGCAAATACTTTTACACATGGGCGCCCGCAGAAAATTTTCCAGGAGGGGGCAAAATTTTTACGATGGTCACGGTTGAATTTTTTCCGTGACAAGAGCTTGAGAATACAGCGCTGGAAACTAAAAACAAGGGCATTTTTCAAAGAGGTTTCATAATGCAAATTTCTCAGTTTCATTTCGTGTATTATTTTTAATATGAATAGTTTCTTAAGTGCGAATTTTTTTAAAAATCCAAAATTAGATGTTAAAAAGTAGGTCCATGAAGGGCACTATATGTATTTATTTCTATAAAGATTTCTAAACATAAATTTATGACTTTCACTGTGTGTATCATTGGTATCATTAGTGTTTTAATGCGAAGAAAGTTGTTAAAAACTCAAAAGTAGTAGTTAGAAAAATTAGTTTCACTTTTCCAGGGGGGGGCAAGTGCCCCCCCTTGCCCCTATGTGCGGGCGCCCATGCTTTTACAGCGGGATCACTATTTGGGATACCGCTGTGGGACGAGATAATTATGACCTCTATGTCAGTGTTCCAGCTTTGACAACAGAGGAATACCCCAGGGTGGCAAATGCAAATTTAGGCGTATGTGTATATACATGTTGTGTGACTATACCCTGTAGTCTATGTGCGACGCTGTTAGCACTATGGCTGCAGTTTCCCGACATATTGAGTGACAAGTAGTAGGCTATACAAATTAATCGGTGAGATTTTGCCCTTCATATGACCTCCATTAAACAACACAAACCTGTGCAAGGTCGGTCTGACATTGAATCCCGGGTTGTGACCTGATATATGGGAACAAACAGAGCAGCCTTGTTATTGCGGATTTGACTTTTCTGGATGATGAGATATTTTCGAAGATTAACATTAGCCTACATTACATTAACCCACTCGAACTGTTCGCGGGCACAAAATAAGGAGAGTTTACAATCGCACGTGCCATTAAGCGGATAATAATGTTATTAATAAACTACTGCATGTCCTGCTGTTGATCATTAAATGACTCAGTGCATTACTCGAAATTGTCTCTTGTACTCGTTTATGCACTCTCAACACGTAGTGTACAAAGCAGTGTTTCAAACTTTGGTTCTGCTGAACTCTAAGATGCCGTGAGGGTTTCATGACAAATAATATGACAAAAGTGTTGTACGTATGGGTTGTATGGCATATTGTTGCATTATGAATCAGACTCTGATATGAGAGAAATACTAAGTGTGCCTTGTGACATTTCATTTTGAATCATTTCTAATTATATATTCATAAATTGAAATTGTAGATATATATATATCGATTAAAGCTGCATAACTATGTCTAGGTGACAGAGACTCCTGCCATCCGTAATTTTGATGTTAAGTTAGATCCCTATTCGTCTGATTCAGAGACTTTGCTGACGGACAACCAAAGAGTCTCTGCTTTCTTTCTTTCTATAAATGCGACACTCCCCAGTTTAGCTTGATACAGGCTAGCCCCCTGCAGGATAGCCCTCTTCAGGCAACCCAAGGGTAACCCCTTGGTAACTACTAATCTCTTTGAGATTAATGGAAGAACTTCAGGGTGACCCATGAAGCATGCAGGGTATCCTGAGACACACACTTTGTCACAGTTCTTCTGCAATCGTTTTCATCAGTCTGTCATCATCATTCCTTTTCATCATTTTTACGATTTATCACATGTGAGATTTGAGATTAATAGAAGAACTATTGTTCTGCGGCTTCTACTCTAATTAAGCCTCTTCTGTTTGCACGAGACATCATTTTTCGTATCGTCAATGATCCATTATAAATTAATTCTCTGATGTTTAAAAATTGTTTACCATAATTATTATCACTGTCACGTGATTTAACTCGCGGCACGTAGGCTATTATAATAGACTACACTGGGAATTTCATGCTTGGCAATTAAGGTTCACAAGTGCTGTAATATGCCGAACAAATTTTTTCCGAGGGTAACGGCCTCTGTTGTCATAGACCCTCGTCAAATCACGATCCTCCTCCTCCTCCTCCTCCTCCTGATGCCTGGCACTCATTCCAACGGACAGCGGGGGGGGGGCCACAGATCTCACATACCTCAACGCTTCTCACTGAAGTATGAGTAGGATGATCGAGGCCATTATATACTAAGGTCGTTATAGAAAAAACGTGGCAGTTGACATGAACTACGTGTACTGGCTTTGCATGTTATTATTGGTCATTACATCCCTATATAAGAATGCAGTGTATACACTGAATCACGTGCACGGTGCAGTCAGTCTATCCTGGTTGATAATTACAATAATTGTGGTAGAACATGTGTCACATGTAGAGCATGTGAATCGCTTAAACATCATCGCACTCATCATCAGCTGATTACTGTGTACAGTACTGGATGGCGATGATACTGAAGACCAGCTGCAGCCTGTTTATTGGCCCTGGTGCTGCGTGGTGCAGCTGCTATTAATAAAAAAATAATAGATTAAAGTTTATGTACCTACATGTACCATCGGCTTCTGTACTTGTTTGCATTAAGGTCACGTACACAACAATCGCGAGTGCACATGCATGCGCCGGCATAGGCGTAGGGGACATTTCAGGAGTGGGGGGGGGCAAAAGTTGAACTTTTGCCCGAAAAATTTTTTCCGTCCGGCCGAAAATTCCCGTAACTTTTTACTTTTTTCGCCCGAAAAAATCTGACGACCTTTTTTTTTTTTTTTAGTCGTCCGGTCGAAATTGCCCGAAAATTCCCGTTACTTTTCCGCCCGAAAAATCTGACGACCTTTTTTTTTTGTCTAAATTCCGAAATTTCTTAATTTCTTTATACATTTTTTTACTTTTCCCGGACTGCTTGCCCGAAAAACCACACTTGCCCGAAATTTGGGGGGCATTTGCCCCCCCTGGACCTCCGTCTCCTACGCCTATGCATGCGCGAGTACAAAATGAATAAGTATGCAAAGTAATTAACTAACTATTAGCAGTTTGTGATCTGTAGGGTAACATGTAAGTTGTTATTACACAATCGACGATTATTTTCGTAAACCTCATCCTAATTATGTTTTAAACTGTAGCGAAATAGAGCCAGGGAAAGAAGAAACTCATAATAATTATGCATGGGCTACTTCTTTCGCTGACTCTATTATTGTTATTATTATCACATTGACCTATTCAATGCACGATTATAGGCTATTCCATTCTTTAGAACCAGTGTCCGACCGCGTTGCATCGAAGTAGATGACTTAGAAGGAACTAAGTCATTGCAGAGTACCTGGATCCGGGTCAGATACCGATGCATTGTATTGTATTGTATTGTACTGTATTGTATTGTATATGATCATTTATATTGCGCTTCTATCAGCAAAAGCTTTTCAGAAGCGCTTCCAGTGCGATAGGCACATGATACACATACTTGTCTCTCTCAGATGAATTAGGGTATAGGCTCACAATCAGTTAGGCATCTGCGTAAGTGAGAATGTATAATATTCCACTTGATTAACTGATGTTTGTACCTGATAGCAGTTTTGCTACCAATTAAACGAATATAATTATGATATAATAATAATAATATTAATGATAATAATAATAATGATAATAATCATGTTGCACTGAACAGTGTAAAAGGCTTTACTTGATGTGAAGTCGGAACTATAGGCCACGATATTATCAGAACACAATATTTCTGCATATCAACACTTATGCACGTAAGCGAAATCTTCCGTTTGAAAACAACGATAAATATTTTGAATAAAGGTTTGTTTGTTCATCCGTATAGGTTGGATTATGTCAGCTGATGGTGAGTTAATGCAGAGGAGCTGAATCTGCTGCATGAGTAGAGATGGATAAACAGGAGACGACGACGAATTACGACTCATCATCACAAGATGAAGATGTCGTCCCATCATCATTTCATCCACCAACGACGATGTCATCAGCGCAGAAGAAGAAGAACAGCATCTGCAGTGAAATGATGACGGACGATGATCTCCCATTCCCTGGCGCCCCCGATGACTTCGGTCCACCCTTACCGCCAGACGGTGGCTGGGGGTGGGTCGTCGTCATCGCGTCCTTCTTCTGTAATCTAATCGTCGATGGTGTCTGCTACACGTTCGGAATCTTCTACGATCAGTTCCTCGACTATTTTCAGGCGAGCAAAGGACAGACGGCTTTAGTTGGTTCGATGCTTCCCGGAATGTACCTCATTGTAGGTAAATCGTGAGTTGCCTTTCCTCGTTCAGATTTCAAATAGCTATATATCGACCTGATTGGTATGATGATGGTGCTCATCAAGAAATCCTTTGCTGCCTACCGTTAGCTATAGGCCTTAAAACAATTTACCAGACTGTTGATTTGGAAATTTAACCCAATGATATTCTATAATTGGCCTTCTGTCCTTTCCAAACAAACGTTTATTTTCGTATTAATCGCCGGCTTTCAGCATCGCTTGCATGTATCCGGGTCACGTGAGCAACCTTGCACCTACAATCCTACATACATAATACAATGGTTTATAGTTAGCTTGAACTGTTGTTTAATAAGTCATTCCATCTATATAATTGGAGCCAAGTAGAGCTCATGTGACTTCCAGATTCCTACATTTCCCATAGACTATAGCATAAGAACCATGAAGAGCCTACATGGACATCTCCTAGTGTCGATGAAAATCTCTGATAAATTAATGTAGCCCATTGCAAAGACGAAATTTTTCCGAAGTAACATGATGTATAGGACAGCTTCGTTGGATTGAAAAGTCCAGCTGCTGTCTCACCGAGTGACTTTCAGTCCATAACAATACCATAATATTTGTTGTCTTGAAGCTGAAGTAGAAGTTCTCAGTCGCACTGTTGCAATAAAAGCGATGATTACGGAGAATACTTCAAACGCGTGGCGTCATTAGCCAGGCCCATTAGCAATAAGGCACAAAGTTATACGGAAACAATGAACTTAAAGTGAATAATTATACTTTTAAATATAATTATGTACGTTTAAAAACACGTCAACCGTTTCTGCTTTGCAGGTCCAGTGGTCAGTGCATTGGCCAACAAGTATGGCTGTCGGCGAGTAACGATATCTGGTGGAATCTTAGCATCCATCTCTTTCATCCTCAGCATCTTCTCACCAAACATCACGGTCATGACGATCACCTACGGGGTCATGGGAGGTCAGTATCAGCGCGAAGATATTTTTAAAAATCAAACTTGAAATGACGAACGCTTTGTGATTGTGTTTTGTTCTGGTTTTTTTGCTAACACACGCACGATGAGTACTTAACTAGACGCTAAACATATAGCCGCAATGTTTTTCTTTTTTTATTATCAGTTACATACACAAAAATTCTCTTATCAGTCAGTCGGGGAAATGGGGCCGCTTCATATTCTCTATGCGACCAAGCAGCGAGGTTGTCCACCCAAAATTAAACCACACCTCTTCAGCGCAGCCCGCCAAAGCATCTTCATTCATCCTCAAAGTGGCGCTATAGAAATGCGAAGTTTATGATTACACGATGATTCTATTCGCAGGCATTGGCTTTGGTCTGATGTATCTGCCATCGATCGTCATGGTCGGGTTTTACTTCGACCGGAAGCGAGCCATGGCAACCGGAATAGCCGTCTGCGGATCTGGGATCGGGACTTTTGTATTCGCTCCGTTTGGAAGCTTCCTTCTGGAGTCGTACGGATGGAAAGGAGCGAACGTCATTCTGGCAGGAATCATTCTGAACGGAGTCGTCTGCGGAATGCTGTTCCGTCCGTTGGAGGCGAGGCCGACGAGAGCCGTAGAGGAGTCGAAGATCATGAAGAGCATCGCGCTGGAGAAGAGGAGAAGACGAACGACGTCTACAGGATCATTGGACGGAACAGTGATCACGAGAGACAACAAACTCATTAAGGAGCAACTTGCTTATGTCGGTGCCACAGTCGATACCATTCCAGAGGAAGATGAAAACCATCACATGATGGAAGAAGAGAACTTTACACAGGAGCAGCAGGAGACGGAGAAGAGACCTCTTTCCGTCGAAGTGAATGCCTCGTCCCTGGTCGCTCCAACTGACGTCGGTGGGTCGACCGCGTGGGGAAGCAGCATCAGTTCCTTCCAGCGACACAGACTGCTGGAGAAGGGTCGCAACAGCGATCCACGTGCGAAGGTCTACGTGTCAAACACTTCCGTTCAACGATCCATTCGGTCAGCGGAGGACGAGGAAAGAGTGGAGAAGCGCAAGAGGGAAGTGTCCAGTCCGTTCGTACGGCAGGACATCTTCTTTCCAGGAAGCGTTACTAGTCTGAAGGAATACAAGTCGAGCGTCGACATGGCTTCGTATGTCCAGAGCGTCACTTCGATTCCAGTGCGTGAAGACGAAGGATCGTATTCGGCGGATGAGGGATTCTGCGTCAAGGGAGCGAGGATCCTCGAACAGATGTTCGATTTCTCTCTGCTTAGAAGTGCTACGTTCTTCGTCGTCTGCATGTCAGGAGTGCTCGCATTCATGGGTTTGTATAATAGACTATAATTATTATTATTTACTAATGCATAGACACCTCCCCTATAACTGTTGATAGGCTACGCATGCGGTTACAGTGGGCAAATTTAGGATGGACAAACGAATTGATCTTTATATCGTCGAATATTTTGGCAAAATTCCTTTTATCGTTTCTTAGCTGAACCATCGTTGCAATTCACGCCAAAATTTCTGAGTGGTTTTTACGCCGTGAGTTTCGTTCTCCATTGAGTCGTTCTAATCGTCATTATTTAATATTGTCCGCTTTTAGCAAAATAATTATAAGCATTTGGATTGCGTGTTTCTGACCTTAAACTCGTTCTGTGGTTGTTTTTCAAGGCATTTACACACCGTTCGTGTACGTAACGGCGAAGGCGCTGACGTTCGAAGGCGTAAGTCGATCGAAGGCGAGTCTGATCATCTCCGTTCTAGGCATCTGCAACACGGCTGGTCGTCTGGTGGCTGGTTGGTTGGCAGACAGATCGTGGGCAGACTCTCTTCTCATTCACAATGTAGCCGTCATCATCGCTGGCCTTCTTACGTGTCTTGTGCCGGCGCTCAACAGCTACGAACTGCTCTGCGCCTACGCTGCACTATTTGGTATTTTTTTAGGTAAGTAGTCTTGCGATCAACACGTATAGAAGCTTAATGAGGGTTATCAGCGCGCGTGAATAAGCTGGTGCCCTGCGCTCTGCTTTCGAGTGGCGCTCTAGAAATTTGAAATACGATACCACAATCAGCTGCCTATAATTGCGGTTACCGGTAATGCCACGTAGGCCATAATTAGGCCTAGATATTTATACACTGAATTAATTCGCTCTTGAAACACGCATATCCTTCAAAGGCATGGTAATAAATTGTGATATTGACTTAATCATGTAGACTCTTTCGGGCTGTCTAATTAGACTAAGGCATTTTAATTACTAAATAAGCCATCGTTTTCACATGCAAATTCCGACTGCAGAATCGCCGACAGATCTATAAATGGGGTAGGCCTAAAGTCACAATTTAAAAGTCTATTTAAAAGATGAATGAATAATTTTAACGCATTGCTAGTTAGCTACATAAATACTCGATTACATAGCAGAGAATGAATGAACTCATATGGCCTACTCTTGAAGTGACGCTATAGATACACAAATTCATAATTACTTTTGCCATTAGGCCTACCATTGTTACCATCATGTTCTGACTATGATTTTGTAGCGGCTTTCGTTGCGTTGAGATCGATCGTCATCGTAGAACTGCTTGGCATTCAAAAGTTGACGAATGCATTCGGTCTGACGTCACTGTTCCAAGGCATTGCTGTTCTCATCGGATCTCCGCTCTCAGGTAAACCAACATCAATCGACTTCATTGTTACAGTAGACTTGTAATACGTTAAACAGTTAACACTGCACCTGCTTTCGAGCTTTTTGCATTATCTCTGATAGTTGACAATTATAGGCGGTATGTAGCGTGTACATTTTATCAAATTAACAATTGTCTGTTTATTTTAATTACACAATTATAGGTACCTAGTATAAGACAGATAATTACCAGTGGCATTAGTTAATTCAGTGGCTATATATATAAAACTTAATTAATTCATGACGCTGAAGGTGGACGTGACGTAAGCTACCCTGACGTAATGCGACGTCGCTTAGCAACAACGAGGATGACAACAAATGAGATTAAAGGTTCGCGTTTTGAAAAAAAGAACCGTTGGATCAGTTGGAAGAGACAAGGCCGACGGGAGAAGGTTTCGAGTTGTGGAGACCGGATCGTATAGGGTCGTGGCGAGAAGATTCGAGTCGTCTAGATCGAATCAGGAGGACTTCGAGTTGTCGTAGTCGTCAAGTGTAGTTGGGTTGTTATACCCATTGCGGACACTTCGTCGGACTGCGTGAGTCGAGTGGTTGTATTTGTAACGACTGGTTTAAGGTCGTTGTGCGTTGCTTGGAAAGTAGTAGCGATCGGTTGAGCTGCGGACTATGAACTGTGACTGTTGAATTTGGAAGAAGGAGTACTGTTATTCGTCTTCACCAAGTCTTCACCGTTGTTTGGAAGGACTTAGAAAATTGCACATCGTCGAGTACGGTTTAAACTTTCATACGTAACATTCGGAATAAAGGCAGGTTTCATCCAGCTAAATTTATGCTGGATATCCCTGTATTCGAACTGTTATCTACGGCAAGTTAACTCTACGAGCAACAACTTGACAGCCGTCTAGTCAACGTCTTGGTCGAGACAATCGTCAAGTCAACGTCTGTGTCGTCGGTGAAGTAGCGACTACTGGTGCGAATCTACATATGCCGTCCAGCATCTCCGTCTTCCGTGTCTGAACTGTCCGTGGAGAATAACCAGTCAAACACAAGAGAAGAACTATCTGAAGAAGCAGATAAGACTTCAAAATAATATATTTTAATATAAGAATGCCACTGTAGGTAGTATAGGAATTGTGAATTTTGTATATAATCTAACTTAACTTTATTTTAATATATTCACAAAAATCTACAAGTTGCCTTTTGTCATGATGTTTGCTAGAATTGCAGTAAAAACCTTGATGTGATGTAATCCAAGTTCCCGATATTCATAGTCATTATAAAAGTATTAGGCTGTCAGTAAAGACTATCGTAGGAAGTCCTATTTCTGCCAGTATAGTGCTACAAAATTGGGATTGGCTCGTACGGGATACTTGAGAAATTATATTTATCAAGGACTATCATCTAGACGTAAACTAAGGCTGTAGACTTGTGAACATTTTGAACTAGAGACAATTGATTTAAGTTAGCGGCAAAATGAATTCGTATCTCGTTGAGTGCGATTAGAACTTTTCCAAATGACGTCAGTCATATTTAATGTTTAGCATAAACCAAGACTACATAGTTATCAAGAGGTAGCAATTTGTGTAAACATTTTAGAAATTGCATTTGTGATATTTTGTGAAGTTAAAAACTTCTATAGCGCAAGGCTATTTGTTTTGAGTGACTATATTCATTGCGTAATACAGTAGAATGTCTGTAAGTGACTATACGCAGTGGCTCCAGATTGGACGAGAGATGGGTCTTGATGGGGACGTTCTTAAACAGTTCGTAACTGACCGACAGGCGGAACTTCGTCAAGATAGGGCCAGAGAAAGGGAGGAAAGGAAAGAGAAAGAAATGCTTGAGGCAGCGGAGAATAAGGCAAAGCGAGAATATGAAGCAGAAGCTGCTAGAAGAGAAACAGAACTTCAGGAGAATAAATTGAAACGAGAACATGAAGCAGAGGAAAATAAGGCCCAACGAGAAATACAGGAAAATCGAGAAAAGAGGGAATTTGAAGAGAATTTAAGTAAACGCCACGCAGAAGAGGAGGCAGCCAAAAGAGAATATGAGGCGGATCAGAATCGTCGACAGATGGAGCTCGATCTGAAAAAGATTGAGGCCGAGGTGAGAGTAAAAGAAATTCAGGCGAAACGAGATGCTGACCTCCGACAAGGGAGTATAAATGATAGCACGTTTTCATTATTGGGCGATAATGACGTTCATAATGGAAGCAGAGCGAAAAGCGTCAGAGATCTAAAATTTCCAATTTTTGACGAGCAAAAAGATTGTTTGGATGCGTATTTGCTCCGATTCGAAAGAACATGTACCGCTTACGAAATTCCACAAGAGGATTGGGCGATTGTTTTAGCCCGTCATATCGAAGGTAAATCGCTTCAGGTGTACCAAAGACTTTCTGCTGTAGAGGCACAGGACTATAACATTCTCAAGGAGCAACTGCTGAAAAGATTTCTCTTAACTGAAGGTGGGTACCGCGGAAAATTTAAATCTTGTAAGATAGAAGCGGGTGAATCTCCAATGAACTTTATTGAGAGAATGAAGCGTTACCTTGAACAGTGGTTATCACAAGCGGGTTTTGATAAAACTTACGAGGGGTTGGAAGCTTTGCTATTAAGAGATCAATTCTTTCTTACATGTTCAAATGAGCTGAGAATGTTCTTGAAAGAGAGAGGAAAACTGACTCTTAAAGAAATGACCGATTGCGCCGAAGCATATATCGAAGCGCATGGTTATAAATATTCTGAACCAAGCATAAAGCCAAATATAAAATTCCACCATGATAGGCAACATGAGGAACAAACAGAGGATAGCTCTAAGGAAAGACACCCAGGGTATGCAAATAGAGGTAAACCCGAAATGACAAATCACAGAGAAGTAGGGTAGAGGGGGGTAATTTCGGCATGGGGCTAATTTCGGCACCCCCTTGTAGCCGAGAAACTATCTTGCACTAAAATAGCTCTGTGGTGTGACGTCATACATCTCAACATTACAATCTTAGAAAAGTTTCAAAACGCTTTGTAAATCGCATTTTAAGCACTTTTGGTAAGTCATTTGAACTCATTTCTGTTTTAATGCATTTTCTTAATTGTATTTCAATTCAGAGAAAACGCTGCTGAAAATTTGTTATCGGTTGCATATGTACATGCTGTGATTTTTCTAGAAGTTTGATTATCATGGTGCAGCATGCTGAACGATAATACGATGTATAGCTATAGATTATTTATTTTACCCACTTACAGAGTGATGCCTACATATGAGGCAAATTTCGGCACCCAAATCTTGTCTAATTCCGGCAGTGCCGAAATTTTCCCAAGGAGGGTGCCGAAATTAACATTCTGCCTTATTTAACTTGGCGACGGTTTGATTAGCTTGCTTAGTTCTGTTAGTATCCATTTTGCAATTAAAACACACGAGTGTTTATTCAGGAAACATGGAACAGAATCAGGGTCCTAGAACCGGACCAAGCTCGAAACGTGGACGATATTCTCTGTGGTCAAACGATGACATTAGGCTGGCAGTGAAATCTGTGCTTGTCGACGGGCGCTCAAAAAAAGCAGAATCGTCGATTCAAAGCACATCCTGCCCAATCTTTACCATGACCGCAATGCCGAACATCAACATTCCTGATCTGGCTGTGGCTTCAATGTCGTCGATTGGTGTTGACAATTCTGCCATTGCAGAATCGTCGATTCAAAGCACATCCTGCCCAATCTTTACCATGACCGCAATGCCGAACATCAACATTCCTGATCTGGCTGTGGCTTCAATGTCGTCGATTGGTGTTGACAACTCTGCCATTGCAGAATCGTCGGTTAAAAGCATTTCTCGCGATGACACCATGTCCGCAAGTCACCCCACTGACAAGACCAACTTTGGCGATATACTTGGCATGAATCAGAATGCAAACAAGTATCCGAGATGTGGGAGACTTAAACGCAAAGTATGTCATGCAGAAATCCTGACCAGTTCACCATACAAGAGACAGCTGGAGATGGAGGATGCTGAAAAGAAGAAAATTAAACGCACGCCCAGAACACAAGTGCCGGTGAACAAACGACAGAAGAAGAGTGATTCTGCTCCAAGTGCGAAGACGACTAGTTGTAACGTCGATACAACTCCTTGTCTCTACTGCGAAATACCGTACAACGAGTCGTCATTCCTTGGTGGCAGTGCTATCGATGTATGAAGTGGGCGTGCGACAGTTGTGCATGCATCGACAAGCAACAGTCTTCTACTGTGGTAGCTGCGACTAGATTCATGATAATTAAGCTACGTTGACTTAGGCCTACCAGCGATTTGTTCAGTGTACTGTTTTGGTGTAGGCGCCTATGTCTAAGTACGGATGAACTGTTTTCGTTAATGTTTTTGCTCGTTAGTAGCCTACTGTTGTCATCGTTAAATTTGGAAACTTAATTCCATGAAAGAATTCTTTCAAATTGACGATAGCTTCATGAACTGGTCTGCAGAGGAGGCAACTGTTCATTTTCACTGTCATGGATGAGTTCTACATGATTTCTTTTTATTAAAAGCTATATTTAAAGGCAGTGCGTATTAAATTGTATGAGTGTAGGGCCTACAGCATAAATGACGAAATTAAAGTGAAGCTACAATTTCCAACTATCTGCTTCATTTACCTTGCTTAAACATATGGTAATCTTCTGTTTGGCTAATTTCGTCACCCGTGCCGGAATTACCCACATGCCTTGCCGAAATTATCCTCCCATATGGGTAATTTCGGCATCTGAACGCCCTCACTTATCATGTTATAACACGAATTTGCGAGAGCCGATTCACAGTTTAAAGGCGCCATTTCGTAGCTTAGGGATTTAGCAAATTATAGGAACATCAGTGGATCTTATAAACGTAATGACATCACAAATATTCGAAAAACTGCTTAAGGTGCCGAAATTACCCCACTTTACCCTAAATTATAGTAAGAATAACAGTGGAATGTTCAGCAGGGAGAGAGAACAGAACCAAGAACATAAGATTAATTGTTGGATATGCGGCAGATCAGGTCATAAATCAAGCAATTGTCATAATAGAGATAAAGGGGTTGTTAAACATACTGTGGCAGCTATACAGATAGTTGAGAACAGCTCTGATAAAAAAGTGAGCGAAACAAATGTGCAAGAACCAAGACCAGCTGAGGAAAGGATTGAGCAAAGGGTAGAAGAAATGATGTCGGTGCAGGTGGCTGCATGCGCCATTGTAACCAATAGTGATCAGAAATATTTAAATCTGAATGGAGATGCTTCAGATTACAAAGTTACAGTGAATGGCCATAGAGTTGAGTGTTTATTTGACACAGGTTCATCCTGTTGTCTGGTCAAAAGATCACTAGTAGATGATTCTAACTTAACTGGTAGAGAAATACAGTGTGTGCAAGTAGATGGAAAAGCACTCACATTCCCAACAGCCAAAATAAGCATAGAAAGTGATGTTTATAAAGGTGAGGTTGAAGCAATTGTTATTGAGAACCCAGTTAAGCCTGTCATAATTGGGAGAGTCAAAGGAATTGAGTATTTTGTGGCAAAGAGAGGCACACATGAAGACATACACTTAGAATCAAATGGTGATGCTACAATGAGGCATATTAAGAGACCTGATCAAGAGATAGTAGCAGTAGTTGAGACTAAGTCTGAAAGTAAGAAGATTAGTAAATACACACCAGCAGAGAAATTAGAATTACCAAGACTGGAGATAACTCCAAAGGAAATCCAAGAATCTCAGGGTAAGGATGAAACGTTGCGGAGACATTGTGAAATGTTAGACAACTGGACTAAAAAGGGTATTGAGACAAATAAGGTCCAGTTTATAAAGAGGAAAAAATTGCTGTGTGAAAAAAATAAGGAGAATTTTAGTGTGACTAGGAGAAATAGAAGGTGGAATAGATGCAAAGAATTTGGTGTTGACCAAAATTATAGACAAGGTGATAGAAGGTCTAATCACATTGATAGACGAAACTATGGGAGATCCAACAAGTCTAATTGGAGACAGGATTGTGAAAATGATAGGAGTACAAGTAATGATGTAGGTGAAAATAGCAAATTTTGGAATAAGAAAATCCGAGACAATAGATCAATTAGAATCCTGAATAATGGAAAGGAAAGGATTTCTAATGTGAACACCGATAATTGGAGACAGAGACCATGGAATAAAGGAGAATGGTCATGCTCTAAAAATAGAATAGATATGAAGAAGAATGATAGTAGTAACTACAATGAGATAAAACCTGTAGAAATTGCTGTGTGTGAAGATTATAAGGATCAGGACACACTGCGATGGAGTAGGAAGAAATTTAAAGGATCAAAGGAAAGCAATAAAAGGCATGGCCTTGAACTTGATAAGTGGGGTAACCCATTACAGAAATGGTAGATTGTGATTAATGAAGATGTAAATAGAGAAATTAATTAAGCTAATGAGTTGTAAAACATAAATATTTTAGAGTTAAGTATTATTGTGAGAGGAGTTTAGAAGTATAAGATAATTTAAGGAATGACAGTACAGAGAGCTGTCAATGCTGTTATTAGGATGGTTAGTTTAGAAGTTATTAACCGATGAGTTAGAAAAGTGCACTTAGGATTAATTTCCAAGTGGCCTGTGTAAATAAATATTTAGGTGAGTTATTAGATGATAATGGTTAGCAGACAGAAGACTAATCAACAGACAACAAAGGATTAAAAATATGAGAGAGGGAGTATTGGAAGATGCCATAGTCATTGGTCATGAATTGGTCCAGCTCTGAAAAATTACTCATAAGATCCACTATATAAAGAGATGTGATAATGTAATATCCGACTATCTCAGTAGGGGAATTACATAGTAAGTGAGTAAGTTGGAAATGTATAATAAGTAGCTAATGTAAAATAGTTTTTTTTATGTTGCCTGATTGTTAATAAGTAAGAAGTTCGGTAAGTTTAAGACAAAGTGAATTTGATAATTAGGTAAGGTTGTAAAAGCCTGTAAACAGACTTTTTGGTGAAGGGCTTATATGTAGCGTGTACATTTTATCAAATTAACAATTGTCTGTTTATTTTAATTACACAATTATAGGTACCTAGTATAAGACAGATAATTACCAGTGGCATTAGTTAATTCAGTGGCTATATATATAAAACTTAATTAATTCATGACGCTGAAGGTGGACGTGACGTAAGCTACCCTGACGTAATGCGACGTCGCTTAGCAACAACGAGGATGACAACAAATGAGATTAAAGGTTCGCGTTTTGAAAAAAAGAACCGTTGGATCAGTTGGAAGAGACAAGGCCGACGGGAGAAGGTTTCGAGTTGTGGAGACCGGATCGTATAGGGTCGTGGCGAGAAGATTCGAGTCGTCTAGATCGAATCAGGAGGACTTCGAGTTGTCGTAGTCGTCAAGTGTAGTTGGGTTGTTATACCCATTGCGGACACTTCGTCGGACTGCGTGAGTCGAGTGGTTGTATTTGTAACGACTGGTTTAAGGTCGTTGTGCGTTGCTTGGAAAGTAGTAGCGATCGGTTGAGCTGCGGACTATGAACTGTGACTGTTGAATTTGGAAGAAGGAGTACTGTTATTCGTCTTCACCAAGTCTTCACCGTTGTTTGGAAGGACTTAGAAAATTGCACATCGTCGAGTACGGTTTAAACTTTCATACGTAACATTCGGAATAAAGGCAGGTTTCATCCAGCTAAATTTATGCTGGATATCCCTGTATTCGAACTGTTATCTACGGCAAGTTAACTCTACGAGCAACAACTTGACAGCCGTCTAGTCAACGTCTTGGTCGAGACAATCGTCAAGTCAACGTCTGTGTCGTCGGTGAAGTAGCGACTACTGGTGCGAATCTACATATGCCGTCCAGCATCTCCGTCTTCCGTGTCTGAACTGTCCGTGGAGAATAACCAGTCAAACACAAGAGAAGAACTATCTGAAGAAGCAGATAAGACTTCAAAATAATATATTTTAATATAAGAATGCCACTGTAGGTAGTATAGGAATTGTGAATTTTGTATATAATCTAACTTAACTTTATTTTAATATATTCACAAAAATCTACAAGTTGCCTTTTGTCATGATGTTTGCTAGAATTGCAGTAAAAACCTTGATGTAATGTAATCCAAGTTCCCGATATTCATAGTCATTATAAAAGTATTAGGCTGTCAGTAAAGACTATCGTAGGAAGTCCTATTTCTGCCAGTATAGTGCTACACGGTAAAGCATCCTAGAGGTAGCTTGCCACTGACGTTGCTATAAAAATTGTTTTCATTTCAATTACGGCCTACTATTAGTTATAGGTTCCTATAATTTATAAACTCCTATAGGCAACAACTGTTCCTGTTCGAAATTTCGTCAGATTAACCAATTAGGCTACTCATATTTTATAAAGACGAGTTGGCAAATGAAAGCATTATGAAATTAAACTCAATTAAATTTAGTGTACAAATTGTAGAATGTCACAATTAGAATATGTTTACAAATTTAGTTTTCGTGGCTCGTATCTTCAGTGCCAAGCTAATAATCGCTGGCGGACAAAAAGCACTATTGGAAAGCCTCATGAACTCTAACTGAACGTTTTCACTCACTTTGTACCTGCAACTAAAACACTTTAATTTCACGTAGGCCTATATTATGACTACTAAAGTTATCGTCGTTGAAATTATGTGGAAGCAAGAAATCGAAGAGATAAATTATGTCTGGTGCATGGGAAATAGACGTGACCCATATGGGTATGTACGGGTCCAATATTCGAATAAAGGTTCTATGTGGAACCAATGTGGACAGGTTGACAGGGTTAGTTAGACCAAACAGAAAACAGGGGAAAACTGGGATGCATTACTCGACATCGCAGACTCAAAGGCTGCGCTATTTTGCATAAGATTATTCACAGATGTGAATATTATGTGCAGCAGATGTGAGTCCCGTTTATTTAAAGTTTTCAACGCCTGTTGTGTTGAGTTACTTTTTGACTACGGACCGTTTATGGCGTTAGGGGTATAAGTCCTCAGACATAATAGCTCAGCGCTCATTTAAAAATTGTGGATTTTTAGGTTACTAAGATGCAATGGATGCCATCATAGTGTAGCGTACGCTTAAGTATAATCTAGGGTACAATTGTACTGTATATCTGACTTGAGGTCGAAAAACAAAAATTATGTTGTTGCGAAAAATGCCTAGCTGTTATCAACGTGTGGGCAGATTATTTCCTCCATAACATAATAGGAGATAGCGTTTAGCCGGCCGAAGATTAAGATAAAGATTAGCCTTGGCTTAATCAGCTTGGCTATCAAGAGTGCGGAATGTGTAGGTGAACACTTAAGTTGACTTAAGCGAATCCGATCAACAACAAGGTTATAAGCACGGTCAATGCCAATATCTGAATGGTCAATAGATGAGGCTCAATGCTGAACTCCTGTGAGGAGAATAATAATATTATAATTATGGACCCTATAAATTATGTGGATTCCGTGGGAACTTGCTGGCGCTGCCACCGCTATGTGTGTTGTCAATCCTTTTCTAAAAGAGATGATGGAGACAGCATAGTAGACTTTAGTAGTATTATTACACATAGTTCGGTTAACTATAACACTAATACTATAAGCCTATATAGACCGCTAAGCAAATTAAAACAAATGTCAATGCATATGTATAATACATATATTATGGGCAAGTAGGCTACCTCATGCAAATTAACAATTTATTGTTTTGTAAACCCACATTATCTATAATTTGTATAAGCTTATAGTCTATATAAATAGCGTCACTCGCAGTGCACGTCGATAGAGACCCATAGAAATGAAAGTAGCTTTGAGACAGCGGAAAGAGGCGATTGGAGTGGACCTACAAGTTAACAGCGGAGAACGGATCGATGGAGAGAGATTAATCAAAAAAGCTCTAGAGTCTAGAATCACAGAAAATAATACCGTATGACCTAGACCTATATATAAGCTTAGTAGGCCTAGATGAGCAGAGCAGCAACTTTTAGGCAGAGTTTAATGTAAAGACGAGTCTAACACATCGCTGTGTGTTGCCTGCATGACGCCACAACATAATATCCAAAAGACGACCATCAGTTGTTTTTAACAATTTCACCATTTGCCTTGACCAATGGTCTAAAACTGAAATGAGAAGCGGCTTATGTATCCAGGTTTGTTGTTGTTCTTACTTTTCAGGTGCTTTATTAGAGGCGACTGGTTCGTTCACGGCACCGTTTATTGTCTCAGGCAGTATGCTTGTTCTTGGTGGTCTCATCTGCCTTCCCGCTCGACGCCTCGCAGCGTGGGAAGCGAAGCGAAGCGAAGCGAAGAATAAGAAGTTGGCCGAAGCAGCAAAGGCGTAGAATGTAACATTGAAGTAGTCTTACCAGTATACATTCTATTTCTCATTGAACGATTAGAGATTTTGATTTCTTGTTAATAAATGAGAATGATAAAACTCGAACGTTTTTAATCATATTTGTAGGATATATAGTCTGCTCGTGCGTTTGTTAGAAGGATTCATCACTGCTGCTTAGCCGTAAGCATACAACGGCTTGATTTATTTTGGGGGGGTTTCAGATTCGTTTGGGGGGGGGCTTAAGCCCTCCAGGTCCAACGCTAGTTAAGTCCCTGCCTATTAATGTCGCACCAAACCCAAAATGTAGTTGCAGTAATGAAGGTCAATCAGTATGACGTCATTGAATATGTATATGGACAGTATGATGCAGTTTATACATAGTGGAGACAGAATTATTGAAGACAATTGATTGATGTTAGATGAGACAGGACAGAAGTGATAACACATATAAAGAATTGTCTTGGAGAACTAGACAAGTTCGCATTTGCGTAAGTACTAAGTAGTAGGCCCTACTATATACTGGAAAGTGTCTTCAAAGATATCACGGCAGATAGGCATCCTCAAAATTTTCCGACACAATTTTGACTTAGCGATTGTTCAACTTTCGCGTTTAAACACTTGAGTCATTACCAACAGCTGCTAAAGAAAAACACAATGATAAACGACTTCATATCTAAGAAACGGCATTGTCGTTGCCTGTTATGACGTCGCATTCTTAGTAAGATCGAGTCCTTATTGTTACACTCCAGCGGTTTTCTGGCCATTTTAGCGAACAGCCACAGCAACAATTTTTACTTGTCGGCATTGATGAAGTCATTTTCTCCAACGAAGACTAGACTGAATAAGTTGGCATCTCGTTGACCCCTAAGACACGACGTGTATCGTTTCCTGTGCTATCTGATGCAATGCTCGACTGAATTGGTTGACTTGAATGTTGACTTCTGGCTGAGTTGACTTGAAAGTTCAGTGTTCTATAATCTTGTTGCTTCTTACTCTGAGCTGAAAATCTGAAACACAGCATCAATTCTACAGAGCTTTAAGGAATCGAATTCAAACTCTTTGATTAATTTTCTTAATGGTCTGATCAATAATATTAACATGATTGCGGAATTAGAAATGGAGGGAAGGGAGAAAGAGAAGAGAAGGCCAAGGAAGAGCTTTGGCTGCTAAATTGTGGTGCAGTAGGACCACAGGAAGCTAAGGCCGGATATGGACCTATAATAATTATTGTCCAAACTTTATGTTAAACACCATATGCAAACAGTTTATGCTATTAATAAAAAAAATGCTAAGATCGCCACTAGCGTGACTTCACTGACTAGCCTACCTGCGTAGACAAACAATTCCGGTGCATAGAACTGCCAGACATATTGTCAATGTAAGTCCTCCGACGGCAACCATCGTCAACACTAAAAACAATCAGTCAAAAGTCTCAGATCTCTTCAGAATTCAAAATTGCATATGAAAATCTCCAACGAACCTTCCCGTTTCTTTTGTCAGAAGCGATTGGACCTATTCTGATAACTAATAGGCCTACGAGTGTAAACAGCTCACTGCAATGGTAGGCGTGCACACAACCTAATGCAAATCAGACAATAGGTTATAATGGTTCCTCTTCAGACTTTTATGCTCAAGTTTTAAAAATAATATGTGCCGTAGACTTAACATGTTTTCTGCATACGACGTTTCAATGGTTAACTATTTCACCTAAAAGTATATTATGTTGCCATCACCCAGCATTTGTTTACAATTTTTGGATGAAATTAAAAAATAGGAAGATAGTTTAGATAGACATCCTACCCTGACCATCGCTCCAGCTTTCTACTTTCAGCTCTGATTCAATCGCCCGATCTTGCACTAAAATAATCACAACGTTATCAAATGCGTACACGGTCCTGAGGAACCTTTTCCCAACTATCGCTGTAACCCGTTACAACGCCTAATTCCACAGACGGCATCCATTCGTGTTACCAGTTAAGGATGTTCATTGTTCAGAACTTACCCCGAGGGTCCGTTCTCTTTGTCGGCGATCACTTGTCATAGTTCTGTTCATCTTTGTTTTATTTATTTCTCTCGAATGTAGGCTACTTCGATGTAACTGCATGAGTGCAGTGTGCCACACAGATTAGTCTTATATAAAAGAAACATCTACATGTATAGGCCTATAGCGGATTGTTCAGACTGTACAGTGTGCAGGGCCCCCAGATACCCAAGGGCCCAGGCGGCCTGAGTCAACTTTTACTTTCAGAATATTCTGAAATCTGAATGTAATAAAATCTATAATGTAGGCTATAGCCTGCACAGTGCACACTCAATAGTGTAATTGGCTTAAGCCGCAATGTAAAAGCGCACGATATATATTTAACCTTCTTACCATCAGGCTACCAAGGTTTTTGCGACATGGACTATCAAGGGGGAAAGTGGATACAACACCTGCTGAATTTTGGATTTTGGTTTGAGTTATCACATCTTGTAATAAACCAATGGATTCAGATTAACTTCTTAACAAAATTATAATATATTTTGTTTTTAAATATATGAATGAACCTCGAAATTATCAAACTTTTAACATGAAAACCCGTCCATTTCACACAGAGTGTAGGCCTACTCGGTGCATCAACAAATATATGATTCTGTGTTTTGAAAATGAGTTATGTAGACCCATACAAGAATAATTTACAGGGGATAAATCCTAACGTGCAACAATGCAAACTAGCAATAAGTCTGTTTCGATAACTTCAAATGCAGTTTAGACATGACTGGAAATTTGCTGCACTTCTTACCTTCTGAACAGTTTCCAAAGACTCCAATCCACTTTTCTCCTTCGCAATGAAGATGCCAAGTTTGTCGACTGGAGTAACATCCAATCACAATCGAATCATCGCTTCTCTTCAACCAAGCGTCCTCTGGCGGAATCAAGTCCACACAACCGACAGCTGAAATTTAAAGGTTTATTCTTTTAGATAACCTTAAGTTATATATTTTGACTTCCAGTACATTCAAGTTAATAGAGTTAATGAGTTAAACCACGATGAATTTATTAAATTAATTGAAAAACTGATGAATTATTACTACACCAATTATTGGATGCAAAACAGAAATTTATGAACCCAGACCTTCTCTTAACTCATCTAGGCTTACCCCATTTTCCAGTGTTTTTGACAATTTCAAAATCAAATACAGTGAACCGTTATAACCTTCCAATTTCAGCATGAATTGGCTGCTATCATCAGTGTTGAATGTAGGATCTGTTGGCATTGATAATATTATTTCCAATGAATTTCCGGTTGATAGATACAGATCCTGTTCGCGATGAGCTCCACCTTTACACATGGAAACATTTCGTTTCGCTGTTTTATCCCAGATGACACCATAACTCTGACACGAAGAAGGTCGATTGGCTCCAGGTCTCATCACGTGACCATTATCATCACGTGACCCAGTGAAGTCTAGAAGAGTTAAACGGATCTTCTGACCAATCGGTGCTTCTAGAATCCACGGTTGAAACTGACTTCCACAGATTCGTTTCGATTCAGATGAACCGATTATATGAATCGGTTGCATGGAAACCACAACCGAACAAGAACGCTCTTCGTCTACAACTATATTAACAGAAGCAATTCTTAGTGAATGGAAATGCCCTACAAGAGACACGTCCCAATAAATTAATTAGAATAACAAAATTATTATTATGTCTGAAGAAGCATAATTATTAGTAGGAGAACAAATCGGTTATAGGCTACCGTATATCAAGAAAAGTTTTGAAGCAGTAATAATTTTCGTTTATTGAACATTCCGATTGACAGACCGCAATCGGTCACACTGTTAGGCTACAGTGTACAGTTATGCAGATAGTCTATCTTAATTAACATCAATCTTAACTACTAACACACCGGACATTCTGCAATTTCTCTGTGCCTACCGTAAATAAACCGACTGTCGTCAATTAGCTACTAATCTCAACTGATTGCAGAGTATAGTAGTTAGTCCTACCATCACGAGATTTTTTGACAATATCTTCGACTAAACTCCTGGGTGAGAAGAAAGGCATTGAAGTGAAAAAAGAAAAGGCACATTTGGTCGAACCTCGGATCGAAGAAGAGAAATAAAATCCAACTGACTCACCAGCGAGACAGCCATAACTCAACTCGAGATATGAAATCAGACCAGGAACACAAGGCTTTATATTCTCCGCAGAAATATCAGACAGACGAACTTGGCATTCAGTCTTTCCAGAACATTTTCCATCTAGAAGAGGGAGAACGTCCGCCGAGCAACCAAAGTAGCGAGGATCATCACCAACAGTAGATTTATGCACCTCGACTTCTTCTGCCGTTAAACACCGTCCAATACGCATGCGTCCATAGGTGGCGCTTTTCATCAGGATGACTTCATTCTTCAGACATCGCGGATTAAATGTTTCAAACTGACAGTAGTCTTCTAATTCAGCTAAAAAGTTCCACAGCTTACAATCAGAAAGAGCATAGATTAATTTTGCTACCTTATGCCATAATTAAAGAAAAAACTTTAGATCAACTGACAGAATGGCAGCATTTGGCAAAAGACCATGCAGTAACTAGCCTAAATGCCAGTTCTTAACCTTTTTGCCCTCAAGGCATAAGTTATAGGATAAAATTTTAAAAATGCGCGTTTCATCTAAATTAATATCTTTCAATAAGATTATTGACGGTAGAATTAATGTTTGAATATCTCATATGCCTTGCTCGATGCAGTCGTAAAAACCATTAGGCCTACGCTGACAATTGATTTTCGATACTAACATACTATTTCAGGTATGGAGGCCTACGTAAAACATGAAATTGAGACTCGTCCATTGAAATTATTACAATTGCAAATGATAATCTTCTAGCAGACTGGTGCCCATTTTTCATCAGTAGGCCTATACCCTTCTGTATTGGATACCAACGCAGACCTTTTACCTAAGCCATGAACTGCTACTGTGTGATTTCATGACTGCTTATTTTCTAGTTGACTTTACCACTTTCACAAAATAAACCTGCTAAACCTCACAGGATATATGCCTAGGCAGAAAAGATTCTGTTAATAAAATTAATTAAAATTTTTCAATTGTAAACGAGCTAGAAGCAATGCTACTCTACCTGGCTGCGTCAAGTCAACTTCTTCTGTCAAAATTACCATCAACAGCAAACCAATGACAATCGGAGAAAAAGTCACTGCACTGGAATCCATGTTTCCTGTTGTAATCAGACCTAAGTAATAATGCTTTATATCTCCATGCAATTAGATAACTAAAGTGTAGCTTTCACTGAGAGTGTTATCTGTAACGTCGTCTATTACACCAGATGATCAAATAAATGGACGTGTTCAGCAGAATTGACTGGTGTAGAAATCTGTCTATGGATTATTCATGGTTGGATACTTGTAACTGGTATCTCTCACAGTCGTCTGAATGATGGGATAACCTATACGTAAAGACCAGACCATCTGAATATGAAGACAATTCACAGCGCGTAGGGATTTCACCATTATTCCAGCGTATACAATGCAAAATGCAAATTTAACATAAGTAGGGGCCTACATGTAGATCGGTCAGGGGTCGTCTCAAAATCTGCAACTGAGGAAACGGGACGGGTTTTTCGCTTGTCCAATATTGACGGTGATGTCACTCCACTTCATGATTATGGTGACGATGTGTAGCGCTGATCCAACGTAAGAAAGATACTGAAGGAGAACCGGTGTAAAGGTTTCTAATTACCCCCTCCTAGACATTTCCCTCTGCAAACTATAATTTGCATCAATCATCGCATTTATTGCACTAAAAATATCAGAAAAATCATCTCGCTTCTTGTTTTGGTCTGAAGATTTTCATCCGTCATCCCACTTCGTAGTTTGTTATATTTTTGTTTTTATGCTGATTTCGCGACTTCTCAAGAGGTTACCGAAGGCCGCCATTGCTCGCTGTCCTTCTACCTGTCTCCTTTCCGTAGTCATTGTCCCATGTGGGGTACCAAGACTAAACATAGATGTGATTTATGAAATTGCTCTATTATGTGTATTGTGTAACAAAGCGAGAAATTTATTAATTACGAAACGAGCTAATCGTAATAGTGCTAAAGACAGATTCTGAAGGTCGATGTCAGTAATATCGAGTTGTTAATACGGTAGTCACAAATCTAAGCTATAAGTATATCAACCTTTCGGGAAGCTAGACTTAGGCCTGCGACTGAGTTTTTGCAACATTGAAACGAATGAAGTCTAAACGAAGGTGTTTAAGCCGACGGAATAGAGCTGGGATCGGTCTGTCCAGCGTAAACAGAATATGTTGGCATAATATTCTGATGGACTCCAGATCCATGCAACTCATTTAATCTGAAGTCGTTCATTAGACCGACTGGAAATTGTTGATCTAGTTGCACATTTCTAGATGAACTTGTGTTGTATGCGATGGATTTAAAGTCTTGATTTTCTTTGCCTTTAGATGAAACCCTGAAATTGTACAGCCTCAAAGGTTAGGAATATAAATTAATGCGAGATGCATAAAACAAGTCAATTTAGGCCTATTACACTCGACTCTAAGTTCCACGCTCCTTGATAACTTATTCTAGATAAAAGAAAGACTTGCTCAACAAAAGAGCTTTCTGAGCCAAAGAACATTAACCAGATCTCTTATCTTTCTAATAAATAGTCATAGAAAGAGAGAGTTAACTCTCTTTGGTTTAGAAAGAGTCTGAAAGACCAAATTTTGGCTCTCATTCTGCAGCATTTATCGACAGTCTGTGCCATAGAATCCATGTAATCGGCGAGTGACATATTATGTAGAAAGAACAGTTGGATGTCGTCAACACATGGGTTAATGTGCTTCTACAATCTCCAGAGCAGAGATGATAGCCCAATTATGATATAGGCTATGTGAGAATCGTCATAGTCAGGTCGCGATATAAATGTGCATCTTCATAAACAGTCTTACAGTTTGTCACTTGAGTTACGAGAAAATTATTGTCTGTACTCTATAGCCTAACTCCATGCATATGCTACGATTTGTCCTCGCTTATATATAGCCTAGAGCTACAAACCATGACAATAACCTTGAAGGCAGCAATCAGTTCACACTAAGCATTCGAAGCGTATGCCTACCTTCTTAGACAAACAATTCCGATGCAGAGAACGGCAAGACAGATTGTCAAAGTAAATCCACCAACCGCCACCATTGCTAACACTGAAATAAAAACAAATATAGGCATATCACCTGCGGCTGCAATCGCCGGAAATTATCCAGTCAACACTTGCATCGTATAGGCCTGCTCATTTGTCTTCAGCAAACCAGATTTTTAAACTGCAGTTTCGAATGTCGACAGCCAAAACATTTAAACTCCGAAAGCAGCAGTCGAATAAAAAAGAACTTCAGCATCATTCGTCATAACTCAAAAGCATGCGTCAGAAGCAGTTGAGCGACCAGCTTTGGATTCTAAGGCTTACACAGATAGGGCCTAACAGAATCTGTTTTGCCAGTTTGGACGCTGGAGGTGAACAGATAAACGGGATAAAATCCTGTTAATTAGGCTACTTTCAGTTCGCGAGTGAAAATTTGGCATTAGAATCTTAATTCATGAGTAGCCTAATGGTAAATGTGTACGGCCATTGTTAATATAAATATAATATTATATAGTCTATACATATAAATATATATGTGGCGTAGGTCAAAATGCGACCTAAAAATCACGGGATTAGGACTTTATGGCAACTTTATTTAAGCCAACAGCTAAGTTTACAAGAACAGACTTCCATTATTCTATCCATGCAATAATTCAGTTTGTGTAAATGTTTGCTTCACGAATACATTCTACAGATAACTTGAAAACAGTGGTCATAATAATAGTCTACCTCGTTCGTCGCTCCAGTCTTCTGTCCTCTGCTCAGATTCAGCCAATGGTTCGCTCACTGAAATACATTATAAGCCTATACGAGTCACAAATAATCATTTTTAGAACATGCTGTTTGTTCATTAGAACAGTGTATATATTATTTGAAACTGTACACAACGAAGGAACCTGGAAATTCTACCTTAACGAGTAATCGTCAGCTCATCGGTGAAGCTATCTATTTTGAGTTTTCCTGTTAGGTTATATCTCGAAATGTTACCTGATCTGAAGTCATTTCTCGATGGAAGCGTGAGACTCATACCTTCACCCTGAGAGCAATTTCCAAAGACTCCAATCCACTTTTCCCCTTCGCAATGAAGATGCCAAGTTTGTCGACTGGAGTAACACCCAATCACAATCGAATCATCACTTCTCTTCAACCAAGCGTCCTCTGGCGGAATCAAGTCCGAACAACCGACGGCTGCACAAAACCATAATAGTAGTGCAATGTATGTATGTATACATACATACATACATACATACATACATACATACATACATACATACATACATTACACTACCAGTAGTAGTACCGGGGTAGTAATAATAATAATAATAATTTTTTTACACAATCGACCTATGACGATGACTGTTAACTCCAGAACAACACAGCTCTTTGGATAGTTTCAAACTGGTATATATCATAGATAGGCCTATATTGTTGATAGATTATAAATTAGTAATGGAGCATCAAGACGATTATAGAATAAAAAAAGTAGGTCCTACATCACCTGTAATCTTCAGTAGAAACTGCTTTTTCTCATCCGCTTCCTGTTCCTTGTGACTCATTACGTTGAAGAATAGTTCCGCTGTACTTCCACTTGTCGTATATAATTCCTTTTCTCTCTGAACTCCATCACCACAAATTGTTACGTTTCGTTTACTTGTCTTATCCACAATGACCCCATAGCGATGACATATCTGCTTCTTGCTTTCTTCCCCAATCTGAGCTTCAGACTGTGAGGCATTGAAATCAATGAGACGGATGTTTACCTTCTGTCCAACCGGTGCTTCTATCATCCATGGTTGCTGCTTTGTTCCACAGATCGATCGCTGAGATTCGTCGGATGAACCGATGACGTGAGTTGGAACAACAGAAGCTGACACCGAACAGGAACGCTCTTCGTCTGCAACTGGTAAACAAATTATCAATTTATTTCTTTACTTGCACTTTGTCGGCTGCGGTCTTCGTGTCACTTTTAGGTCAACGATTTACACTTGATAAAACATAAAAATTAATGAGTGTAAGGAGTGTCTAGTTACTACATTCTGCGTGTTGTAAATTCATAAGTTATGTTAATTTCTATAACTAGCTCTAGGTTCACTGGCATGAAATAAATCTGTGGCTGATTATCGATATATTCTTTTGAAAGCAAAGGTTTATATGTAGAGTCAATCATTGCAACTAACCATTGATACATTCGTAACTGACTTCAAGATAAACCATTAGGTCAGGATAGCACGGCGGATTGACATTTTCAGAGGTAACATCGTATACACGAATTTCACAATGGGTTTTTCCAGAACACTTGCGATCCAGAATACCAAGAACATCCAGCGAACACCCAAGGTATAGAGGATCTTGTAGAATTTGTGGACCACGTGCGTCGATTCCTTTAGAGGTGATGCATCTTCCAATGCGCATGCGTCCATAAGTGGCGCTTTTCATCAAGATGATTTCATTCTTCATGCATCGAGGTTGAAACGATTCGTGCAGACAATAGTCTTCTATGGCTCCTATACGGCATTCAAACACACGCATTTAAAGAATAATCAATACAGCATGTGATTTTGATTAATCAGGTAATCAATAAATTTGTGGTGCATACTAGTGAGGTTTCGTTAACGATAACTACAATAAAAAGTCACTTGCTATAACAAGAATAATATTATGTACACATATACACCATGGCACCATGCATAGATTGCCTCCTATATGTGTTTTGTAATGGTTCGAATCTTCAATTGCACTTAAGTGCATAATTCTGATGCACAGGAACGCAATATTTTAGCCGATAATAGGCCATTAATACAATAATTAATTGGTCCAAAATTATCAACTGGTTGACACTTAGCTCTGCAGAAAGTATAGGCTACTTTGGTTTTAGCGGAAGCCGAATGTCCTGATCTGATGACAAATTTAGCCTAGGCTACGTCAACAATTATTTCGGGGAAATAAAAAAGATTGCATGATGCTACTCAAATGTTTAAGCCTACTCTTTCCTTATTAGGCGTGATTGCGTTGTTTCATTTATTCAGCCACGAGAAAGCTTATTGCTCACAAAGTGATTGCTACTTTTCGAATATAGGCCTAAGTCTAATAACATAGCTTCCTTCAATGTGACTTTTGGCTGTTAGACAGTTAGAACTATATATTATGGAATAAACGACACATACGAAACTTTGCGATCCAACAGCCGCATAGGCCTATGTGCCATTACAATTATTTAAAGCAGCATAGATGTAGGGCATAGGCCTACTTTCATATACACTTTGCGCTGTCAATAAGAAGATTCCCACTACTACTGGTAAAAGAAATACAAATTAGCGAGCATAATAGACAGAGCACTGGCTATAATTATTAGCTTTATCACTGGTATAAATATTTATGAAACTCAATGATAAAGTTACACGTACCAGGATCACAAGATGTTTCTTGGAGCAATGATAGAAGCTGCAAAACCATCAACAGTGAAAACATTGTCTCTAAAAGACTGGCTTTTAATGTCATTTTTTCGAATCAAACCAAATTCCTCGAAATCAACAGTTAAAAGCAATGTTATTGCAACATTTCTCAGAATCTTAATTTTCCCAAAATTCGGTTTAGCAATACAAGTCAAAGTGAACTAATCTTGAACCACCGCATTCGTATTCGTAATTAGGTCTGTAACGCTATGCATAGGCAGACATGAATAAACTCTAGAGTCTAGAACATCGAATACGAAATTGAATGTGGTTGCAAAAGCTAAATACTAAGCTCTGTTCAGTAAATCATTCCCGACGCGCATTGATCCTGTAGGCAAATCTTTATGTCGAGTGTGATTTATGCAACCTCAGAACGGGGGTCGTCTCAAAACTTATCTGTAACTAATCAGCTGGCGAAGGCCTATAGGCCCTACACGATTTGGCAAATTATAATATAGCCACTAAACTGAAACGTACATGTACGTTCATCATAAATAGCGCTTTGGTTATTCTGTCCATTTTCTATTAAACACAGATGCTCAAAGATCAGTTTGAAAGCTTATAGGGCCTATACGCTTACTCAGTAAGCCAAACATTTTTCAATTTAAGTAATCAAATTTTGTGACTTCGAAATTTGAGCAATAAAGCAACAGCCCATAACTGTCATTCTAAGTATTTATGCAGACTGGGAAGAGGAGCCACTTGGGTTTGTAACCTAGAATTTTCTTTCACTAACCTACAATTTTATTTCACTAGCCTACAATTTTATTTCACAAGAGACTATGCTAATGCCAGGTGAACATAAGCGTTAGTCATATTGGTATCAGGTAGGTCTAATATTCATCCATTTTACAGTTTCTTGCGCAATTTATTTTCACCTACATGTAGGCCTAGGCCTACTGGAGAATTTCAAAATTTCTTTATATTGCTAAAACTCTCTGCGATTTCGGCCTATTATTCGACGCCTAAAGACTATTGAAATCGAAATTTTTATTTGCTTCGAGTTCAGTAGGTCTATAATATTTTTTTAATAATAGGTCTATAATAGGACATGTACTGAGAGGCAACTCCTTGCAAAGAGACATAGTGGAGGGTAAAATGGAGAGGAAGAGGAAGACCTAGGGAAAAGTTCTTGGATTGGATGATGGAGGATGGATATGGAAAACTCAAAGAAAAAGCACAACATCGAGAAGAGTGGCGTCGTTGGGCATCTGGACCTGCCGAGAGGCAGCTTACCTAAAGAAGAAGATAATAATTTCAACATCCAAACGATATCCTGAAGTTGAGATAAAATTGATAAAGGACCGTTTTTTTGTGCTACTGCCAAATTCATTATAAACTCCCAATTTATTTGCAGTAGGCCTATCTAGCCATCATGCACACAGGATTACCAATATAAGCGAAACGCTTTCATACCTCTGAATATTTATTTAATTATAATAATAATTAATATATGTAATCTAGGCTATAATTAATCCCTTAAAGACAACGTTTTGCTCAAAGTTGTTTTGCATACTTGATATAGGCTAAATGTATTATGTCAATGAGCATCATCATAGCCTAAATCCAAACTTTATCGAAACTATTCCAGTTTTACACATTGATCTTCGCATGCAGACTTTCGCAATGTTTATGGCTATATTTTGCTGCATTTTATATATTGTCATAAAGTTAAATAGCATCAAATACTTGATAGCGTCATGGCGGAAATAATTTCTAAACTAACAGATTGAGACAGTTTTGAGTGATGCAATAATATCTGGTCTAAACGATGGAAAAAATTCAAAATGATCTTCACAAGTGAGATCAGATAATTGTTGTTGAACCCAAAGCTCGAGGGTAGGGGAGAACGGGGTTGGAAGTAACAATTTCGACATTTTGTCTGGTTGTGTGAAAACCATAAGAGATAAAGAAACAAATAATACTGCAAACGAAAGCCTATTTATTGCTTATTATAGTCATTATACTTGTTATGTGACCGAGTTAAACATATAAGAACAAATTGCGACAAAAGTAAGGCAGCTGAAATGTTACAACCTACCCCTTATGGGGGCAGGTTGTACCTCCATGTGGGGTAAGTTGTACCATATGTTACAACTTACCCCACAGTTTATAAGTATAGTAGCCAACACTGATCTAGGCCTATAGGCCTACTATTCGTAGGCTATTCTGATCTTATCGCCATGTTACCACATGTTCTGAAAGGAACGGAAGGAACTGAGAAAGCTTAGCCTACTTTTATTTGATCAAATTGTATTCCTTCAATTGACAGATGGGAGCCGTGGTTATCCAGCAAGAGTAAGACAGGCCTTTCCACCGTACAACGACTAAGGTTAACAAAGTGCTTCATGACTAGCCTACAACACACTCATTTTCTGTCATCCAGCCAGATTTGTTGGCTGCTCCGACAGAACCAGGTGGCCCTCCTCTAATGAAATGATCTCTGTAATTCTTCCTAGGAAAAATGAACATGGGCGGTGCAGAATTTCCCAAAGCGTTGATTGCTACAACCGCAGTTACCAGTGTGCCCATTTCTTGAGAAGTAACTGCACCGATCTGTTTCAGTTCCTTTCGAGCAACCACTTTGCTCTGTTTTTTTTTAACGGTAGTAACCTCGGTCTCATCCATGTTCCAGAACTCCCCTGGTTGAAACCCATAGCGATCTATGACTTCTGCAAGTTTCGCAAAGAATGCTTGAACTGTGTTTCTGTTAAAACTCGTAGCCCTTGCAATGGAGGTTGGTTCTGGTGACCGCACTGATATGTCAGTATTACGTTTCATAAAGGAACTGAACCAGTCCCTACCTGCCATTTTATTTTCATTACATGAACCAGGAATCTAGATCTCATATAACAGTGCACATTCGTATGCAAGTTTTCTAACATCCTCTGGTGAGAGTCCGAAGTAAATTGATGCAGCATGCCTAATGTATTCTGTGAGCTTAGCTTCCTGAATGTCGGTAAAAATTTGACGATTTTGTTTGTACCCAATATCTATTGTCATTCCTAGTACACAAGATTTAAGCTTCCGAATAGTCTATATCGCATCAGTGACACATTACATATCGAGAACTCTCTGGCTACTTGTCGACATGGCCGATCATGCATTAAAACTTTTTAGGCCGTGTCATTCATCACATCCACTGTAGTCTGTCCACGGTTACTTTTTTGTAAGTTCTCATTTCTGTTTGATTATTTAATTTACTCTACAATTACATATTCATACAAGTTAAAAGATTATGACCCACAATAATGGGGGTTGGTTGTAACAGTGTTACGACCAACCCCGAACGTAATGTTACAATCTGCCCCCACCCATGCGGTTTTGATTAAATGAAAAAAATGGCAGCAATCAATTACAACCGCCGAAAATAGTTCCAGCCATATTATTCGACCGTCCCTATTCTTTCTTTTAATGCCTAGTACGTTTTGGTAAAGCCTTGTTTGGTCCTGCTAGTAGAAAAACAGTCAAGGCGAAAAAATTACTTTTCATGGTAGAAAACATATTTTGGTCGATAAAAACTTACCAAAGCTTCTCAGAAATAATTCTCATGAACCATAAACCGGAAATGCATTTTAGATAAGTGTGACATAACTAGTCTGCTTCCATGCCTTTTAGTTTAGCTGCTATAGCCCCTGTTACAACCAATACGCGTTACTTCCAACCCCGTTCTCCCCCTACGTACCATACGTATTCTATTTTTTGAAAGGTACGTACGTATTTTAACGTACCCTATTTTAGGGTACGTAAACAATAAATAAAATACGTTAATAATGTCATTGCTCATTATAAGAATGTTCAATTTAATTTAAGCAAGCAATCACAACCCAATAAGCTTATACGGCGCAGTAAATTGCTGCAATGCCATATTGTAGGTCTATCATGTTTATCCAGCATACATTGCTCTTAATGCACTAATGCGAGTAAGTTCTGCTGCAGCACTTCAAAAGTGTGTTCTTATGCGATTGCCTGATCCAATCCTGAACTGTTTGTCGAAAAATTGCATTCAATCAAATGATAATTTATTGCTTTTCGCATTTTTCAAAACTTTCACGTGCGTATATTCCTTCCCATGTTCTCTGGGCATCGCTGAATCGCTGACTGATGCGTAGGCTATAAGACATAGGCCTAAGCTTAGGCTACTGCAACTTTCGAGTTACAGCAATTTTGCAAACTAGTGACGTGTATTTAGCTCTCATCAGAAAGACAGTACAATTTGCATTAAATTAATTATAAGTTATAACCGAAGAATTGATCGAATTAAATTTACTACTACGCTACCGGAAGTACCGGTTTCAATAACGCATAGGCCTACAGTTGACGTCAGATTATACGTAGGCTATGGGTCGCCGAGTAGGCCTAAACCGTGAATAAAATTTTCATGTACGGTACGTACCATACGCGTATTCTATTTTTTGAAAGGTACGTACGTATTTTGACGTATTCTATTTTAGGGTACGCGTACCCTCGAGCTATGGTTGAACCACAGAAACGATCATTATTTTTCAACATCGATGAAGTCATTTTCTCCAACGAAGACTGAATAAGTTGGCATCTCGTTGACCCCTAAGACACGACGTGTATCGTTTCCTGTGCTATCTGTTGCAATGCTGGACTGAATTGGTTGACTTGAATGTTGACTTCTGGTTGAGTTGACTTGAAAGTTCAGCGTTCTATAATCATGTTGCTTCTTGCTTTGAGCTGAAAATCTGGAACATGACATCAATTTAAGATATATGATATTGTCAGTCAAATTAATTATCTTTATCGATGCAGATCCACCTTATTTTATTGTGACTCAAGACTTCACAGTTCGGGTTGAAAAGAGATACGCATGTGAGTGTCGTAATAGTCGTTTCCAAATGCAAAGAGTTAATCCTGCATCGAGAGAGTCGTGGTATTCGAATACGCTATCCATGGTGGCTTAATTGTTCCTTTCACTTCCTCTGCAACAATGTACAGGGTGGGCCAAAAAAAAGACCCCTCTAGGTTTTTTGCCAATATTTTGGCCAGAAGTTAGAATTTTGAAATGAAGTTTTGCAGTCTTAAAGGCAATTCATATTTACACATGATGGCCAGATTTCATGTAAATATATCAAACGGAACAAAAGTTATATCACTTTTCGTGAGGCCACCCCCCGTTTTTTGACGATTCGAAAACGAAACGCAAAAAAATTAGGGTTTTTGCCAATATCTTGGCCAAAAGTAAAAAGTTTGAAATGAAATTTTACAGGCTTAAAGGCAATTCATATTTACACATTAAGGCCGAATTTCATCAAAATATTTCAAACACAACACAAGTTATACCACTTTTAGCGGGACCACCCACCGTTTTTGACGATTCAAAAACGAAAACGCAACAAAAAGTCGCAGAAACACGATTTTATTAAGTCTCCTCTCAAATAACTGTTGTATAATGAACTTGGTAGTGCTTCACAACTTGTGTCCAATGTGCCCATCACCAGTGTCAAAACTTCTTTTGAGCCTCTTTGCAAAGTTCTTGATGGACCTCTGATTAATCTGACAGATTCCTTATTTACCAATTTGAGCGTCACCTTGCTAAGTGACTTCTCAGTGACGTGCAGCTACGCTGGTACTCTATTTCTTTTTTAAATAGTAATAATAATGATCATCTGGCAATATCAAGGCTATTTGATAACAATTATTTGAGACGAGATTTAATAAAATCGAGTTTTTGATGCGTTACGTCTTTGAATCGTCAAAAAATGGGGGTGGCCTCACTAAAAGTGCCATAACTTTTGTTGTGTTCGAAATATTTTGATGAAATTCGGCCATCGTGTGTAGATATGAATTGGCTTTACGACTGTAAAATTTCAGTTTGATATTCCTACTTTAGGCCAAGATATTGGCCGGAATAATTGAATTGATTTTTTAAAACTTGTTGTTGCGTCGCGTTTTTGAATCGTCAAAAAACGGTGGGTGGCTTCACTAAAAGTGGTATAACTTTTGTTCTGTTTGAAATATTTTAATGAAATCTGGCCATCTGGTGTAAATATGAATTGTCTTTAAAACTGTAAAATTTCATTTCAAAATTCTTACTTTTGGTCAAGATATTGGCAAAAATCTTAGGGGGGTCTTTTTTTTGGCCCACCCTGTAGAGCCGTTCGTTCTCTGTAGTTGGTCCAACAACCCGGAATGGACTTCCCTTGACTATGCGACACCTCCCAAACTGTTTTTAATGAGTCAATTTCACAAACTGTTGAAGACTGGCTTTTTTCACTTGACCTCGGCCGGGAGCGCCTCTGCGTAGATACCTTTAAGGGGCGATATATAAATTCGGTTCCCGGACAATTCGGAGCCGGACAATTCGGAACGGACAATTCGGACCGGACAATTGGGAGCGGACAATTCGTAACCGGACAATTCGGACCGGACAATTCGGACCGGACAATTCGGACCGGACAATTCGGAGACGGACAATTCGGAGTAAATTCTGGCACGGACAATTCGGACCCACACAATTCGGACCGGACAATTGGGAGCGGACAATTCGGACCGGACAATTCGGAACCGGACAATTCGGACCGGACAATTCGGACCGGACAATTCGGTCCGGACAATTCGCAGCAGCCAAAATTAATGATGGAACTCCAACTTTTAGACCAGATTTTCGTATACTCATCACCATCCCCGTATATAGATGTCGACCGGAGAGACTACTGGGCATTCAAATTCAATTAAAAATGGAAATTTCTTTCTCTTAAAGCAACCGTAGACCTAAACATAATATTACGCAAGTGATGAGTAGCCTGTTACATTACGTTACCTCACTTGCATCCCTCCTCATCTCAGCCCTAAACATCACCCACCTTAGCCGTCCATCCGTCTGCCTGCCTGACTCTCCGGACTTGACCCGCTGCCTATCGATTTTGTTTTGATTAAGCGCTTGTGAATAAGCTGGTTCCCGCGACTTCGCTTTTGTGGGCGCTGTAGAAGTCTCGAGATTACGATTACGATGACATTAAAGGTAGATTTGGAAAGACATAGGCACTTCAAAATGGACAAGTCACGCGTAGTATGAGAATAATAATGGCCTATATTATGGTATTTGCAAGAAAAGGGAATCCACGACAAAGTAATAATAATAATAATAATAATAATAATAATAATAATAATAATAATAATAATAATAATAATAATAATTATAATATTATATATAATAATAATAATAATAATAATAATAATAATAATAATAATAATAATAATAATAATAATAATAATAATAATAATAATAATAATAATAATAATAATGACGGGAGGAGACCGGAGGGCACCACCCTTATCCCATGGAAAGCGGGACGCTGCCTAGTATGGGATGTCACCGTGGTCGACACCTTAGCACCTTCCTATCTGCCGTCAACGGCTGTCACGGCTGGAGCAGCAGCAGAAATCGCAGATACCAGAAAGGAGAAAAAATATCTGTCAATAACAACCTCACATGACTTCATTCCGCTGGCCCTGGAGACACTAGGTCCCATCAATTCTAGGGGAATTGATATGTTAATCGATTTAGGTTGGCACTTGTCACGGGCGTCTGACGATCCGAGGGAGACGTCGTTCCTATTCCAAAGACTGTCAGTACTTATTCAGCGTTTTAACGCTGTGGCCTTCACGGGTTCTTTCGCTAACAGTATGCCCGATTTGGGAGAGGGAGGCTATAAATTGGCATAGTAACCTTTTGTAACATGACGAATAATAATAATAATAATAATAATAATAATAATAATAATAATCGCATCATTTCGTCCCTGTTGCAGTCGAAACAGCAGGCAGCTGGGACACAGATTCTCTGCAGTTCGTACAGGATCTAGGTCGGAAAATTTCAGCGGCCAAAGGAGACAAGCGTGAGACGAGCCATCTGCTCCAGCGTCTATCAGTCGCCCTACAAATAGGAAACTCTTTGTCGGTCTTGGGTACGACAGACTCAAACAGTCAAGACACATGGAGGTCTTGCACTGAAGAACTATGTTAGCTCTTATTGTGAATAGGAGCATTTCCATTAGACTTTAAATGACTGTTATTTTCTTGGAAAAAAATAAATGTGTGTTATAATAAAAAAAATAATAAAAAAAAAAAAAATTATTATTATTATTATGATTATATCACGCTTGTTGTATCAGCACACACGACAATAATAATAATAATAAGCCTTTCCAGACTGATTTTATATTAAGCGATAATAATAATAATAATAATAATAATAATAATGATAATGACAACAATTTTTCTTTAATTCAACGCCTGCAAACGCGCTGTGTTTGTATGCTACATGTAGCCTACAAGTTATGCAGTAATCTTATTTAACATCAAACTGAACAGACAGCCTGCAATCTGAAACATGACTGACTGATTTCAATTGGCTGCTTCTAAGTTGGCAATTTAGTGCATAGGCCTATAACTTCTAATCTCAGTTTCTTAATTTAAGTTTTTGAATTTAGGGTCTTCAAGATCAGATAACTGTAATGCTACACTGCTTTTTAATCGCCGTAGGCCTTTGATTTTCTGATGCTTTTACTTCACATGATTGTTTGCAACTCAAGAAATAATAGGCTTAAATAAATAAAAGTTTAATCGCCGTTGGCGCATGTTAGTGGTACACAACTTGTATAATCACTCCGAATTGTCCGAGTCCGAATTGTCCGGGTCCGAATTGTCCGAATCCGAATTGTCCGGTCCGAATTGTCCGGTTCCGAATTGCCCGGTCCGAATTGTCCGTTCCGAATTGTCCAGTCCGAATTGTCCGGGTCCGAATTGTCCGGTTCCGAATTGTCCGCTCCCAATTGTCCGGTCCGAATTGTCCGGTTCCGAATTGTCCGGTTCCGAATTGTCCGCTCCCAATTGTCCGGTCCGAATTGTCCGTTCCGAATTGTCCGGCTCCGAATTGTCCGGACACCATAAAGGCTGATTGATTTATTGGCGTATACAATACGTCAAGAAAGAATAGTGTAGTCCGACAGCCAATGAGCGCAAAGCAATAGACTAAAATTCTTCATGGCCTAAGTTTCTGATTCACATACTAAGCTATTTCCTTCATAATATGGACGGACTTTGCATCATATTTTCTCGGAGAGATTTCATTTTCTAGATGTCTATTAGAAATTGAACAATAGGCCACATAGTTTGCGAAAAGTGCGAGTGCAGATAAAGCGAAGTTGATCGAAACATAGTAGCTCAAGATTGCAAACATTGATTTTCTGATGCAATTCCGATGGACAGAGCCTTAAGGGATCGAATTCAAACTCTAATTCACTCAATGGTTTGGAAAATTGACGTGATTGAAACATTAAAAATTGAGGAAAGGAAGAAAGAATAGGAAGGAAGAGCTATGACCGCTGAATTGTGGTGGAATACAACCACACAAAGCTAAGGCCAACATAATTATGGCTGCCCAAATGTTAGCCACCAATTTCAAACAGTTCACGCTATATGCCCATTACAGGATAATAAAATCGCTAATAGATAGCCTACCTGCGTAGACAAACAATTCCGGTGCATAGAACTGCCAGACAAATTGTCAATGTAAGTCCTCCGACGGCAACCATCGTCAACACTAAAATAATCACTCAGTTAAAAAGTGTAAGATCCTAAATGTTTGCTTCATTAATTTCTGAAAAAAAGATTACACCTCTGTGCGTCTGCGCCGCTGACCCTGGAGTACTAATAGGCTACTGCATCATATTGAAACCGTTTGATGCGCTGCATTTCACGGAGTAGTTCAACGATTTTACGTTTCCTCTTCAGACTTGTCTGATTTAAATATAATAGACATTGTAGACTGCGCATTTTCTGTACCTGGGTATACAAAATTCCAATGGTTAACTACTGTATTTCTCATTCTAAAGGTAGGCGTATGTTTTGGCATTACATATAATTTTTACGATGTTTGGTTAAGATGGTGAATAGGAATCTATTTTAGTCATCCTACCTTGATCATCACTCCAGCTTTCTTCTTTCAGCTCTGATTCAATCACTCGATCTTGCTCTAAAATAACCACAACGTTATCACATGCGTGTGATGTCCTGAGGAGCGTTTCACCACCTCTCGCTGAAACCGGTTAGACCTACAACTCATTCCATATAGGCTAGACAGCATACATTCGTTTTGCCGGTTAATGATGTTAAATACTTTACCCCGGGGTCCTTTTGTGGGCGACCACTTGACATAGTTCTGCTAATTTTTTTTTTTATTACTATCGAATGTGCGGTGTGCCACCCAGATTTGTCTTTCTTAAATAAACGAAAATAATATTATAAGACTACTTGTAGTAATCTTACGAAGAGGTCACTACCTTGCGATAATATCGCATCTTTATGATTATATTATAATATAATGCTATAAATTCAATCAAATAGCACCTGCCATTGTTTATAAGTTCTGGGTTTCGTAAAGTCGAGCTGGACTTTGCCTCGACTATGAATTAAAGATCTTAACCTTTTCCACTCATGAGTAGGCCTACCTCCCACCGGACAAATTTGGGCTGATTTATTATTAATCCGAGTGGTAAGGGTTAAAAAGCGTTAGGTTTTCTTCAGAGAGTTGGAAATTTTCCCGTTCCAAGATGCCGTGTTTACTATCGAAAAAAGCAGGACAACAGAACCCCCCCCCAAAAAAAATTTGTCATTGCACGTTTTCCCTTCGCATATTTGTAGTGTTTAAAGCCGTGTGTCGATCTGTCAAGCTAGTCATAGATTTTAAAAGTAAACCCTATTAAACTTCCGACGACTTCAAATGCCGTTTTGTAAGTAATTAGTAGCCTAATTACGGTACCTTAACCAGTCTTTACTGCAGTTCTAACCTTGTGAACAATTTCCAAAGACCCCAATCCATTTTTCTCCTTCGCAGTGAAGATGCCAAGTTTGTCGACTGGAGTAACATCCAATCACAATCGAATCGTCGCTTCTCTTCAACCAAGCGTCCTCTGGCGGAATCAAGTCCACACAACCGACAGCTGAAATTGAAGAGTTTTCTTTTTTAGATAAAAGTCACGCTCTGCAGTTCATTCAATGCAAAGAGTCAATGGCTAAAGCCACGATGAATTTATATCTATTAAGTTAGTTGAACACTGCAGAAGTTGCCTAATTCTTCACCAGTTATTCAATTGGCTACAAAATAGAAATTTCACGAACTCTCGGTAATGTTTGAATCCATGGGCGCTCGCAGAAACTTTTGCAGGAGGGGGCAAAAATTTTACGCTGGTCACGGTTGAATTTATCAGTGACAAGAGCATGAAAAATACAGCGCTGGAAATTAAAAACACTGGTATTTTTCAAATGGGTTTCTTAATGCAAATTTCTCAGTGTCATTTTGCGTATTATTTTTAATATGAATAGTTTCCAAAGTGCGAAATATTTGTTAAAAATCCAAAAGTAGATGATGAAAAGTAGGTCCATGAAGGGCACTATAAATATTTATTTCTAAAGAGATTTATAAACGTAAATTTATGACTTTCACTGTGTGTGTATCACTCGTATCATTAGTGTTTTAATGCGAAGAAATTTGTTAGAAACTCAAAAGTAGTAGTTAGAAAAATAAATGTCACTTTTAAAGGGGGGCAAGTGCCCCCTTGCCCCTATGTGCGGGCGCCCATGTTTGAATCCTGCAAGCTTTGAAATAGAAATTGATTTTTATGCAGTCCTCAACAATTTAAGTGTGTAACTTACGGTATAGGCTACTCCATGAAATTTGTCCTTTTTCTTATCAATCTAATTGAAGGCTAGAGGCGCAGTTTAAACTGCAAGTGTAGGTCTATTGTCCAAATCATCTATGCTATTTTCTAGTAACCTATTGCTAACAATTTTAAATTAAAACAGAGTTAATTGTATACAACCTTCCAATTTCAGCATGAACTGGCTGATATCGCCCGTGTTGGATGTAGGATCTGTTGGCATTGATAATATTATTTCCAATGCATTTCCAGTTGATAGATACAATTCCTGATCGCGATGAGCTCCACCTTTACAGATCGAAACATTTCGTTTCGCTGTTTTATCCCAGATGACACCATAACTCTGACATGAAGAAGGTTGATTGCCTCCAGGTCTCATCACGTGACCATTATCATCACGTGACCCAGTGAAGTCTAGAAGAGTTAAACGGATCTTCTGACCAATCGGTGCTTCTAGAATCCACGGTTGAAACTGACTTCCACAGATTCGTTTCGATTCAGATGAACCGATTATATGAATCGGTTGCATGGAAACCACAACCGAACAAGAACGCTCTTCGTCTACAACTATATTAACAGAAGCAATTCTTAGTGAATGCAAAGTTAATGGTCTGCAATGGTTGCTCTCCAAGAAATTAACTCGAAGTGCAGAATCTTAGGGAATGAAGATACTTTGCAATGGGTAGGCCTACTTTCTCAATAAATTAATTGTACATGTATAGAACAGTAAAATCCTTACTATGTTTGAAGCAATTCTTAGGAAAATGCACCATAGCAATGCTTGCTAAGAAATCAATTAGAAGAGTAGAAGTATTATCATGTCTGAAGTAATTCGTAGGAAAACAAATCGATTATAATTCAAACAAGAGTCTGGAAACAATTTCACAGTAATAGGCCTACTATGCTTACTTACCGAAAATAAAGTTATGGTCACCCATTAGCTACTAATCTTACCTGATTGCAAAGATTTATTAGCTACGAATAAAATTCTAGAAGCGAAGGCATAAAAGAGACGCATTCGGTCGAACCTAGGCTTGAAGAGGAGAAATAGAATCTAAGCAACTCACCAGCTAGACAGCCATAGCTCAATTCGAGATATGAAATCAGACCAGGAAAACAAGGCTTTATATTCTCTGCAGAAATATCAGACAGACGAACTTGACATTCAGTCTTTCCAGAACATTTCCGATCTAGAAGAGGGAGAACATCGGCTGAACAACCGAGGTAGCGAGGGTCATCTCCAACACTAGATTTATGCGCTTCGACCTCTTCTGCCGTTATACACCGACCAACGCGCATGCGTCCATAGGTGGCGCTTTTCATCAGGATGACTTCATTCTTCAGACATCGCGGATTAAATGTTTCAAACTGACAGTAGTCTTCTAATTCAGCTACAACGTTCCAAAGCTTGCAGTCAGAAACGCATAGAGTCTATGCATGTATAGGCAAGGCCTAGTAACTCGCTTGTCATGTGAGTAGCAGTTCTATCGTCATGAAAAGGAATTAAAGAAGAAGACTTCAAATCGATTGATTGAACAACGATGGCAGCGTTTGACAAACACCATACAATAGTCAAATTACCGTTTGCAATTTTATTAGCCCTGCATAGCATAAAATGTTCAAACGATCCCTATGTTGCTCAACTAATTATTGTTCTTCAACAGAATTAAAAGATGACAGCATTAGCCTACAGTTTACTTATTCCATCCGATTTGCTCTAAGAAATGTCCATGGATTCCGCAAAACCAATTTTTATATTTCAGTTAAGTCTAGCTTTGAAATTGAGACTGATCGATTAGACCTGTCACCTGCCACAATTTTCTATCACACCTTCCATTCGCTCTCTTTTTTATTGGACGCCAGTTCTAAGACTAGAACTGTGCAGCCGTACAAGCACCTGCTTTCTGTTTGAATTTACATTTCCGTTAAATAGGATCCATTGGGCCTCACAAAATATACATGCCTAAACGGAAAAGATTCAGTTTCCAAGTTGTAAAGAGCAATGTTACTCTACCTGGCTGCATCAAGTCAACTTCTTCTGTCAAGATGAAGAGAATCTGCAAACAAATGACTATCGGAAGAAAATTCACTGCAATGGAATCCATGTTTTCCGATGTAGGCTACATGTAGGCTAATCAAATCTACGCTATAATTCTCAAAATCTGCAATTAGACAATTAACCTATCGTATTATTGAGAATGACTCTGAAGCGTCAGATGGTCAAATAAATCGACATGTTCAACTGGTGTAGAAATCGTCGTAAATGCGCTCGCGGGAGTCGTCTAGTCATTCCAGTGGATGGGATAACATAATATTATACATAAGGAATAGCCAATCTAAATACAAAGGCAACGCAACAGCGCGTATGGATATGACAATTATTCAAGCTGTGCAACGCTATAGTGTAAATTTTTTCTATGTATTTCGGTCAGGGGTCGTCTCAAAACCTATAAATTATATAATTGATTACGACACCATGCCAGTTCAGATGATAATGATGGCGTGCTTAATCACACCCAACTAGAGAATAAACTTCTATGGCGCCTATCCAATGCATGTGAGGAACCAAATGAGCATCGATCCTTTCCGACTGAACTATTTAAGCGCCAATTCTTGGCATAAGGCTCTATCTCAAAAAACAATTTGCCAGCGAAATCAATTAAATAACGCCTAGGCCTACAATTAATGCCCTACATATAATATTATTATTATTATTATTATTATTATTATTATTATTATTATTATTATTATTAGGCCTAGTAGTAGTAGTAGTAGTAGTAGTAGTAGTAGTAGTAGTAGTAGTAGTAGTAGTAGTAGTAGTAGTAGTAGTAGTAGTAGTAGTAGTAGTAGTAGTAGTAGTAGTAGTAGTAGTAGTAGTAGTAGTAGTAGTAGTAGTAGTAGTAGTAGTAGTAGTAGTAGTAGTAGTAGTAGTTATTGTTACTCCTATTACTGCTGCTGTTGCAGCAATGATAACAATGAAAATGATTATGCTCATAATAATAACTATAGGCCTAACGATATAACTTTGATGACATTGAAATAACTAAGAGAGTGCAATGTAATGCGATCTCTGACTATATAGAAACGACCGGATGTTAAACAGCAGAGACCGGTGTATACAACACTGCAGTAATTCTGAACAAAATAACTTAACATATAATAAAATAAAATAACATGTTTATTTTTGCAACAAACATAAAATGTATTAGGCACATGAAAATTTTACAGTTTTAATTAGTTGTCGGTTTAACCAGGAGACTCGATATATAGGGGCCAGAGGTCCCGCCAGCCAGGGCGACCTGAGACAATTTTGGTTGAGACAGAAACTGATCATGGCCAGTCATATCATGTCAAAAACAAAAAGATAAATTCTTAACTATCGTATAAGACAACACAGAAACGCAGTTAATGATTCCATGGGAAAAACCCATAATATGTATTACTCAGTTAAGAAAATAACCACTAATCAATGTAATCATATGAATGTCAGTCAGAGCTTCTACTCTGCTTCCATGTCGCACCACCCCCGCAGTGAAAGTCATTAAGTCATCGGCCAGCTTATGGTAATTAACATTCTGTATCCTGCTAACGCTGCTCACATCACTACGTGTAGCGAATGCTGTGTCTGTCTAGGATAGGATCTGCGTGTTACAGTCGGCAAAACTGATAGCTAGAAGTACATGTAGGAGACATAAGACTATCATAAAAAGGCAAGTGGTTAAGGTTATACACGTGTATAATAACTAGAAGCAACTTAGACCGATTGATAAATAAGCCTATCGTAAACGTTGTCTCGACAGTTCTAACGATCTAACCTATAGTGCCCAAGGAAGAAAAGTCAATGAAGTCATGGGAACCAGGTTATTCATGTTGAAATGATTCTTGATCACATACATGCACATCTTGATCACATTTGTGTCTGCATAAGCTAATGATCAAAAATTGTTTTACCGTCTTAAATCAAAAAAGTATCTTTTCCATTTGATCACATGTATTCATGACTTAGGCCTAATTGCACCCTTTCGCGCGGGATTTTGGCTATGATCACCATAATTATAATAATAAGCTTGTTCTACCACTTACCAGATGACATTACAGAGTGGTGTAATCAAGACATTTACAGCTTAAGCAGATCTGCGCAGGACCGCGGACCTAGCAAGAGAACGATAAAGTGTGCATTGGACGTCTACGGGTTGTTAACCCACGGATAACGATGATGATGATGACCACTTACCAAGCTCGCCATATAATTAGGCTATCACTATCTGTCCCCTGTAGTTACTTGATTGGCTGCATGGCTGAAATAAATGTATCGCGCCCCCATGCACTGCCGATGTCACCAAATAGATTATACCCCTAATAGTCGTATCCCCAAGAGGAAGAGAAGTTGAAAATGTCCCTTGCGCTGGTGTTAACTTTTGCTAACTAACACCAATTTGCTTTGAACATTGCCACGAACAGGTGTGCTTATTGTTTATTCCTACCAACTAACTTGGTTTGCTTTTTTTTAGAACACTTAGAACATTTAAAACACTTAAGAACCTGTAAACTTGTCGAGTCACTAAATAAGTCCGAGTTGCTTTGCTTTAAAAATTGCTCGGGACACCAAATACAATTAGGGTTATTTTAAATTTTGATTAATTAATAAATTACCAGTTATGCGCATTTTTCAATAATTGGGACAGGATGGTCCAACTCACCCGGATACTCTATATCTGGTATATTCCATCCCCTCGGGTAGCTTTAAGGGAGGATAGAATATCTCGTGACACCGGTGTAAAGGTTTCAAATTACCCCCTCCTAAACATTACCCCCCGGTAACTTGAAACCGGTTTCAGATTACCCCCCGTAAACTAGATTTTCACCAATCATCGCAGTTATTGCACAAAAAAATCAGAAAAATCATCCCGCTTCTTGTTTTGGTCTGAAGATTTTCATCCATCATCCAACTTCGTGGTTCGTTATCAATATTTTAATCAGGAAAAAATAATAGCCTCGAAGCCATTTCTCCGTGTAACTTCAGCGGCGATTTAGTAAGCTTATTTTAGTTACAGATGAAAATATTGATAACAAACCACGAAGTGGGATGACGGATGAAAATCTTCAGACCAAAACAAGTATGATTTTTCTGATTTTTTAGTGCAATAAATGCAATGATTGATACAAATTATTACAGTTTTCAGGGGGGTAATGTTTAAGAGGGGGTAACTTGAAACCTTTACACCAGCAAGATGCAAATCCTGTTTTCAACGCTGACAGCGTATTGCAGTTCATGCCTACAGTTTGAACGTGCGTATAATAATTATTAATAAATGCGGCCTATCCTGGTTCTAACTGCGAGAAATTCCATCTAAAAATAGCCAATCGCGGTATGTGCTTAGGGGCCTCTATGATAATGATGAATTTGTAAGATGAAGATGTTTATAAAAATAATAAACTTTATAATTTAGGATGACGGACTGTGCAGATAGATGGGGAGACGAAGAACTGGTCTCTGCCTTCATCGTCGGCACATGTCGTCTGCTTCCAAAGTCTTCTTTCGCTCCATTTGATTACATGCATGACTTAATGCCATCCGATGACTCTGAACAAAAGGCTTATCAAATCTATTGTGGCAGCTTTATTGAGTTCTATAATCCGACCGCTGAATCCATGCATTGGCGATGCTGATGGCTTAGTCGTCCAAGCAGATAAACTAGCTTTCAATGGTGAGTCTGTTGTGCTGCCAATTGACCAGAGTGGCCTTTCCGACACGATCGCGTGCTACGAGATAGAACCATACCAGAGGTGCCCAGGCTTTGTTCGACTACGAGGTTTGGGTATAATGAACTTTAATTGGAGGTATGAGAAGTACGAATTCACCCAGACAGCTCTTGCAAACACTTTCGTATTCCCAAACATAAGTGAATTTGCAGATGGGCGTTGCCATTGTAGGCCTACTCGTGCGCGAAATGCTTTGCCAGACGTTAAAAGCGGCCCAGCAGTTACACATCAGCAAGAAATAGCACCTGGGCTGTTTTCCCAATATGATGCCGTCATTGGCATATGGTGTCCTCAGTGGCCTAAAGCAGCCGAAGGTTGGCTTAAACGACATAGGAATAATGGATGGCCCACGATTGATACAATCGCCGAGGTTGCACAAAACGGTTGTCATGTTGTATACGCTCAGCATCGTTCCTGCAGAGACGATAAACTACAGTGGAGATTTTCATTCTCCGTGGCCGAGGTAATTCTACTCCAGAGCTGGACTCCCATTCAGCAGATCGTCTATCATCTGTTGCGATTCTTCGCAAAGAAAGAATTAATTCAGAAGAATTGTCTGAAGGAAGATGAGGTTCTCTGTACGTATCATATCAAGACTCTGATGCTGTGGACTTGTGAAGAGATGTCGCCGGAATGGTGGAATACTTCTTCTGTTATTAAGATCTGCTGCGAGTTGTTACAAAAACTTTCAGAATGGCTAAAGAGAGGATACTATCCAAACTACTTTATCCCCGAAGCAAATCTATTTCATGAGCCATCCAACTCAACAATTATCGACAACACTGAAAGACGACTTAACGAATACCGACATTCTGCGATTCTTTGCCATTGGTTCGAAGAAAATTACATTAAATGTTTCATTCGGAGACATATGAAGATGACAGGCACGGTGAAATTCATGCCACATTTTACGAATTTCATGTTGCCTCCTCTAGAATTGTGGAAAGCGAATGAAGTGGAATCATTGGACGTTTTAGTTTTTACCATATTAAGATTTTCTCATATAATCCGCAATAACACTATACAATACGGATATAGTTGCGCATTGCGCCTGATCTTCACAATGGCATATCATTCAAGACGTCTAAATTTGATGAAAAACAGTTTACTGTCAGATTTGCCAACAATACAGAACGTCTCATGTTTCACGTGCTACGACATCGTTCTGCATGTTTTGCATGCCGCATATGGCATTGGTTGCGGTGACATTTCATGGCATAGCGGTCTATTTGTTGAGCTTGACAACGCAATTACAATGCAACCTAAAAATGTAAGATCTATGCATCATAATCTTCCTACAGTCGTCAAGCTCTCCGTAAGTGTTCACAGAAGTCGGCTTCAATTCATCCGAGCCCAAGATATCATGGTCAATTTAGTTGGATCAAACAATCGTTCAGAATTTCAACTCATGTTTATCCTGTCAAAAGAATTTCTTAGAAAATGTATAGGATATGGCGCATTTGAATCCAATGGCATTGTTACTGCAGCTTTGGCCTATCTTGCGTCCCTCCATTTTGCTGAATCAAAATATCAAGAGGCAATACGTTTGTGCTTGGCAGTATTCGAAGATCATTTTGCTCAAGAGGAAAATGAAACATTGAATGCAGGCTGTCTGCTGTTTATTGACGATGTCGCAAGAATCGTTGGATTGCGTGTGCTCCACAAGAAGATTATCAGCAGTAAACTCAATCTGCATTGCATTGGTAGGCGCATCTATACTGATCTGCGTCTTTCGCCAGAGGTGTTTGCCCATTATATATCTGTAATATCTCATCAAAGGGCATCTAAGCAATTTCGTATTTATCATGATGTACCAAAATCAGCATTTTCTATGGACGAGTATTTGAAGACTCTTTTAAAACCACAATTTGCTGTTTCGAAGATGTTTTATAATTTCAATGCTGTCAGGCAGATAACTTATCGCCGCGTGGACATATTCACGGATATCAGAACTACATGTGCAAATGATTTCTTGGTTAATGAAAGAGTAAATGATGCTCTAATGGAATGTGCTTTGGAAAACATGAGAACATTTTACAATGCAATTCGCAAAGACTTCGGCATTCATTGCAATACAGCTGATTGCTATCGTGCTTTGTATCTTTACAAATGTCGGAAATACGATGAAGTGCTGACGTTATGCGAACAAATTCTTCATGAATCTGATCTGCCGAGCAATTTGAAGGAATATTTGTTTGCGAATGTTTTACTGATACCTCCGTTTGACTCCTTTTTCGATCGAGACGTTCAATATTTGTTGGGTCTTCACACACTTTTCTCTTATTTATCTCCTTTGAATAAGGACATGGAAGAAGGCGAGATAGATGACGAATCAACGTTTGAGCAAAGTTTTGCTAGACTCGTTTACCAACACGGGTGTGACCTCCTGTTTCTTCTCAGATATAAAACAGCTAGATGCTCTTATTTTCTTGGAAGGCATTTTCTTGCAAGATATTTGAAAGTGAGATGTTGTATCGACTGTAATCATTCATATATCGAAGCAATTTCTGAATTCGCTGCTCAGAAAATTAATCTTTCCTTTGAACAAATCATTCGCAGGTTCCTTCTGCGAAAACTTCGTTTCATTTAAAAGTATTTCAATCATTTCACTGCATCGTTGTCTAAGTTTTATCCTGTTGTTTGTCGCTGTATTAATAATATTAATAATATAATTTTTGTGATATTGATATCTAGGCCTACTGTCATTGCTGTGATCCTGTTTTCCTAACTTCCATTCATCCGTTCATGCTATCAGTGTCACTATTATTATTATTATTATTATTATTATTATTATTATTATTATTATTGTTGTTGAAATGCAGGCCATTGACTTAGGATTACAAAGATAAAAAATAAACTTAACCGTCTTTATTATTAGCACACAACACGAAAAGGAAAACGAAGGAGGAAGGAAGTGACGTAAACATAGAGTCAACTATTTTAGAGTCACCTACGCTAGCGCCATCTACAATGTGTATAACTAGTTATTCCAACACCCCCACTTTATACACACTCACAAATTAGGTTAGCCTTATTTTTCTAACCCCATCCCAGAAATGCATTTGTTATGCACATCTTTACACAGTCCTTTTGTTAAACAGTCAGCAACCATGTTTGTTGTTTCAATCTGTTTAACCAGAATGTCTCCAATCGCAATTCTGTCTCGAATGAAGTGATGCTGCACAGCAATGTGCTTGGTCTTGGGTCGATATCCAGGATTTCTAGAAAGATCAATCGCCCCTTTGTTATCACAGAAGATCTCCACAACATCTGAAGCCTGAGGAACAAGTTCTTTGCGAAGACCCTTCAACCAGATTGCTTCTGTAGCAGCCATGCTTAAAGCCATGTACTCTGCTTCAGTTGTTGACTTTGCAACTGTTGGTTGTTTCTTTGAGTTCCAACTTATTGCGGCACCACTTAAAACAAAAGTGTAGCCAGTGGTCAATAAGGAAATAACTGATGATGAAGAAGTGAAACGAGACACATTTGAGAGGCCAAAAAGAACTCGTATTCCAAACAGGCAAATATTCAATGAGGATTTTGTTGTGCATCAAGCTACGTTGTGTAAAAGTACTGATCCAGCAACTGTTGAAGAAGCCCTTAGTTCTCATCACGCAGAAGAATGGAAACGTGCAATGGAAGAAGAAATTCAGGCACATGTTGAAAACCAGACATGGACATTATACTGGGAGAAAGGCAATTAAATGCAAATGGGTCTTCAAAACAAAGCTGAAATCTGATGGTACAGTTGAGCGTTACAAAGCTCGTTTGGTGGCTAAAGGATGTTCACTGATGGCATTAGCTGCAAAATATGACCTTGACATTGATCAAATGGATGTCATAACAGCATTTTTGCATCCTGAGCTCGAAGAAGAAATTTACATGGAACTGCCAGGTGGTTTTCGGCTAAATGGTAAAACTTGTCGACTAAAAAAGTCAATTTATGGTCTGAAGCAAGCCAGCCGAGCCTGGAATAAGAAATTGGATAGGTTGTTGAAAGAACTTGGATTTGTGCAATCAAATTTTGACACTTGCATTTACTACAGATGTGAAAGTGGAAAGATCTTAATCATTGCAGTGTATGTTGATGATCTTTTGATTTTCTCGAACAACAAGAAAGAGAAACAGAATTTGAAAGCAGATCTAACGAAACGTCTCAAGATGAAGGATCTTGGAGAGGCACATTACTGTGTGGGCATTCATATCCAAAGAGATCGTGATACAGGAACGATATCGCTTGATCAAGAGAAATACATTGAACAAGTGCTCAACCGCTTCAATATGACTGAGTGCAATGGGGTTTCAACTCCACTTGATCCAAATCAAGATTTGTTCAGAGAGGAATTCTTTCCTAACAGTCGACAAGAAGAGGAAGAAATTAGAAACATTCCTTTTCAAGAAGCTGTAGGTAGCCTTATGTATGCAGCACAGGCTACAAGACCAGACATTGCATTTGCAGTGGGGGTCATGAGCAGATTCAATAACAATTATGGAAAAACTCATTGGGTTGCAGTGAAAAGAATCTTTAGATATCTTCGGCAGTCTGCAAGTACCAAACTTGTGTTCAGGAAAACCAATGAAGATTTGATTGACATATTCAGTACCATTATCTGTTCGAAGAGTTTTGATACGTTTACCAGTCTGATTCTCAACCAGAGATTTGTACTCCTTGAACTTCTCCAAGACTTCAGTCTTTGATTTCAGGAAATAGACAACCGAGTGTCTCGTGAAATCATCAATGAATGTGAGAAAATACCGTGCTCCACCAACAGATGAAACATGCATTGGACCACAAATATCAGAATGAACAAGACCAAGAACTTGGTTCGCTCTTTTGGCTCCTGTTTTCTTGAACGGTTTGCGGTGCTGTTTGCCTTTCACACAAGCTTCACAAGGAATATTTGCCGTCCCTTCAGACTGAACACCAGAAGACATCGTGGTTTGAAGCAGGCGCATTGAAGGACGATTAAGATGTCCAAGACGACGATGCCATAAGTTGACAGAATTCGTTGACAGCGCAGCAAACATAGGAGATTGCGTACAGTTCAAACGATACAGTCCGTTAACTACTGTGGCAGTTCCAACGACCCTTCTTGGATTTACCTTGACCTGCTGATTAACTATGCGACAACCTTTCTTATCGAACAACACAGTTTTACCTTCCTGAGCAATCTTGTTAACTGCCAAGAGATTTATAGCCAAATCTGGAACATGAACAACATCTGAAATTTCCATTGTTTTCTTTGTTGACAACGGAATCGATAATCTTCCCATTCCAGTGCTTTTCAACTTTGCTCCATTTGCAATTCCAACCTCTTGACTAGAGTCCGAAGAAAAATTCTTAAGCCAGTCAAGTCGAGATGTCAGATGTACTGTGGCACCCGAATCTAGATACCAATCATCATTCATCGAGTTAGATTGCACCGATGAAACAGAAAAATTCTTTTGGGCTGACATAGCACCAAAATTTGCATTGGCTGAATTCTCATGTTCTTTAACATTGACCTTCTTACATTGCGAACGAATATGACCAAATTGATTACATTCAAAACAACGTGGTCCTTTTGGCTTACTTTTCATCTGGGACATGCCCTTGTGGGACCTGCTCATTTGAGACCTGCCCATTGAAAATGCTGAATGAGTTGCACCTGAAGTCGTATTTGCTCCTAGGTCCTTGACACTGTCCTGAAGCAAAAGACTTTTTACAAACTCCACTGTTGTGTCTTGCTTTGATCCTTGGATGCCTAATATTAAAGGCCTGTACTGATCTGGAAGACCTCCAAGAATTATGCCTCCAACAACATTGTCCTGAAAAGGTTGACCAATTGATTCCAATTGTTCTGCAATCGACAAAATGTGATCTACATACTGCTGCATCGAAGGAAAGTTCTCGAAGTTTGTCTTGAACAAACTAGAATACAGTCCAATCAGACGAACAAGAGCAGTGCTTTCATATTCACCTCTCAATGCGTCCCAAGCAGCTTTCGCAGTCTGGCATTTCTTCGTGACTTTTGCTGAACAAGGTTTTAGGCTAAGATTGATTTTGGCTAACGCACGTAAGTCCAAATCCGGATCAACAGCCTGGCCCTCTTTTGGCGAAACACAGCGCCATAAACCAGCGTCAATCAAGAAATTTTGCATCCAGAATTTCCAATCACCAAAATTTTTGCCATCAAGATGCCTCGCTTCCGGCAAACCTCCGACGGAATTTGTAGTAGCTGTTATTGCTATACTACCTGTTCCTGTGCTAATCTTCTCCTGAATCCTCAGAACTTGTTGCTGTAGTTCTTCCAATGCCGCCATTTTGACGCGTGACAAAGAAGAAACTTCAGCTTCTATCGACTCGGATAATTAACGAGAAAACTCGAAAAATATTAGTCGACCTACAGTTCATGTTTACTTACAAGTCGGCCTGGGCCCATAACCTGTTGAAATGCAGGCCATTGACTTAGGATTACAAAGATAAAAGATAAACTTAACCGTCTTTATTATTAGCACACAACACGAAAAGGAAAACGAAGGAGGAAGGAAGTGACGTAAACATAGAGTCAACTATTTTAGAGTCACCTACGCTAGCGCCATCTACAATGTGTATAACTAGTTATTCCAACAATTATTATTATTATTATTATCATAATTAATATCATTAATTATTATCATAATTAATTATTATCATAATTAATTATTATCATAATTAATTATTATCATAATTATTATCATAATTATTATCATAATTATTATCATATTATTATCATGAATTAAATTATTATTATTATTATTATTATTATTATTATTATTATTATTATTATTATTATCGTCATCAAATGCATCTGCAAGGTAAACTACTCAGAAGCGCTCCCAGTCCAACCACGACTAATTAAGGCAGTGTTTAAGTGAGAAAGAAACATAGGTGCCAGATAGAGCGCAACAGGGAGCCGATTCTAGGTTCTCGCGTTCAACCACTGAGAAAAAGTAGGCCTATGTGCAAAGATTGCTCTTATTAACTCATTAATAATTTGTTGGATAGGCTAAGACTGTTTCTCGTAAATCAACGCTTCCAAGTTGCTTTCTCAGTCAGATCCTCATGCGAAAAGTCCGGAAATAATTATAACCATGATGTTTTTAATTCAAATGAAATCAACAATGATTAAAGCAATTCAATTTTTCTGTGACGTTAGTGCGACGCAAGGCATGCAAGATTGCCGTATTTAGCTCAACAGCAATCGCCATGAAAGACAAAATCATCATTCTTCAATCTATGTAATTAATTCCGACTTCGGCGACTTTTATATACGATGTGTAGGCTACATTGTGCAGCCTGAAATTAAATTTCAGCTAAATTTATCTTTATTCTCTGCTGTCGGTTTGAACGAAACGCAAATTCGACATAAGAAAGTTCTCAAATATAAAAAAATTCTTGGTATAAAAACTAAACATAGGCCTAGGTGACTCTTATAGGCCTAATATCCTTTTGTATCCTTTTGTATTTATGTAGCAGAATCAAAACATTTGTTACAGTTACGAGACGAGTAAAGCGAAAATGGTTTTTAAAAAGCCGGATTCAAAAGTTCGATGATAGGTCTAACAGTAACAGCGACTTGATACCGAAATCAGAAACCCAGCTAGGTCTACACGTAGGCTAGTCCTAATTAAATTTCACTGTTTTGGAAGCTAGAAATATCGATTGTTGCTGCAGTGTTCATTAACTAAGTTCATTTCCACATCAAATGATTAAGCACATTCAAATCATTCGATACATCGATAGGCCTAGGCTTAAGTTTGCAGAATTGAAGCCAGTGGTGAATGAACAGGCGCTTAAGCCGACGGAATAGCGTTGGGATCTGTCTGTCCAGCGTAAACAGAATATGTTGGCATAATATTCTGATGGACTCCAGATCCATGCAACTCATTTAATCGGAAGTCGTTCATTAGACCGACTGGAAATTGTTGATCAAGTTGCACATTTCTAGATGAACTTGTGTTGTATGTGATGGATTTATAGTCTTTGTTTTCTTTGCCTTTAGATGAGACCCTGAAATTGCACAATCACATAAGTGAGCCTAAATAAACAGAAATGTTAGAAGCACATTGCAAGCTAATAAATTACACTCGACTCTAATTTCCGCACAATTAACTTGGTTATAATTATTTGAAGGATTAACCCTACAAACGTTTTGTAAGTCAAGAACATTAACAAATAATCGCAGCTATAGCGTGTAGGCTGAGAGCTTAAAGCAAATAATTAATTACTTGGGCCTAATGCAGTATTTTTGTATGTGGTAGGCTAACTGACAGCTTGTCATAGTCATCTCAGCTGATAATCAGAGATTGGCGGCTGTATTTTTACAACGGCTTTGCATCCTATTGTTGGACATAATTTAGAGCTTAATAGGCCTACTTGACGAACTTCAACAAAACATGAAAACTCTGTAGATAGACTAAGCTTATAGGGCCTAATGGTGAAGCACGTTCTGGATTGAACAACACTATACATGTAATGGCCAAATGTAAAGGCGGCAATCAGTGCACACTGAGCGTAGTCAGCTCATGCCTACCTTCGTAGACAAACAATTCCGACGCACAGAACGGCAAGACAGATTGTCAACGTAAATCCACCAACAGCCACCATCGCTAACACTGAAATAAGGACACAGATTATCTCCGACAGCTACAATTGTCAGTAGGCTAATTACCGTATGTATTCAAAGTATGGGAACAACGAGTAGGACCTACCCTACACTCTCAAGTCGGATCTTTTAACAGAAATTTCAATTGCAGTTCGAATGTCGACGGCCGAAAATTTTCAACTCATTCGAATATCAAAACTCAACTTTCTTCACGAAGACAGTCTTAACGCCGTTAACGTAAATGGTCGTATGTTGCGTCATCTGTGCTGGATCATCAGGCTTAATCAGACAGTAACAAACGTTTCTAACGCTGTAGCATATATGTGAAGGCATTCGCAGACAACGAATCATATTATATCTTAAATTGTTTTCATTTCGAGATCAACAATTAGTTTCCTTCTACTTGTTGCAATGTTACATGTTTAACGACACTGCCATATCAAAGATGATTAGAGTCACCCTCCTCCTTCATCCAGGCTTGGGACTGGCACTGGCACTGGCACTGGCAGAATGCAACCAGTTGCGAAGTTTATTTTTCTTCTAGATCACAGTATAAAGTTAGTTAGGTCTAGGCCTCTAGGGCCTAAAGTTGACCTAGGGTCAAATATACGGCTTTCCGCTGTGACTAAGTTAAAAGTAACGAGTAGAAACAGACAACCACGTTTAGAAGTACATACTGTCAGTGTCTAATAATATAGTTTTTGCATGAATAAAAATTCGACGGATGACTTTCAACTTTCTTTGTTTCAACTTTTTTTAATTGAAAACCATCACAAAGTAATACAAGCTCACAGTTTACAAATTTGTGTGCAGGTTGTCAATAGGTAAACCCAAAGGAACATAATTATGGTTCCGCAAAACAGGGTTCTCTATTTACATCAGTAATTTATCAGTTAGTATACATTGATGGTCACCGCTATATCTTCATAATCATAATAATTATTTTAAAATGTCAACAGTTGATTTTTATTGGACTTGAAACAATGTGGTCATAATTTATTATAGTTTCACCTCGTTCGTCGCTCCAGTCTTCCGTCTTCGGCTCAGAATCAGACAATGGGTCGCTTACTGAAATATTTACAAATTGACAGGAATTTTAAAACATGCATTTCGCTCCGTAAAAAGACAGTTCTTATTCGAAACTGTAAACAGCGTAGAACCCTGGGAAGTTCTTGCACAAAAGGCATGATTTCCATAGTCTGCATATTTATTCTGCGACTTTTCTGTTAGGTTATATTTTTAAAAATTTCCTAAAGTAGAGACGATAATTTTATGATCTAAATTTCGAATAAAAGACGAAGGAAGTGGAGTATGTAACGTGTGACCTTGACTCTGTGAACAGTTTCCAAAGACGCCAATCCACTTTTCTCCTTCGCAATGAAGATGCCAAGTTTGTCGACTGGAGTAACATCCAATCACAATCGAATCATCGCTTCTCTTCAACCAAGCGTCCTCTGGCGGAATCAAGTCCGAACAACCGACAGCTGTTCACAAAGTATAATAATAATGCGAGTAATAATTAAAACAACAACAATCATGATCATCATTGTAATTGTTATTGCTACTGTAGGCTAATTATTTCCACTCACTGCTGTCGCAGTCGCCTTAGATGTTGCCTACTCCAGGAAGTGCTTCGATAGCGAACAATGAACAATTGTAGGCCTGCATGCAATCGAATTATTCTAAAATAAAGTTAAATTAATCCAATACAATCAGAGAGTATCGTCACAGTCATCATCAGTGGCATTTTAACGTCATTCGGACTAGTTGCAGGATATGGCTACTTAAGAAAATATGAACCTTGCAAAAGGCCTACAGCTCTGCCCTGTCTTACCAACGCTGACAAAGTGCTTTGTAGAAAGAGACCTTTGGACAACCAACTGGTATGTAAACAATGAAAATTCGCTAGATTAGAAATTAGTAATCTAGCAGCAAACAGTAAGACGACAAAAATTTAAAAAGTGTAACCTGTGATCTTCAGTAGAAACTGCTTTTTCTCATCCGCTTCCTGTTGATTGTGACTCAATGCGTTGAAGAATAGTTCCGCTGTACTTCCACTTGTCGTATATAATTCCTTTTCCCTTTGAATTCCATCTCCACAAATTGTTACGTTTCGTTTACTTGTCTTATCCACAATGACCCCATAGCGATGACATCTCTGCTTCTTGCCTTGTTCCCCAGTCTGCAGAGCTTCAGACTGTGAGGCATTGAAATCAATGAGACGGATGTTTACCTTCTGTCCAACCGGTGCTTCTATCATCCATGGTTGCTGCTTTGTTCCACAGATCGATCGCTGAGATTCGTCGGATGAACCGATGACGTGAGTTGGAACAACAGAAGCTGACACCGAACAGGAACGCTCTTCGTCTGCAACTTTTGAACAAAATCAAATCCTAATAAAACAGTGTAAAAACGCAAACGAAATGTTCTGGCCTATCAATTGTTTTAGCCAAACTATTATACTTTCAAATAGTCTTAATGTACCGGTATATAATGTAGATGAATGTCCGAGGTCTATTAAACATAAAGGCAAACAAGCAAACGCTAGCAAATACCCCGTTTGCTCCTAAGCTGTTCATAAAATTTTACCACGACAACAAATAATTTTATTAGAATGTCTGCTGAACGATAAATAATAAATTTAGAGACATGGTACTCTCAAGTCCAGGCAGCGCATAGGCCTAAGTGTAAAAATACGCCATAGGCTGTGCTGAAAGGACGGCTATTTTTAGCTTCTGATGCAAAAGCGCACTTCGGACCATCATCATCGTCGTCGTTTCGGTCCATGGGTTCACTGTTCTGCACACATGTCCAAAAAGTCAGTTTTCTTTCCATTATCATTTGTCTGATGTTTTTTGCTTCCTACCCTTGGACCCATAATTATAGGGTTGAACATAAAACACGCACATTTAAAGGTTAGACCTCGTAATTAAATCCTTAGACATCCAATTCTTTAATTTCTACTACTAAACTAAAGGTCTGGAAAAAATCTGGAACTGAATATCGAGAATGATCTCAAATGAGAAAATATGAATCTGTTTATATGGAGCCAATCATTCTAACTAACCATTGACACACTCGTAACTGACGTCAAGATAAGCCATTAGATCAGGATAGCATGGCGACTTGACGTTTTCTTGCGCCATATCAATTACACGAAGTTCACATTGGGTTTTTCCCGAGCACTTGCGGTCTAGAATGTGAAGAACATTCAGCGAACATCCAAGGAAACGAGGATCTTGTAGAACTTGTGGACCACGCGCATCGATGCTTTCAGATGTTATGCATCTTCCAATGCGCATGCGTCCATAGGTGGCGCTTTTCATCAAGATTATTTCATTCTTCATGCATCGAGGTTGAAAAGCTTCGTGCAGACAATAGTCTTCTGTGGTTCCTACAATATTTAAACACTTTATTCAAAATTATTGCCTCTCAGGTTAGAGCATTTTTGTATACCAACTAAGCGAGCGTGTGAAGAAGCTGGTGCCTTGCGCTTGGCTTTGGAGTGGCGCTTTAGATGTTTGGATATTACGATTACGATGTGATCTACGCGCTCGTGAATGTTGTGGTAGGCTTAGATATATAGTCAGGTGGTACCGAGATAATTGAATCCAGGCTTGCAAATGGCTAGGCTTATATATATATACACTCTAAAAAGAGTTCAGGTAGAAATACCCTGAACGGTTCCGGTGATATTTTTTTACCTGAACTTCTGGTGCATTTCCTGAAATTTCAGATGTGCGACCTGACATGATCTGTAGAGTTCAGGTAGCCCTGCTAGTTCTGGGCTGTGTCTGAACTGATTCTGTTCAATTTACATGTAGATCATAGGTTGGTACTATATCACGTTCAAAATTATGTTTCCCAGTATGGCGATACTATATTACTAGAGCAATAATACTAAAATTAATATTACACTTATTAAAATAACCTTGCCTACACGTTAATTCAGGTGTACAACCTCATATAAACTGAGGAGTTCAGGTAGGTCTGCTTAGTTTCCGGACTGTGCAAAAGCCTTCAGTGTTACATGAACACGTTATCGTCCAATATGACAATATTGCATTAGCATACTGGAATAGCAGCAATAACAATTTATTATTAGACCTAATAAAATAATCTTGCCTGAACCTTTCAGGTGTGCGACCTGGATGACCTGAAGAGTTCAGGTAGGCCTGCTTAGTTCTGGACTGTGCGTAAGACTGTTGTATATGCATTGGCCTGAACCCTTCAGGTCAATATGCATTGACCTGAATCCGTCAGGTGTGCGACCTGGATGACCTGAAGAGTTCAGGTAGGCCTGCTTAGTTCTGAACTGTGCGATAGACTGTTGTATGTGCATTAGCCTGAACCCTTCAGGTCAATATGCATTGACCGACCTGAACCCGTCAGGTGTGCTACCTGGATGACCTGAAGAGTTCAGGTAGGCCTGCTTAGTTCTGAACTGTGCGATAGACTGTTGTATGTGCATTGGCCTGAACCCTTCTGGTCAATATGCATTGACCTGAACCCTTCAGGTGTGCGACCTGGATGACCTGAAGAGTTCAGGTAGGCCTGCTTAGTTCTGAACTGTGCGATAGACTGTTGTATGTGCATTGCCTGAACCATCATGTGCGTGACCTGGATGACCTGTGGAGTTCAGGTAGGCCTGCTTAGTTCTGGACAGTGCGTAAGACTGCTGTATGTGCATTGCCTGAACCCTTCAAGTGTGCGACCTCGATGACCCGAAGCGTTCATGTCGGCCTGCTTAGTTCTTGACCGTGCGAGACTATTATGTCGCGGTGCTGCTTGAACCTTCATGCGTGTTATCTGACAAAATATGACGATACTATATTACTAAAATAATAATTGATTACAAGACCTGATAAAAATAATCAGGGAACGGACATTTACCCCCCCCCCCCGGACATATTCCCCCGGACATATTTCCCCCCGGACATTTACCCCCCCGGACGTTTCCCCCCCCCCCGTTTTTGACTAGGACATTTACCCCCCAGGACAATTTCCCCCCTCTGTTAGGTTCAGGTTAGGCATCGTGAGGGTCGGTTAGGGTCAGGTTATGCATCGTGAGGGTCGGTTAGGGTCAGGTTATGCATCGTGAGGGTCGGTTAGGGTTAGTGATATGGTTAGTGCAGTCATTCATTAACATAGGTTAGGCATCGTGAGGGTCGGTTAGGGTCAGGTTAGGCATCGTGAGGGTCGGTTAGGGTTAGTGATATGGTTAGTGCAGTCATTCATTAACATAGGTTAGACATCGTGATGGTCGGTTAAGGTCAGGCTAGGCATCGTGAGGGTCGGTTAGGGTTAGTGATAGGGTTAGTGCAGTCATTCATTAACATAGGGACCCTTATGGGGAAGGGAAATGTCCTAGGTCGGGGGGGAAAACGTCCGGGGGAGTAAATGTCCGGGGGGAATATGTCCGGGGGGGAATATGTCCAGGGGGGAAATGTCCTACATCCAAAATAATCTTGCCACAGCTTTCAGGTGTAGCCTAAATGTATAATCTGACATGATCCAAAGTGTTCAGAGATGCGGCTGCTCAGTTCTGGGCCGTGCGAAAGTCTGGTGTTCCCTATTGACTATAATATTATTGTCACATTCTATGTGTTTCAAAATATCACAATACTATAATTACTCGAATAGTAATATTAATAATTTTTCTTGTACTTAATAAAAATAATCTTTCCTGAACCTTCATGTGTGTGACCTAACATGATCTTTAAAGTTCAGGTAGGCCTGCTTAGTTCTGGACCGTGAGAGACCATTGTGTTGTGGTGCTGCCTGACCTTCAGGTGTGCTTCCTCACATGAGCTCTAGAGTTCAGGTTGACCTGCATTCTGGACCGTAAGAGACTATTGTTTGCTGTGCCGCCTGAACCTTAAGGTGTGCAATCTGATATTACCTGCAGAGTTCGGGTTGACCTACTTAGTTCTGGTCTGTACGTAAGCCTATAATGGGGCGGTAAACAGACATTTCATCTTGAACCAGAGGTTTTTTAGACAGAAGCGAGGTGGCCCGTGAAAATATCTGTGTAGCTGTAACGTTTCAGGTGAATAAGTGTGAAACTATGCATGGAAACAGCTAAAAAAAGTAGGAAAAATGAAGGTTTTTGCACTCCCACCCTGACCCCCATGGTGGCAGAGATTTTCCGACACCCCATTGACCTGCTCCGGGTCTAACCCAACCCCCCTGCGAAGGATTGGGGTAGATTGTTTCAAAACTGTGGCCGTGCATAGCTAACAAAGCCACAAACAAAGCGACAGACAAAGCCACAGACTTACGAAAATACATAGTAGATAATTTATCGCACTAATCGTTCAAAGGTCCTGAGAGCTGTCGATAATCGTTACTATAATTTTTGATGCTAAAGATATTTCCAAGTCTTTAACTTGCAAGTCACAAACAACGTTAAAAAGTCTTAATCGTGGACCTAACTGACACTAACAACAGTACTCCTTGCGTTAGAAATGTTTAACTAAATGACACTAACAAGACTTAGTCTTTAGTTTGCATCTGAATGGCAGTAGCAAGTCTTATCGGTGACGGCACTAACAAGTTGACACAGTGCACAAAACCAGGGAAATCAAGCTTGATAGATTAGCCTACATGAAGAATTATACTAATTGCACAGAGGGAGGGATTTTGTCCTACGGGGATAGTGCTCTACGCAAAACGGGGGAGATTTTGTACGGGGATTTTGCCCTGGGGAATAATATCCCCGGGTGATAATATCTACGGGAGAATAATGTCCTACAACCAGTGGGGCGCGGTAATGTAATGGTGGGTTTTGTGCCTTGGGGTCGGATGATTTGATCCAGTTTGGAACACGCACCGAGCCGCCCGTAGGATCCCTGAGCAAGTCATTCACTCGCAATTGCTCCTGCGCTTCGGCGTGAAACTCCCATGCAATTTTCGCGCTGTAGTCGGGAGCGTCTGTGAGTTACTGTAGTGACTAGTGAGATCGAAGGGGCACTGTTGCAAATGCGATAAATAAATAAATTTACACGTTTCCCATAGGCGCAAGGCCTATATCTCGTTCGAATTTTATTTCAAATTATGACAATATCATATCATTAGAATAGAAATTGATTATTAGACTTAATAAAATAATCTTGCCATAACCTTCAGATGTAGGCCTATAGGCCTAACCTGACATGATCCAAAGTGCTCAAGTAGGCTATAGGGCCTGCGCTTGCTTAGTTCTGGGCCGTGCGAAAGTTCCGAATAGGCTATAATATTATCACGTTCGAACAGTCATGTCAAACATAATTAGAGTCGCCCTCATCCTTTATCCAGGTGTAAATAATTGGGACTGGCACTGCCAAAGGGAGAGCAGGCTACAGTACTGGCGGAGTTGCTCAGCAAAGCTTCAAGGTGACAGATAATATAGGCATTTATTAGGCCTACCGATGGCGTTATCAATTTTAGTAAACAAGGCTAAACTGGCGATCTTTAATCCTATAAGCTTAGATCAAAAGAAAGTTTGATTTCTGACTCGCTTGGCTGCACCGGTAAGGTCGATGCACGCTGCTCTGTGAAGGAGAGCGTGCGAGCCGCGGTTCGACTCCCGAAGGTGGCTATTTCAGAGATTCAAATCTCGGGCTAGAACGGTCCGTCCACGGGGTCCTAAATGGCGTGGCGACACTAATCACCTTCGATATGGCAGTGTCGTTAAACATGACTGTAACAATGGGAGTTTGATGAATAGCTTACTGCCTTTGTTTGCTTGACACAAATAAAGTGCATTCCTACCACCCTAGGCCTATATCCAGCGCCTCTGAGTAGTTTCTTGAAGGAGCGCTGCATAAATGCTCGGATGAATGAATCCAAGGACTCTTTATAGTTTATACCAGGAATGCTTTCTTTTTCTTTAACCACCTTGTACAAAAGTTTGACTGATAATCGGAGTTCCGAAATTTTACATCTTGTTTGTAACATAAAAACATCCAACCAGTTAGGCCTACATGTGTGAAGGCAGATTGACAAATAATTATGTTTGCAAAATAAAAAAATGTCTTTGGAGATTCAAAGCATAAACTTTAGCGTTAGAAACGGAGTTTTGAGTGGGGCGACATCTATGACTGAGAGTGAAATGGACGATTACAAAATGTTCACAAGTATTACAATAATTTTTCCTGAACCTTCATGTGTGTGACCTAACATGACCTTTAAAGTTCAGGTAGGCCTGCTTAGTTCTGTACCGTGAGAGACAATTGTGTTGTGGTGCTGCCTGGCCTACAGGTGTGTTTCCTCACATGACCTCTAGAGTTCAGGTTGACCTGCATTCTGGACCGTAAGAGACTATTGTTTGTTGTGCCGCCTGAAACTTAAGGTGTGCAATCTGATATTAATATAGGGTCCTTGTATTGGCCTGTATCCTGAAGAGTTCAGGTAGTAGCCTATAGACCTTAGTTCTTGACCCTTTGTCCAGCCTAAAATTTTGACCACTTATAAATTTTTAATTTATTATTCCGATCTCGCAATAATATTTTAATACTTTAGCAATAACAACTTATTATGTAACTGAATAAAACTTAATAATTACCAGCTCAATAATGGAACGTTTTAAAGCGAATTTATTAGTCACGTGACCCACGCCGGACGGCTGATGCATCCAACCTTTATGTTCAGTCTTTGTTCTATGCGGCCATGCTTTCATGTGCGAATTACATTCATTTAAAATCGAATATTATTTATTTAAAACTAGTATGAACTGCAAAAACACGGCCAATCTCTTTGTTAGGCGTAGTTCGAAGTGCGCCGTCGAAAAGTTGAAAGGTATGTACTATAATTATTATTTTATTTTTGGAATATCAGTACAAGGTAACAGTAACAATGGTTGCGATCTAAACTGTTCTCGAGAAATCGGGCTTTTGTTTTCCCCAGCGATTTCGGGGGTTCGGGTTGACCCCTAGGTAGAAGAGGCTTTTAAATGCGTGAGTTTCATTTTTCAAATGTGCCTTTTTAGTTTTGCCTCTGAATCTTAAGCGATGTTGTCAACAATGTTTTTCACTTTTAGCTGCGATGCGTGATATGAAAAAATGTTCTGTTTTATGTGTTCTATTATGATACATTTTTTTGTTTTCTTTCGCATCATTTAATTTGATGTCTGGCACTTGTGTTGCGAAACAAGCCTTTCGGTAATCCCTAAGACTGCATACCTGTACATGTAAATAGTAAGGTCGCCCAAGAAATCACTAAAATAGAGCGATATCGCATAAGCTTCGAATTTTATATTGACTGGCATTTACTGCAAATTTTCCCTCATTTATAAATTGTATTGACCTGATCGTTCTGCGTAAATGTCGCGTTGATTACTTATTGAGTAAGTGTATTGTGGGGTGCGGCTGATAAGTCGCAGCGCTCTATTTTACCAAATTGATGTCGTTGGTATCTATGTTATTTTGTATAATGGCATGCAGTCTTCGGGATTACCAGCCTTCTTTAATGATCATTAACTTTACGCAATGTTGCGACATGAAATTATGAGATTTCTTCTCAATCATGTCAGTTATGATGTGCGAAAGAAAAAAGTCACATAAACGGAGACCATTGCTTTCTATATGACTTGCACGATTTGACTGAATTGTTTTTAAATTTGTTTAAACATAAATTTGTTCTATAAAGTAACAGGCTGCTGAATGTCATCAAGATCTAAGTTAAACGAATATTATCATCATCATCATCATCATCATCATCATCATCATCATCATCATCATCATCATCATCAAGCTTCGGAACTAGAGCGACAGAAATAAATATAACTTTACACCACAATTTTTTGCTTTGGAAGGATGTTTAATTTATTCACTCTGTCATACACTCTTACTTTGTGTATTTTACAGAATGGGAAGGTTTTCGGAAACTTATTCAGAAGGAGAGTGGTTTCAGAAGATGAATCTTTCGGATGGTCATCAAGCAGAAAATTATGTGATTCATCTTTTGGTGACTGACCTCATCTTAAGTGTGGAATGATGTAAGCCCTCTTCATTATTTTCATTTAGTGTGTGTTTAATGAGTAGTAACATAGTAGGCAATCCTGTCAACGGCGGTTTTTAATTATTTCACACTCGAATTAAGATAAATTATATTCGCCGATGACTCTACTTTGTGATGTGGTGGTGGTAATAATGGTGGGGGTGGTGGGTGTGGTGGTGGTGGGTGTGGGGGTGATGGTGGTGGTGGTAATGGTGGTGATGGTGGTGGTAATGGTGGTGGTGGGTGTGGTGGCGGTGATGGTGGTGGTAGTGGTGGTGGTGGTGGGTTCGGTGGTAATGGTGGTGGTGGTGATGGTGGTGGTAATGGTTGTGGTGGTGGGTGTGGTGGTGGTGGTGGTGTGGGTGTGGTGGTGGTGGTGGGTGTGGTGGTGGTGGTGGTGGTAATGGTGGTGGGTGTGGTGGTGATGGTGGTGGTAATGGTGGTGGTGGTGGGTGTGGTGGTGATGGTGATGGTGGTGGTGATGGTGGTGGTAATGTTGGTGGTAGTGGTGGTGGGTGTGGTGGTGATGGTGGTGGTAATGGTAATGGTGGTGGTGGGTGTGGTGGCGGTGATGGTGGTGGTAGTGGTGGTGGTGGTGGGTTCGGTGGTAATGGTGGTGGTGGTGATGGTGGTGGTAATGGTTGTGGTGGTGATGGTGGTGGTGGTGGTACTTGGTGGTGGTGGTGGGTGTGGTGGTGGTACCACCACCACCACCATCACCACCACCATCACCACCACACACACCATTACCACCATCACCACTACACCCACCACCACCATTACCATCACCATCACCACCACGACCACCACCATTACCACCACCACCATCACATCACAAAGTAGAGTCATCGGCGAACATATCTGAATTTGAGTGTGAAATAATTTAAAACCGCCGTTGACAGGATTGCCACATAGTGTATGTAGTGCTTTAATGACACAGTTATTTCGGTTCCACGACATCTGGTCCAACGACAATTCGTCCAACGACAACTCGTCCACGGACAACTCGTCTACCGACAACTTGTCCACTGAAATAGAAGCCGGATTATTGAGAAAACGCTTGGGAAATAGAAGCTGGATGAAAGTTTTTACAGGTGAAATAGATGCTGGATGCATGAAAAAACGCTTAAGAAATGGAAGATGGATCAAGTTTTTGTTCGATCTGAAATAGAAGCTGGATGCATGTTGAGACACATGATGAAAATTATCAATTCAGCTTCTAATTAAGCATGGAAACCTCTAGACTTTTTTCATAAATCCAGATCCTATTTCGTAAATAAAGAACCTTCATCCAGCTTCTATTTCCCAAGCGTCTTCTCAATAATCCGGCTTCTATTTCGGTGGACTAGTTGTCGGTGGACCAGTTGTCCGTGGACGAGTTGTCGTTGGACGAGTTGTCGGTGGACGAGTTGTCGTGACACCGTTATTTCACCTGCTATTGACTAAATCATTTGCTTTTTTCAATGCAAAGCAGTGGGTTAAAAATTTGTTGAAAAATAACCGTGGGGGTGAGACTTTGATTCACAAATAGAGAGATTGTGCAAAGACATATGTACTGTGGCTGACTAAGAAAGACTTGTGTAGCTGAACCTTTCCAACACCCAGCAATTCTCACCATATTGCAGAGTATTTTTGTCCTTTTCTTCTTTGAGTAAGCTTATGTGTTTTGCATTAACAATGAGGCCTCTACATGATGACTCGGAATGTCTGTCTCTGGTGTTGTCTATGGCCTTCCTTATATCCACGTTCTTTTCACTCGGTCTTCCATTATGCTGTCCATCCAGGTCTTTGGCTGTCTTTCCTGATTCTAGTTCTCATCACATGGTCATCCAGGGTCATGGTTGGTAGACTTAAATTGTCGTCCTTTTTTCACGTGGTCAAACCACGTTTCCGCTCTTAGAGCCTTTCGTGTCTTCTCGTTTCTGATCCTATCTCTCCTGCTCTTTCCTAGTAGTGGCTTTGCTACATGACATAATTTCAGGTGTTTTTTCTTTTGAATATGCAATTGCAATGTTATTGTTTGTTTGCGGCAACGAGCTGAAGATGGTGGACGTGAATCATTGGTTTGATGACACGAAACAGAATAACATTATGTAATCGGTGAAAAATTATGCATGTGGGTTGATTGAGTGTAGATTGCTATTGTTACATTTCATTTTGGATTAGTTTGAGATGGGGACTAATTTCATCTATATTGCTTTCAGTTCAGTTCATCAAACATTCATCAAACGTTCGTCTTTAAATCTGTGAACCTTATAATAATTTGATGTAGTATTTCATGCTTTCAACAGATATTCTGTTATATTTTATTAAAATAGTGAAATCCATCATCTAAAGCTAAAGCAATTCTCGTCGTGGCAATGAGGTTGGACTTCCCAGGACTCCGTGGAATGGATTCCTTGGCTAAGTAAGTTATATACGTTTTGAATTACTTAATAAGAATGTAACATAATAATAATACTGTGCTGTGCACACAATGCACAGACTTGTCAGTAGGCCCACTATAGATAATGCTGATTTTATCAAATATTGCTTCAAGTAGTTTTTCTAAGGAAAGATATGAAAATATATTACTATTTTTTCATTTTAAACAGTACAATAGTCCTACCTGACAATTATTCTTTGTGTTAAGAAATTTTTTTAAAATATTACGCTTCACAACTACATTGAAGAGATATAATGTTATGCAACATTGACTTTTGAAGAATACATTGATTTGAAGCATCTGATTTTTTAATTGTAAATAATGCATAGTATCACGCTGAGAGGCTACAGTATAACAATAGTTCTATTAAGAAATTTTAGGGTCTGGATTGCAATTGAACTTCTGTTGTTCATTATGCAAAATAAATATTATATAATACAAAATTCTGCCTGCACAAATATTGCCATAGGGTATGCTACACGTTCACATTGTTCTGAGAATCGTAGCAAACCAATTTTGACACTTTTATCCTCTTTGTGTTTATATGCATGTTTTAGACTTGTAGCAATATACTTATATGAATTTTTCTTTCTTTTTGTTTATGACTTTACTTGCTGACTTTCAGGTTATGGTGTCCATGGAAACCATCTTAGAACAAAAGCATCCCCTGTTGATGGCCTTGTGGAATCGAGGCACGGTGGAGTACGTCTTGGTCACCATGAAGGTCAAACCATTGTGCTCCCACAAACTTTGGTTTCTTCAGCATGCTGCATTGGAGTTCAAAATGGAGTCTACACGACACGCTGCTCATCTCTTCATAGAATATTTCAGGAGTGGGAGAATATGACATTAAACTCCTCTTAAAGGCTAAACCTCAACGAATACATGTGCCCAATTATTTGTGAAAATTATTATTGACTTTAACGGAATGTCTTACTAGTCTGGTTTTAAAATTCTGCATTTTATTCAAATTCTAATTACCATACAATGACACTGGTACAATATTTATAATGGATTAAAAAAAATTATGTTCTTTTAGAAATTGTGGCATTTATGTGATATAATCATGGATTATTGAATGATTAGTAGTCAGCAAAACAGGTGTCTGTCAGAGTGGAAGGTCACGCCATTGATATTAGGGATGGCATAGAAACTGCCTTTTTGGTTTAAATAAGGTGATGAAATTTTTGTCACCATGCAGCTGGGCTATATATCTTAATGGTTCCTCATGCTCCAGTTTCATCAGCATGCTGCCAATTGGAGTTAAAGATGGAATGAACTAGACATGCCCATTTCAAGGCTAGAAACTACCAGGCATGCATGTGCATACTTATTTGTAAGATGAAATTTAAGTAAATGTTTTGCTATTTGTGTTTTTCTAAAATTCTGCGAGGAAATTAATTTTTTCTGACAATGACAGTCTAACACTTTATAAGTAATTTTAAGCAGCATGGACATGTTTCCAATGATTTTCATGGACTCTGCTGTGATAACCAATAACGATTATAGAATGATTGTTGGCTAGCATTAGCTTGAAATACAATTTTCTGCCTATATCTTGCTAGAAATTATAACATGAGGTAAAATGAATTGTGAAATATTTGGCAGTTAGTCTTAATGTTCTTTATTAAGCGTTTTAATGTTTGCAATAATATGACTGATTAATTTCTGCTCTTGGTTCCTTGTCCTATTTGTAGTTGACAATAATTATGTAAATTCTGAGACCAATTTTATGATATGTAAGATTATCTGAGTCACTTTGGTAGATATTTACAGTTGTGAGTCAAGTAATCTCTGCCTATGACTTTTAAGGTGAAACTTGTCAGGATTTCCACCTGAACTAGTTCAGGCCATCTGAACAAGTTCAGGTCCATTTGAAACGGTCTAATGTTCAGGTACCATGTCTGAAGTTCGGGAAAATCTCATATCTGTTCTGGTCAGAAACAATGCCTGAACAGATAGTGGATTTTTCCTGAGTTTCAACATTTGACTGTCTCATTTGGACCTGAACTAGTTCATGGAGATTCCTGAACTTCAGGCATGGTGCCTGAATATTCGACCGACCCATTTGGACCTGAACTGGTTCAGGGAGATTCCTGAACTTCAGACATGGCGCCTGAACATTTGAACGTCCCATTTGGATCTGAACTGGTTCAGGGAAAATCCTGAACTTCAGGCATGGTGCCTGAATATTCTACCGTCCCATTTGGACCTGAACTGGTTCAGGAAAATTCCTGAACTTCAGGCATGGTGCCTGAATATTCGACCGTCCCATTTTGACCTGAACTGGTTCAGGGAAATTCCTGAACTTCAGGCATGGTGCCTGAATATTCGACCGTCCCATTTGGACCTGAACTGGTTCAGGGAAATTCCTGAATTTCAGGCATCTTACCTGAAAGTTCAACCGTCTCATCTGGACCTGAACCAGTTCAGGCCGGTTGCCTGAAATTTCAGATATGTTACCTGAACTCTTCTGAGAGTGTATATATATATACACTGTGTCCCAATAAATCGAGACCCCTTTTTATAATGTGAATACAACAGGCAAATCTTAATCGATTTTCAAAATTTTAAAGCTGTTTTTATCCTGAGATAATTATCTTACATTGATTCAAATATGAAGTTTCTGGAATGAATATTGACGTCACAATTACGTCATTTCCATCAGAGAATTCATATGTTAAGTACCGAACACAGCTTTTTTGGTACTTAACATTGGAATTCTCTGATGCAAATGACGTAATTGTGACGTCAATATTCATGCCAGAAACTTCATATTTGAATCAATGTAAGATAATTATCTCAGAATAAAAACAGTTTTAATATTTTGAAAATCGATTAAGATTTGCCTGTTTTATTCACATTATAAAAAGGGGTCTCGATTTATTGGGACACAGTGTATATAATTGCAAGTCTAGAAGAAGCACACGCACGCACACTCATTCTATCATCTTTTGCATGTAGCCTACCTCCTACAAATGTTTTACTATTTAAAAATATTTTAATTGCACTAATGTGTTCTGATATGCACGTATTAAACAACGTTATATTCGATAATAAATGTAGGCCTACAATTGGTTCAAAGCTACCTGCAATCATGACCTGTCCTTTGCAGTAGGCCTACGTTGTTCGATAGGCCTACAGCGTGAGACGAAGCAGGCTTAACCTATCTAGAGACAAACCCACTTCAACATTAATTTATGCGTTGATCGGTGGAATATTATAGAGGGGGAGGATGGCATCCGCGTTCACGAAGCCTGGGTCAATCCAGGCGCCCCCCTGTGAGTACCTTCGGGGAAACTAAGGATGCCACCAGCTGACCGAATTCATCCGAATTCATCCGAATCCCGATCCACGCTCTGACAAGACCTGGAGCAGTAGGCCTAGCATACGCGAAGAAGAAGATAGAGCGAGGTTTATGCAATGCAACTTTATGTTACAGGTTCAATCTTTCAAAAGTTTCAGACTCGAATAGATTAGGAAACAACGTTGTGTCTTTCTAACAACTGTTTTGCAGCACTTTTGCTAAACCACCTTACAGTCTCGTGGTGTTGCGCTCATTCATTAGTTAAATAACAATATAACATGATGATTCTTCTTCTAGTATAAAACACAACGCGAGCTAGTAGACCCTATTACGGTATCTATGATTAACTTCAAACTCTTCTGTCCTAGGCAGATATTCCGTTGCGAAAGCGAATAAACACTTTTGAAAAATATAACACTCAAAAGACAATGAGCAAAGCATTGCTTGCAATTTCACGAAGGCCTATTATCACGGCTAAGCTAAAATGAGTTCGAAAAGAAATCGCAAATAAAATTAATGATGACGTGACACCTACCAGGATCACAAGACGTTTCCTGGAACAACGATAGCTGTAGGAGCATCCACACCGACATCATCATACCTAAATATCTGGTTATAAAGAGCATTATTCCGAGTTAAATCCCTATCCTCTAAAAGCAGCAATCCTGATTTTAAAAATAAGCGTGAACCGCCTTCGTATTTCCAGCGTCGTGCAAAGACAGTTTTTATCCTTGTACAACACATACGAAATTGGATGAGACGGCAAAAAACTGAATAATACTAAGCTAGGATAACTCTGTAAATTATTCGTTGCTAACGCGCATTAATACTGTGAACGGCTTTCAATGTCAAGTGTAATTTATGCAGCCGAGATCGGGGGTCGTCTCAAAACGCATCAGTTACATAGTCATTGAATATGATCATAAGCTCAAACTTAACTTACCTAAGGTGATCTCAAATAGAACCTTCATTTATTCTACCACTGAGATAGCCTACAGCCGTAGCCGTATTAAATGCAAATGCACAACGTTTGTTTATTATTTTGGTAGAAGCAAACTCTATCCTCTAAAAGCCTGGCCTATCAATCGTTTACGACAGAACTCTAAAGCTCTTATTCACAGTAGAAGGCTCTATCTCAAATACCCAATCTGTGAGAAAAATCAATTTAGCAAGAAATGGCCAACACTTTTATGTGCAAAGAAACTTTTATCACCCATTTGAATTTATATGTGGAACTTCCGAGCTTGTTTCTCGCAAATCAACTTTGTCCGATAGGCTATAGACTATTGGTCTGAGAGGCACATTCAAATTTTCGTGCAAAAAAATCGGGAAAAGAACCTTGATGTTTGTGTTCAAATTAAATAGACAAATGATTAAAGCGTAGATTGCTTAGCCAATGATTTTTGATCGTCATGCACTTACACACTTGATCGTCATGAAAGACAAAAATAAAAAATTATGCAATTAATTATGATTTCTATTTACGACGGGCAGCCTGAAGTCCAAGCTCAACGAAATTTATCCATTACCTCTGCTTACCAGATGGACAAATTCAGCATAAGCAAGTTCTCACATAGGTCTATTGGTACCACAACTAAACATATATGACTATTAAAATTTCCTTTTATATTTATGTAAACAAAGCAGAGATTTAACAACTAGGATTTAAGCTCAGCGTAATGGTACAAAACCAGATTCTGAAGTTCGATGTTTACAACAATAGTCATTTAAATTGAAACCGAAATCAGATATCAAAGTTACACGCAGACCTAAATTAAATCAAATTACATTTTTCAGGAAGCCATAAATATCGAGTTTGCTGCGGTGTTCTTCAGCTCAGTTCATAGACCTATTCAAAGCCTAGGCTTTGCAACATTGAAGCGAATGAAGTCTAGACGCAGTTGCTTAAGCCGACGGAATAGCGCTGGGATCGGTCTGTCCAGCGTAAACAGAATAGGTTGGAATATTTTGATGGACTCCAGATCCATGCAACTCATTTAATCTGAAGTCGTTCATTAGACCGACTGGAAATTGTTGATCTAGTTGCACATTTCTAGATGAACTTGTGTTGTATGCGATGGATTTATAGTCTTGGTTTTCTTTGCCTTTAGATGAAACCCTGAAATTGCACAATCACATAAGTAGACCTAGGCCTAAACAAACAGAAATGTCGATAACATCTTACAAGCTAATTAATTACACTCAACTCGAATTTTCGCGCAACTAGCTTGCTTGTATTAGAAGTTGAATTTAGAACTACTATCGCTTCAAATAATTTTTCAAGTCAAGAGTATTAACAAGATATCTATAAGTTGCAGGCTGATAGCAAATAATTAAAAACTTAAAACAGTATTTTTATGTAGTTGTTGCTTAACTGATAATATCCTTTAAACTACCATCCATGGCTTTGCATAGGCCTACTATTGTTTTACTTGATAGCTGCCTGACTGCAACAGTACCCGGTACTTTATATAGCTGCAGACGTTAACACTTCTTGAAAACTCTATGGTTACGGTTTGTCTGAATATAGGCCTACAGAGTACAGACGACACTAAAATGGCAAAATTTGAAGGTAACAATCAGTGCACACTGAGCGTACGTAACTTATAGGCATACCTACCTTCTTAGACAAACAATTCCGATGCACAGAACGGCAAGACAGACTGTCAAAGTAAATCCACCAACAGCCACCATAGCTAACACTGAAATAAGAACATGGATAGGCCTATTACATAATATAGTTACAAGCGTCGGTAATTATTTAGTCAACATATGACAAGAACCAGTAGGCCTACACCGTCTAGTTTCATATTTTTCTGCATGCCAGAATTTTTATATCACTTTCGAATGTCGACATTCGGAAGTTTTCATCTCATTCCCAAGTGAAACTCAACATTCTTCACAAAATCTTAACGCCGAATAACACATCGGCTTAACGAGGGTCTGTATTCGTTATGCAACCGAGTTGGATGCTCAATCTTACTAAGACAATAGATCTAATAACGTCAATAGGCCTACTTAGACGTTTTGACGCTGGTCGTGTGAAGGCAAGGAAAATTATCTTAAATTGTTTTCAGCACGAAACGAAGTAGTTTGCTTCTAGATTACACTACAAACTAAAGTTAAGCATAACTGTAGACATTGTGAGAATGGTCGACTCGTTGTTAGGAATAGGATCCAAATGTGAGCTGGTGTCATATAAAATTGGTACAGGTTTTGCGCTGCGGGTGTTTAAACTAACAACAAAGAACTCAGTTCAGAAAAGCAGACTTTCAGTGTGCAATAGGCTACATCGGTTTTTGCAAGTGCTTGCTCCATGAATAAATCCTACGTATAACTTGAAACAAAGTGGTCATTATATTTTAGCCTACCACTCTACCTCGTTCGTCGCTCCAGTCTTCCGTCTTCTTCTGCTCAGATTCCGCCAACGGATCGCCTACTGAAATATAAAAAATCACATCTTTAAGCATATGCACTTCCTAAATTTGAAAAGCAGTTCTTATGATTGTGAAGCGCAGGACACTGAGAGTTCTTCCAACTAGGCTTAAACGTGCGACTGTCATAGGGCATAACATTCATTATAGAGTCTTTCTGCTAAGTCGTAGCCTATATTGAAAACGTTGCTCCAATGCCGGCGACACGATGCGATTACCTGTAAAATAATAAAGCGAATTGAATGAAAGATGTAGCATGAAACGTATACTATACCTTGACCATGTGAGCAGTTTCCAAAGACACCAATCCACTTTTCTCCTTCGCAATGAAGATGCCAAGTTTGTCGACTGGAGTAACATCCAATCACAATCGAATCATCGCTTCTCTTCAACCAAGCGTCCTCTGGCGGAATCAAGTCCGAACAGCCAACGGCTGCGTAAAAGCAGTTTATTTGCTTCTTGTTACAAAGTTTAAGTGAGATGAAATATTAAGCATCTTATTATTAATTCCAGGTGAGCTTTGTTAAAAGGAGCTTCCAAAAACACCGCCATTATCATTGTCATTTTAATGTTATACCGACCATAAAATATGGTTATAAATTTGATTAAATCAAAGGCCTGATTGACAAAGCAATATGACGTAGGAAAAACAATGTTGGATTATGAACTGGTATATATGCAATAAATAAATTTTTAAGAAATAGTGATTAGTATTCTAGAATCAACACCGACTAAATTGTCTTACATCCTGACATTTTGTTGCCTCTCGTATCCAATTCAAGGTAGGTCTACTGCACGCTCTTAGTCTTAAGACCTCAAAAGCACAAGCTTCCATTAGGCCTATCATAGGCGTATAGGCCTACGTTCGTGACTTGAAGCGGAAACCGTTTCTGTAGTCTCTTCCCGCCCTCTGTAATGTGCGGATCTACTTGATATACCTGAAATTGTTGGTCATTCTATGTGGAATCAACTTCCCGAGGTGCAATCCGCGTCCACATGCAGGGCTGTCACATTGAATAGCTAGAGTAGGCTATTACAAAGGCTATTTATAAATTCTCATAATACGGATCTCGATCTACTTTAGTCTGGCGCTGCATGCTAGGTCTTGCTTCTGCCTACCTTTGTGAGCTTTGTAACCTTACTCTTAGTTCTTGCCATTTCCGCTCCCTTCATTCGACTGAACAAAATCTGCTCTCAGTCCCTTTTGCTCGTATTTCCACTACACAGAACCGTGCTTTCTCGGTGGTAGGACCCTCAATCTGGAATGGTCTTCCTCTGATGCTCCGCTCTCTTTCTTAAAATTCTTCTCAGGATGCTCAGAGCTTTCGTCTTTCATCTTAAGACAGTTTTATTTACCCGCGCTGAGGTTGGAAGAGGCGCTATATAAATGCATTTAATGAATACGATAATATCACAAAAGTGTGTCACCTGTAGTCTTTAGTAGAAACTGCTTTTTCTCATCCGCTTCCTGTTGATTGTGATTCAATGCGTTGAAGAATAGTTCCGCTGTACTTCCACTTGTCGTATATAATTCCTTTTCTCTCTGAATTCCATCTCCACAAATTGTTACGTTTCGTTTACTTGTCTTATCCACAATGACCCCATAGCGATGACATCTCTGCTTCTTGCCTTGTTCCCCAGTCTGCAGAGCTTCAGACTGTGAGGCATTGAAATCAATGAGACGGATGTTTACCTTCTGTCCAACCGGTGCTTCTATCATCCATGGTTGCTGCTTTGTTCCACAGATCGATCGCTGAGATTCGTCGGATGAACCGATGACGTGAGTTGGAACAACAGAAGCTGACACTGAACAGGAACGCTCTTCGTCTGCAACTGTTCACGAAATAATCCATTTTTGTAAAGAAGAGATAGAATTCCATTATTTCGTTAAACCTGGTATTTCTTAAATTTCATCTGATGCCCACATTTTAAGCTACATTTAGCCTTGGCTAAACATCAAATAGGCGTAAATGGTTGACCTCGTAATTAAATCCTTTGTCATTCAATTTGTTAATTTCTACTACAAAACTAGATCCATTAATTTAGTCTGTAATAGATCTGAAACTCAATATCGAGAAATACCTCCGAAAGTAAGCCTAAATGTTATAAAATCTCTTTAGGCCTATAATTATAGAGCCAGTCATCGCAACTAACCATTGATACATTCGTAACTGACTTCAAGATAAACCGTCAGATCAGGATAACACGGTGCCTTGACATTTTCCTGCGCCATATCAATTACACGAATTTCACATTGAGTTTTTCCAGAACACTTGCGATCCATAATACCAAGAACATCCAGCGAACATCCAAGGTATAGAGGATCTTGTAGAACTTGTGGACCACGTGCGTCGATTCCTTTGGATGTTATGCATCTTCCAATGCGCATGCGCCCGTAGGTTGCACTTTTCATCAAGATGATCTCATTCTTCATGCATCGAGGTTGAAACAATTCGTGCGGACAAAACTCCTCTGTGGTTCCTGCGGTATTTAAAAACACTTTAATCAAAACTCAAACGTCTAGTCACACCGGTTAGTGTTTTGCTTATTAATTAAGTCACCAATAGGTTCGTGAATTTGTGGTAGGCCTGAGAACTTATGGGGCACCGAGATAATTAGGCCCTAAATCCAACCTTGCACACAGACCAATTGGCCGACGGACGCTAAAGTTGCAGGTCAAGAAGTGCACTACCATGGATTACCGTTAACTCAATGAGTTTTATAACCTACTTGCTCAGAAATTTATTTGCATTAGTGTTTTCGGTGACCGGACAAAATGGTAGCGGACAAAATGGTACGGACAAAATGGTATGGACAAAATGGTATTGGGACAAAATGGTATTGGACAAAATGGTACGGACAAAATGGCACGGACAAAATGGTATGGACAAAATGGTATGGAACAAAATGGTACTAGGACAAAATGGTACGGACAAAATGGTAGCGGACAAAATGGTACGGACAAAATGGTATGGACAAAATGGTATTGGGACAAAATGGTATTGGACAAAATGGTACGGACAAAATGGCACGGACAAAATGGTATGGACAAAATGGTATGGAACAAAATGGTACTAGGACAAAATGGTACGGACAAAATGGTGCGGACAAAATGGTATGGACAAAATGGTAGCGGATAAAATGGTACTAGGACAAAATGGTACGGACAAAATGGCGCGGACAAAATGGTATGGACAAAATGGTATGGACAAAATGGCACGGACAAAATGGTATGGACAAAATGGTATGGACAAAATGGAACGGACAAAATGGTACGGACAAAATGGTATGGACAAAATGGTACTTGGAGATAAAGATTCTTAGACTTAAAACATTTCATACATTTAAAAAATCTGTGCTGCGGCCCTTAAAAACCCAATTCATTAACTGTTCTCTCTCTCTCTATCTCTCCCTCTCGCTCCCCCCCTCTCTCTCTATAATGATTAATTATATATTATTATTATCAGTGTTATTTTAGTTCCTGAGAATAAAATAAGACTAATAATTATTTTAATTTCGTTCCATGGAACGAAAACTGGAATAAAAAATAATTCTGGAACGAGAATAGAATAGAAATAAAAATTTCAATATTTTTCTGGAACGAGAACGGAATAGAAATAGAAACTTTAAAAAAAATAGTTTTTCGGACTGAAGGCAGCTCCTGATTTGTCACCACGCGGCGCTATGATAAATAGGTCACTGTTTTGTGTGTTACTGTAATCATTCATGTTAGACATAACTATGAGAAGTGGAATTGGAAGTGGAACTAGAAATAAAAATTTTCTGGAACTGGAACTAAAATTATTTCTAAATAGGAAGTGGAACTAGAATAAGAACGAAATTTATTTATGAAGAAGAACTAAAACTAGAATAAAAATTACAACAATGGAATAGAATAAGAATAGGAATAAAAATTAATGCTGGAACTAAAATAACACTGATTATTATATGTAATCCTAATCAGAAGGGTTTCAAATAGTGTGACATGGGGCGCAAGCTAAGCCGTTTTATGGTCCAGACACTCGAGGCTCGTGCCTAGTGCCCCACGCAACAGAGGGGCTGCGGCGACCCATGGCCGCAGGCAGCAGTGTAGGCTACTACTAAACTAATAAATGTAAAAAATGACCCACATGCACATTGCACATAGAAGACACGAATGCAAAACTCTATATTTGAGACTGACAGATTGAGTCGGAAATCGGGTTACGTTCAGTGTTCAATCTAGGCATCTCCCGAGCGGGTATCTCAACCCATAAGCGTCTTTTAAAATGTTTACCAAATAATAACAGTTTTTAGTTTCTTTTTAGATAATTGAACACGTAGGCATACTCTAATAATTAATATACCGTGACGTTATTTATTAAATTATATGATGCTAACAGAAGGGTCTCAGAAGAGTGGACCTTGCGAAGGTCCGTGTAATAAGGTGTCACGACAACTGGTCCACCGACAACTGGTCCAAAGACAACTCGTCCACGAAATATTGATTCATCGTCAAATGGTTAACGACAAAATGTTCTCTGGGAATTTTTAGTCGATGGGTTTTTGCAGCAGAAATAGAAGCTGGATTGATGAGAAACGTTTGAGAAATGAAATCTGGATGAGGGCTCTTTTACAGGTTAAATAGAAGCTGAACTTATTAACAGAACGCTTGGGAAATAGAAGCTGGATGAAAGATTTTTACAGCTGAAATAGAAGCTGGATTGATGAAAATAATGCTTGTAAAGTTTAAGATGACTTCCGGAAATGATCGCGTTGGAAAAAGAACTTTGCGTTTTATCATACATCCAGCTTCTATTTAAGATCATCGATGCAGACTATATTTCAGATCTATAAAACCTTAATCCAGCTTTGATTTTTCAAGCGTTTGATAATTTATCCATCCAGCTTCTATTTAAAATATAAATGCCTTCATCCCGCTTCCATTTCTTAAGCGTTTTATTATTCATCCAGCTTCTATTTAAGATCTATAAAACCTTCATCCAGCCTCGATTTCTCAAGCGTTTGATAATCCGTCGAGCTTCTATTTAAAATATAAATACCTTCATCCCGCTTCCATTCCTTTAAGCGTTTTATCGTACATTTCTTAAGCGTTTTATCATACATCCAGCTTCTATTTAAAATCTATAGGCCTAAAACCTTCATCCAGCTTCCATTCTTTTTAAAATAGCCCCATCAAAATAGCCTCATAAAAAAGGCTGTGTAAACTAACTTTGTTTCATAACTAACGTTGGACTTTATTTCGGCTCATAGATCAGTCATCCTTTACAGATTCGGGCGGTACCGTGCGGCATCATCAAAGTGCGGAATTTGTCGCTCTCAGATCTTGTGGACCATTTGTAGAGCCGTTATTTGCTCACTTCTCTTCTTTAGCAATAGCCTTAACTTCGGAAATGACGTAGTACGACGTAATTTGCTAATTGTCCTTACCTAACCTTTACCTGTTCTCTTCATTCCGAATAATAATTATTATTAGATTCTATAAAAAAAACTTGATCCAGATAAGACGCTTCAGAAATGGAAGCTGGATGAAGGTTTCATAGATCTTAAATAGAAGGTGGATGAATGATAAACGCTTAAGAAATGGATGCTGGATGAAGGTTTTTATATAGGCTAACTGAAATAGTTGTCCGTGTCGTCTATGACTGGACTGTTGTCGCGGAATTGTTTACACGGGCTGTTTTGACGGGGTTATTTCGACCATTTTATCCGCTACCATTGTCGGGAACTGATTTTTTCGGGGCTGTTTTGTCCTTGGGCGATTATGACGGGGTTATTTTGTCGTTGGGCAATTATGACGGGGCTGTTTTGACGGGGCTATTATGACGGGTCACCATCACCCTGATATCATTGTCTCTAAGTACCATTTTGTCCATACCATTTTGTCCGTGCCATTTTGTCCATACCATATTGTCCATACCATTTTGTCCGCGCCATTTTGTCCGTACCATTTTGTCCTAGTACCATTTTATCCGCTACCATTTTGTCCATACCATTTTGTCCGCACCATTTTGTCCACACCATTTTGTCCTAGTACCAATTTGTCCCATGCCATTTTGTCCATACCATTTTGTCCGTGCCATTTTGTCCGTACCATTTTGTCCAATACCATTTTGTCCCAATACCATTTTGTCCATACCATTTTGTCCGTACCATTTTGTCCGCTACCATTTTGTCCTAGAACCGTGTTTTCTGATTAGCATGACTTGTATAAACCATTTTAGACAATAATAACAGTTAGCCTACTGTAGCCTACTCGGTCTAAAATTATCAATGGGTCTAATCATGACGTGTTCCTTGCAAAACGTTGATTAACAAAACATCATCCGAAACAGGGTGACCATATCCTACCTAATGACAAACTTAGGCTACTTCAACATTCAGGTCCATTTATTGCGTGAATAAGCGGAATAATATGGAATAATAAAATTCATGTAATGCGACATCCAGTTGTAGCTTCACTCTTTCCAACGTTTCAAACCAGAATGGAAATTCCAAAAAATTGTTTCGACCGGACATCTGTTTTGCTAATCCGCGTTCTATAAACTCAGTAGGCTACGACTGCGCTCCTCATTAGTTAAATCATTGCTTGATTCTTCCTTGTCTAATCACAACGCGAGCCATTAATTAGGTCCATGGCGTAGTCTACCATCAATTAAAAACCCTATAGCCTACTGTGTTACGTAGAGACCATTCGGTTACGAGAGTTATAAATATTAAAGACACGAATCACAATTCACAATGAGCAAGGCAGCGCTCATAATTTCCCGCATTATCACGGTTAAAACAGTTGAATTTAAATCGACTAACATCAATGTTAATGATGAAGTGATACCTACCAGGTTCACAAGATCCTTCTTGAAACAATGATAGCTGTAGCGGCATCCACATAGACAACATCGCTTCTAAATATCTGATTTTCAGGAACATTATTTCGAGTTTAAACAAACACTAGCCTCTAAAAGCAACCGTCCTGATTTTAAAACAAGCTTGAACAGCCTTCGTAGCCTATTTCCAGCGTCATGCAAAGGCCGTCTCTCTCTATCCTAGACTCATAGTACAACACATAGGCTTACGAAAAGATGGGAGAACAAAAACTAAATGCTAAGGTAATCACAGTCTGTCCAGCAATTGGTTCCTAACGCGCATTAATTCTGTTGACGACTTTCAATGTCAAGTGTAATATATGCAACCGAGATCGGGGGTCGTCTCAAAACGCATCGATAACAAGAAGCTTAAACAGGCATTGCACACGAATAGGCAAATGATCATGGCCATTGAATATGCTCATATACTTAAACCTAGGATGAACTCAAACAGAAGAGTACCTACAACTTAGCCTACTGTCGTACAGCCGTATTAAATGCAGATGATCAACTTTTATTTCGTAGGCTACTATGTATACGCAGTTAGCAAGAATGTTTTAAAATAAAAGTTATTATTTTTACTTTGAAAGTAGAGCACTAAGGCAGCAACTGTCATTCTAAATACCCCCTACTTTAGAACGAAAATGAGGAATCACTTAGGCTTATAATCCACTATTTTATTTGAATTAAAGACATCGTCTGTGTATAATTATAAGCTACGACGTGCAGTCGTAGGGCTACACAAAATGTGCAGTTGTAGAAGCACTTATGTACAGTTAAAACTAGCAACAAAGGTCATTGTTCTCCGATTGGAAGTAATTTACCATGGATGATGGGAAAAGAAAGCAGTTGTGTTGCCACTTGTGCAGACCTAAAAATTAATTAAAAACAGTCCTCGGCCTACTGTAAACATTTAAAAGTGGAACTAGTCTCTAAATTAATGGATTGATTAGTTTAAGTTTTAGGCCTAGCCTACATGATGCAATGTTTAGGCCTATGTCTGCAAACTTTGAAGTTCACATTGGAATGTTGTTTGATCCATTATTATCGACATCGATGAAGTCATTTTCTCCAACGAAGACTGAATAAGTTGGCATCTCGTTGACCCCTAAGACACGACGTGTATCGTTTCCTGTGCTATCTGATGCAATGCTGGACTGAATTGGTTGACTTGAATGTTGACTTCTGGCTGAGTTGACTTGAAAGTTCAGTGTTCTATAATCTTGTTGTTTCTTGCTTTGAGCTGAAAATCTAAAACATAGCATCCGACACAATTTCGAACTGTTCCACTGCGCATGGTTGCCAAATTTAGTAGACCACAGAATGTGGGACGCGGTGGTGCAGTGGGTATGTTTGTGGCCTAGCAGCCGAAGGGTTGTAGGTTCGAATCCATCTCAAGTCGCTGCGTAGGGACATTGTGACATTGGGCAAGTCTTTCACCCACAATCGCTCAGCGCTTCGGCGTGAAACTCAGATGCAGTGTCCTTGCTGTAGTCGGGAGCGCCTCTGAGTAGTGAGCTTGAAGGGGCGCTATAACAGATGCACATACAAACAAACTTGGTCGTGTTTAGTAGTTTGAAATTGGTTGGAGGTGGTAGCGGTGCTGACAGTATAGGCTACATCAATACAAGTAGGCCTGTCCAATTAATTTTGTCCAATTTGCCCAGTAAACCGTCTCGCAAAAAGTCAGTTGACGCTCACAAAGTTACCCAGATATCCCGATGAATAGTGATTTAAACACGCGAGATCAAACTCACTAATTTTCTTCATCGTTGTGTCAATCGATCTGGATGTAAAAAAATGTGAAGAAAGGAAAGGGAAGAAAAGATATGAAATGAATTTAGCCGGCAAATTGTGGTCGAATACGACCACGGGGATGCTAGGCCTGTGTCGCGTGACAGAGTTTCTCCCCCTAAAAGTCTCCCCCGGATACTTTATTTCGAAATAGATTCCCCCCCGGAGGATCTGGTATAGAATAAATTCGCCCCCGGAGACTATATTCTGAAATAAAGTCTCCGGGGGAGAGAATATTTCCTCCGTCCACGAAACAAAGTCTCCCCCGTTGATCGTGAAATCGGCCACAGTCGCATAAAATTAATAGATAGACATATCAAACCGTTAGTTTACGTTACTAACACGATAACACGTTATTTAACACGAACATATTATATAGTCTATACTTTTACAGCAGAAAAATGTCTTCCAAAACAGATTTTCAGCCAGGGAGACTCTGTTTCGGGGGGAGACTTTGTATCGGGAGGAGACTTTATTTCGTGACACCGGCAATGGCTGCCCAAATGTTAAGCACCATTTTCAATGAAATCGTTAGCCTAATAGATAGGGCCTACCTGCGTACACAAACAATTCCGGTGCATAGAACTGCCAGACAAATTGTCAATGTAAGTCCTCCGACGGCAACCATCGTCAACACTAAAATAATTAATCAGTTAAAAGTCTCCAATTAACTCAGAATGCAATTTTCATATATTATTGGCACCTTGAGTCCTTGACTCTGATAAAGCTAATAATTATTGCTCTTCAAAGTTGGGTGTGAAGCATAGGTCTATAAATAGAAATCAATTTCAGACTCAATCCGTCATGGTGCATATATAAATTATATAGCCTATGCACACATATAATAGGCCGAGTTAGGCTAAAATGACCATTCTGTTACAATTTTGTGATAGAAGCACGTTAAACACTGCGTGGATGATTTCATGAAACGTTTCTTGGTTTTTTCACCCATGGCAGTTAAGTTTTTTAGAAGTAGGAATCAACTTGCAAGTTAGTTCATTTCGTCATGTCTAGTATTTTACAATGGATTACAATTCAAACTTAAGCACATGATTTCAGCCGCTTGTCTTATTAAAAAGAATGTGGCAACAATGGAGACTGCTATAAGACTGAAAATGTTCATTATTGCTGCTGCTAATTATGATTTGACCAAGCTCGTTTTGAATTGTTTTGCTTTATTATATAGCTTCTAAATAGGCCTATAATTTATTTGCGCATGGTCAAGACACTGGCATGCGCCTATGGTGTTCAAAACCGCTTGATGAACTCAATTTCAAGTCGATCGGAGATTTTATAGTAATGTTCCTGTTTTATTATAGGTATGTTTGAATTGTGAGAATAACGTGATGACTTTAAAGTTTGATGGTTATTAAATTTCTTTGGTAAACTATTTCAGCATCCGAAAATCACATGTTAGCTGTGGAAAGAATTTTTGAAATTTCGGTTAGATTAATGGTTAAAATCAATTTTACACGTTGTACCTTGATCATCACTCCAGCTCTCTTCCTTAGGCTCTGACTCAATCTCTGTGGGATCTTGCGCTGAAATAACCACATCACGTGTTAATGTTAGGCTAGTCTGCTTGGCGTAGTCTGTTGCCTGTGCGAATCTAAAAGCTACAGCACTATCAGAATAATACTAGGGTCTATAATTGTGAGAGAAGCCAGCTACTGTACAGGTTATGCTGGAATTTTGCTGCTATTTATAATTTCTCCGTTTCGTAAAGGCACTACTTTCAAAGTTTGAAAACCAATTAGACTTTGCCGTCAAGACGTTGGTAGGAATGTGATGCGTCTACTCGCGGCTTTAAATTAGCCTACATGTAGACCTATCAGTATCAGTAGGCCTATTAGCAGGCGCGGATTTAGAGGGGGCGGAGCCGGCGTACGCCCCCCCCTAAACCTGCAGCAAATGTTCTCAAACTAAACTGACCTAAAACTAATATAATTGCAATTTGGGAATAGGATGTTTGAAGTAGCTGGACCGGCAGAATGGAGCTCTCTTACCGTATTATGTATCCAAATATTACCACAATAATTCACATTTTGCTGCTCACTTCTGTCACGGCTTGCAGTGTTGAACGAGCAAATTCTAGTCTGCGATTTGTGAAGTCGTGTTTCCGAAGTACAATGAACGAGGACAGATTTAATGCACTCATTTTATTGTTTGACCACAAGGACATCAAGTTAGACTCAGGGAATGACTGACTGACTGAGAGACTGACCAACCGACCGACCGACTGACTGAATGATTGCCTGACTGACTGACTGACTGACTGACGGACCGACCGACCGACTGACTGAATGATTGCCTGACTGACTGACTGACTGACTGACTGACTGACCAACTGACCGACTGACTGAATGATTGCCTGACTGACTGACTGACTGGCTGACGGACCGACCGACTGACTGATTGCCTGACTGACTGACTGGCTGACGGACTGACGGACGGAAGGTCTGACTGACTGACTGACCAACCGACCGACCGACTGACTGAATGATTGCTTGACTGATTGCCTGACTGACTGACTGACTGACTGACTGACTGACTGACTGACTGACTGACTGACGGACCGACCGACCGACTGAATGATTGCCTGACTGACTGACTGACTGATTCAAGGACGGACGGACGGAAGGTCTGACTGACTGACTGACTGACCGACCGACCGACTGACTGAATGATTGCCTGACTGACTGACGGACGGACGGACGGAAGGTCTGACTGACTGACCGACCGACCGACTGACTGAATGATTGCCTGACTGACTGACTGACTGACTGATTCAAGGACGGACGGATGGAAGGTCTGAATGCCTGACCGACCGACCGACCGACTGACCGACTGACTGACTAACTGCTTGACTGACTGACTGATTGACTCATGAACTCAAAGATGGACTCAAGCTCACTCCACTCACACTCTGTTGCCTTTGTCCGTACCTTATGCACAAAGCCAAGGGTAAGGGCTGGGAACCCGGAGAAGGAGAAGCGACAGAGACAAAGACGATTATAGCTAGGGCAAGCTACAGTATAGGCCTATAGAGCGTAAGCCACGAGACTTGGCGCGGAAATTTAATGACTGATCTCGAGCGCTATCTTCTTGTTACATACAAGGACGTCCGTCTGCCTGTCTCTCTGTCTGTCTGCCTACAGAGCAGTCTGTCTACCTGACTGTCTGTGTGTCTGCCCGTCCGTCTGCCCGACCGTCTGCATGCCTGCCTGCCTGTCCGCCTGTCTGCCTGCATGTCAGGCTGCCTATATGTCAGTCTGCTTACATGTCAGTCTGCCTACATGTCAGTCTGCCTGTATGGCTGCTGTTTGGTGTACCTGCTACAATATTATTTAGACTACTGGCTATGTTGTCCAACGATAGTTTTCAAAATTTCGATATGCGCAAAAATCACAATAAGGACTTGAATGCACTTTTCGGATTTCTTTGAAAATAATTATGTTCATAGGCCTGCGGCCTGCCCTAATTGCAACAGCAAACTTCAAATTTCTAAAATTCCACTTGAAAGGCACAGGTTAGGCCTAAATGCAGGCGCTGCGTCAAGGCAGAGAGTTATAGATGGCCTAGATATAAAGTGAAGATCAGAAACCTGTTGCCAGAGGCTAAAGGAGGGGGAAGCAGAGGAACTGTTAGACGAGCCTTCTGAGGTCGAGAAAGGTTATAAGGCCGAGGAAGGCTGAGTATAAAATGAGTCACGCTGTGGAATATGTCGAATTCTTTCGCCCGACCGATAGACGCCCCATACCCGAAAATTGCACATGCAATGTGCAATTTAGTTCTTTATCAGCAGATACCCGGTTTAACTACACACAAATCTATCCATAAATGCACATTAATATGCATAGGCGCCGAGTTGACCCGAAGAGTGGGGGTGCCGAAAGAATCTGAAAATATGCGCGCGCCAGCGCGCGAAAAAATTTGTGACCCTTTTTTATAGGAGACTTATTGAAATCACCACTGCTCACATAGGCGAAGACTTGGTCCTGGTTTTAAGGAACGAACTCGCGGCCAAAGTAGCCTATGATCGCCGAGAAGCACAGCGCCGAGCAGGGTAGGGTTTTGGGAACGGGATGTGCTCCTCCCCATTTTCGATTTTTTTTATTGTCACACTGCGATGGTAGAACCTTAGGCTATCATTTTGACGTCATGACATCCTTGTCAAAATTTCCTGTTATCTCATTGCACTTTTTTGATCATTCTTTGTGTTTGATGTAGCCTATTTCTCTTGGAATCCACACAGAAGAAAAGCACAATCTTCGTTTTCATGGGCGTCTTGGAGCACTCTCCCTCGATTAGGTCAACATACTCAAATTTTGCACAAGAAATCAGACAATAATTGGTCACTGTTTAGTGAGCCAATATTAACACTGTGGAATAGTTTTTCAAATAGTATTTCAAGTAGCCTAGTTTTTAAAGACAAAACAATATCCCGCTTTTATGATGCTGGGAGGTGACTCTCGAGCACTTAATTAAGAACACTATCGAGCATGTATACACTATTAGGCCTAAAGAAACAATGTCATTCAAATCGTCGCCTTCGTCCGTAATAAAAAAAAAATGACGGAAGCGGATCGAATAAGCAGGATATCGGGGTTTCCTCGCATTCGCTGATCGGCTTAGGGCCAATGGAGTTCAGACCACCAGATGGGATAAAACTGGAGAAATTGTAAGGTAGGCCTAAACTAACTGAGATTTTAAAAAGTATACTAAAGATGGAATGATTTTTATAGATAAGGAATTCCAACAGAGAAAAAATATCTTACATATAAGCACATCTTGCCGGCTGATTTCAGGTGGTGCCCATGCATAGGAGGGCCTCGCATGGCCAATTTCTGGTGGTGCTGAGCACTCACGGGCCTCGCAGAGTCGGCGCCCATGTTAATATGGATATAATTTTATTACCCTCCACATATAATTGTGTTATTTATCCAGTACTTTTATGCACAATAGTTTTCAGAGTGTATGATGACCGTATCAAGGCATACGCCAGAAAGCATCCAAGGAGAATGACACTGCTTAATCCACTGGCATGTGACACTTAATTATTTCCTTTTTGGATCAAGGGTTGCATGATCAAAACCGATAACTGATTTATAATCGTTTCACTGTTAACCTTCAGTGGAGACCAGTGGTTTTATATGAGAAACTATATATTTTTTTAAAGTTCCATAACATTTTCTGTAAAAAGGATCATTATAGTGTGGCGTGATCTAATTTCATATATATACAGGGCCTAAAGTGTGTCAGGACGATCAATGTCGATCATGGACGGCGTCCTGGCACTTATTTTCGAGGCAGGACACCGTCCTATGACTTATTTGGCCAGCACTACCAGGACGGTCGTCCATGATTGCATGGACGGCGTCTGTGCAGTTACGGACGACAGGCCATGACTGCCTTAAAATGGCTCCATTTGAGGTCGACACAGCAAAAAATGCGCTGGTCGCTGGGGCTCCGCCCCCAGACTCCGCTGGGGAAGCTTACTGTAAAGACAAAAACTTTCTCTTTTACAATAAAATTTTTATTTTTATTGTTATCCTGGTAGCTTGCCACACTGAAAAAGGACTTATTCTTAAAAATTTCGCGACTTTGTCGCTCCAAATAGCTGGCAAACAAGAGCCTAAAAATTGCTCCATTTAAGGTCTAAACAGCCAAAAATGCGCTGGTCGCTGGGGGAGCTTACGACGCTCCCTCAGACCCCCTAGTCGGGATGGGCTTCGTGCCTTCGGCACTCGCAACTTCCCGCCTTCGGCGCCGCCACTGACGACCCATTAGGCCTACAATACAGCGTCCTGGCACTTCTTTATTTTTACACTTTAAGCACTGTATATGTATATATACATGTATATAGCCTATATTTACGGGATTGGATTGGTAGTATTTACGCCCCCCCTAACCAGAAATCCTGGATCCGCCCCTGATTAGTGCAGGATATGCTGAACATCGTTAATTGGAAAAGATACACAGCGGACTTCATTATCGGTGCGGTCCATAGTCGTCAGCTGTTTTATGCATCTATACTCTATAGTCTATAGATACATGATAGTAAAGATCTTAATGACACATATATGAACAAAACACTTGCCATAGTTTTTAATACTGATGAGGCTGCACTTTTACTAACCCACATTTAAGTAGCCTATTTTGGAACCCATGTGTCGATCTGTAAAGTTTGTCATAGATTGAGTAAAAACCAATTAAACTCCTGAACAGTTTTATGATAACCTCAGATGCAATCTCGTAGTCTACATAATTACCTCAACCTGTCTTTACTGCAGTTCTAACCTTGCGAGCAGTTTCCAAAGACTCCAATCCACTTTTCTCCTTCGCAATGAAGATGCCAAGTTTGCCGACTGGAGTAACATCCAATCACGATCGAATCATCGCTTCTCTTCAACCAAGCGTCCTCTGGCGGAATCAAGTCCACACAACCTACAGCTAACATAGTTAAAAGTACACACTTAACTTAACTAATTATTAGTTTAACAAATAAACTATTCAATACAATACAAATATTATACGTATGTTCGCAAGTAATGACGAAGTCGCGTTACTGTCGCTTGTCAAGAGATCTCATTGTTCTCAATTAGCGTGAGATTATGGCAGCCTGTTCGGCGCGCAAATCAGTAGGCCTTATTTATGGCTGCATGATGTGCGTTTGTATGGGGAACGGACATTAGCCCCCCCGGACAAAATCCCCCCGGACATAAGCCCCCCTGCGTAAATGTTTTAAAACGATACAATACTTACACACATATATCCTACAGTTAGAGTTAGACCTATGCATAAACGAACGCGTAGCCTATAATAGAATAGCTCATACTACTTAGATAGGCCTAGCTCATGAATTTTAGTCAAGACCTACCTTCGACTTTAAGCATAAATTGAATTCCACTCTTGATACCTTCCCTCTCTTCGAACGGCTTCAAAAATACTTCTACAGTATTTTCATTCGATAAAAATAAATCCTTTTCTCTGCCATCTGCACAAATGGAGACATTCGTTTTCGGTGCGGCCTTACTCACAATAAAACCATAACTCTGACAAGAAGAAGGTCGATTGCCTCCAGGTCTCATCACGTGACCATCATCATCACGTGACCCAGTGAAGTCTAGAAGAGTTAAACGGATCTTCTGACCAATCGGTGCTTCTAGAATCCACGGTTGAAACTGACTTCCACAGATTCGTTTCGATTCAGATGAACCGATTATATGAATCGGTTGCATGGAAACCACAACCGAACAAGAACGCTCTTCGTCTGCAACTAAAGTCAGTTTATGCAGCGAGAAATTATTACACTGTTTAATGCGGAAACATATATAGTCTAGGTCTACGTTGTAGGCTTACATATCTGCAGGCCTATAGTTTACCGTAACTTTTCTAAAGAACTTCATGTTATAAGATAAACTTGTATTTAATGACCGCACAAAAATTTAAAAACTTAGAAATGTTTAAATACAATGCAATAATTACTAAAATGCAAAGCCTGAATTTATGAGTTTTGACGGAAAACTAGGCTAGGTAGGTCTAATAAAAAAAGCAAGCTGATTAAAACGCACTTTGTTGATAATTGAATCGGTCACGTTAGTTTGACCGCGTTCAATTTTTTGTGAATATCCAAAATTCGTTCTTTTGCGAATTATTTATTTTCGTTCGCAATACAACTGGCGTAGGTCTACGTAGCCTAACTGCTCTAAAGCGGGTTTGTTTTAACTAGACAGCTAGACTACACATCATCGAACACTAACCATTGATGCATTCGTAGCTGACTTCCAGATAGACAATCAAGCCAGAGAAACATGGTTTGACATTTTCAAGGGAAATGTCAGAATGGCGAACTTCGCACTCAACCTTTCCAGAACATTTTCGATCGAGAATGTTCATGACATCCGCTGAACATCCGAGATATCTAGGATCACTTCCGAAAGCAGCAACCTCTTCCGCCGCTATACACCGTCCAATGCGCATGCGTCCAAAGCTGGCATGTCTCATCAGGATGACCTCGTTCTTCAGACATTTCGGATGGAAAGTTTCGTACTGACAGTAGTCTTCCAGTATCGCTACAGTTACAAGAGTCAAGACAATCTTACAAGATCAAATCCTTACATGACATAATTTTTCAATGAACAAAATAATATGTAGGCTGTAGGCTATATGTATAATACAAGTATTTCGGTACAGCCTGCATATTTTGTTCATTGAAAAATTATGTCAGATCGCAACATGTCATATATATATATATAGGGTGTCTCGATAGGTCGTGAACGATTTTGAATGCAGATAAATATATGTTCTACACATGATAATGTGGAAAGTTTTATACTGGCGGATAGGTTATTCAAATGAAAATGTTAATATAAAAAAATTAGATCACTAGCTCACTTAATAAAATTGTAGCGCCAATATCCGTGACGTCATCAAATTCGTGCCAAATAAACGTCAAGTTAAGCCGCAAACAATATTGTACGGCCATCATTGTTAATCCACAAATAATTAATTAATACAAATTACCATTTAGCAGGGGCTTCTATCCCATGTATAGGCGGGCGCAACTTGCGCCCAGTGAAAAACAGGGGGGAAACAGAAGAAAGCCAAAAATCACGTCGATTGGGGGGGAAGGCCAGCCATGAAGGCAGTGTTTAATCTAGTCATCTCTAGGAAGAAGTTTCCCCCAGAGATTATCCCCCCCCCCATAAACATTTTTCAACATTGTATTAGTTATTAGTTATAATGGTATTAATATCTACATTATTTCATCACATGAACTGTTTTAATACGCCACGATAAAATTTACTATTACCTAATTATAATAATATTATTTATGGCCTACCATTTTAATAAATGATACAATAATATTATAATGATTTGATTTAATGTTGATACTTGTACAAATACTATATTTGTACAACTCAATGCAGTGTTTAATCTAGACATCTCTGGGAGGGAGTTCCCCAGGAATGAAAATTTTCCAGAAAAATCGATATGTGTTGTGAACATGTATATTGTATAGCCTATAGAATCGTTTCCCCCCTCCATAAAAAGTATATAATGCAACATTGACCCCCCCCTATATAAATATGACAGGTTTATACAAGTGCAGTTATCCCGTCAGTAGAAGAATTTGACTGCAAAGCATCGAAGTAGGCCCACTAAAAATGAGGTCATGCATCAATATTTTGGGGAAGTAAATGTATGTTTCAAGGAGGAAAAATTGGCGAAAGACTAAAAACTTTTGTCAGAAAATTTCTGTCTGAGCGGTTTCCGTTCGCCAAAAACAGCCATTTACCCCTCCCCAAAACCTAAATTCCACAAAACAGTGTGACTAGGTAACACACTGATTAAACACTGAACTAAATGGCTTATCTCCAGTGTTATCTTTCATATTTCAGACTGTCAAGTTTCAAAATATTTTGTTCCTTGAACGCTTAGAAAAACAACATCATTACTATGTAGGCCCACATTGTATTTTATTGTATTGCAGAAATTGCAATGCGAAAATTGAAAAAATTTCTAATGTGGGGAGGGACGCATATCACACCCAAAACCCCTCCCCGTCTTGGCGCTACGTGTTTTGGTGATCGTCTGCTGGATGCTTGTTTGTCTCTCCCCCCAGAAATCTTCAATCCCTATAGTTAGAGGACAAGATTACATATTGCCGGGAGAGTAGGTCGGCCCAATAAGGGGGGGGGAAGAATATGTATTGCGCCCGGCTGCTTAGGGGGGATAGAAGCCCCTGCCATTTAGTATTTAATAATGTTTCCTTTACTCTTTAATTACAGCCTCAAGTCGATTAGTCATCGAGCAAATAGATTTTTCAGAGTTGTCAGAGGTAGGCCTATTGATGCCCATGCCTTACAAAGCCGACGTTTTAAGGTCGTTTGGGGTTCGGTATCGGCATAAACAGTTGCCGCCATAATACTCCAAACATTTTCCATTGGTGACAAATTCGGCGAATTAGGCGGCCAGTCCCTCGGTGAGATGTAGGCTATCCATTGATAGTCTTGTTTAACCATTCGACGGCGACCTTTGATGTGTGTGCACGTGCCCCGTCTTTTTGAAATAATCCTTCGCCGTTATTATGAAAAATTTTTGTGGCTGTTAAATGAGCGCAGACTACACTTCGCTGGAATGCGAGTTTGACCTCTTTCTCCAGTATCTCATTGATGCAGGCCTAATAAGTCGAAGTGACTGCAGTTTTACTTGGAATGATAAGAAGCTTTGTTAATCCAACTGTTTATGCCGAACCCGAACCCCTGACACTGAACACCTTAAAACGTCAGCTTCGTAAGGCATGGACATCGATAGGCATAGCCTACCTCTGACAAAATCTATTTGTCTCGATGGCTAATCGACTTGAGGCTGTAATAAAGAGTAACGGAAACATTATTAAATACTAAATGATAATTTGTATTAATTAATTATGTGTGGATTAACAATGATGGTCGTACAATATTGTTTGCGGGCTTAACTTGACGTTTATTTGGCACGAATTTGATGACGTCACGGATATTGGCGCTACAATTTTATTAAGTGAGCTAGTGATCTAATTTTTTTTATATTAACATTTTCATTTGAATAACCTATCCGCCAGTATAAAACTGTCCACATTATATTGTGTAGAACATATATTTATCTGCATTCAAAATCGTTCACGACCTATCGAGACACCCTATAATTATATAAATATATATTGGCCTATATATATGCAGACTTTTAATTATTCGAATCAATTATTACATTTTTTATTTAAAAGAAAACCTAATCTATCAAGATTTCAATGCCTCGTCTTGTCTTACCTGGTTCTCTCGATGCTACATCTGATGAAGACACACGCAGCCCTATATCCAACAATGTCCAGATCACGACCGTCATGTAGAATTGAGCTTGAAGGGCCATTAATACACGTTTGGGTGGCATTTATTACAAATAAATGAATACTTAGAGTCTGGCTAATATCTGACTATTTTGCTTTCGTACGTGCGTTCAAAGCATAAACCAGACTGGAATCCTCGTCCACTGATGCGCTTTTAGGCTACAAATTATTTCAGAACATCATTCCAGATGTCCATTCGCTATAAGCTTACTCTTCTAATTGCACGCATGTAAAAAATTATGTGCAGTGAACATCGGCGATACTTATAAACTGACGCTTTCATGCGCGTATTAGTTTGCCAAAAGGTGATAGCAATCTGATGACCTGTATTCATGCATATCAATTACCTAAGAGCTTGGGGATCGTCTCAAAATGTATTTGGGAACATTTCTAGATGGCTAAAAATAGTACAGACCTACGCTTTTAGCAAGCATTTTATCATTAGAGGAAAAACACGATAATTTAAATCAGTCTTAGTTATTTAGTTCTTGGAATACTATAACACAATGACTCATTCAAGCTCATATCTTTAGTCTATTGAAGGAAGCCTACAAACGAAACGCTAGCTAGCCTAGCTATTGCCATCGCATATGCTTACATGTCATTCCATGTTTCTTTACTGTTCACATTGCATGACCGCATGCTCTGTTTATATTATTTGCATTCGATTTCATTTTTTAAATGATCGCAAGGTTGTATACTACGTAGTACATAGTAATGAACTGTTCGCCTCTAAACTTCTGATGTGAGAGGGTAATACACGCAAGCAGGAGCGGCAAGACTTTTGACACTGTTGACAGTGTTTAATCACGGCGTTTGCAGAGGAAAGTTTCCTCAGAAATGACTCTCCCAGAAAAATTGAACAAAATGACAATACTTCCGAGTTGCTTTATACATTACAATATGATATGAAATGTACAATAATAACAATTGTAATAATAATAATAATAATAATAATAATAATAATAATAATAATAATAATAATAATAATAATTTTTTCATGCTCCCTTGGATTCGGTAGACAGGCAAGACACAGCACCATCAACGACCTAGTCTACCGAAGTCTTAACAGAGCTGGAACTCCTGCAATCAAGGAGCCGTCGGGCCTCGCCAGGACTGACGGGAAACGACCGGACGGCCAGACCCTAATCCCATGGAGTAACGGGCGAGCGTTAATTTGGGACGCGACCGTGGTGGACACGGTAGCTGCCTCGTATGTTCTCGAAAACGCGACCGAAGCAGGGAGAGCGGCGGAGAAAGCCGCCACAAGGAAGCTTACGAAATAGGCTATTTGGACCTTCAAAGGACATACCTCTTTGTCCCGTTAGCCGTGGAAACTTTGGGTCCCATCAACAACGAGGGTCTCGCCTTTGTATCCGAGATCGGTCGCCGGCTGTCGAAGATCTCTGGTGATTTGCGGGAAACAGGATATCTGTTCCAGAAGATCTCAATTACAATCCAACGCTTCAACGCAGTTGCCTACCAGGGCACCTTATCTGGATTGCCCGGGGCCACGGTCCGGCAGCCATTAGAAAACTGAAATTGACCTTTGAAATCTTCATCAAAAATTAAATAATAATAATAATAATAATAATAATAATAATAATAATCGTGGCACTTTTAATACTGTTGCGGAGGACGAGGCCTGATTTTCTAAACACACAAAAACAGCTCCAAGCATAATTTCTGTAAATCCCGAGGGATCCTAGGTACCTCGGGTCAAAAAAAATAATAATAATAGCAGCAGCACTTTCCCCAGCTACAGAGACTAGCCATTTCAGAACGTTGATCCCTAATTTTTTGTTATAAATCCTAAGGAATAAATTGATACATAGGGTAAAAAATAATAACGACAATAATAATAATAATAATAATAATAATAATAATAATAATAATAATAATAATAATAGTCACGATCCAGCGCTACAACGCCGTTGCCTACCAAGGCACCTTGTCTGGTTTACCCGGAGCTATGGACCGGCCACTCTAAGCAAACTGAAATTGATCTGTTAAAACTAAACCAAAACCTAAATCTAACATTCCTGCTAAAATAATAATAATAATAATAATAATAAGCGACTTTTCCACCAGTTGGAGTGACATAATAATAATAATAATAATAATAATAATAATAATAATAATAATAATAATAATAATAATAATAATAATAATAATAATAATAATAATAATAATAACTCGCTCCATTCTGTCACCTCGCTTACGCGGAACCTTCGCAGCTTCTGTTCGGTCAGTATAACATCTTATCTCAAGTCGGACCTCAACAAGGAGACCCGCTCGGTCCTTTACTCTTTTGCCTCCCGCTACAGCCAATTCTACAGGATTTGTCATCACCGTTGATATTGGGATACATGGACGATGTTTCTCTCGGAGGTGAGGCAGCCACTGTGGCGGAAGACGTAAAACTACTGATGCAGCGATGCGACCAACTTGGATTACAACTCAACCAAGAAAAGTGTGAAATCATCTATCATCATGACATGGAGTACTCCGACAGTGTCTTCCGTAATTTCACCGTCACGACTCCACAGAGTGCCTGTTTGCTAGGGGCACCATTGTCGACCAGTGAAGCTTTGACGAAATGTCTGGAGAACAGATGCACGGAGCTGGAGTTGGCAATAAGCAGATTAGAGTACATTGCCAAACATGATGCTTTGACCCTCCTCAGATTCTCACTCAGCTCCCAGAGACTGGTGTACACATTAAGATGCTGCCCTTGTACAATGTACAGGTCACGTTTTGTTGGACAGATTCGACGAAATTCTTCGAAACGGATTAAGTACAGTCTTCAACATCGCCTTATCGAACGACCAATGGCTTCAGGCCTCTTTGCCCGTTAAGCTTGGTGGACTCGGAATTCGTCGGGTGTCTTCGCTTGCACTCCCTGCCTTTCTGGCTTCTGCTGCAGGCACCCGCGACCTCCAATCCTCTATGCTGGGACTAAAGCAGACTGACATCGACGTATGTGTGGAAGAGATGACACGACGTTGGTGCGAAGCGAGCGGCATCGCACCGCCAGACGAGAGCGAAGCCCACAAGCAGTCGCACTGGGACAGACCGCTTGTAATCAAGGTGGTCGAATCACTGCTCACCATCCACACTGACGCATACCATCGAGCACGCATTAAAGCTGTCGCTGCGCCTCACAGCGGCGACTGGTTGTTTGCGCTGCCAATTTCGTCGTGTGGTTTGAGGCTGGACGACGAAGCGGTGAGGATAGCTGTAAGCCTCCGCCTTGGGGTGGGTTTATGCGAGCCACACGCATGTCCTTGTGGGGCGGTGGTTACAGCGGATGGCTCCCACGGCCTGTCCTGTTGTCTCGGTCCGGGCAGGATCACCAGACACGCCGTCCTGAACGACCTGATTAGTCGCAGTCTGACTCATGCCGGCGTCCCCAACATTAAAGAGCCATCCGGTTTGCTGAGGTCGGACGGAAAGCGTCCCGATGGGATGACTCTAATTCCATGGAGCGGAGGCCGTAGTCTCGTTTGGGATGTCACAGTGACGGACACCGTGGCTCCATCTTACCTTAGCTCAACATCGGGCGCAGCTGGAGCGGCGGCTGAGCTGGCTGCCACCAGAAAGAATGCGAAGTACAGTGAACTGTCCAAAACCTACTTATTTGTGCCGCTGGCCTTCGAGACCCTAGGTCCAATCAACGAAAGCGGTCTTGTTTTCGTCAAAGATCTTGGAAGACGTATTTCCGAATTTTCAAGGGAGTCTAGAGAAACTTGCTATCTCTTCCAGCGTTTGTCGATTTCTATCCAGCGCTTTAATGCCGTGGCCTTCCGAGGCTCTTTCTGTTCAAACCCTGAAGACGAGGCCTGACAATTCCGGACTAGTTACATTATATAATAATATTAATAATAATAATAATGCCACAGTGACCGATACTTTGGCTACTTCATACTTGCCAGCAACTTCAGTTACGGCAGGTGCTGCTGCAGAGCTGGCAGCTGCAAGAAAAGAGGCGAAATACAGAGCATTCCTTGCAACACATGTATTCGTTCCTCTGGCCCTCGAAACTCTTGGGCCCATCAATAGCACTGGTCTCTCTTTCATTTCTGATCTTGGACGCAATCTGACTCGGATTTCCGGAGACCCGAGAGAAACAAGCCACCTATTCCAAAGGCTTTCAATTATTATTCAGCGATTCAATGCCGTTGCTTACCACAGCACTTTTGACTTGCCAGAATTGGATGAAGCGTAGCCGTTCCAGAACCCACCAACTAACAGTCTCCGGACAATTTTTTGAAATCCCGAGAGATCCTAGGTACCTCGGGTAAAAAAAAAAATAATAATAATAATAATAATAATAATAATCATAAGAATAATAAGAATAATAATAATAACAATGATAATAATAATAATAAATAATAATAATAATAAATTAATAATAATGATAATAACAACAACAATAATAATAATAATAATAATAATAATAATAATAATAATAATAATAATAATAATAATAATAATGGCATTTAGAATTCCTTTTGCAACACAATGGAGACGAGAATCATTGAAATAAAACGATTGCTTCGTTCTTAGAATCTGAGCTAGTTTGTCTACCTCGGGCAAAATAATAATAATAAAATAATAATAATAATAATACTTTCATTTTAATTTCAATCTGACAACTCGCATATTTATTATTAGGCTACACTCAGTGTGAAACATCATTAGACATCTCCTTCACAACCGGATCAGGACGTTTGGGCGCCGCCGTTTGGGCGCCGGCCGTTTGGGCGCCGCCGTTTCGGCGCCGGCCGTTGCGGCGCGAAAGAAGAACCTTGACGTTTGTAGATATAATTACATACAAAAGAGCCTCCTTCCTAACCTTGACGTTCGTAGATATAATTACATACGAAAGAGCCTCCTTCCGAGACTATTGTCTATCCCCTGTGAATGTGACTTTTTGATGGAATCTTAAAGTATCGCTGAACGACATGAACTGTCATTAAATGTAGAACGCTGTTCATAAACATTCGCTTCTACAGCATTACCTTTTCGAGCATTACGTCGACCGTTGAACATTTGAAACTAATTACTGTATCTCTATAACGCTTCTAATAACCATAATCTTTTAAAACATTGGGTTTGTGAACATTAAATCGAACATTGAACTTCTGAAAGTAATTCAGTTCTTTGTGGAATGCTTTTATTTAACATCAAATCATTCCCTTGGGTAACATGATGTGTTAACATTAAATTTAACAATGCACATTACAAAACATAGCTGAATTAAAAATTCCTGGACAAATAAAGAGTTTTAAGTGCTATTTCATTACATAACTGCTTCCGCGCCGAAACGTACGGCGCCCAAACGGCGTCGCGCCCAAACAGCCGGCGCCGAAACGGCGGCGCCCAAACGGCCGGCGCCCAAACGGCGGCGCCCAAACGTCACGTACCGTTCACAACATAGGGGCCTACCAATTCGATAATTGAGTTTTGTCTTGCTAGATAGGCTATGTGTGCTATTTTCAAAAGTTTTACTAATTGTGCCTCAGACAGTTAGGCCATTGTGGATCTTCTTGAGCAATTTATAGGGATAAGCTGATTCAAGTGCTACAAAGTAGCCTATATAATAATTATAACCCCGTTATTATTAGACATCAGACCATTGCCACTAGCCTACAATTTTACGGAAAATAGAAACCATTCTATCACAGAACACTAATACAGAACTCAATACATAAACAGTTAAACACACCAGAATTTACAGTAGGCCTACTTTGAAATTTAGATCTATACATTCTTCTTCAGCTTCAAACCGTACTGTTTAGAGTCCCACTTGCTGCTGGAGTAATAGGATCATTTAAAATGTCACCATTAGGCTATTAGCCTACAGGAAATTCAAAGAGATATCAAAACCATTGCTGTAATTTTAGGTGCATTTTTTACCACTATAATTAGCACTGATCAATTTTGTTCAGATGACAGCTTAAAGCGCTACCATTGCAATGTAGACATTCAAAGTGTAATTATTATTATGATTATGAGTATAACTTTATTTGTTGAAGCCTTGCATTTACCAATATGAGCACTGAAATTTTTTATATTAAGATGGCATGCAGCTGCAAACGCTACCAATGTGACATAGAAATTGTAAAACATAGGACGTGAAGTGACCCATCACTCCCCAAACCCCACTCCCAGCCCGTTGGTCGGAGGACGCTTGTTCGTTTCCCCCCCCCCATAAACCTTGATTCTTTCTTGGAAAAGTGAAACAAGATTAAAAACAACCTTTTGAATTAGCCTTTTGACGTTATTTGATTTATCTGTTGTGTGTTTTTTTAATGAAGACTTTCAATCAATATCATGCTTAGCAATATTTTTATCCTATCAAAAATGCATTCCATAGACTTGAGGCATGCTGTGAACGAAAGTGAAGCTAATCAACAGTTCTACATGTAGACTTCTGTTTCGAATACACGAGATACAAATAGAAAGTCGCGCGACAGACTTTATTAGCTTTGGCCACAATCAGTTTTTTGAACATTATTCTTTTTCTACGATGGATATTTTGTCCGACAGGTCATGCACTCAATAAACCAACAAACCAGCAGAATAATATTTATTAAATCTATTTGTAATTTGCATTAGTGTAGCCTAATACGACAACAACTGGAGAATTCATTTTCAGCATAATTAATCTATAGCTGTTGCAATAAAAAAAACATGTTGCCAGCGGTCTCTGCGCTAATTTACATGCTGAACGTATTTCCAGAGCAGAGACAGACAGACAGACAGAGACACAGAGACAGAGAGAGACAGAGAAAGACAGAGAGACAGAGAGAGAAGAGACAGACAAACAGACAGACACAGAGACAGACAGACAGATACAGATGGAGAAAGAGAGAAGAGAGATAGAGACAGAGACAGAGAGACAGAGAAAACTGAACTTGTCACACCCAACTTTTTAAAAACAAGAATGCAATAAAAAATTATGTCAACGCTTCAGTCCTACGTGTAAACAATCCTGACGCTTTGTTAAAAGCTGGAACAGCATAGGCCTACACTGCACACTTACACGCGCTTTCGCCTTTGAATCTCGCGTCTAATTATAGGCTAATTAAAAGTAAAATGAACGCATTTAGGACTGATATGTAACCTCTAAATGCGAAATAAAGTGTGCCCGTAGTGCCATAGACCTACATACATACATCACACATGCTATGAACTAAATAATAAGTAAAGCTCACGAATTAATTATTATAGCCTAGTTTAAAAGTTTCTCGTGTTTTCCTAATTAGGCCTGGCATTCTGTTTCGCATTTAGATGGAGGAGTCATTGAGGAATGTTAAACTGAACGACTCCCAATCTAGACTAAGACCATCTTGTCAGCTTTCATAACGAATCCGAATAGGTCTAAATTGAACAGATGCTTCACTAAACAACACGCAAGCAGAAAAGTTTATTTGCCGTGAATATTATTAAGGTGCTTTTCTAGTATTATTTAATCGAAATTTCACTTTTAAGTAATAATAGGCTATACAATTCAAGAACGACCATTTTCAAACGAATTTTAAAGAATTTTAGAATAGGTGTATACCATTTCTTGCTTCTGACTAGATAGGGTCCGTAAGATAGGCCTATATAATTTGCAGCCTAAACAGAATCACGTTATCAAAACCAACAGAAACAGTTTTCTAAAACTCCGCCAGCCATTCACAACGCTTTGGTGTCTTTATCGTCGTTCTCGCTTTATTTATCAGTGGAAACGTAATAGGGCCTAAGCTATTAATGTACTATTACCTTACACGTTGAGGATACAACTGACTACAGCCTAGGCCTATACCTAAATGCACCTCGCTTGAATGGCAATGGTCTTAGCTTTAGAGTATTAGACATGGCAATTAACGTCGAAAAATTAATTATTATATATAATATTATGGCCTGCTAATCAAACTGCATGACATCCAAATGTTTCTAAATATGACTCGCTACAAATTAAAAGAATGCAAGTGCGCTCTAAAAACATAATCACGTCTTTGAGCAAACTGAGGAGCAGACTGAAATGTCTCAAATAAGTTGGAGCCGGAGGCCTGACAGATAACAACAGAAGGTTGAAGCAAAGAAGGTTGAAGAAAAGAATGACGAAACAAACAATGATGAAGCAAAGAACGAGGAAGAAAAGCGTCACTTCAGATTGAGACGATCTATTTTCTTCATCTCTGCTGGTCGCACGTAGACTCCTTCTTTCCAATAGACTTTTCCCCATCTAAAATACGCAGAGGTAAAAGTGTCGCCTTTAATTAAACCAACCTGATCAATAATTAATTGATAACCTACCGTTTTCTTCATTATAGTTGTCAGTAATACCGTCACTCTACTACTACTACGATTGCATACAAACAGACAACTAGACTACAATAGACACGTATACATTGTATGTATTTGTGGGTTTGTACACATCAGTGTACCCGTGCATTTCTATAGCGTATTGTCTGTCAGTGACTCTCAAAGTCGCGAATACATCTAAAACTTCCATCCGGTCAAAGTTTTACTGAAAATGTTTCTGGTGCATATGTCGGAACAGTTGAAATTCTGGAGCAGATTCCACCGAAAGGCTGTTCCAGACAGACAGGCAGACAGACAGACAGACAGGCAGACAGACAGACAGACAGACAGACAGGCAGACAGACAGACAGACAGGCAGACAGGCAGACAGACAGACAGACAAGAGACGAGAAAGAGAGCCGTGCTCTACATGTAGTCGCCGAATTGGATTAACGATGGGGGGAGCAGGTATATGTACTGCAGTATACGTTGCAATCATTGAACGTAATCTTTGTACAACCCTAATCATAATAATAATTATAAGCGTAATCGAATTTTTTTATCATGTTCACAATTATGATCATGACTATCTTACTCACAGCAATCGCCACTACTACTACTACCACCACCATTATCATCATCATCATCATAACATCATCATAATTATTACGACCCATCACCATCATCACCATCATCATCATAACATTATCATCATCACCACCCTCACCACCACAATCACCATCACATCATCGTCACCACCATCACCATCATTCTCATCGAATAAACCGAAAAGACGACTTACTTATAGATGACACCGAAATACATAGCAACGCTAAAGACAGCGAATGCTAGGATCGACATCCCAGCTAATATACACAAAGACGTTCTTTCTAGTGATATACCTCCTTCAGGACTGTCGGAAAGAAAGCGTATTCGGCATTTAGAAACAGAAATTTAATTTTTAACAGAAACTATAAATGTTAACAGAAATTTTAATTTGTTTAAGCATTCGTGCCGCGAAATCAGAAGATATAAACCTGGTTCTATGTTGATTTCTGACAGTTAATGATGATGGCTATTGGCTAAGTAACCGAGCAAGACGACTGCAAAAATTATAATTAGGCCTAGTGGGTGGATGGGTGGGTGGGTGGGTGGGTGGGTGGGTAGGTGGGTGGGGTGGGTCAATCTACGGTTTTTTTAGCCACTTCCAGAGTCCCTAAAAATTGTTGTACATAACTATTACTGTCTAGCAGATCGAATTAGATCACTGACCACGTTGAGTTTTTGGCACCAAACGTCTAAAGCGTCTCTCTTAAAAGCTAAGCGTATAGAGCACCAGCTTATCCACGAGCGTTTGCTCTGTCTTCGTTGTATATGCTTCAGCGTCTTTTCTATTCTACCTTAGAATAATTAGAGGCATCGTGATCCAAGGATAGTAAATGAGAAAGCCAACGAGGAGCGAGCAAGCAAGCTTGTGAGTCGATAAGTTAATCAGTTAATCAGTCAGTTAGCCAGTCAGTCGGTCAATCAATCAGCCAGTCAGTCAGCCAGCCAGTCAGTCAATCAGTCAGTCATTCAGTCAATCAGTCAGACAATCAGTCAGTCAGTCAGCCAGTCAGACAGTCGGTTAATCTTTCAGCCAGACAGTCAGTCATTCAGTCAGTGAGTAAACTGATGAGTGATAAATATCATACGCGAATACTTCGCAGCTGGGACCGCTCCACGCGTATTTGCAGGTAGCTGTGGGACACACTCCGTCCTCGATGTTGCATTGATACGTGGCACATCTGCAACGATGCTGGCACATGTAACCATAGTAACCCATTGGACAACCTAGCACAGCAACAGATCCGATCACGGTTTTAATGAGCGAATCATGGCTACGCAATAGACAGAGAGTAATCTTATGTTGAGGTCCTAGAGTAAACAAATTTTGGATATATAATATGTCCGATAGTATAATGATTTATAATCCACGTGTAGTGTAGGCTACTCATGTGAGTCCTGTATCAATTCCAAGATTATTTCTGTATTATCTGGCTTTCGTTTCTAATCTTGGGCGACTGAGGTCAAACCGAGTGAAGACAGGTCGGTGATATATTTCTCCATGCAGGTTATGCTTGCAACTGATTTACCAGAACAATGAACACGCTTTGTTTTCAAGTCTCAACTCAATGCCTAATTCACAGAGTCTGCAACTTTAAGTCTAAGAACCTTCATCAGCTGATAATATGCAAGAGGGGCAGAAAATACCGACTATAATAGGACAGCTTGTCCTTAAGAAAACTGTTGCACATGCATACAATTATTATAGGCTATGTGTGTGTGTATTGTGTAATCACATCATATTATGTTTGTGAGGCTCGTCGTTGAAGTCACGTACAATGTGCTATTGTACGTACTTGAATAAACGGTGACTCCAAGTGATCCTCCGCATATCTGATTGCTATTTCCGGAACACGAACTATCGCAATCCGATTCAGATAACTTGCTGCTAGCTTCGCCGACAAAATTTCGACATCGACAGTTCACCCCGCTCTAAAAGAAACAATAGATGTCGTATAAATACGATAATATATTATATTATTATGATTCTAGAAGCAAGTGTTGACAATAACAGTCATTTCTATTGTCCTCTAAAATATTATGTGGTGCAGTCAGTCTTCAACTCTATTGGAGTCCAACGCCTATAATAATAATTAAGATATTTTGATGGTATATATATGATGAACTAAGTCGCCCAGATGGTATTTTGATGAACACATGTCTGCGTTAAATTTGTGATTTAAAAAATTGTAGATATTTTCTGATTTTTGCACTTATCCCATAATAGACCAAGAAGTTTAAAGAAACCGCGGATCTAGGATAAAAGTTGAAAGAAGAAAACAATGTTTCTCATGACTATACCACTGGCTAACTGACTCTAAACGATAAAGAAGCAAAGGTGAAAGTCGGTTGAAAACAGGAGCAGCTATAGTATATGGACCTACCCGAAGTCCCGCATACGTGAGCTTATGGTATCTGCAGAGCACAACGCACATATCAACCGTCAGTGTTGCATGCGACATAATCTGCCCGACGCCTTCCCTCAAAGCATAGTTTCCCTCGGTGAAGCAGCCAAGGTAGGTCGTCGGAATGTGTACTCGAACGACGGAACTGTGTCCGACATGCTCGTATAATGGTGCTTCGGTCGTTTCGGGTCGCTCCAGGAACATGGATTCTTGGTCAAATGCTTGCACTGCCGGTTCCGCCGCTTGTTCCGCCGCCTGTGCCGCCTGTTCCTCCGCTGACTGTATCTTCGACGCGACCAGTTTTGGCTTCGGTTTCGGCTTTTCTTCCTCAAATGCACCTTTGGGGGCTTGGTATCCAGCGGCAAGCGCTGTTTGCAACAGAAATCGTCATCATCGTACTCACTGTCATGTTATCGTTGTCGTCGTCGTTATCATTTAGAGCGTTAAATGAGAACGACTTTATTATCATAGCCTGTACGTAATACGTAGCCTACATGTATGACATAATGATGTGGCGACATACATAACGAAAGTAGACCTAATGTTGGTCCTAAAGTAATCTCGTGAAATTTATCCGCGTCACTCAAAATCCATAGCAGGAGATTAACTTTCTTTTCACCGGTGAGGCAGGCAAGATGTAGGCGGTCTACACTGGGCACAACGTAGGCCGACTCTAGAATCTTGAGTGCCTAGACATAATGTACTCTAAAGTACGTGGTAACTGGCGATATACTTTGGCATGCACTTTAGAGTGAATCCAATCATTACGCGCTTCGAAGAGTAAGCTTACATCATTATATTAGGCCTATATAACCATAGATTCCACACTACCCCGGTATTGTGCACTCGAGCTGTGAGCAATATAAAACAAGTGTTAAAACACTAAAGACTGTAACAAATAATTAATTATGGAAAATAACAACTAAATTCAATCCCGTTTGATTTCTCTGAGGTCAAAACAAATTAATTATCTGATCTCACTATAGAGTAGACTGTATGGGAGGTGAGGGGAGGGAGAGGGGAGGTGGAATGGAGGTAGGGAGGGATGGTTGGATGCTCTTTTCAGCCACAGCAACGCGTTGCCGGGTACTCTAGTAATTAATATAAAACATGCATCAGGATGATCAGGTCTACATATACTATAGTTAGTATAACGGTAGTAGATCTAGACTTCTATTCTATATATAGACACATAAAAGTTATTTTTCTAAAACCTTAGAGAACCTTTGCACATCAAATAAACCGAGTATTGTTCATCATTTACGCAGATCATTTTATGAAAGTTGTCTAATTATTCTTAGTTAAAGACTGTTTGATTAAATAATGTCTTACAAATTTCACAGTTCGTTCCCTCGAAGTCAACCTTGCAATCGCATTTGTATTGTTCTCCATATGGTCTGCATCGACCTTTGTTCTTACACGGAGCGGAAGCACATGGATTATCCGCGTGAAGTCCTAATTAAATGACCATACAACAAATATTAACACAATTATATTTAACGCCTTTAAGAAACTCTTGATCAGTTAGGCCTAGAAATTTACAAGGAAATAGACAAACACGCATGTTAATATGTTATAAGCCTATAGCCTACATTCAGATAAAATTATAGGCGAATCATTCGGTCTATGATAATAATTTCTGTTCTTAATTAGCATTTAGCTTCCATAATTATCATTATGATAGAGAGACTGGTGCAGTCACCGCTTTTGAGAGGCACGTGCACTTATAAGGCGTTATTACACACATATTCGGAATCATATGATATAATAAATATATAATATATTATATATAATATAAATTCTATGAATAGGCCTATGATGTGACATTTCGACAGGCTGTTAAGCTCATATCGTAGGCCCTATTTAGGACCTATAGAATATTGCATGTAGGCCTATGTGCGCTTCATTTACTGCATTCACTGTAGGCACGGATATCAGGGTTGATCGCCTGAAATACAATTCCAACCGTTGTTATTATTATTATTCACGATTCATCAATCTACGATTTCTGTATTTCTCAAGTCCATAGAACATCAATAGATACATCCAGAGTTAACTAGAATCACTGGATCATATAGCTTTTACGGGGACTGATGAAGAACTAACAAGTCAGCACAATCCCGGACAATTATACATTCGATATAGGCTAATAGTTATTATCATGAAATATTTGTATTTAATAAACAAATAGGATATTTGTTTGACACCGAGAATTTCTATCTGAATATTTTTTCTCCGGCAGAAAGAATAGACCAGGGCGGTCGTCTTAAGCTACATGTATAGGCCTATAATATACTAGACGAGTAGAGACCCTAGATGTGCTCTATGTCAATTGACAATCGACTAATATCTAAGGTTCATATCGTAGATGCTCGAGTTTCTGTTCGAATATATAGGAAACGACTCGACCTGATGGATCGAAAGAAGTGCAACGACCTTCAATGATGATGATGATGATGATGACGACGACGATGATGATGATGATGATGATGATGATGATGATGATGATGATGATGATGATGATGACGATGATGATGATGATGATGATGATGATGATGATGATGATGATGATGATGATGATGATGACGATGATGATGATGATGATGATGATGACGATGATGATGATGATGATGATGATGATGATGATGATGATGATGATGATGCTGATGATGATGATGATGATGATGATGATGATGATGATGATGATGGCATCATTTACAAGACAATCATGGTGGAATGTGGTGCGGCTGCAGCTCTGGTGTCAAAGGCGTGCATAGATAATAAGTTGAGTCGTTTGGCATCGGTTGAGTTGGTGAGTGCTTCTAATGTATGTACATGTATGTACGTGTATGTATATGTATATGTATGTATATATATGTATATGTGTGTATATATATATATGTATGTACGCCTATCGGATGGCAACAGAATGATGGCTTCAGCAAAGACGAGCAGAGAGGAATGGAAATGGAAGACGGCTCTTTTAAAGTAAGTGCATCTTACGAAGCAGTTCAGGCTTTCACCAGGTCTGCTGCTTTTCATTGTCCCTCCCGCCCTCCATACGTATGTAGTTTGAAATTGGAGGTGGAGCAAAGTGCTGGAAATGAGGAAGTAAGCAATATATGCAGTGCAAGAAACGTAGAAGCAGACAGAGTAACTGTGATTTTAGCTTGCAGTTGTCTTCCACTGTATGCAGTGTTATGCACTGATGTCAAGGTTGATCACCTGATACTATAGTTTTGCCATAAATGTGGCTTATTATTGACACACCATTCGACATCCTGTGTGTTGCTGTTCGAATGAACGCAGGAACTTAATGGCACACCAGTTAATTCGATTTTCGGCATAATTACTTATCCAACCAGACGTGTCGGTTAGGTTCGGGTTTAAGGGCGTGAGAGTCGGTTAGAGTCAGGTTGGGCGTCGTGATGGTCGGTTAGGGTCAGGTAGCCGTCGTGAGGGTCGGTTAGGGATAGGTATAGAGCTAGAGTCGCCATTTTGTCCCCGGATACTATAAGTTTACACGATTTTCTTCAGCATAAAGTGTAATTACCTGCAATTGTTCCCATTAGAAACAAAATTTTACAAAATATCCTCATGATCATCTGCATGATTGTCTGCTTGGATATCGCTGCCACCGTTCTCAATCGAAGCCCACGTGATCACTTCCAACAAAGTTGAAGCCGAACATCATCGCAGCACTCTGCTGTCGAAATTTCTCAACCGAATTTTGCAAAGAATAGAAAACGTCATCAATTTTAATTCCTATAGCAACGTTTATAATAATATAGATTTTGTTATAATAATCAAAGAAGAAGTTTACTTTGTGGCAATTTGTTCAGTAAAAAACTGCTGTGATTAGACTGAGACATTATTATTAAGCATTTAGTTCAATTATATGAGTTTTTTTAGCTATCAATCAAACGGTCAGAGATACCAATGGCTGTCAGGCCAAACATTTCGTCGTTACTTTCGCCCACGAGTGAACTGAACAGTTTTGAGCACCGTGACCTTGCATAGGCGGCCTAATAGTCCTTCGATGATCGGGCAAGCAATAAATTTTCGGCAAGAGAAAAGGATGGTCACTTGCCTCGTAAACAAAGGCTAATAACGAAGACCAGCTTAAGGGATTGGCCTTTTGTTCTGTACAGCAGCTGCTGCTTCTGGTTCTTCTTGTTCTGTCTCTTCTTGTTCTTTTCTTCTTCTATTTATCCTTTCTTCTTGTTCTTGTTCTTCCTCTTCTTTCTTTTTTCTTTTTCTTTTTCTTTTCTTCTTGTCTTGTTCTTCTTTTTTGCTTTTCCTTCTTTTTTATTCTTTTTCGTTCTTCCTCTTCATCCCCTTCTTCTTTCTTTCTCCCTTTCAAAGAAACATCGCTTCATAAACATGGCGCTCAGCTGCAACCCATAAGTCTCATATCCCTGTTTCTTCATAACCCCTTACATGTAGGCCTACGCTGTTAAACAGCAAATAGGCCTCCTGCAACATTTTGGACTTTTATATATGCGACTACCTTCCATCAGAAGGTGCAGCTTCACTGAACTCCCATACGTCATGGTTAGCAGGTTTACGCTTCACTTCCCCCCTCTGAGCGTTCTATTAGTTCTCCATTGGGTTGCAGTTTATAAGCTTCAAACTCGTGCACATCATTAGACTCGCTTAGGCCTACTCATCGTGGCCTGATCATCAGCTGATTATCTGATTTGGTGAGTAACTAGAATTCGACCTCGCTGATCCAACGCTCCTCCTCCTCTTCCTCCTCCTCCTCTTCCTCCTCCTCCTCTTTCTCCTACTCCTCCTCTTCCTCCTCCTCCATATCAATGCTCCGTCCTTCCATCTCCTCATCTGTCAACAAAATTGCAAACCGCTATATCTACAGGGTGGGCCAGCATAAATGAACCAACTTTGCATGCTTATAACTCCGCCAATTTTTGGAATTTATTTATACTTTATGCGTCAAATAAAAGATATTTCACTCAAGTATATGCGCTGAAAAATGGAACTTGTACAAGTTTAGGTTTTAATTATATGCTCGGAACAGCGCTATAGCTACAATATTTTGTTGTCATTTGTAACGTAATAAGGCGCCGTTTCGCCGAGATATTCAAAAATCGTTTTTCGCTAACACGTGCATAAACACGATCATTTTAGGTGTTTTAAGAAGTATCTACCATGAATATCTTCTCGTCGCAAAACCATTTTATTTCAATTTTATCAACAGCCGTGCGCGCTGCTTTAGACGCAAAGAAACGACTGGCTGCAGGCCGGCTGTTTCGCTAGGCCTATAGCCGTTTCTTTGCGTCAGTGTTGGAATGCTGTTGGACATCATGTCGACAAATAACTTTAGATCATCTTTTAGAATATGTTGTACGGTGTTTCTAGGACTACCTGTTTCGCGCTGATTGACCTGGGGAGATTTGCCTGTAGAGCCTATCCGGGTCGTTGTCTTGACGGCCAATTTACTCGGGCAACAAGAGCAATGTTAGCGGATATGCGCACCGTAATTCGATCCCATGATTTACGATTAGAAAGTCCTGTTTTTATCAATTTTCAGTAGCAGATAATTCAAGGTAATGTTTATTCCATCCACTGTTAGAAAATTTGTAAATCATTTCAACCGAATTATATCCCTTATCAGTTCGGAAAATTAAGATCAAAATGCGATCTCCGTCTGTCAACGGCGCTATAGATCGCGTCATAGAAAACAACAAAATATGGTAGCTAGCGCTGTTCCGAGCATATAATTAAAACCTAAACTTGTACCAGTTCCATTTTTTCAGTGCATATACTTGAGTGAAATATCTTTAATTTGACGCATAAAGTATAAATAAATTCCTAAATTGGGCGGAGTTATATGCATTCAAAGTTGGTTCATTTATGCTGGCCCACCCTGTATTGCCATTGCTGTTTCGCTTCTTTGAAACAAGCATCCGTCAGCACTATACGACAAACATCAAACCCATCATACGAACTCAACAAAACTTCATCTTTCACTGTATATCACTACAGGTCTTTCACTCGAAACTGAAAACATTGCCTTTTCACAGACCCTATTCTTATCCCTCCACAGCTCGATCCCTGCCTTTCACGTCGTTTCAACTCTAAACATCGCATCATCCATCACAACCGTCTGACTGTCTCACGACTGACTCTCCGGATCTTGACAATCTCTAGGCTACCTATCGACTATGTTTTGATTGAGCGCCTGTAAATGCATGAGCTCCTTTCCGCGACTTCGCTTTGATCGGCGCTATAGAAGTTTTGAGTTTACGATAACGGTTACAATCTATTATTTCAACTGAATCATTTCACATTTAATGATGTCTTGTGCGCTATTTTAACGGCGCTATAAAAAAGTGTTTAATTAGAAAGACCCCATTAGACCATGTCTAGTGCAATTAAAATAACCTATACAATTATACAGGTCCCTTAATTACGTGTTTAAGTATTTCTATGGTAACTGTAGCTGCTTCATTATTTTGAGCTAAAAACCGTAGAATTATGCGCACTTAAAATTGTGGCGCCACACACAAGAACCAGTATCATGGCGTTTTGCAACATATTGAGTTTCATAAATTATTTCAAAGGCCTTGTCTCAGACATCAAAATGATAATTTTTTATTGCTCTATAAAAGTCTATAGCTTTGTTCTATAGCTCAAGATATAGGCTTAAGGCAAAAGTTATCAAATAAATTTTATTTCTTTATTTATTAACTTATTTGAAACAAAGTAATTAGCCTACGCCTATCAAGAGCATTAAAACAGTTTTAAAACTTATCTTTTAACCAAAATAAAACAAAATTATTTTGTAAACATATTTTTGGAATCAGATCTGTACATTGTACAAAAGCCAAAACAGAACAAACATGCTATTTCCATAAATTTCTCTGATGTGTAATTTCCGACATAACTCCGATTTTCGTGTGGCTCGCCACATCAATGAAAGTACATGCTTGTATCTGTCGAGTAAAATTCATTATCAACTTGTGCTAAAAGGCAGCAGAACGGCGCGTGATGACTGCAGTCCTCGTGGTCCGGGACGAGCCACTAGGTCCCCCACCTCAGGGAAATCAATGGCTGTCCAACAAATCAAAACTGACGAAAGAAAACGAGCCAAGTCACGTGCAAAGAAGAGACTGCAGCTTAAGGTAAACGTATGCCGTTCTCTGGATTAACTGCTACTCGACTCTCTGAGGTTCATGATCAATCTTCACATGCAGAACGACACAATGTTTTTAAGCAGATTAGAAGATAAGTAGGTGGGATGTAATTCGCATATACACTGTGTCCGGAAAAAAAGGGACCCATTTTCTAAATATCAAAATAAATAGTAAATATTAATCGATTTTCACAATTCAAAGACCGTTTTAATACTAACATATTTGTCTAACAATTGTAAAAATATAAAAGTTCCAGTTCAAATAATGACGTCATTATGACGTCATTTGCACAAAAAGTCAAATTTAAGAGATAAATGCGCAAAATCATCAAATATTTCAATATTTTTATGATGTAATTTATCAATAATAAATGTAAGTTTAATTTAATTTTTATATCTGAATTAATGTTTGGTCAAAAAGTACACCTTTGGCCTCAACGTAAGCTTCAAAACGGTCGCGCTAATAGCCAACTGCAGCATCGATAACCACTGTTTAAGCAGCGCATCAAATCCTCCCCAGCAGGCATTAACAAATCGCTCACGGAGTTCTTCAATGTCTCTTATCCTTGTCCTGTAGCCTACATCTTCTCCATGATTCAGTCTCCAAATCTTATTATCAGCGGGTTTTAAGCGGGCGGCCGTTTAGCGGCCAAAGAATTAAGAGGAATGAAATCCGAGCCTCATTAGTCAGCAGTTCAACATTTTCACGAACTCGGTGAGCTGAAGCACCAGTTTGTTGAAATGTGTAGGCTATTGTTCCGAATATTTTTCCAGGATATCAGGCACGACTTTTTTATAGAGCGGACAATCCCTTTAATAAGCTGCATTTATTTTCATTCCTTACATGGATTTCTGTTTTACCAAGAGCCAAAATCAACAGAAACCATGTATGAATAGCCGGATAAATGCATTTTTATGCAAATGACGTCATTATGACGTCATTATTGTGACTGGAACTTTTATATTTTCACCAATGATTAACAAATATGTCAGGATTAAAATGGTGTTTGAATTGTAAAAATCGATGAATATTTACTATTTATTTTCATATTTACAAAATGGGTCCCTTTTTTTCCGGACACAGTGTATATATATATATTATACATTTAGAATTCATACGCACATGTTTATATATATAACTATATAGACTATATGGACTATTATATGCCTACTCCACCTATGTAGGCCCTTTCGTAGGGCCTATTATAGTATTTGTCCTCGAATACGTTTACGCACACGTATTACCGGGTAGGCTACATAGATAGAATTATAGATGAACTACTTCCTATATACCTAATTATTGTCCTCTAAAATTTGTCCATATACATTTATATAATGAGCTAAACCACACCTAAATGTATTTGTCCTCTAATACGTGACGTAGTTAGGTGGCTATGAAGATCTACATGCTGCAGCTTACATGTAGGTATTTTGAGTAAAGTGCCTGTAATCAAACAATTCAACGTGATTGTGCCGAAGCACATAACGGCTACACACGCGTTAGCTCAGAACACGAATATATAAATAGATGACAATTATATGTATTGTTGCATACGTAGGCTGTCATAATGTACATAATGTATATAATGCATATAATGTATATATTGTATATTATGTATATAAAAATATAACCTAAATATATATATACACGAGTGCACTCAGTATCGTCAACGAGATGGGAATAGTAAAGACTGAAGGATGATGATGATGATGCTGACACGTATCGCCTGTTGCTCTGCATACTGATGATGGCATTGGATGCATGCTGCTGCTGCTGCTGATGCTGCTGGTGCTGCTGCTGCTGCTGATGCTGCTGCTGCTGCTGATGCTGCTGATGCTGCTGATGCTGCTGCTGCTGCTGCTGCTGATGCTGCTGATGCTGATGCTGATGCTGCTGATGCTGATGCTGATGTTGTGTTTGTATCGTTGGTGATTGATGCCAAACGTCGTCAATCAATCAGTTTGATTTGGTCGCAACTTCATCGCCTTAATGTCGTCGTCGTCGTCGTCGTCTTCCTCCTTCTATTCGTCCTCCTTCTCTTCCTTTTCCTTCTTATATTATTCCTCTTCTTACTCCTCCTCATTCTATTCCTCCTTCTTACATTCCACCTCCCTCTATTCCTTCTTCTTCTATTTCTTCCCATTATATTCCTTCACCTCCTTCTATTCCTCATTCTCTTTCTTCTATTCCTCCATCTCCTCCTCCTTCTATTCATCCTCTACCCTATCCTCTTTCTATCCTCCTCCTTCTCTTACTTCTATTCCTCCTCTTCCTCCTTCTTCTCCTTTGCCTCTTCCTCCTTCTCTTCCTTCTTCTACTCCATTTCCTCCTCCTTCCCCTCCTCCTTCTATCCTCCTTCTCTTCCTAATCCTCCTCCTTATATTCCACCTCCTTCTCCTTTTCCCCTCCTCCTCCTTCTATTCCTTTTCTTCCTCCTTCTTCTTTGTTGGCGATGTTCCACATGAAGGCTGCAGGGCAAACACTGATTCAATTTCATTCTTCCACATGCATGCATGCCTGCATGCATGCTGGATGATGGGACCGACCCACCTCCTCCTCCTTCTCTCCTTTCTCCACTACTCCTATCCCTAAGGAATCTGATGTCTTTAGAAGGTCTAAAGATTCCTTAGCCAACACCATTCATGTATACAGTACAGCTGCACAGATACATCTAAAGCGACTCCACGCAGACAGACAATGAGCCAACTACACGACTGTACATGACATTGTATGGTCGTCAGATTGTCATGTATTTAAATACACACACGTGTAGCAACAGAAAGACATGACTGTATACGTATATATATAGGCCTATGTATAACATTGTATATATGTGTGTATGTATATATATATATGTATGTATATATATGGTGCCGAGCATCCATTAAACAAATTGCCATAATGGCCATCAGTCGTGACCTGGAATTATAAAGTCCTTTGATACGAAGAAGTGTTCCGTTGCGTTACTCGAGTAAATACGCGTCGGACATATTTATACATCACTGCAGCAGCAAACGTCATAGAATGGATTTAGACTTCAGCCAAAGATGCTGCTGCTGCTGCTGCTGCAGTCTTCAATGGTCTACATTGGTCATCGCCCCCGCATGCACGTACTCGTCAGCTCAGCATCTCCCGACTTCTCTTCCCATAATTGTTTATGCAGGCATGCACAATAGGCCATTGCAAAAAAAATTTTTTAGAATGTTCCATGTGCACCCCTGCCATATTGTTTCTATTACTGAAACATATTTGCCTGCAAATTTTCAGGTCTGTAGGTCATGTTTTGACCCCCGCCCACCTCAAAAGTAGTTTTATGTTCAAAACGGACATTGACAACATGGTAGCAAATTGTAAATTTTTGCTCTACCTTTTAAAACCCCAACTTCATTCATGGGCGGAGTTTATCAGGGGCTAGGGAGGGCTAAGCCCCCCAGAAGGCAAAGAGTCAGTTTTTTACTATGAAAATGGTATCTTTTTCCGGACTTAGCCCCACCCAGAAGAAGGCCCAGACTCGATGATAATTATATTAAGGAAAATGGCTCTTTTCACGAAGGAAACTTCAATTGATGGCTAAAAATGTCATCAACTTTTTTGGCCGAGAAAAAAAGTGGGCGCCCCGCGCCGCCCATCGATCTGGACTAAGTCTCCACCCCATCCGAAGCCCAAGCTTTAGGCCCCAACCCCAAGAAAGGAAGCCAAACTCCGCCCATGATTTCATTCATATATGTGCGGCATGTCAAAGTGGTGAATGATCTGTCGGAATGAGCTGTGAAACTAATCAAAGACCCATGGGCGGAGACTTAGGCGAGAACAGGGGGACGGTCCTCTCAATGAATGTGTTTGGGGACGGCCCATGCATTTGTTCCCCCACCCTATTGTTGAGTGCTAGGGCATGGACACTTCACGAAGACACACTGCATATACACTGGCGAATAAATGGCTAAAAAAGGTCATCAACTTTTTACTAGAAAAAATGGGGGTTTTTCTTGGAGATTTCGGCCGGATGACTAAAAAAGGTCATCACCTTTTTTGACGGGAAAAATGGTCGGCCGGATTACTAAAAAAGTCGTAAGAAATTTTTGTCTGCAAAAATGGAAAATTTCTTCGGCGGGTCAGCCATTCGTGAGCCCAAAATTTTGCGTCCTTCCTTCGGCGCCACTCGTTCGTCCCCCCCGTCCAAGTCTCCTCCCAAGTCTCCGCCCATGCCAAGACTTCTCAACTAGTGTAACTAATGATAAAATACGAAGACGGTTTTATCGCAAATGGTCGAATATCAATGCAACGAAATTCCCAACTTTCAAAAAGAGACATTAAAGAAATTAACCTTCTCTTCCACAAAAACCTTAAAACCCAGTAAATGATTTTACATTATTGGGTTATGTGTATTGTGTACGCACTATTACCAAACTTGTTAGTTACTATATATTATGTAGTTTGTCTTTTCTGTATAATAAACTGTTGAATTACAAAGATTTTTGTCATGATCAAAATGTAGGAAAACGAAGATTTGTTAACTAAATCAGTTAATCGTGTTGGGCGGGGGTCAAAACATCATGAAATTATCTAAAATTTGGTGTACATACATATTTTGCAATTAGAAACAATATAGGAGGGGTGCATCATAAAAATTTAAAAAAAATTTTTCACCCATGCAAAAATGCACTGGCCTAATGCACAATCGAAGACTAATCACTGTCAAATTCATTTATAAATGAATATTACTAAACCTAAGTGTACAGATGGACATCCATTTGCCTCCTTCAGGTCTGTGCAAAATGCAAATGCATGCATAGGCCTAATCCCGCTTTTCTGTGAGCATTTAAATGCGTGTTGTGTAACTTGCGTGTGCGTAAAAACGCATAGTGACCTACATGTTCTTCAACTTATTCATGATAATGTTGTCCGAAATTCCGAATGTCATTGAAAAGGTGGCGCTTCTTTGAAAAGGTAGGTCTACCATAAGTAATGATGGAAGTTTTGAACACCAGAAGACAGTCCATGGTTCAATAGTTGACTATTAATTTTACTAAGAATAACTGTACCTAACAATAAAGTTATAAACGGGGAAAGGGAAAGCCTATTATGCATGGACGTTTCTATTAAAAGAAAACTTGAGGGAAAGACGAATTAGATCTATACGTGGTGCGCGAGCTGCTTGAATGATACTTGTACTGAAGCACAATCACCGGAGCACGACCAGAGCACGACCAGAGCCATCCAACGACAGGTCACCTGTTAGCCATAGATGTCTACACTTCTTTCCTTGCAACTTATTTACAAAGCAGAAGCGATGGAGGAGAAGCAATGAGTGGCTTGCAACAGATGGCAGGCATTCCGTCGACGACGACGACAACGCTCATCCTCATCACAACGACAACAGTTGAATAGATGCAATTATGCAATTATGCATGATGCATGCGCTCCTTAAATTCGCCGTTTATACGTCATACGTGTATAGGGCTTACGTCATACGACCATTAAGTTACATTTACGACATTATTGTCGGCTCGTTAATGTAATCGAGGATGACCTACCTTTTGGCCATCTTTACTCAAAAGCAGACAACGCATATTTTGTTTCGGCTGTGCTTAACCCTGAGTTTGTGACGTCTCAAGACTTGCTCCCAAGTACAATAAAGCAGTGGAACGCTCCATTCGAGGACGCAAGACAAAGTTGGCCCGAAGTTAGGTGTATAGCCCGTTGAGATGTAGGCTATATACACGGTGTCCCAATTGAACTGATACCATTTTTGTTGTGGCGATAGGCCTATAGCCTACTTCTCAATTCTAAATGAAACTCTATAAACTTTCAGAGAATGTAAGAGGTATAGCCTAAATTATCAATGTTTCCTGAAGATGTTATCCAATTCTACGAACAGATTCCGAAGTTATGCACGTTCAAATTTGGACAAAGAAAATTTTAAGTTTCCAACATGTAAAAGATAGGAAATTATTGTTTGTGCAACAATTATTGCTGCTCTTCAAAGATGATGTTCAAAATGGCTCCCATTAGCACGAATGCATGCTCTAAGTCTAAGGCGCTTTCGACATTCATTGATTGCATTGTCAACAATCCCTTGATCAAAACGATTCAATTCTTCCTCAATTTGCTGTTTGAGGTGGTCACTGGTCAACGTCACGTATGCGAGTTTGATAAGGCTGCGATGGACCAGTTTCTGTTAGGAAATTCCTCTAAAAACATTTTGCACCGTAATGTTTTTCTTTCTCTTAAATTTTTTTAATTAAACTCATATCAGCTTTGCTGAAAACCATTTTTATTATTGAATTTATTGTCCCCTAACATGGAAATGCAATCAGATATGAATTCAAAATTTACGTCGCGTACTGACCAATCATAGGCGACATCTCATACCGACCAATCACACACAGTCTTATAACATCGATTTGAAAATAAATTAAATACTATCAATATTTTTAATAATAAGACGAACCTCGTCTTGGTCGTTGAAGAGGGAAAGACGTATATTATAGGCTATACGTGTTCTGATGTTTGCTTGTTCATATTGCAGTTTCTTGCAATATTGACGGGTAAAGATTGATAAGTTCGTCCTGGGACTAATGTTCGATATTAGTCCCAGGTTCGTCTTATTATAAAAATGCTGTTATTATTTTTGTTTATTTTTCAGATCGATGCTGTAAGTCTGTGATTGGTTGGTATGAGAATCGCCTGTGATCGGTCATGTCCAATTAGACAGGTATGATGTGCTTGGTCGGGTCAAATTAGTATAGACGTGATACTCTCTCTAGTGATATATTTATTATATAATACATCTCTATGGTGTAGCCTCTGTATGTATGTATGTAGGCCTTTTTATGAGCGCCTGTAATACCGCCTCCTCAAGATTGATACTCAAAGTCGCTCCCTACTACCGGGTACCGCTCGAACACCGAATCGGAGCTTCATACCGAAGCGCAAGAGCAACTGCGAGCGAAGGACTATGACTTACTTCCGACATCTTTCGAGTCTCTCCACAGATCAGATCTGCTTTAAAATCTGGTCCAATGCTCGACCGGAGATTCCCATCTTGCAAATTGCTACAATTACCCGAATGCCTTTTATTCACGTAAAGAGGAAATGCGGAGGTCGCACTTCTGTCTTGCAGCCTACACCATCATTCTACGATCGGACAATGAGGCCAACGACCTCACGTGTCCCAAAGGCCCAGGGGAGGACGGCGCCACATGCACCACGGCTAGCATCAATAATAATTTTCGTTTATCAATCAGGTCTTCTATTAGGCCATTACTGAACAAAATCATTAAATCAACCTATACTCTTGAAAACTTGAGAACCTGGCTACCGAAACACATAGGCCTATTGCTTAGCAACTATGCAGCGTAAGATTAATAACACTTGAGAAATGATGACGGAATGAAACCAATCACAATAGGATACATTGTGGAGACGTTATAATTATGCCAAACGTATTTCCGCGTTGCCATTTCAAGCCTATTGTAATCACCACCAGCCGTGGAACCGTTGGGAGAGATTGAGAGGCTGTCAAAGAAAAACCACTTTGAAGCTTGTAGACTACGCTAGCTGAAAACAAAGCTTAAACAAACATCAAGTAGTCGTTGCTCATGGACTGAAATCGCGGTTCATTGTGCAAGTAAAATAATGTATAAGGACAAAAATAATAAGTGCGAGAAAGTGAAGCATATACTTTTATGATGAAGTGATTCTCAATCTACTATCAAGAATGCATAGGCGTAGGCTACGGGAGATTTCAGCAGTGGGGGGGGGGCAAGGATTGAACTTCTGCCCGAAAAATATATCCGTCAGACCATAAAAAAAGTTGACGACCTTTTTTTATAGTCATTCGGTCTGTCTTTGTCCGAAAAAAACAACCAGATTTTCCCGAAAGTGGGGGGAGGCAATTGCCCCCCTGCACCCCCGCCTCGTACGCCTATGCAAGAATGGCGTAAGCTTATACAAGGACAACTTTTTGGACAAAGCCAACCTATGTTGCTATGTCGGCTATGCCTATACTTCAGTGTTAGAGTTTTAAAGAATTCAGTAGGCCTACTTATATTGCAGACTTGTTTTACGGAACTGTTCCTTGCAGCACATCTTTCCAAACTTTCAAATGCATATAGGCCTAGTGCCTATAGTTTGGTCTAGTTTGAGACGACTTAAAGGATTAATTTGCGTTATGAAACAACGTCTCATGGTTTATAGACGATGATTTGCAATCGGGGTTTCATATAAAAAGAACTTGATCACGAGTCGTACATGTGTATAATGTGTAGACCTAATCCGTAAGCCCTTCTCTCCTTGATGAAAACCAGTGATCATTGATGGATAGAATGTTTGTGTTTGATGCAGCGCTTGTTTGGAAGAAGAGTTTGAATGTAAGCCGCTTTGATGTTGTGGCGTCACTTAAAATCCTACGACGCACCTGTTGCGCCAATTAGTTCAAATGTGTCACGGATATGGTTCGGATGGTACTCGGCAGTACCAACGCGCTGCTTCTATAAGTGCTGGTGCTGCTGCTGCTTCCGTTGACAAATGGTTGACCAGGAGAAAAGTTGCCGCCACGCACCGGAATATAAAAATATACGGACATCGCCGCCGTCGCAGTTAATTTCGTCAAGTCGGAAATTATGTTGCTTACACGTGAAGTCGACAGATCTCTCATAAACAGCAATTTCTGGCAGAGTCGCTCGTTTATCAATTGGCCTCTTAACAGCCTGTGTATACATGTTGGCAGTATAATACGTTGGCAGTATACTCGGGAAGACACATGGACCGCAGCAGCAGCCGCGACCGCCTCCGTCTCCTCCGATGATGATGCGTTGGCATGGCGATCATTAAAACAATGGCCGTTGTCTGAGAAGCAAAGGAGAACAGCTCGTTGCATTAACCAGCTTCGTCTAACTCATCTTTATGGTTGATTGATGCTGCAGCAGCAAATCCCGGGTTTGCCCACTCCACCGTCTTCGTGTGGACCGTGAATGGACATGGCGTGCGTCGGCATGCCATTGGGCGACCACGTCCTACGGAGGCGGCTGCCCGGCCGTGGCCATGCATGCAGCGGGGCTGAGTGAATGAGCGCATGCGAATGTATAAAATGCTGGACATCGTATACGTTGCTCACTTCTGGTTAGAGAATTCCTGCGAAGAGACAATTAAAGAAGCCAATAATTATGTTGGCGAAAACAGTGATTGTCTTAGCGATCGTCATGAACTTCCAACCACGACGAACACTTGCAGAGTGGAAGCCAGTGCAAACAGGTAGGTCATCCTGTGACAATAGTCATTGACGCATGAAACATTGTCTACATGCGTCTATAGGTTTACCGGTACCTTTCAATTACGGCTGCATATTTATTTACTTACTTTTTGTATTTAGGCTACCTGCAGTACTTACTCATTTGCATATTCACATGAGTACGTACACATCACATGTTTATGCATGCATAAGACTGCACATATAAACTTTTGTATTGGAATTGGTGGCATATTTTCGTTCGAAATAGATCTGTAAAATATCGTATAGATCTGAGTGTCAATGCCATTGGCCTCTAGTTACGAAAGCTTTCGGTAGGCCTATTCTTCAGTTGAATGGGACACGGTTATCGCTGATCAGCTCTTATAATTATGGTGTGTGTTTAGGCATACTTTGCGCACCTGTTTAATGATTATTATTATCATATATTGTTTTCACTTATTTACTACGTAGCACAAGTTGGCACAGATCCCAAAATTGAGTTATTTGATGCAATAATTGTTGTAAAGGGATGAGACTGAACAGTTGCAGCAGACGCAACAGACGAACATTTAATTTTAGTTGCTAAATCTATACATCCGCACAAATTACTATAATCATTATTTATTATTATTTCATACTGCACTAAAAGTAAGCAACACTCGCTGTTCACTGGATTGCATCAAATAAGTTTGTAAAATGTGTCTAAGCTGAACTAAGCGACTGCAAGGAGATGGTTGGAAGGTAAGACGATGGCTCGTATCTACAGCTGTTTGCTACGTTGGTCTAACCGGTTACAGTTTATCATCCCGATTGATAATAGCCTAAACCAAAATATATTATATATAAATCACATATATTAACGGGATTGTCCATCCCTTCTGGGTCTCCCCATGCTAGCCAAATCATGTTAATTATACCTCGAGGCAAAAGTACTAAAAAGAATTTTTTTAAAATAAAAAGCTAATCAGTTCTTGTGCAAGCAAGGCCCTAGCCAGGATTTGATTTCGGGTGGTGTTTCGTCGGCGGAGAATTTCTGACGACCTTTTTTAGTCATCTGAAACGACTTTCTTACCATTTTTCGCATAATTTCATGTTTTTTCATTATGTGCCAGTGAATGCATTATATTATTTTGTAAGTTTACATTTTTTATTTTGGGGGGTGTTTTCATGATTTTATTTCATGGTTTTTACATCAAGTGCTAGTAAATGCATTATATTATTTTTTGCATTTCCCATTTGGGGTGGGGGGTGGGTGTTCAAACACCCAAAACACCCCTTAGCTACGGCGTTGTGTGTAAGCATAGGCTACACCAGTCCACCACATAGGAAGTTGCAAGAGGATAAACCGAATGGTTTCAGAAGGAAGTAGGGTCGGTAACATAGGAGTCCGCTGCCAGTATACAGTGGTGACAGAATTATGAGTGCTTCTGTGGCTCTTCTATACGATCATGCATGTGGATCGTGAGAAGAAAAACACGCCTGACGTCTTGTCGATTGAAAATCGTCCCATTCTCTAATGCGAGGAAACACTCTTCTACACGACCACAGACCAGCAGCCATTAGGACGAATCTGTTGAAGGAGGAAAGACACGCTGCTTCGATGGAAAATTAAAATAGAACACAAAGTGGAATCGAGTGTCTCTTCTAAGTCTTCTTGCAGCTGAACAGCGAAGACACATCATGCGTAGATCATCCAACAAGTACAATAACAACTTACAAGTAGCATCTCAACAGAAAGACGACGACGACGATGCCGTAGGACCCTACGTGTGTCTCATTGCTATAAATTCCGATTGTAATTATTATAATATTATGCTGTAGCCTTCGTCAAACGTCGTTTTTGTTTCGGACTTAGTGTTAAAAACTTGACATGATAGCACAATGCCATAGCTAGGGGTGTTTTTGGTGTTTGAACACCCGAAATGTGAAAAATAATATAATGCATTTACTAGCATTTGATGTAGGCCTAAGCACCATGAAATAAAAACCATGAAAACACACCCCGAAGTAAATTTAAAATGTACCAAATAACAGAATGCATTCACTATAGCACATAATGAAAAAAACATGAAATTAGGCGGAAAATGGTAAGAAAGCCGTTTCCGATGACTAAAAAAGGTCGTCAGAAATTCTCCGCCGACGAAACACCCGCCCCCCCCCCAATCAAATCCTGGCTACGGCCTTGTAATAGCAGCTTGTAGCCAATGTAGGCTAATATTTTTGGCTATAGACTATGAGATTTCGTTGAAACGCAGACAATATATAATATTTATGAAATGTAAAAACTTCAGATCAAAGGATTGTTTAAATGACTACCGTGGCTCTTGTCATGGAATTACGCCTACTAGAAAAATTATCCCGATGACTGCTGTTAGCTTAATATGTCTTTTATGAAGGCCTGTGCGATTTGTCTATATAGAGAAGCAGACGATTTGTTGGATAACAAGAGTTCAGATTAAGGAAGTATTTAGCTGGCGATAATAATAATCACTAAGATGAAAGATGATTTATATGGAAAATTAATTATATGGGAAGACTCACAAATGAGACATTAAACAATATAAAATCCACATCGCCTCCTATCAACAACAAGGATCGTGTAGGCCTAAGCTGCAATAGTCACACTCCATGCAGCTACATTATATTTTTAATCATTGCCAGATGCAACTTCTTGTCCCTCTGCATGACGACATGTACGCCTACATGAGTGACGTCACTGATGAAGACCCTCTTGACGATGCATCTGAAGCCACCTTTCGTATAATATGGCCTTCGAAACGCTGACGTCATGTTTTGCACTTGTCATTCGTCCCTTTGGCTAAAATGTATTGGTTTCCATGTGCATTAATTCTCCAACCGTGCCCCACAGACAACCATCTGAAACTGATCGAGTTCAACTGTGTACAGCTATGTAGCTATGGAGACCATTTCACCAGCTGTGCATGTAGAGCACGTGGCGTCTCTACTATGAGTCACATATTATATAATAATTATATACCCATTCAGTAGGCCTATTAGACCTGCACAGAGGCTAAATCAGCAATTAGAGTGGGTGGGGATGGGGAAATTGGTAATTGGTTTAAAATCTCAGTGGGCGCCAAACAGGGAGATCCTATCTCCCCCACTGAATTCATTACATACTTAGAAAGAGTTATGGAAAAGATCAGGGAAAGAAAAACCGGGATTTCCATGCACGGAACACTGATCAACAACCTCATATTCGCAGACGATATTGACCTAATAGAAGATGACATCAAGAACATACAGGAAAATTTAAATATCTTATGCAGTGAAGGAGAGGAGGTAGGCCTGAAAATAAACCATAGCAAAACCAAAACAATGACCTTTGGCGAAAAGACCAACAGGTCATCAATCGAAGTCAACGGGGAGGATCTGGAGAACGTGGAAGAATTTGTATACCTTGGAAGTCTGCTGACATGGGATAATGACTGCGGAAAGGAGATCGGCAGAAGGATAGCGAAGGCAGCAGGAGCATTGGCGGCATTCGGGAATCTATGGAGAAGTCGTGAAATCAGCATAAAAACCAAAATAGAAATTATAAAAACGTGCATATTTAGCATAGGCTACTACTATATGCATGCGAAACCTGGACTCTACGTAAGCGGGATACAAACAAACTATTGGCATTTGAGATGAGATGCTACAGGAGGATATTACACATCAGATGGGAGCAGAAAATAACAAATGTGGAGGTGCGCGCACGAGTAGGAAATAAGAAAAACATCAAGCAAATAATAATGGAAAGAAAACTAAATTTTTTTGGACATGTGTGCAGAATGGGAAATGTCAAGCAAACTATCTTTGGGATGATGGACGGAACGGGGATTAGGGGAAGACCGTGTAGGGAATGGCTGGATGACATTACAGATTGGTGCGAAATGGAGATATACAAACTGAGCAGAATGGCACAGGAGAGAGACAAGTGGAGACTGACGGTGAAACATGCGATTGACACCAACGGGCACTGAGCCCATGGACCGTAATGATGATGATGATGATGATGATGATACCCATTCAGTAGGCCTATTAGACCTATACACATAGGCGTACGAGACGGGGTCCAGAATTTGCCGCCCCCCCCCCCAAAAAAAAATTCAGGCAAGTCTGGTTTTTCGGGCAAACACAGCCCCGGACGACTAACGAAAAAAAAGGTCGTCAACTTTTTGGCCGGATATATTTTTCGGGCAGAAGTTCAATCTTTGCCCCCCCCCACTGCTGAAATCTCCCGTACGTGTATGCCTACACATGAGTAGACCAACATGGATATGGTTCTAAGAAAATTAGTAACGGTCCTATTAAATTTCGACAGAAATCTAACTGTGAGAGATTGCACAATATTGTAGCAACCCGAGAAGTGATGAATTGTGGAATATCAAGAAGAGTAACATTTAATAACCATAACCATAACCATAACCACAGTTTTTATTGCTCAAAGTGACAGTTGACAAAACATCTTTATTACATATAGTATAGAAACTAACAAAAAGCAAAAGGAGAGAACCCTTAAGGGACTACTGTCCCACTGACAGGGTTTCCCAAATACAAGTGAAAGTAAACAGCAACAGGTTATACGAATAATGGAGTAATAAAGTTAAATTTTTATCTTAACTAGTTAACTAAACATCCTGGGGAAAACATCTAAAGGTGATGTTAAGTGTGCCAAATTAGAAAAGTCGTTGAAAATAAAAGAATAAGGGCAGATACATAGATTGAGATTTTGTAGTTTAATAGGAGACAGCGTAAAGTAAATGACATTTAAGTTTACGTTTAAAAATGGTGAAACAGAGGGAATTCCGAATAAACAAAGGCAAATTGTTCCAGGTCTTAGGACCAGCACTTTTAATTGAGAACATACGAGTATTTGTTCTAGTGATAATACGTCTATAATTACATGAGGATCTGAAGTTATAGGGAACTAAGTCAGAGGTTAGAGTAAAGAAATCCGCAAAGGCATGAGGCAAAAGATTATGCATATGTTTGAACATAAGTTCGGACGTTTGCATGACTCTTATCTGTTCAATGGTAAGTATTCTTAATTTAGATAATAGGAGATGTGAAGAAGACAGGCGGGAGAGCCCCATAATAATCTTTGCAGCTCTGTTTTGAAGTGAGGTAAGTCTTGTAAGTCGAGAAGAGTAATTAGAAGCCCAGACAAGATTGCAATATGAAAGATAGGGATGAATAATAGAGTAATATAAGCTAAGTCTAATTCGAGGTGGAAGAAGATAAGAAATACGGGTCAAGATACCAACACTTTTAGCTATCTTTTTAGAGATGTTTTCAATATGAACCTTCCAAGTTAGAAATCGGTCCACATAGACACCCAGGAATTTAGTTGATATTACTTGGGGTATATTGAAGTTGTCCATAGAAATTGTTAAATTTATGTCAGGAATCGATTTACGATGAGAGCAAAATAAGATATAGTTAGTTTTCTTAAGATTCAAAGATAACTTATTAACACGAAACCAATCAACAACGTGTGAAAGCTCTCGATTCATCAACTGAAAAAGTGATTCATAAGATTTATTGGAGGCAAAAATGTTAGTATCATCAGCAAATAGAACAAAGCGCAGTGAAGGGGAGGCGTTAGGAAGGTCATTGATAAAAAGTAAGAAGAGGAGGGGTCCAAGGATAGACCCTTGTGGGACACCAAATTTGATCAGATTGATTTTGGATAATGAACCATTGCACGAAACCTGTTGCATTCTATTTGAAAGATAGCTCCTAAACCAATCAAGGGCAATACCCCTTACACCAATATTTTGTAATTTAGAAATTAGAATGTCATGATTTACAGAATCGAAAGCTTTCGCAATGTCAATAAATATGCCCAATGCAAATTCACCTCGATCAATTATAGAGGATATGTTATCCTGGATATTGAGAAGTGACATGGAAGTAGAGTGGCCTGGTTGGAAGCCATGTTGAGAATCATGTAGAATATTCTTTTTGGTAAAGTAATTAAATAATCTTGAATACATAACTTTTTCAATAAATTTGGAGAAAAACGGCAAGATAGAAATTGGCCTGTAATTCATAAGCTCTTCTTTATTACCTTGTTTAAATATTCGGTATAACCTTGGCTATTTTTAGAGCAGATGGAACAATGCCAGTTGATAGAGAGCAATTGATGATTTCAGCCAAAGGGCCAGCAACAAGTTCAAATAAAGGGCTCATAATAGTTGGGTCCAACTCATCAAGACCTGCGGAATGAGAAGTTTTAAGATTATGATTAATTGACAATAGTTCAGTAGAAGAAGTAGGGTAGATGGCAAAAGATGTTGGAATTGGTGGATTAAGATAAGTATGGATCGTATTCGTGGAATCAGGTATATTGTTGACAAGATCTTGAGCAACATTGGTAAAATAGTTATTAAATTTCTCAGATAAGATACTAGCGTCTGTCACACTCTCGCCATTAATGCAAAGATTTTCAATTCCAATATTCTTGTCCTTTGTGTTTATAATATTTCTTATTATTTGCAAAGTCTTTTTTAAATCATGGTTATATTTTAAAAATTCAGATTCATAGACTTACTGCTTTTCAGCTTTGATGCGAATCGTTTTAAATTTATTTCTATATGAAGTGAATTTAGTTTTATTTTCAGGTGAAGGGTTCTTGACAAATTTCAGGTGTAGTTTTGACTTATATTTGCAAGACTTAAGTAGGCCTGGGGTCATCCATGGTTGATTTAGTTTCTTATATGGTTTGATTAGTTTCCGTTTGAGAGGAAATGCTATGTTATAGGCAGTTTTAATTAGAGATAAGAATAGCTCATAGGAGCCTTCAGGATCATTGCAAGCACAGGAGTGACTAACTTCAGACCAATCAATGTTAGATAATAGAGTTTTAAAATGTTCACAGGAGGCTGGATTGATATTACGAGTAGTTTGGTAGTCAATAATTGCTTCTTTGGGAGGGAAAAGTTTAAGTCTTACAAGGATTGGAAGATGATCAGATATGTCAGATGCAATAATAAATGAGTCCACAATTTTTGAAGTTCTATTGGAGAAGAAATTATCAATAAGAGTTGAGGACGTGCAAGTAATTCGTGTAGGTTGGGTAATAGCTGGTAGGAAGTGGAAGGATGACATAATATCTAGGAAATCAGAAGTCGGATGATGATCATGAACCTTTAGCAAGTCAATATTAAAGTCCCCCAAAATATAAATGTCTCTAGGTTTAGTTGAGAGTGAGGAAAAGAGTTGAGCAAATTCATCGTTAAAAGTAAGAACATCCTGACCAGGGGGCCTATATATAACTCCAATAGTAAAGTAAGATCGATCAAATTGGGGAAAGCGTAAAAATAAAGACTCATAGGAGCAATGTGATTGACAGTCAAACGGAATTTCCAGTTCCTCATACTTAATATGGTCCTTTATTGCAAATCCAACACCTCCTCCTCCACGGTCAGTTTTTCTAATTCTATGCAAAAGATTATAACCTGGTATATGTACAGAATCAATCGAGTTTTCGTCCAACCATGTCTCCGTAATCGCAAGAATATCAATAGAAAGTTGATAGAGTAGATCAGTGATGGCTGAGGTCTTGGAGATGATGCTTCTGCAGTTGATATGCAAAACGGAGGTAAGAAATTCGTTGGAAGCAGAAACAGTCACTAGGTCAGAAGGAGTGATATACTTGGAAATCTTAGGTCGGTTAATAAAGTAGTTATCATCAGGATCCAGATCATAATTAAGAGTTAAGGGACGATTTTCTTGAATATCTGTAAATACTTCAAGCCTTGGGCCGTTATTCAGGGCACTAATAGAGTTATTAATATTAGGAAAATCCCTTGTGCATTGAGCAAATTCATCATCATTAATTATATGATTAAATGGAAAGAGGGTCACTAGGCAATTGGGACAAAGCCATGAGGAGGAATTGATTGCACACCTTGATGTAAGAGAAAGGCAGGATAAATGATAGTTCAGTTTACAAAGAGAACAAGTGGCTGCCTTATGCTGCCGAATTGAAGGATTTGCACACACAAAACACTCAACAGGAGTCAAAGCGGATGAACAAGATAGCTTAATTAGCGACAATAAAACACACCATTACCGGATGTCTCGGTAACACTAAGTAAATTTTTTGCAAAATCAGAAAGTAATAAAACTGAGAATTAAATATAACATACACCATACCGTAACCTTGGTAAGAGAATCATAAGGCATCAGCCAGATACAGCAAAAGAATGATAAAAATAGGACAGCACATAGTAAACACAATGAAGAGCATCTTAATTAGCAGTTTAACAGAAAAATGAGAGAATTTATTATAAAACCTGAGAGCAAGGGTAAACACTTAATGACTTTGGAGATCAACAGAAAATGTTGGAAATGAGCAATAAAAAAACACAAGCAACTTAATAAAAATTGATGCAAAGATCAGATTGAGAGGAGCATAGATAGGTCAAGTCAAAGCAAAGCAAGAATTTAGACTGATAGTAGAAAATAAGAAGAGAATCCAAGAAACTGATAAACTAATACATTTAAGTACTAAATAAAGATCATAATTTTCAAATAACAGATCATATTCATACATGAAATTTGATCAAGCATATAACGGTTGGAGAGCAGTGAAAGATAAGGAAAATTGAATGCGAAACTAAAATTATGATCGGGTTTTAACGGAGATATTGAAATTAAATGTGATGCAAATAAAATGCAAGTGTAATTAGTTAAGCATTGATATACAATCCGAGAACTAGATCATAGACATAATGGAATAAATTATGTCCTTTATGTTTCTGCGGTATTTCATCATCACCATCATCGTCATCATCATCATCATCATCATCATCATCATCATCAATCATCATCATCATCATCATCATCATCATCATCATCATCATCATCACCATCAATCATCATCATCATCATCATCATCATCATCGTCATCATTATCATCATCATCATCATGCAATCATCATCATCAATGTCCATGGGTTCATCGCCCGTATGTGCTTGATGCTCTTTCTATCAGCTCCCTCTCTTTCTTTCGACTCCAGAAATACCTGGTACTTGAAATCCTATAATCGAAATTAGTAGCAGTCGCTGCCTCCCATTTGACTTAGACCGTCTACAGCTTGTGCATGTCACTCCCGTGCGTGGCAATACAGTCGTGTAATTGCATGTCTACAGTTTTCATTGTATGCCTAATTGTAATCTGTCATTCATAAAGTACGCTGGTTATACAATTTCAGCAGGTCACGTCAGGGTCATGAGTAGGTCACGTCAGAGTCATGAGCAGGTCACGTCAGGGTCATGAGCAGGTCACGTCAGGGTCATGAGCAGGTCACGTCAGGGTCATGAGCAGGTCACGTCAGAGTCATGAGCAGGTCTTACTCACCTCACAGAATATTTGCGTTTAGTACACAGAAAAATTACCTGCAGACAAACCTAGGCAACTGTACGGTACCGTAGTGTGTACGTTCCTCTAATTTTTCCATTGCTTTCCGAGATACATGTAGATCTATTTCAAGAAGAGTTCAGCGTTTAAATCATGCATGCGATTATTGTAGGTCCTCCGCTTAACATAGGTCCTATAATTATGTAGTGTATTCTTGAAGAAACTCCGCCACTGGTTGCGCAATGCCAGTTCCAGTCCCAAGCCTGGATAAAGGAGGAGGGCGACACTAATCATCTTCCATACGGCAGTGTCGTTAAACAATAACAGAGAGAGGAGCTTGTGTCACTGAAAAAAAATCATAATAATATTATGTGCAGCCCATTGAGCATCGGATAAAGATTGGGTATACCCCTTGACCATTGCCCCACATAAACTAGCTTTATACTTCATGGGACCTTGCACCCTTCAGCGATTGTTACCCGCTGCTGACAATTTGGCTCTAGAACATTTGTTATTACGGTGATCTAGGCTACTCCTTAACTATTATAAGCACAGTTTGACAAACAATAAGAATTTAGAAATTAGAATGGAACATTGGAGACTAAAGGTCATCGTGGTTTGTAAGCCAAAATGCGGTTAGCTGTTATTGGTCAAATAAAAAATATACTCGCCTACTTAACTTTAAATCCAAGCTGATATTATTATTATGTATCGCGTCAGTAATTCTTTTATCTTGGACGTCGCTGCTGCGTCTTTATGTGCGCTGATGGTCTCCCATTCTAAGAGATAGAGCAGGGCGTCAGTCTTAAGAGATAGATAGAGCAGGGCGTCAGTCTCTGCAGACGAGATACAGTGCAAAGCTATAAAATTATGCTTTGCGTGACCAGACAATCGTCTCTTGTGAAAACGACGCCAGGATATTAGATGAAACCGACGCCATTTAATGTGTGTGTGCATATAATTATAGCAGCATATAACAGTGTGTAAGTATCTGCCTATGCAGATATAGACGAAAATCAGGTGACTCTGAAGAGAAATTATAGTCATTAAATTATTTAAGACCCAATATTTAAATTCCAATATTTTTCGATCGACGCCGCTTGCTTTAGTTTAGCATGTCTGCAAAATTCGCTGAGAAGTAGAAAGGTCTGAGATGACATTGTGTCTGCACGCAGAGCAACGTCTGCAAATTTAGCAGAATTTTATTCAGGGCGTCTTATTTATCCTGAGACGAACACCTAATCCCTGTGTCTTAAAGCTATCGACCCATGCACTCTAAGCAGTTAGAACAGTTATAACTTTAACCCATTACGTGCAACAAGCAATCAAAGAAACTGCCTTTACACGCAATAGGGCCTATATAGGTCTACGTAGGTATGTGATCGTTCATGAGAAACCATCATAAAGTCAAAAAATAAACTTCAGAGAATCCCGCTCAGAAGACCACCAGCCATAAAGTGCATTAAATAAGTCATAAGCATTATTCTTTGTTGCTTTAGCTATAAAACATTGAGTGCTAGCGTCTCGGTGTCTAGGCACTTTTATTTCAATATTATTAATTGTGACGTCCAGTAAGTACTTAATATTTAACATGTCTTCTTCGATTGGTTGGTGCCATAATTTGAAGTTGCATGCACCGGTCATTATGGAAATGGAGAAGACACGACAGTATTAATCTTGTTCAGTCTTTTATGGAGATTTCATTGATGACAGTCTTAGAAGTCTGTGAATACACTGTAAGCTAATATATACAGGGTGGGCCATAAAAATAACCTCCTACATTTTTTACTGATATTTCGGTCAAAATTAAGACTTTAACTAAAATTTACTTGATTAAATTAATGTAGGCCCTACTTGATTAAATTGATGTAGCCTACTCCAGATTTTACAACGAAATTTGCCGAGCAAAAGTTTTATCACTTTTAGTGAATCCACCCACTGTTTTTTGACGATTCAAAAACAAAGCGCATCAAAAAGTAACGCAGAAGCGATTCTATTAAGTTAGGCCTATATCTGAAATATTTGATATTGAATAACTTGATAAATTTTTCTTTGGAAAATGACCGGCGTTTTATGATTAGGCTAAAGTTGCGCTAAACAATGCTTCGACTGATGGAATGTATTTCTACACTCAAAATAAGAAGTGAGCCTACTTCCAACAGTTGCGCCATCAGCTCGCTGTTTGCAATGGCCTTTGCTGCTACCACGAGGCGAGCGTCTGGATCATAGGTGAATCGTTACAGATGGTTTATGCTACAGTATGGCTCCAGAAAGCATACTTTGGGCCACAAACAGCCATGTCTATGAATGTTATTTAAACACTGAACGTCATGCAGTAAGTCACACATCAATGAGGTAATAGAAGAGATGTTAAGAAAATGCAAAGATTAGCAGATTTATAGTCCTAGATTCGAATTCATTCTGAATTTACTGAAGCAAGAAATCTAGCAAAACGACAGGTTCAATTAAGTATAAAAATGGTATCCACGCTGCTCCAGGCCTATACAAGAAATAGGCCTAATTAAATCTCTTAAAAAGCTAATAGTTTTATTGGCTGCAACCGCTTAAATGAAAGTAGTGACAAGTAGCCTAGGTCTGAATTATACGAAGACTTACTTTTAGCTAAATTAAAATGCTGTAAACTCAAGCAGACAGTCGGTTTTGATGAAAACCTGGATATTACAAGACCCATTGTCAGATATAGTAGGCCTACAATCTGTGTAGCAATAATTTGCCTCTATCGTGATCGCTAGCATGGCTTGTTTTTCATCTCTTGAGATAATATTTCGTAGAAAACTCGACCTTTCTAGCCGACATTCCAAGCATAAGTTTATAATGTGTCTCTGGTCAAGAAACGACGTTCGCAAATATGCTACTGCATGGAAGTAATCCATGAGGTGTTTTAAGGCGGACGAAAGAAAATGGCGCCGCGTCATGTCATTAGATTTCAATTAATGGGCTCTCGCTAACGATGACAGGCATTATGAAATCCTATGGCGATGGCTGCAGCGCTGCCGCCGCCGCCATGAAAGCTTTTCTAATGTCCTGAAAGTCCGATGCGTCTAATTAGCCGTTTCCATGATAGATAGTCTCTATGGTTTAATGGCTTTCAAGAGAAGCCTTGCCGCCGGGTACGATAGAAATCGGAATAATATTTCAAATTTTAGCAGCAAGCATGTATACAAAATATTTCCAACCAACAGACATACATGTATCTTTAAAATCTACCAAGACATGCAGCATCGGAGTCTCATATTGCTCACAATATTATATAAAAATTGCAGTATAAAATCTGAGTGCAGTAGGCTACTATTATAGCTATAGGCCTATCTCTGGCGTGACTCATTATAATTAATCATTCATTCAAATTTAATTAAATTTGTTACAAGGCTTAATTTCGGCAAAATTGTACCCTGTAGCTAAATGTCGGTGCCTTAACATGGGCTTATTTTGAGCAGGGACTTATGAAATCCACTCCATTCTGGAAATAATTGTCGATTAATTTTATGAAATTATTGTTTCTAAACGCTACCAATGGAAATGCCGACGCTGTTTCCCGGCTATATCTCTTGTGCCGTAGAATTTTTGAACTACCGTTACTTAGCCTATAATGGCTATCATAGCTTCAAAAAGGTTTTCTTTCAGTTTTTTTTATTCTTCCCAGAAAATCCAGGGTTTTGGTTTTTTTATTCTTCGTCTCGTTTTTTTCTGCTTGAGATTCGTGATTGGTATCTAACCTGATGGAGTATAAAATAACATCGTCCGACAACTTAAACGAACATGACATAGCATTCTCAGAAATGTCAACTGCACACTCTTACTTCTTACTTCTTACTTTACTGCACCAGACTTGTATGCAAGACAGCTGCAAACTTCGAGACTGATACTGAGAGAGTTGGAACTGCCGGAGGCCGAGAAACCTGAACTGGAGAGGAAATTTTCGGTAGTAGAACGAAATTATTTTGCAGTTGAATTGAACTGATCTCTCAGCAAATTATACTGAACACAACAAACGCCAGATAAGTTAACTGTAGCTAGGCCTGCAGTGTGAGGCAATGAACTAAAGGAAAAGATGCTGCTGCTGACAGTCTACCTCACTATCGATGTCAGTGCAGGCTATGGCTAAAAATAAATGTCGGCCTACAATACACAGCAGACATGCCAGACACAATAACCAGCAAGTTCAAACATGTAGATCTGTATCTTCTAAACTATCAGCTTAGAAGCCGACATAATAAGGTAATTGACCTGAAGTGCGCATGTTTTTCGTGAATGAGGAAACAACGGATGATAATTATGTTGTGGAGGAAGAGCAATCGGTCATGCTGCAGTCCGAACGGATCACTGCACTCGATCTTGCTCAACTATCATCATCACTGATGATACTGAAGGCAGTTGTTGATTGATGGGCTGCATTGTTGTCTTTCGCGGCTCCCATCTGATTTCTTCAGCGGCATAATATTACTTTGGAAGAAACTCTTTGATGCAACATATCTCCAGAAGCTTTTCCATAATTTTTGCCAAGTGTCCGAGAAACTGAAGAAATAGGTCGCGACCAGTTATAACTGAACGAAGATTGTATACAAGTTCTATTGCAAATGGAGAATAGTAGGCTATCTAGTGACTACTGTAATGTTCGATATGTATACCTTTAACTTAATTAGGCCCCTATTATTCTTCAATTTGTATAGCCGCTATAGCGTCACCTATGGTAAGGCATAAAACCAGTGCACCTAATATTTATGCTTCAGCTCGGAGTCTCTACAAAGGTCTCGAGCCAGCGCAGCACACCATGGATGTGATATCCAGACAAGACAACGACTCCGTAACGATTTAGTTACCTCAGGCGCAATCAGTTTTAGATTAATGCAGATAATTATAAGAAAAGCGTTAAGAGGAAATTTAAACTTAAATTTGCTTAAGTTTAAATTCCCTCCTAATGCTTTGACACCTACAATTCCAGCCATTGGTCGCAAAAAACCTGAGGTCACATTTTTAAAACTCCAACTGTAGACCTAAACCAGGATTCAGGCAGATTCAATACGGTACATAAATGCATATTTTATGTATGCAGCATATTTAGGCCAACATGTTTGTACGTAGCCTACGTATGCATTATGTAGGATAATAAATACATGACATTATATCAGAGCGCTTGCACAGACGTCATCTCTATGTCGGATAGTTATAATCATTGAAGCGTTTTTGAAATCCGCAAGAATAGCATTGTTTTCGTTACCCGATTGCTGCGCGCACTTAAACTTTACTTTAACTTTAAAACATTGCTTAGATTGACACTTATTCACTTGCAAAACTTGATTGTAGGCCTAGATGACGGTGGTGCTGCAGGTCCAAGGCATTACGATCAGTACGAAGCGTCAGCAGAGGATCCAGAGATGACAGAGGATCCAGAGAAGACAGAGGATCCAGAGATGACAGAGGATGCTGGAGATGGAGGAGAAGAAGAAACTCTCAGAACAATGAACCTCATGGATTTCGCCGATCGAAAGCCGGCTGACATGAACGACAACTCGGACTATGTACTGGCTTCCTCCTCCTCCTCTGTCGATGAAGACTCTGCCGCCGCAGACGCTTCCAGTGGTCTAGACCTTGGTGGTTACATGGAAGGGACAACGGAAACCCGGAACACAGATAACCAATGGCCAGCCGCCTTGTCAGCCCCACCTTCGCGAATGAAGAGAGACGCGGCCAACCCACACACAAGCGCTCTGCAACAACTGAAGCCTCATAAGGCAGTCGGGGGCGTCGGCGGCGGTGGCGCTTCAAAGGCTCTGTCGGTCGACATGAAGGACTGGCCGCTACTTCGATCGAAGAGAAGAACACGGTCGCAGGCGGAACTCCAGAGAATGGTCATACTCGACAATCTGTTGAATGAATTCAGTCATCGCGATAATGACGACGACGGCAACAGACAAAGAATCAACGGTTACGGGTTGTTGAAGCGTATCCCCGCCTCATCCTACCTCAACCAGTCTCCTCCGACCAAGTCACGCGTCGCCGCCGGGATGAGGTACGCTGGAATCGGAAAGCGAAAGGTCAATGTGCGCAGTCGAGTTGACGCCGGAATGAGATACATGGGCATCGGAAAGAGACACTACTAGCAGACAGTGGGAGACAATAATTGAATACCGACTGAATAACAAAGAAACGCTGCCATGGAACCTATTGTAATAGGCCTCTATTATAATAGTCAATAAATACTGTGTACGTTATAATTGCTCAGCAACGTATGAGAACAGTGAGAACTGGTTGATCAATCTGTTACATTTTCATTTATTAGTTTACATAGAAGAGCCTATATTATACTCCTTAATCCAGCGCAGGTCTGCACATCGGGAAACGTACTTCCTGCTCTCCTCCCTTTACACCGCAAGTTCTTCAGCCTTGTCCCGTGACATCTCCAGACATCTCAAGTCATCTTTGATGGTGTCCTGCCACTTCTTTCGTGTTCTCCCTCTCTTCCTTCTACTTCCAGCATTGGAGGACATCGCCTGTTTGGCTCTTTGATCCTCATCCATGCGAACAGCACGCCCTGCCCACCTCAATCTTCTCTTTCTATAGTGTTAATTTCCATATCTTCTCTCTCATGATTTCGTATGCTATCTTGTCCCACCACGATACCTGTAGAATCCTCCTCAGCCACCTGTGGTGTACTGCCCCAGTCTTTTTTCTGTTCGTCACTGTCATGGACCTCGTCTCAGTTTCGCACAGCTGTTTCACTGATTATATCACTAATAATGTAGGCCCATATAGGTCTACAACCTCACAAATCTGAAAACATTGTAAAAATAAGTGACATGCCACTGATCGCATAGCCTATAGGCCGAGACAGACTATATTGGCCTAATAGTATAGAATGTTAAAAACGTATATTTCTAGCCAGATGTCCAACGCATGATAACAGTAGGAAACTGTTTATTTATTATTTACCAATTTGAAGCAACAATGAGTAGTTTAATACGCTCAGTAACAGTAATTAAACTCGAATCTGGAGTTTAAGGGGCTTAAATCAAATTTCATTTAGAAGAACTTTGGTAAAATAAAGTGTCTAATTAAAGAAGTGATTTGACCGCGCAACTACAGCAAAGCAACTGAAAACACAATTATTCTGAACGTATAGGTTTTGTAAGTTGTAACTAGGAAAACACTTTTGCAAACAAAGCCAACCCTTAATTCATACATCGATCATCGATCAGCCAAACATGTCATGTCGCTCGTCTCCAATCATTGACACCAATGAAGGAGTGAGGGGAAGCATTTGAGAAGAAAGAGCCCTGACACCGGTAGATACCGGTGCCAGTAATAATCTTCGTTTAATTTCAAACTCACACGACGCAGTATGGTTACAATCAGTAATACAAAGGTGATCTTTAGTTACTAAAGGAGTCGAATTAAACTATCGACAGCCATGCAAGGCGCCCCTCACGTCCTACTGTCAATTTACCAACGCCATCTGCCGAATGAGAGGTTAGTGTTGAGAGAGTGGCGGAAAGCGATATATCACATCCGTGAGCTCTGCGTGCCGTGCAGAGTGTTTAGCCATTACCATAAAGCTCTAGAATCTTTTTCGCAAAGGCTGTACAATAAAGGATGAATACAAAGGGCATGAATCGGAAATACGCTGAGAGTAGACTCACGACTAAGAACGGTCATCGAAGGAAAAAATGGAGAGGGAGGCGGGCAAGAGTAAGACCATTAGACCAAGACAGATGTGGCTGGACTGGATTTGTTTGTATGTGCACTTGTTATAGCGCCCCTTCAAGCTCCCTACTCAGAGGCGCTCCCGACTAAAGAGCGGACACTGTATCGGAGTTTCACCCCGAAGCGCTGAGCAATTGTGAGTGAAGGACTTGCCCAAGGTCCCTACGCAGGGAGGTGGATTCGAACCTGCAACCCTTTGGCTGCAAGGCGACGAACATGCTCATTACCCACTATACCACCGCACTCCATTATAAGATGAAGATAGACAGATATGGTAAGTTCAATTATGAGAGTATCGTTCATTCATTCGGGCATTGATATAGCGCTCCTTCAAGTAAGAAACTACTCAGAGGCGCTCCCGACTCCAGCGCGCCCAAAAGAACAGTTTTACGTTTAGTAAGGAACGATCCTGGTAGAGTCCCAGGGTGTAGGCGTAGCTCAAAAGGGAGGCCACTCCAGACCACCGGACCAACCACAGAAAGGCTCAATTCTTCATGGTAGTAGTACGAGCAACAGGAACCCAGAGGATAGCAAATTGGATACCCAATGTAAGGTTGCATAGCTCTCGGAGGTAAATTAGGGCGAGGCCCTGACAGCATCGCCATACCAATGTGGCTATCCTGAACTCAATACGCTGGCGAAGAGGGAGCCAGTGAAGCACCTCTTGTCGGAGGAGGAGAAGGAGGAGAAGAAGAAGGGGGAGGAAGAGATGGAGGAGGAGGAGGAGAAGGAGAAGGAGAAAGATAAGGAGAAGGAGAAGGAGAAGGAGAAAGAAGAAGAAGAAGGAGAAGGAGAAGGAGAAGGAGAAGAAGAAGGGGGAGGAGGAGATGGAGGAGGAGGAGGAGGAGAAGAAGAAGGAGAAAGAGAAAGAGAAGGAGAAGGAGAAGGAGAAGGAGAAGAAGGAGAAGGAGAAGGAGAAGGAGAAGGAGAAGGAGAAGGAGAAGGAGAAGGAGAAGGAGAAGGAGAAGGAGAAGGAGAAGGAGAAGGAGAAGAAGAAGGAGAAGGAGAAGGAGAAGGAGAAGGAGAAGGAGAAGGAGAAGGAGAAGGAGAAGGAGAAGGAGAAAGAGAAGGAGGAAGAAGAAGAAGGAGAAGGAGGAGAAGGAGAAAGAAGAAGAAGAAGAAGAAGAAGAAGAAGAAGAAGAACAATAAAAAGAAGAAGAACAAGAAGAAGAACAAGAAGAAGAAGAAGAAGAAGAAGAACAAGAACAAGTACAAGAACAAGAAGAACAAGAAGAAGAAGAAGGAGGAGAAAGAGAAAGAGAAAGAGAAGGAGAAGGAGAAGGAGGAAGAAGAAGAAGAAGGAGAAGAAGAAGGAGAAGGAGGAGGAGAAGAAGAAGGAGGAGGAGAAGGAGGAAAAGGAGAAAGAGAAGGAGAAGGAAGAAGAAGAAGAAGAAGAAGAAGAAGAAGAAGAAGAAGAAGAAGAAGAAGAAGAAGAAGAAGAAGAAGAAGAAGAAGAAGAAGAAGAAGAAGAAGAAGAAGAAGAAGAAGAAGAAGAAGAAGAAGAAGAAGGAGAGGAAGAAGAAGGAGGAGGAGGAAGAAGAGGAAGAAATAAAAAAACGCGCTGAGATAAAAAAAAAACGATGTGAAAATTTTAAAAAATCGAAGGAAGAGAATAAAATACGAGAAAAAGTTTTTTTACAACTATGCTTATTATATAGGTTCCTCATCCAGCGTAACAATTTTAGCCACCGCATAATGGTCAATAGGCTACTCAAAGCTCGCCAGTTGCTACGTAGGCCTAGGCCTACACCCAGCCAGGTGAATCGAGTCTTAGTAGGCCTAGTTGGTAGTGTTAAGTATTAGGATAGTAGGTGGTTATTAAACGCTATAACTAGCTAAAACCAGCTTATCCATGATAGCTTGACAAATTTGCTGAACTACCGAACTTCTGATGCTCCTGTCCGCAATCTTGGTGTAATGTTTGATTCACATCTCTCATTCTCTAACCACATCTCTAACCTATCGCGCTCCTGCTCATGCACATCCGTGACCTCCGCCGCATCCGACCTATGCCTGACTTCAAAACTGCTTCCACCATCGCTACGTCCATCGTTCACTCGAAGCTTGACTATTGCAACTCTGAACTCTCTGTTCTTAAACCTTGACTCCACACAACTTAAGCGCCTCCAACTTATTCAAAATTCTCTTGATAGAGCCGTCACCAGAACACCCAGACATAGGCTAATCAGTGTAATCACATCACCCCAATCCTCAAGTCACTTCACTGGTTGGAAATCCCAGAGCGAATCCACTTCAAAGTTCTCTCCTTAACCTACAACTCCTTACAATGCTCCCAGCCCAGATATCTTCGCGAACTGTTCACCATCCAGCCTACCCGTTCCACCCGATCATCCGCTTGCCTTACACTCTCTCGACCGCCTGTCTAGTCATCTGAAGTTCTGCAACCGACAGGGATGGGCAAATTACAGGGCAACATGTAATTGAATTACAAATTACCAATTATTGGAGAAAATGTAATTGAATTACAAATTACAAATTACTTTGACTCAGAGCCTCAAATTACAAAATTACAAATTACGTAATTTCAATTACATCAATTACAAATTACTTTGGGGCTCAAATCATTGGAATAAAAAAACCTTAGGCAGGAAGTGCATGCCTTTCCCCCTTATTTCTATGTGTATTATTATTTATCACGTAAGAAAATGTCCATTTTAGCTTTCTTTAAGAAACAGCAGCTGTTCAAACAAGTTATGTGATAGTAGTTTCTGTTGGACCTTACAATCATGCCTGTAAAACTAAAGAGCCTCTAGTCTCTTCTGGTGCAGACCAAGTCAGGGCAGTGTTAAATCGAGTAAGCAATTTTTAGCAGTTGGATAGCTATGAGGCATTGTTAGTTCCTTTTCTGTCGTCTTCTATAGCCTATGCTGCAAGATTTCTAGATGTTTTTGTTTTGTGATTGACTATGTGGTCACTGCACGCTGCACACTAAAACCATAAAATTCTTCATCCTCCTCTTCTTTATGACCACTAGATGCTCATTATTTGTTAAGATTCTTTGGTAAATCATATGTATGATCCTTGCCACAGTGATTCGTCCATATTTTAAGCTATGTGGCTATCTGCATATAGTTTTCAGACCAAACTAAAAGAAAAAATCATATGAATTGCTAGTAACGACATCTGAAAATGCCACCAGTAGCGACCAAAAGTAATTTGATTTTGCAGAATGTAATTGAAATTACAAATTACAGGAAGAAATGTAATTGAATTACAAATTACAAATTACTTTGATATGGGGCAGCAAATTACAAATTACCAATTACAATTGTAATTTCAATTACGTAATTTCAATTACTCAATTAAATTACTGCCCATCCCTGGCAATTGACCGAGCAATATCCAACTCAGCAGCACGCCTTTGGAATGATCTGCCTCATGAATTCCGATCCTTTTCAGTTCCTCCACCATCATTAGCCTACTAATCACACACGGTGCACACCATCACCTTCCTCAGGCTCCTCTATCAATCACTCCTCGGGCTTTTCACTCGAAGCATAAGACACTCCTTTTAAAGAACTCTTACCCTGTCTCATCTAATCCTCCACCCTTCAATTCTCGGCCCAGACGACACCCGCCTTAATTGCTGTTCCGCTCCTCTGATCCTATGGTAACTCGACCCGGACCGCCACGGACAAGGCCTATACTCTCTCGGACAACCTCATGACTCAATTTAATGCAGCGCTCGTGAATAAGCTGGTGTCCCGCGCTTGGCTGTCGAGTGGCCGTTTGGAAATTTTGAGTTTACGATTAGCCTACGATTACGATTACCGCCAGAGTAGGCGATGCGAGCCAACCTACGAAAATTGTTGGAAAACGACAAAATTAGTGGAATCCGTTGTACTCTTTTGGTTTATCGGAAAAATCTGAGAAAAATATAGGCCTACTGTCAAGCCTGTCTAGGTAGGCTTGTCTTATTGGGGCAAACCATTGAGAGGTATGTTTATACATTATACACCTCAGCGGGGTAAACTACATAGCCTATTTTAAATTTTAGCTTTTAATTGAACATTTTATAATAATAAGCTACAATAATAATTTATTATCGCTGCTCGTAGTACAAAACAAATCATACTTATTTTTTCATTACACTCTGACTCTAACTTATGACGTAATAGTGGTCTATTTTACAAATATGTAGTCTTTGTTATGCTTTTCCGGCCTCCTGGCGGAATTAGTTAACTAGCAAGAGAAACATATGAGAGGGTGCTAGGAAGTCGGGATGGCGAAATCAGTTACAAGACCAGAAAAGGTTTGAATCTAATTACTGCGCGCGTCATAGCTACATTATGAGAACCAAGTCATATTCAGGCTTAAAAGTAGTTTTAACATTTTGAAAACGTAGGATTAAAAGACGAGATTATCAAGGTTCAAGGATGTATGCTTTACTTCCTGTTCAGCGACACACCCACGCCCCAGTAATGGATCCTTAAAAACTGCTTTAGCAAACGATCGTCAAATTGCAGTCATCAAGGCGTCACTTGCAGATTATGAATTGGGGAATGTAGGAATTTGTCTTCTGTCATCGGTTTCTTAACTCAAACGGCACTGTTTTATTACATGGTGTGGCGGCCATATTTAGGCGATGCGATCAACTTTTATAGCGCCGTTATAATAATGTTTAGATAGAGAGTGGATGGTGACGAGAGTATGGACTTCCATATAGCGTAATATAAGTAATCTGTTTGCTTTTTTGTGCTTTTTGCTTCCCCTATCTGCCAGTATGCCTACAAGTTGTGATAGATTTGCTTTGATACTTCAGTTGCTTCAGTTACATTCAGTACCCTTGGCATAACAGACTCATGATTTTAGCTGAAGAGATGAGGCTTGTATCTAATGGAGGTAGATTAAGTGCTTCATTACCCAGAATGACATGTACTCATGCATAAGCACATTTCATTTGCTGTGTAGTATTCCAAGACTTCTTGTTGCATGTTTAACGACACTGCCATATCAAAGATGATTAGTGTCGCCCTCTTCCTTTACCCGGGCTTGGGACTGGCACAGGCAGAGTGCAGCCAGTGGCGGAGTTAGTATTCTGAGTTGTTACTTGCATATTTATAGTGTCACTAGGTACCAGTCTTTCCCTCATTGTCCTAGATTTTTCTAGCAAATTCGAGGTGCATTTAGTTACACTGTCTTGTACCTGACAAATCTAATTACAATAATGAGCATCCATAAATGAACTTCGATGTTGTGCTGTGGCGCAAGTGAAGGGTCTGCATGAAAGTGGTGACGAAGCTACAGCAAATGCGAAACAAACTTTGCTTAGGATTAGTACGAACGTGCATTCATGTGCCATAATTAATTTTCTTGTAGGTGCGCATAGTGTCGAACTTCATTCTCCATTCACCTCCAGGAGAATTCAATGAAGTGTTTAATGGTAAGAGCTTTGTGTCGATCAACCTTATCTGAATTTGGACAAAATCTCTTTGTTATCGATATTACTGATCTGTTCCTGTAGCCGCTGGTTGATTGGCTTGATCACGTTTACTTATCAGTTAGTTTATTAATTGTTGGCTGATGGGACTGGGTGGTGCTCCCTGCTGTGTTACAGTCCAAACTGAGCAATTGGAGCAAATATCCCCAAACCTAGGATCTCTGGTACTGCATGGATGTAGGTACATGAAAAGCCAGACAGTGAAGGCAGACCATTGCATGCTGCACACGGGACCATGTATAATTGTATGTAGCCTGGATTTATCTCCAGAGGAGAGAGCTGAGTCTTGGAAGAAGTGATGCATCAGGGAGAGACTTGCCACTGATGATGACGAAGGTGTGTTAAGTTAGCATTGATTTTATTGTCATTGGTTTGTGTAAATATATACGGTAGTCTTGATGTGTTCACATTAAATCTGATTATAGTGAAATTCCTTGGATTCTATAGTTTGATATATCTAGACTTTTGGATTATGCCCTTTGACGACTAGTGCTCCTTACTGTGTGCAAGTGAAATGTTTTTAATGGCACTCGGTAAGCAGTGTGGATACCAGTAGGACGGTTTGAAATGTGAGCTATTCAGGGGAGGATGCCTTAACGGAATTGACTAATATTTCTTTGCAGCTTGTAGATTTATTTTCTTGTTGAATAGACTGAGCCTCACTGAGGTGGGCAGATTTACTAGATGCAGTGGACACTGTCACCGTTTGTTGTGCGTTTCTGTTTTTGAAACATTATTTGGTGTCTTTGTTTTGCAGATGTCCGCACTCTTCTGCAAGATGATGAGCTCCTGAAGGAAGAGGGTTCAGGGTTCGTGTTTTTCTCAGTCAAATATTCTGCACATTTGTCTTGGACATAAGAATGCTGTGTTCTTGTCATTGTACTTTATAATTGTAAATCAGTGTAATGCCTTTCATGGGTCTGGATATGTGCTTTGATGGCCAGCACTCCATTTCTTCAGTTACTAGGGTTGTTGAAAGGGTTTTTGTAGCTTCTTTATTTGTGAATGTTACAAATGACTGTCTAATAATAATACTGAGTATACAATATGAATACAATATGTAAGTGATTTTTCTAAAATTAGTTGTGATTCTTTTTGCTGATTTTGTTGTTAGTACTTGCATATTGATTCTTACATTGCGTCAATGGTTGCTTGTTGTTCTTAGAGCGGCTGCGCAATACAACAAAGAGCAGTTTATTCCGACCAAAATTGATGGCTCTGAAGAACAGGTTAGTTTACTGGAATTTATTCTGTAATTTATTGTTTACTGGAATTTATTCTGTAATTTGAATTGTTCAGTGGCTCTTGCAGTCTTGCTCTTGTAGCCTAATTAAGCTGAAACTGTGAATAATTTACAGTAATTGAATCACAACTTTAGGCTCCCCAGAAATTTGCGCATAAAAATTGAAAAACATGCACACCAAAAACAATAATTTTTTTACAAGCTGGAGCACAACACCTGCATATCTCCACAGCTAGGAGAGCACAACGATCACCGACCAGGTTGACTTGAAACGGTAGCATATAGCTCCCGATGTATGCTGAGAAAGGCCAACAATTGAAGCATGTGCCAGCAAGATGATGTTAATAGAAATATGCCCATCAACAGGAATATGCCAGTGTACTGGCAGTGTAGTGTCTCTTGGATATTTTTTAATATAAGTGGATATTTTGGCTTATTGGCTGCGAAACTGGTTGCAAAATTTAGGACATGTACACATCGTACATCCTGTGGTGCCTGTTTAGAGATTTATAGTTGCGCACTTGGTTAAATGTAGGTGCAGGGTTTTGATGTTGTTTTGACATAATGTGTATATCGTTTTTCGTGCTGCGAGCACTTCTGAGTGGTCAGTCTGCGAGAGGTGCTATATAAATTTATAGACACAATACATTACAATAAATTGAGCACAAGATTGAAAGTGAAGCAATTAAGTCAACTTACTTTTAAAAATGAGTAAATTCAGGTGAAATGCTGGGTTATTGAGAATGGTTATAAGTAATTCCAGTTAACAGCATTGCAGTATTGTGATGTCGTTTACAAGTTCTATTTTGAAAAATGCTTTTTCTGATAAGTGTATGAAATGTTTGTAGTTCATGATTATGGTTTGAGATTGTTTTGATCTTATTTTGCCTCTGTTTATCTGATCAGGTGCTTATAACAGAACATGGAGATGTTGGCGGTGGCCGATTTTCTGATCCTAGGACAAAGCAAAGCTTTAGGTAACATCAAACTGCTTTTCTTTAGCAATCATTGTCCTTACAATGTCAGTTTACAGATATTTCATGCATAAATTTGGAACATAGCAACTTGCTTTGTTTGCCCATGTAATAGCAAATGCTCATCTGCTGATATAAAGTTCTTCATAATTTTAATGACTCCTAGTTGATTGTACAATGGTTGCTATTTAAATGGAGACTCGTTCACTGTAAACATGCCTCAGATCATTGTTTGATTATCAAGTTCCAGCTCATTTTACCCAGTCGTGGAACTCTCAAGACTTTGTGGGTATGTTATTAGGTTAAGCTATTGAGAACGTGCTTTTAGTTGGCAGAACTTCGTCACTCATTGTGTGCTCTATCAGTCATATCATTCAAGCAACAACTCGAGTCTTTGTATTCTGTGACACCTCAATCAGCAATAGGGTTGTTAATATTTATCGTTTTTTGGCAAGCAGAGGACAAGCTGAGTATCCGCTGGTGCATGAGGCAATACCACACCGAGGCAGATACCCGATAAGTAAATCACTGTGGGACAGGGAGCCAGCGCAGAACCTCCTACATATAGTCAGTGACATGGCGATGATGAGGCAAACCGCCACGTGTGGAGCCTTATGTAGGCACCCAATCCGAGATGTGGGAGGCCCAAGTCAGTGGCGTAGCTACCATGTGTGCAATGTGTGCAAAGCACACGCGCCCACGACCCCCAGGGGCCCACAGAGAATGATAAATAAACTTTGTTATTTATTAATTGAATCTAATTAATTCACATTATTTTGTGACAATCTAGTTTTTGTGAACACAATTATTAGGCTACATTAGAAATCTACTTCGTTACTTTACTGACGCAGTGTTATAGCACTGCATAACACCACTGCGTCAGTTCAGTAGGGCCTATAAATAGGCCCTACTGAACTCCTTTTAACTTGTGTTTTCGTCTCGAGTCATGAAAGAAAGAGTCTAACATAGTTTTAAGTTAAGACAAGAAACGACTCATAGGCCTACCATGCAGCATAAGATTCTTATTTCGCTTATTCACTTTCCTATGCAAATGGCTTGGGTGTGGCTAGGCCGCCATGCTACCTGGAATAGGTGTGATAATTAGGCTATGTCCGTCTACATTCGTGTGTTTTAATTAAACGGTGCGACGCAGAAATGTCTTAGCCTACTTTCCACAGTCATGCTCGTATATTCTGGTCATTTGCTTGATATGGTAACGGTAATGACCTGACATCTCCGTTAACCAGGATGAGAATTGTTGGGGTTTGAGGTGGTAGTTAAGTTCTTCTTCTTTAGGTAAGCTGCCTCTCGGCAGGTCCAGATGCCCAACGACGCCAGTCTTCTCGATGTTGTGCTTTTTCTTTTAGTTTTCCATATCCATCCTCCATCATCCAGTCCAAGAACTTTTCCCTAGGTCTTCCTCTTCCCCTCTTCCCTTCCATTTTGCCTTCCACAATGTCTCTTTGCAAGGAGTTGCCTCTCAGTACATGTCCTATCCAGTTCTTCTGCCTTGTTCTAATTGTATTCATCAAGGATCTTTGTTCTTCCACCTTCTTCAGTACTTCTTCATTTGATTTATGTTCTGTCCAGCTGATCCTTTCCATCCTTCTCCATATCCACATCTCGAACGCTTCTATTCGTTTGACATCCTCCTTTCTCATCGTCCAGGTCTCTGCTCCGTACAGTGTGACGCTCCAGATCAGTGCCTTGACCATTCTTTTCTTGATGTCTCGACTCATTCCTCCTTTCAGTAGCTCCTTCCTTTTCGTGAACGCTTCTTTCCCCATCGCTATTCTTTTCTTGATTTCTTTGTGGCACTTCGCATCTTCCGTTATCAGGCTTCCTAGATAGCAAAATTCAGTGACTTGTTCCACTTCTTCTCCATTGATTGTTATTTTCATATTCTTTTCCCCTTTTGCTTCTCTACTTATTCTCATTAAGTTAAGTTATAGTCACTTTTCTCAACTGAACTCCAATCCTCACACTGCTCTCAACTTTTCTCTGCAGCTCTCACCCCACAATCAGTGAGACACAAAATTGAGCACGTGTAGATCAGGGTCGTAGGGAATCACGTATATTTACACATATTTTTGCAATTGCAGGAATTATTGCTAAACTTATTTTTAGGTACAATAAAATATTAACGATTGTGTCTTTTTGCTGTGCACATTTCAAATCATCGGCCAGAATTGATAGATGATTGACAATTTCTGCTGCACAAAATGCTAGAAATTATCTATGATTGTCTATGATGCCATGACATCGTTTTAAGTAGGCCTGCTAATAAAAAGTGGATAAGTAGGATAATTATGCTAAATCATATATTTTAAACTCACTGAAGTTATAGCACTTTAGTTTATCCATCCATCTAATTCGTGCTGCATTCATACTCATTCTGTGAGTTGTATTGCATGTGTTGGGTCTAAGAGCAAAAATGTCATTGATTAACTTTTATAATCTTGATTATCTGCAGAGCAAGAATTGCGGGGGTTGTGGGTTTCTTTGAACGCCATAGTAAAGCCCTCATTGTAGGCCCAACTCTGTACATGAGTCAGCGTCTGACTCCGTGTTCTTTTTCTGCAATTCTCATGCTGATTGCACGAACTCAAAATACCGGCCTAGCAAGGTCAATCAGGGCCCATACGGGGCTTCTGCATACGGGCCCATGAAAAGCTAGCTACGCCACTGGCCCAAGTAGAAGTGTATATTCTAACAAAGGCCAAAATTTCTCAAGTCTGGCCACTTTTTTTATGTCTTTAATATTCAGGTGTTTTTTTTATAAAATCTAGATGCAATATTCTGTTCAAATTATTTCCATGGGAATAGAGATCGGTTGCATGCTGCCATAGTGTTATTATGTTCAGACTACAGACTTCATTTTCTCATTTGACTTTAAATAAATTTGGACGATTTGTTATCACATACCAGGTATGACCATCTGCGTAAGGAGGCAAGTGACTTGAAGCCTGGCAAAACCGACAAGGCAGCGGAGACATGGAGAGCTCCTTTTGAAACCGCATTTACGACTTACGTAAAGAATTACTTCTCCAAAGGGGTGACATCCGTCTACGGCAATAGCGCACCTGATGGTACAGTCACTTTGATTACCTGTACAGAGAGTCATCAGTTCAATGCCAAAAATTTCTGGTTGGTTTTTTCCTTCTATAAAACATAATCTATTGAATTGTACGTGGCATTTATCTATGTTCCGTACCTATAACTGGAGTTTTTTAGCTGCACGTCCCACTACAAACAAGTTCTTAGTCCTACTCCATCAGCTTCCTGTTCAGTTCAAGATGAAATTCAAATTGGCCTGTTCGACCTAAAAATTCTGCAACGCCGATACACCTCCCTACCTTTTCTCACTACTAACGCTTTATATTCTGGAGCCTCGTTTCCTGCGATCATTAAAATAAATTGCTCTGTTATTTGAGTGCTGATTAGAGTGGTCTTGGACTTGCATAAATATACTTGTAATTACAATAATAGTTTCTTTTTGGATTTCTACATTCTAAGCTGTAATCTTAACAAAATTGCGCTGATGAGAGTGGTTTAAGACTATTGTTTTAATAGCAATAATAATTTATTTATTCAGCAATTCAGTTCTGCTGGTGCCACAGTACAGTGTCAAGATTATACCTGCGACAAGTGCAGATCTTGTCATCACGTTGAATGATCAGTGCAGAACCAGTTGTCAATCGTAGCTAAGATGTAGTTTGAGTCGTGTATGAGTATGACTGCAGACACTACTAGGAAACCAGACATTTTTAAAAATTAATATAAAAAACTAAAAAATGTGTTCAATTTCCAAGAATGCCATTAGAAGGTAAACCTATTTCTTTGATGTCTAGACACTCCAAATAGCAGACAAGCAGGCTTCAAAAAAATTTGAAGCTGAAGCAGAGTGTTGAACTTGGCTTTTTCTCCTATCCTGTTAATAGTGTATAACGTGCTGGTAGGTGAAATTTCAATCTAAGACACCTTTTTGTACCATGTGTGGAAAATGTTTTGGTATGAGTTAAGAATCATTTAGTTAGAGCTGGTGACATTTACTGACATTGATTTGCGTCAATGAAATAGGAACGGAAGATGGCGTTCTCAGTGGTCCGTGTCATTTCAACCGTCGCAGAAATCGGCCGAAGTTTCAGGAATTCTTAAAGTGCAGGTTACTGATGACTGATTGTTAAACTACCGTAAATGCTTCCTGTAGCGTTTAATGAACAGTGATGATGATGATGATCATATCTCAGCGGTCTTTGTCACTTTAACGATGAGCGTATGCATGCTATTATTTATTGAAAAATTTACTGGATCCTTCTCATCATTAAAGTGCTGAAGAGAAATTGAATCTAAGAGTTATTGCTGGTAATTAGTTCTTCATTCAAAGTGATCGAACCTGTAAGTAAGCTTTTTGGAGTCTTTTAATGACAGCTGTTTTAATATGTTTACTTCTACTGCCTATTAAAATTTTGCTTCCTCTGTAAACGTAACTTTTGGCTTTGCCATGGCTGGCCTTTTGCTCTGGAACAAACCGCCATGCAGCCTGCATCATGAGCAATTCTTGTGTGTGTTTGAATTCTAGTGATCCTAGTCTTGTGTTGTCAGGTCATCAGCATCTGTGCAGAGTTTCGTGAAGATGTATTGTATAATTATGCAGTTACGACAGTGATTGTGCATTGTGCAATGCGTTCACTTACCATCAATGCACCGTCAATGAGAAGGCTGTTAAGGAGAAGCATGATTATCCATACTGACAACGTCATGTCAATGCAATGAAAATTACTGTTAATACTCCATGCCCAGTTGTTTAGATTAACTTTGGAAGAACTGCTTTTCGACTTCTGTTTCTAGTATTTCCTTTTTTGAAATGTTCTTGAAGAGCACTATGAGAATGTCCGTCCAAGTCAAGTAAAATTTCATACGGATATTGTTTGACTCTTTATCAATGAGCTGCATTTGTTTTGCATACATGCATGTAGTTTTTTAAAATTTAAGAAAGTTTCAACAAATATCAGTGCCGTGTTTTGACGGGCAATTGTTTTTATGCTCTTTTGTTTAGGTTCATTACTATGAAGAAGGCAATGTACAGTTAGTTACTTCAAAAGAGGTCAAAGAAACTCTAGCGATAACGGTCAGTGCTTGTAGGATAACGGTCAGTGTTAGTAGGATAACGGTCAGCGTTAGTAGGATAACGGTCAGTGTTAGTAGGATAACAGTCAGTGTTAGTAGGATAACGGTCAGTGTTAGTAGGATGACTGCTCAGAATCGCATGCTTTGGTAAAAAATTAAGTTTATGTTATGTGTACAAAATTTGATGTTCAGAAGCAGTTAACTTAAATTGACAAATAGTTTCAGTATCTATCTGGTATCTATTTATGCTTACATCATCTTTCGGTAAAGGCTCTTCGATCTGGTTGGTGCTACCATTTTGGCATTAATTTTATAGGAATTCAACTTTAAATGCTTGTTTGATAAGACAGCTGTATATGTGTTTGCACTGTTTATGGGGGGAGGGGTGGCATAGACTTGTTCAATATAACCAGAAGGTTTGAATACCATACTAGGGTATGATGTATCAAAGTTATACTGTAAATGTGTTTATTAAGTTTAGTGTTTTTCATCTTTTCTTGGTTATATTTTTAGAGTCCAGATGACACAGCGAAGGCATTCTGCCACCTGGTCCAAACAGCTGAGACTGACTATCAGGTTTGAAATTGAAAATGAAAAGCCATGCCATTTATGTTTTCTCTATACTCATTACTCAGTTGTTGTGACTATTGTCCAAAGTTTTCTTTTTAAATAGTGAGCTATTTTGATTTCATTGGCCTTCCATTATACTTCAAACGGACCTTTTTTGTCCTATTTGTGGTTGCATATCTTAACAACAAAACCAACCCTTACAGTGCGACACCACCATTCACCAATGTGTTCTATTGTAATCATGATAATTATATAACTTATCAGTGAAGAGGATCATCATGACATTTCTTTTCTATCCTCGTAGAAACATGTGTACAACTATTGAACCTGGAATGGGCTTCCTGTTGCGCTTCATCTGGTGCCTAGCAGTCACACTGCTGTGTTCCATTCGAGCTTAACACGTTGACTGCGCCCAGTACGAGTTAACTCGTACTGACATTTAACATGGAGTGTAGGCGGTCAACGTGTTAAAACGGTCTTATTTAGTCGTGGTTGGACTGGAAGCGCTTCTGAGTAGGTTACCCTGAAGGTGTGCTATGTTAAAAAAATAATAATGTAAGGTATTTTTATGGCCAAATCTCTCTTGCCAATCTGCCATATTGCTGAGACACCTCTGAGAACCTGAGTGATCTGAAAGATTTCATTCTATACTGTTGAATTTTTGTGCAGACGGCCATTACGGAGAACTATCAGACGATGTCGAGCACAACTTTTAAAGCGCTACGCCGAGCTCTGCCAATCACGAAGGCAAAGATCGATTGGGGAAAGATCGCTGGCTTTGGAATTGGAAAAGAGCTGAAGAAGTCGACCTAGTGTACAGAACTGCTGACTAGCGGAAGCAACTTCCATTTCCGTCTTCTTCTATGCTGTGCAGATTTTGTGCAATGGTTTCGTTGCCGCTTTATAGACGAAATTGAGGGCTGGAGAAAAGATTTCGTATTGGTAATAGTCGGAGGGAAAGTTGGCTTCAAAACTTTGAGAATTGTTTACAATGTTCATCATTTGTTATTAATAGTAATCGGAGAATTTTATTTCGGTATATCCAATTGTGTGACATGTGCAACGTTTCGTAGACTTTTCTGTATGAAATAATATTGAGAGCGCACGGGTTTTATGGTTCTGTCCTTCTCGTTATTTTGCCTGTTGTCCTTTGCTATCCATCTCTAAAGAGTGCCATGGAGAAAACAACAGCCTTGAGGACTGGCGTGCTGATTTCAAATGTGATTTTCTTCGAACAAAGAATGTATGTTGCCAGTGCCGTAGTTACTACTGTCATTGGGAAGTTTAACGACCAAATGTAACAAAATATAAACCAACTTTCTGACGGGTGTCTTACGTCTGACACCTTTAATGACCTTCGTACTATCATGATATCAGTTTAATATAATTAAGAATGCTTGTGCGTGCGGAAGGTAATATTTTAAATTCATGTATTGTAAGCTTTCTTATGCGTTTACTTTCATTTTACTTGGTGAAGGTTTGCGTGTCATGATTAACAAGTTGCTGTATTTGAAACATATTATGTGCACGGCATATGATTTAATATATGTATATACAGGTAATGCATATATTATATACAAGACTAAAGAAGAATTTATAGGTTTTAGGCTATTTACGTATGTATTGAAGACAAAGGTTACTGTCAAGCGACCATGGCAAGCAACTCTAAGGTTTGCACAATTTCTGATCTACTGTCTATCTGTAAAACCCCAATTTAATACTTGACAACATTCCAAGCAAATTCCTTCATGTCTAATTATTGCGAATCTTTTGTATGTATTTTTTAAATTTTCTTACTGATAAATTACACAGATATTAAATCTAATCTTTACTGATATTGATAAAGTTCTGACTGTTTCTTTGCTGTAAACTTATCAATGAATGGTATTGGATGCTTGATTTTAATATACTCGAGATGTCTAAAGTCGACATTATGATTTGAAATATACTCGGGATGTCTAAAGTAGACATCTGCAAAAATGACCTGTCTTGTCGCCTATCCCTCATCTGTTGTTCGTATTTGGCATTATCCAGCCCATCAACGCTTTTGTGCACTCCACCATCTGATACTCACACCGACAGTGTACGATCGGTGTATTCATTACAGCGAAGTTGGTTATGTTGAGTTCAGTAAGCCTACAGGTAAATCGTCTTATTCGCTGATAATTGCCGACTGTATCATCATTCATTCGTCACTTGCAACGTGAAATCCTAGACTTGCCTCGATAGGTCGTTTTCTGAATTGGGTCAATCACTCACTCACTCACTGATCACTCACTCGGTGGCTGCAGCAATAAGGATGATTCAGTCTCGTGCTCAGTCATAACGATATCAGTTCCAACTTCCAAGTCAAGAACCAAGACAAACAGACAGACAGTCCGAAGGTGGATGGTGCTGAGAATTGAAGAGGAAGGAGAGGAAAGAAAATAGACATAGGCTATATGTAGAATGGGAGTTCCAAGGAAGCGGATTGATAGCCTTTGTTACAATCTGAATCATAGTTTCCTTAGGTCGGTGTGTTACGATGATTTAAGAAAAGAGCAATCACGAGACTGAAAATAACTATGTGAAACAATCATGGTGAACATGTTTTGTATGCCAACAGCCTACAGGAGTCAGGACATCGGTATAAAATGTTCCCCTTGGATTACTTAATTTCACAAGAGAATGCGCACAGGCCCTTGACAACTTGAAATGTGTTGAACGCCTGCGCTTTAAATTCCGATGCATGAGCTTCATTCGGATGAAATTCACCAGTTAGCGCGCATTGACTGGCGGCCCGAATTTATCGGCAGCCGATAACATCATGAATACGGGATGAACTTGGGCCTGGTTCTTTAGGCTTACACAAAAGAAAACAGAAAAATGGTCGAGGTAGGCCTAACGTGCACAGCCTTAGGCTTCTTTTAAGGATAGGCCTGCAGAGTGGCATTTAACTGGTAGAGTTAACAAAGGCTTTATTGTGCAGATCTTCCATTTAAGGAACTCTTCCGCAGATGGACATGTACTTAGTAATCCTTCCAGACAGTGGCCTACTAATGGCTACTTTGGGCGGTATATCAGATGCCTGCTTTTATCCCGGCCTGGCAGCGGGGGGTGGGGGGTCGATCGAGGGCGTCCACGTGCATGCATTTTCAATTCATGTCCAGTTACCTGCAGACGCCCACACATCGTAGACTAAGCCTACACCCAAGGTTCTGGCCTACACCCGATTCTTCTGCTTAAAGCCCATGGTCTGCTAAGCGGTGAACCCAAGCTGCCAGACAACGTGCGTACGGTAGGCGGTGCAAAGGCTGCCAGCCGTGCGGCGCGTCTGCTGTTGAGGCTGCTCACCATATTTGGCACAACGTAAACAGACGGAATAATGATGATAAGACGTTATTAACGGCGGCGGCGTCGGTCGAAGCGAAGGAAGCTGCTGATGCTGCTGCTGCTGATGCTGCTGGTGCTGCTGCTGCTGCTGGTGCTGCTGATGATGATCGACGCGTTGAAGCCCATTCAGCGCCACGGACCGCGGCTTAGGATCACGGACTCGATCCCTCGTTTCAACTTCTAATATACTTTTGACTATGGAAAACCGTTCCTGCTATATTATTACTCTGCGCTTTGCATTCATGGAACTTATAATTGGCGAAAAACATTCAGCTGTGTTTGGCATTTCTAGTGTCAACTATGCAGTATCTATAGGCCTAGAATCCTATATAGGCCTAGATCTACGAACACCAATTGTTCAATAATTGTTCAATCAAACCTAGGTTTTGGTTCAATAATTGTGAAGAAAGCAGATAATCGATTCCTCCATCTTCGTCATTTCCTCTCACCCTCCCTCTGATCACCTTTTCAAGAACTAATTCCTACCTCGACTGTCCGAGTTAAACCGGTCCTGGGCCGCTGAATGGGCTTCGATCGACGCGCCGATCATGCACGTATTTAGGCCTATAGGGTACGTACATGTATGCAGCCTATGTATGTATGCATAATGCATGTACACGGTGTCCCAATTGAAGTGAGCCCCTTTTTGTATTGGTGATAGGCCTATATCTGTTAATTCTAAATGAAACTCTATAACATTTTACAGCGTGAAAGAGGGATAAATTATAAATGTTTCCTGAAAATTTTATCAAATTCTATCAACATAGTCTGAAGTTATGCACATTCAAATTTGGACCAAAAAAATCTGAAGTTGCCAGCATGTAAAAGATAGGAAATTAGGGTTAGCGCTGTTCTTTAAAGCTGATGTTCAAAATGTCCTCCATTAGCTCGAATGTATGCTCTAAGCCTAAGGCGATTTCGCCATTCATTGATTGCATTGTCAACAATCTCTTTAATCAAAACGATTCCATTCTTCCACATTTCGCTGTTTGAAGTGGTCACTGGTCAACGTCACGTATGCGAGTTTCATAAGGCTGCGATGAGCCAGTTTCTGTTATGAAATTCCTTTAAAAACCTTTTGCACCATAATGTTTTTTTTCTATTAAATTTTTTCATTAAACTCAAATCATCTTTGCTGAAAATCATTTTTATTATTGTCCCCTAACATGGAAATTACGAAAATATGACGTCATATTTATTAATTTAGAAAGTAAGGCGTGCAGTTGCAAACAATAGCCTAATTTCCTATCTTTTACATGTTGGAAACTTAAAATTTCCTTTGCCCAAATTTGAACGTGCATAACTTCGGACTCTGTTCGTCGAATTGGATGAAATTTTCAGGAAACATTGATAATTTATTTATCCCTCTTACAGTCTCTGAAATTTAATAGAGTTTCATTTAGAACTGACAAGTATATCGCCAAAACAAAAAGGGGCTCACTTCAATTGGGACACCGTGTATATATGTATGTATGTATGTATGTGTATGTATGTATGCATGGGTGTTTGTGTGTATGTATGCATGTGTAACGCTCGTAGGCCCACCTTTCTCCCGATCGGGGCGCTACTCCCGATCGTTGCCGTGGAGAGGTGGCCATACTTTTTAATAGGTGCGTTGGACCTGGGGCAAGTGAACCGGTCAGACCAAATTCCTTTGGTCTCGCTCCCGTGTTCGGGTTTATTTCTCTTCTAAGTGGAAAAGTGCCAAAGTTGATCGAGGTGTCCGAGGGCGTAGGCACGGTCCTTGGTCGGTTGACAACCTCCGGACCGTAGTCCGGAATATCTGGGTCCGTTTGTGCACCTATTGTGAGCGTCCTAGTATTTGTTTCCTCCCATCTGTCCAGTCTTTCTTCCAATTTCCTTCTTTCCTCCTGCTCCTCGTCTCGTCTATCAGTCACGTCAGTCAGAGTCTGTCTCATTCCCATAATCTCAGACCGCAACTCTTTTCTGTCTCTCTGGGTTTCAGTCAAGTCCTCCAACATAACCAACAGTTGCGCCTTTATATCTACTGATTCTTGCTTCATTCCTTTCAGAGTGTCATTCATTTTATCCAAATGTGCAACCAGTTGAGCATAAAGAGGTTCGAGGACCACTTCCGGGAAGACATTCCTTACTTCTTCTTCTTCCTCTGAACTCAATTCCCCCTCAATGGCTAGTAATTTTAGAGAAGGAGAAGCCATTTATTTTATGATAATGTAATCAAGCAAAACATACGAAGTAATGCAATGGCTACGCCTAGTTAGCACAGAAGAACAATATAATGTGAACCTACTCTAGATTAATATAGCAAAGTCATAACTCTAAGAAAGGTTTTGTAAAGTCACAACAATTGTTACTGATAGTCCACTTAAGGTGCTAGACAGTTCTCTACCCGTTCGCCTAATATTCACGAGAATAATATTACATAGCACAAGTAACCACAACTCTCAAATATCATTCACTCATTCAGCCTATAATAGCAAAGTGAATATACAACAGTTCAAGTACACGTGGTTACTCTTGCACATGTCCTTATTTCATTCAGCCTATAATGGTGAAGCGAATACTATACAATTCACGTACACGTGACTACACTCTCAAATGTCACTCATTCAACAAAGAGTAGCAAAATGACATTAAATGTACAAAAGCCCTAGCTTCTGCCCGGAAACACCCTAGAACCCAGACAATGTTTTAGTCCTTAATTAAGCAGAGGCCTACAATTAAATATCGCTTTTCTCACAAATGAATAAACTTCGCAGTACTACCCGTTCGAAAAGGGGCGTTTCCCGTCACTCCTCCAGACACCATGACGAACGAAACTTGACCAAAGGTATTCTTCTGCCACAGCTGTGTCTTCCGTTGCAAGAACTGTCTTCCGTGGTTTCTTCTTCCACCGTGGTTTCGACTATAAAGCTCATTAACTCAGCGTAAAACTATCGAAACCTAACTTCGCAGTTGCACAAGACTTCTTCCCGGTTCCAATGTCACGTGACGACCTGCTCGTTCCGCTTCAAGGACAGTTCTGCCCTCTCCGTCTGAATTCAACTCTCTTCTCCCCTCGTTCCAAGCGAAGCTCAATCTTTTATACTGCATACGCCCTCTAGCGATTAAACTATCAGCCCGCCTTAAACGCTAGCGATTAAACTATCAGCCCGCCTTAAACGCCAGCTGCACTAATCCACTACAGAGCACAAAACCCATCCCCTGTAACGAGGTTAGAGTTCGTTACACATGTAACAATGTAAGCTTATGTAGGCTATATGTATTGTATGTGTAATAATTGAATAGGTATGTGCGCATGTAGGCCTATGTGTATTTACATGTATATGTTTATGTATGAATGACTTGTGTGTATACATGTATGTGGTAGGCCTATAATATGTGTGTATGTAAGCTTTGAAAGCCGTCTATGTGATTTTAGGCCCTATAATATGTTGTATTTATATGCACTAAAATACCTAAGACATTAAATTCATCGGATTTGAGACAGTATACCTATAGCCTAGTTGTGCGTATAGCAGCAGCAGCAGCTAGCATATTGCACAATGGTTCTGGAACGTGCAGCCCATAGACCAATAGCCCTATATATAATTGTGTACAGTAGCCTATAAACCTATTTTAACCAATGTATAGACCTACTAACCAGGCGATTGTTATTATCTACCGTCATAATATATCACGCAGAAATTTAGCAATATTGTTATCCTATTTATGATGACTTTGGTTCTCCATCCGATCATCGAGACTACGTAGCCTACGTTGGCGTTTTCCTGTATAGGCCTAGGCCTACTTCGATTGCTTCCTCCTTTTCTCTCTTCCTTCTGTGCAAGCCTCTTCCCTCTCTTCAAGACTCCTTGGCTCTTTGCGTCCGTACTCCTTCCCTCCCTTCGGCTCTTTCCTGGCTGATCTGGAGCCATTTTTAGACGAAAAGGCGAAACCTAAGACGGCCTGGAAGGCAGCCTGCGCTGCTCCCGCTTGGTGCCCGAAGGAAGCGCCTGGCTGCCACGGTTGCCCCCTCTGCTTATTATGCCGGCCTCAGTCCCTCCTCGACTTAGAAGTAACTGCAGCACCCTGCGCAGTCCGTCCGTAGGTCTGTCGGTCGGTCTATCGTTGAACTTGGCTAAGTCGGCTTCATGCGTGGTGCACCGGAAACCCTGTTCGCAGGTTCTATCGACACTTGTTCGACTTTTATTACGGACCTATTATACTAGACAGAGAGAGCTGCTGCTGCTGTCATCTCCGTCTAAAACGGGCTTCTTTCGAAAACTTAAAAGCGAGCACTGTCGGTTGATTAACACGGTAAGTGGGAGGAGAGCGCCATTCGATTTTTTTTATTTGTAAACAACTCAGATATTATAGGCTTAACCGACGGATCCGCAGCTCAACTACATAGACCCAGACACACAGTAGCGCCCTCTTCTACCTGCGATACAACCTGACGCTGGACCGAGTTTCTTTCTTGGTTTAGGGAAGGAAAGAAAACTTAGAATAGAATGCGATCTTCATCCAAATTAGTTTTTGTCTCCTGCTCTATTATTAGCGCACTTTGATTATGAGTTTATTACATGACTAGGCTATGATTGCGATGATGATGATGATGATGGTGACGATGATGATGATGACGTCGACAATAAAGATAGGCTACACATAGGCCTACGCATAGCAGTGACGCTGGTAAGTGTGTTTGAAAACACCTGTTTCAGCAACATGCACTGACCTATCGACCTCTGATAGTAGGCCTAGGCATAATGTATGGGCCTACACGTATAGTTGCAGAGGCGCCAGAGAGCAGACGGTGACTCATTGGCTGAGCATTGCTTTGCTCAACTGCATGGATTCTCGAAGTGTTGGACTTTCTTTAGACCGACAGCTACTGAACACTCCATGCTTGACGACGTCACTTTCTTCGCAGATGTTAGGTTGTTGGCGCTACACAAATTAAAATGATTGCAGTTGACATAATATGGTAGGGCATATGACCCCCTATTGCTTCGGTTGCTAACGTGATCGTGGAGGTAATGACTTTATTCGTGACGGTGATTACGTAACGTTAATGGTCAGTGTTTAATCTAGACGTCTCTGGGGGGGGGGGGGGGGGAAGTTCCCCCCCCCCCAGGATTGACATTTCCCCCCCAGAAAAATTTTACGAAATGATAATGGTTTTTTTTACAGCAAGTGTTATAATATACCGTGATATTACTTACTATTATATGATTTTATATATAAGACTATTATTTACTAATATACTATATTATTTACTAATATAGTATAATATAATATACTAGCTGGGATACCCGGCGATGCCCGGGAATTTTATGTAAATAGCCGTGAAGCTGTGTCCACCCACCCCTCTGGGCGGCTTCGCCGCCTATTTGGGGTGGACCTGGCGGGCGGTCCTCTGTCTAAATGCAAAATTTGACATCAATAGATGGAAAAAAATTCGCCCCCCAAAATGTTTTCGCCCCCTTTAACAACGCCCTGCCCCACCCGGCCCCTGCGGGGCCGGGTGTGTGTTTGTTGGGGGCGAGGTGGTCCCGGTGGCACCCTATCTAGCTGCAAGATTTCAGGGGAATAGCTGTAAAATTATGACGATGGTATACAAATAAAAAAATGGAGTTTTTAGGCCTCCCCCCATTCTCCCCGTGGTGGTAGAGATTCGGCAACTCGTTTACTGGGAGGGCCTGACGGTCCTCTGTCTAAATGCAAAATTTGGCATCAATAGCTGGGAAAACATTTTTTCGCCCCCTCCCCCAAATTCCCCCCATCCTGGCCCCCATGGTGTTAGAAATTCGCCAACCCCTACACTTGCTAAGTTTGATGGACCTCTGTCTAAATGCAAAATTTGACATCAATAGCTGAGAAAATTTCGTCCTCCAAAAATTTCACCCCCCCCTAAACAACGCCCTGCCCCGCCCGGCCCCTGCGAGGCGAGCGAGGTGTGTGTTTGTTGGGGGCAAGGTGGTCCCGGTGGCATCCTATCTAGCTGCAATGTTTCAGGTGAATAGCTGTGAAACTATAGCGATGGTTTAAAAAATAGGGAAAATGGAGTTTTGGCCCCCCCCCCCCATTTTTCCCCTGGTGGTAGAGATTCGCCAACTCATTTTTTGGGAGGACCTAACGGTCCTCTGTCTAAATGCAAAATTTGGCATCAATAGCTGCCCAAAAATGTTTTTAGACCCCCCTAAAATTCCCCCCATCCTGGCCCCCATGGGGTTAGAAATTCGCCAACCCCTGCACTTGCTAAGTTTGATGGAGCCCTATATAGGTGCAAAGTTTCAGATCAATAGCTGCGAAACTGAGGGCGTGTATTCTGGACAAATATACATACATACATACATATATACATACATACATACATCCTTTCTTATAGATATAGATTAGTAAATACTAGTTTTATATATATATATATATATAAAATCATATAACCGTAAATAATATCACGATATATTATAACACTTCTTGTAAAAATATAATGATGTAAACAGCAACTAAAAACCATTACTCATTGCAATATGATAGTATCATGTTATGATACTATCATATTGCAATGAGTATAATTTACTGTATATATTTGTAAAATACTATTTTTGTCCAAGTAAAAACAGAGATGAAATCCACTCCAGAAACATTTGACAATATTATGATAATTTTCATTTGCTCTTTACATAATTGTATTACATGAACTGTTACAATAATACTTCGATATTATTTACTATTTATATGCTAACAATAGATTTAACATATTTAATAGTTTATATGATTATAATGTTATTATTGACTATTATAATGTATGATGCAAATTATGCAATCTTGTTACAATGAGTATAACTTACTGAAAATATTTGTACAAATACTATCTTTGTACAACTAAATGACTTCTCTCCAGTGCTTTATTTCAAATTTCAAACTGACAAATTTCAAATGTTTTGATCTTTGAACATCTATTAAAACAACATCATTATTGCAAGACTTCCAGATTTTGATACCTGTAGTTTATTAGTTCTTGGTTGGTTTGTGTACCATTTGTTATGAATTCTGCAGTGTGTCCAGGTCAGCATAATTCAGGACCATCTTTGGAAACAGGGATAAGCTGCTTCAGTGCTGAGAAGTAGTCTAATATTATTATACTCAGGTCTACAGTCATTCATTAATCCAGCAACAGCAGAACTGATCCTCTGAAGGAAATTATCCAATTGCAGTTATTATATAATTATCATCCTAAAACACTCTTTTTATCGGTAGGCCTACTGAAATAGTTGAGCAATTTTGGTAAAATGGCATCTTAAAAGGGTACCACTACAATGTGGAAACTCCCAAAAAATTATTATTGTAAGCATAGCCTATATTTGTTAAAGTCTTAGGCCACTTTCATAAGCACTGAAAAAGTACAGCTATTTTGTTAAGATGACAGCTTAAAATGACACCATTGCAATGTAGAAATTCAAAAAGTTTCTGGTGGGGAGGGGCACATACCCTCCCCACCCACTCATTTTCATCAGTAGGCTTACTGAAATACTTCAGTTATTTTGCTAAAATGAAATCTTAAAAGGGCACCATTACAATCTGAAAATTCAAAAAGCAATTATTATTGTAAGTTTCGTATTGTATAGTGAATTTATTGAAGTCTTAGGCCACTCTAATCAGCACTGAAAAAGTACAGCTAATTTGTTAAGATGACAGCTTAAAATGCTACCATTCCAATGTGAAAATTCAAAAAAGTTTCGGGTGGGGAGGGGGCACATCCCCCTCCTCACACCCCTCCCCCTCCTCACACCCCTCCCCCTCTCGGCGCTGCGCGCCTCGGCGACCGTCCACCGGACGCTCGATTGTCTCCCCCCCAGAAATCTGGATTCCCCCCCCCAGAGGACGGGGACTAGATTAAACACTGGTTAATGGTTTATCTGTATTAGCTTACGTAAGACGTATAGGCCCTCGGCCTATAGGCTATCTATAACCTACATAGTCGACATAATGGCAGATTTCATAGGGTACTTTTTAAAATGTTTGGCCATTAGAACAGCATGCATTCAGTAGACTACAGTGGATCCTGCAGGATCAACAGCTGTAGGATATCCGAACCTAAAATCAAAAATGGGCCACGTAATTATAAACAACCGGATAGGTAACATAGGTTACAATGCAAAATTATAAGACTCTGAAGGTTCAGTTTAGTGGAAAGATGCCACACTGCGGCCACTTCAGGTTCTCTGCCCGTGTAAATGTTTATAACTGAATTTAAACTTAAATTTAGTCTAGCACCGTACATTCCTTAATTATATATTCAACGATTTTGATCAGAGGAACGAAGCTATAGGTCAAACAGCGTGGGCCTATTGTTCACATAAACTTTAGCACACGGAGCATCTAACGCCAACTTGGTAGCAGCAGCAGTAGCAGCTGGTTCCCGCAATTTGGCTTTTGTGGGCGCTGTAGAAATTCAGAGTTTGCCATTACGATTGGCCTACTCGCTTCTCTCCGATACATTGAACAGCCTTTCCGCTGCTGGAGTCAAGGCTCCAGAAAGGCTAAATGGTTGTGTAGGCGGGAGTGTGTTGCTGCCTGATCGCTAGATGGCTTAAACTTGAAGTGAGCATTCACATAATTTTATTATCGTACGTAGCCGAAGCTACGCGTGAACGTCTGACAGCTAAGAAAACACAGAGCTAAAGTTTCAACAGAAACCATGTAGGCCATGTACAATGTATACGCGCGTTATCTGCGGTGATGTGGCCTACTCTGAAGAGTGGAGCTGTGTGCTTGAGGCCATAAGAAACTCTGTGCATACAAGACCCGGCTGCATTACTGCGTGTAAGACAATACATTATAGGCAGAATGGACCGACAAGATGAGAGCATTGGCCCTCTGTCGATTGGACGGTGTTGATAAACTCGTCGCATACACACATTAAGGACTTGTCGTTTCCGCTGGTAGGCCTATGTTAATTTATGACAATGGAAACAGCGTCTATACCCACTCCAACAAGTCAAGCTGACATTGACATCTCCACTCTAGCCTAGGCTACCTCCCAAGTCGTAGGCTATGACCATGCAAGAGGTGCAGCTCACTCAACGCATCAGCAGCCCCGGATGTATATAAATTCATGTAGGCAACTATACAGTCAAACACCAATCTAACGAATTTCATACAACGCACTACTACAGTGCAAGATTCAACGGACAAAGAGACATTGGCATATGAAGACTTTGCTGGATGGACAAAAAAAACGACGATGATGATGATGGTGATAATGGTGATGATGATGATGATGATGATGACAACCCATAACCAAAGCCGAATTAAGTTAGCCTAATGGACGAATGAATGCTATAGCGGCTATAGCCTATGGCCTAGACTAGTTTTGGGTGTAGGCCTAGGATAGTCTATGGTTAGCCTGCTGGACTCTCAAGTTCCGAGTTTGCGATTACGAAACGATAATTATTAGGCCTATTATTCCTCCTTGGCCATGGAGAATGGCCAAGAAGAAATATTGGCTGCAATGTTGAATGGGCCCTCCCATTGTTGCCGATATTAGGCATATAAATAATTAACATCTAATTTTTAGGCCTAGTTCGTGCTTTTTGTACTGACTGTTAGGCCTACAATTGGCTGCAATAAAAAAATCATGAATCTTGGAGAAGCCTGGCCACCAAAAGGTCAGGACAGTGACCTATATATAGAGATCGAGGCAATAGCCTAGCTAGGTTCCGAGACATAGCCTAAACCTGTCTCGGGACGTCTCGAGGCCGAGACAGTCTCGAGACCATAAACTCTGCCATGGGGAACCAGAGGAAGGCCTGTAGCCAACCTTTAACGTACAAACCTCTGTTCCGCATGCTTAGCTCAAAACAGACTTTTAGGCCTACACCTTAATTAGGCTAGTCTATTATAGGCCTATTATATACCCTATAGCTGTAACCTATAGCCTAGTGAGCATAAATAAATACGGAAATTACGATAACTTTCATGAATTCGTAATGTTGCTCCTTCACACGTGGACGAATGGAATAGGCTGCTGAAATGTAATAATTTTATTCATTTTATGTAATATTAACAGATAAAAATGCTATATTTTTCAGACGGATTCTGCGGTGCACTTTACGATCTTTGGAAACCGCGCTTCAAGCGACGTCATCACCGAGTGTACGCAACGATGAATATTAATGATGGCGCTGTGTACGACCAAGCACAACAGGCTGGGGTCGGCGGAGGTCAGCCGTACGCTCAGTATGAATACGATCCTTACGGTGGCGAGTATTACGGCGAGGAGGAGGATTACGGCGATGAGGAGATGGCCGCAACGGAGAGGGAACTGGCCGAGGACGCCCAGTGGAAATTGATCCAGAAGAACACCTTCACTCGATGGGCCAACGAGCATTTAAAGCTTGTCAATAAGAACATAGCGGAACTCGATACCGATCTATCGGATGGGCTGAAATTCATTGCTCTCGTCGAGGTTCTGTCGGGCAAGAAGTTCCAGAAATACAACCGAAGACCCAACTTTCGAACGCAGAAGTTGGAGAATGTCACGATGGCTCTCAAGTTCCTCGAGGTCGACGAAGGCATCAAGATTGTCAACATCGGTAAGCCAGTTTCTGTAATAATTATAATGAAAAATTGATGTTTTACTTGTGTGTTGGGGTAGTCAGACTAGACTAAGTCACATAAAGTTTTGAGCCTCGGGGTGTGGTGACGTTTGCAGCGCGGCCGTTGATCTTCTTGTTTACCAACAACTTTAACGCTAATTTATGTGGAACGTCGGTTAACTGTTGAACTGATTGAATAAATTATTTTAGTTGAACAAAAACAAATAACCAGAAAGTAGACGAGCACCAAAACGATGTTTTCATCAAAAAATGTATTGAGGAAAATTTACAGAACTTTAGTTTATCACCATATAACAGTTAAATTGAGGAGCATACTCAAGTAAAATAAATATTTATTTTATGCGGTTGAGTCGCTATCTGTTAAATCTAAACTTTCCTGAAGTTGTTTGCAGGAACTGCCAGATATATAGACAGAACCTGGCGACAAGAAATTGTGAAAACCCAGTTTTCTGCAAGGGTTGAATTTGTGAATTGATAGTGTAGAGAAACGTTTCTTCAGTGTATGAAAGAGAAGTAGGCCCTACCTTGTGTCAAGTCATTTTAAGGGTTACAAATGTCCACATTTTATCAAAGAACTGTTGTAAATAAACAGCTTGCCAGATTTATTAGTAAATTTGGACAAGTTTAATCTTAAATGTTGGTGATCAGAGAAAATCGGTAGCCTAATGTTATGTTGATGTGTTTCTCTGATAATGATTTTACTTAAAATATATAGAAACCAGATTGTTCTCTTTCCTTTCAATGAAATGCTAAAAAGTTGTTATCATGGTATTGGCATAGAAAACTTTATCAGATGGACAAATGTTTAAGACACTTTGCAGGCTGTCGTTAAATCTGTAAATCTTTTTATTATGCTTGGTGATTTTCATTTTCTATGGCAAATTACATGTGCACAATGTAGATTTACAGGGACAGTACTAGCAAAGCATGCCTTGCTAATTAATTGCTCATGGCATATTGGATTAGGATAAATATTTATTCTGTTGAGTCTATTAATTAATTGTGTCTTGAATGTTGCAGCATTTCACAGGCCCCTTATTTGCATCCCTGATTCCCTATAGTTGGCATTGCACCAGATTGTGACATCTAGAGTTATATTTTCTTGCACTGCTTCGGTAACTGGCAGTAGGTCACGTTGTCAATGGACATGCAATGTATGTAAATGAATATTGAAGGTGGTGTCATGCACATAACAATAATTTATCTAATGTAATGCATTTACACTTATGCAATCTCTGTGCTCAGTGCTGTAGATACTTAAATTTCTCTGTAATATACTATTTTTGGAATATAAATATGCAAACAAAATTGTTAAGTATATTAGCCTAGAACCACATCTGGGGTACATGACTGGTACATGACCTGTCTTTTTGGTTCTTGCTAAACACAGAAATACTGAATTTATAGAAAGGCTTTCAGTATCAGTCTTGGTTATGTGTGTATCACTGATCTTGAGGCATTTAAAAATTGTTACCCCTTGATTACCCGTTCCTGTGTCGGTCTACTAGCCCACTTAGATTGGTCGCTATGTTTAAGTTTTAAATCAATTCACAATCAATTTACTGAGAACTTTGTCCATTGAACGGATGCAAAGCAGTAGCCTTGTTTTTTTTATTTAATATTATTGCAGTATTATTATTGCTATTTTTAAACATTTTTAATGCATGCAGTCATTGCAGTGATGGAAATGTGAATCTGAAGAACAGTTAGTTAGTTGCCAGGTGAAGAGCAGTTGGATATCGAGATGTTTGAAATCCGATGAGAAATCCTGATTTTAGAAGCATTTTAGTAGGCAATTCCAATTCCATTCTATTGATACAGCAGTAGCTGTAGTACGGGTTGTATGAGAGCCCATGACAGTATTACATCGATTCTTTACTAAAAGACTCGCATACAAAGATCTCAGACTGCAGGGAGGGATGTATGGAGATAATGTAGTTTTACAGAGTTGGAACTTTGTATCCTGGAATCTACCAATAGTATGTGACTTCCCTGCAAGTCTTATAACTTGGTTCTTTCCATTTGCATTGCATTCCTAAGTCTTGTTCCATTTTATATTATAGTTTCTTAGCCTGCACGTCTGGTTCAGGTTATTAGATAACTAGATTGTGAAATATTTATACTTTTCTGGGGTTAAAGGATTTGTGATCTCAAGTCTACTTGACTTTGGATCTAGGCTTGGAATCAAACCTCACCATACCTGACTTACTGAATTTAGGTATGGTCAGGTTTGATTCCAGGCCTCACAAAGCATTTGTAAATTCTCTCAAGAAAATCCAGGGATTGCGAGTATGATCTCTGCCTATTATTATTCTTACTTTTTCTTTCCACAGCAATTTGGGTTCTGGCTACACTACAGACACAATGTCATAATATCATTTTTTTCTAATAATATCCACATTAGCTGCTGTAGGTGGAAGTCCAAATTCACCAGTTTGTTGCTAAACTTTAACCCTTTAACAATGAAATATTACATTGGTTTAACCATAAATTTTTAGTACATGCTCATAATTACAGAGTTGATGTGAGAACCTACCTTGCTCTTCTATGCTGATTCCATAGTTGGTTACTGGCAGACCTTTATGCAGATTCACGGTTGCTGAGTCTATACATGTAACAAGTATTTCAAATGAATACTTGAATTATATTTAGAAGTAATATATATATTATTAGTCCAGACACTGGCTTGGCATTCAGATAAACGCAGGGAAATTTATGCAAGATCACTCTGATAATGGAACCTCTGTCTGATAATTCTACTCATTCTGGCCGTGGGTATGGTATCTGTTGCTCATGTAGCACTTAGAGTCTTAGACAAAGACATAATGACTTAGAAGGCTCTCTCAATGCTACTATGTACAGTTTTCAGTGTTCAGTTATAATATATATATATGTCTTAGTTATCTTTGTCTTTGAGTGAATTTCTGTTGTTGCTAATTTATTTGAATTGTGATGAACGTTTGTAGACAGCACAGACATCGTGGACCACAAACTGAAGCTGATCCTTGGTTTGCTATGGACGCTTATTCTCCACTACTCCATCTCGATGCCAATGTGGGAGGATGATGAGGGAGAACCTCACAGGCCTGACCAGACACCCAAGCAGAGGCTTCTTGGATGGATTCAGGCTAGGGTCCCGGACAAACCAATTGGAAACTTTACAACGGACTGGAACGATGGAACATCCATTGGAGCACTCGTGGATGCTGTTGCTCCAGGTATATCCATATCCCTGTATGAACAATGCCATGCATAGATTGTAAACTATTCATGGTTGTACCTTTCATGTGTTTATTTCAAATATTCCAATGCTCAATGAAGATATGGATTAAGCCATCGTTGTGGATTATCATGAATTTTGATTTTGGCCATCATTTCTTTGTTAAGAAAAAGTGTTTGTATATTTGTATAGTAAACTTAGTTGTGTGCAGGAACATGCCAGAATCATTGCCAGATGTGACCATTTGTGTTTTAGTAGTTGTTTATTGCCAAAGCTAATCATCAGGTACTTGTACTAGTCTTTCACTATTTGGTTGATAGTGTCAGGATGATGTCCTACAACTGTGTCACAGATACTGCTTTTTTTCTAGTCTCTTTAGTTTTATATCTGGTCTCTAACTTTTGTCTTTTTAATGCTGACACTGGCTAAACTAAAATGGAAGTTGATATCTGTATACTTCTAATACATCTAGTTCAATGTGGCTTACGTCCATTTACGTTTGTTGGCGACTTCAGATCCTGTTTTTAGATAGGTGTGAATGCATTTGAGCATTGACTTGTGTTGAATGTTAGTGGATTTGGTAATGACTGATAGACGGTGTTTTTATTTTGTTGTATGCTTTGATTATGACAACTTGTATAATGTATATGTACTTTCAGTAGGGTAGTCTATAGTCATCCATCCTAGCTGATAAAATGCTTTTACAGCTGCTGAACTTTCTGCTCAACGATTTCTTTGTGTGCGTCTTGTCTGCTGCTTCTGAGTCACTGCCTGTCTGACTTCTAGGAAGCTGTCTGCTGGACTTAAGCTGTGAAATTCCAGACTCACGATTAATGCATTACTGAGACTGAGTTACTCCAGAGTGAAATTTGAGATCTATGGACTGTGTACTGCACTGCCCTGATAGTTGTGCACTGAAGTAAAGTAAATTTTAAAGCCTCCCGTACTTAAAGTATAAACAATCAGTTGGCAGAATAAGTAACTGTATAAAACGTCTCCTTCATACCCTCCTATTGACTCTCTGCTTGTATTTTGTCTGAATTGTAATACGCTATCATCTTGATTGATAATAAAAGAAAATATATATGATCTATATTAGGACCTTTGCAAGGCAGGGTCATTCATATGAAAAATTTGGATTTTCATTCTTCATTATCCCTGCTGAGACCACATTTCATGTGTAATAATTATGTAACTGAAATATCTGTGTAGGTCTCTGTCCTGATTGGCAAGAATGGAGTCCAAAGAACAATGTAGTGAATGCAGCTGAAGCTATGGATGCTGCAGAGCAATGGCTTGATGTCCCTCAGGTAAGACGTATCCATAGTAACAACCGTCATTGTAAAACATACCTATGCAAATATGTTTGTTGTTTAATGGAACTGATATGATTACATGCTAAAATTGTACATGTGCGTATGTGTGTATGTATGTATGTGTGTGTTTGTGTTGTATCTATAAATTTATAAAGCACCTCTCACAGTGCACATCAATAACATCAGGCACTTTTTGGCAGATAGCACCATTTACAACGGTGCTAAGCATGACTATCTAAAACAATGCAGCGTTGTTGCTTGAGTTGTATCTGATGGCTTAGTAGTACGCATCTGTAGTGGAAGAATGTTCAAAATGTGTGATCCAGATCACAAAAGTAAGCATGTTCTACATTGTGTAGGCATGCTTTTAAAATTTCCTGGCTCATACTTGTGTCAACTCCTGTTAATCTGTATTCAGTTTCATTTCAATTTGTGATAATTAAGGCAACATCATGATTGTCAGATCATTAGTAGGACTAACTGCATGTGCATGGTGATGTTATATGGAATTAAAATGTCTTAACTGTGCACAATGATGGTTAAAGTTGTAATACTGCTGCAGTGGTGAATGTAGGCTGCCACAGGGTAGTACCACAGAAGCTCTGTTTGTGCACTAGTTATGCTGAGATCATTTATACAGCAGGACTAACTGTACTGTCTATTGGCTGCCTGCCACAATTAACATACACGTAGTGGCTCCAGCCTGAACTCGGCTGCTTTATTGGCTGGGTGTTGCCAGAAGTTCTGGCAGTCTGGTTGCCATGGCAGTCTGTTCTGGCCGATCATGCTTAAAGGTTATGTCTGGCAACAGAAGATTATCATGTAGCCTAGAAACATAAATTTTCGTGCTGTACCACTTTGCAATGTGGCATGTTGTAGTTATTGTACACAAATTGTCTGTCAGCAGACTACAGTACTTGTGCTTTTACGTAGCATCAAGTTTTATAGCTACAATTTCCTAGATTTACCTAAGTAAATTGTACAGTGTGTACACCACTTTTAACAGCATTCAGATATTGTGGTGTACACAAATGGAGAATACTAAAATTAGTCGTTCTTGGTGACATGTGATAATACTTTAATATCTTCATTTTACCTATCGATTCAGTGCGTTGCATTGTATGCCATTGGATTCAAACTTTTGCATTTCCTATGATAAGTAACCCTGTTTAAATAATAAGCTAGACGTGGTGTAGAAGTTGATTTAAGATGAGTGTGGTACATTCTGGTTGAAGTAAAAATAAAATACCCTTTCAATCTAAACTCCCAACTATTGTGCGGACACTGCATCGGCATTTTACGCAGAAGCACCCAATTAATTGCGAGTGAATGACTTTAAGTGTTCAAGGTCCCTACATGACGGTTTGAGGTGGATTCGAACCTGCAACCCTCCAGCAAGGCAATGAACATACCCACTACAAAGTGATTCTTGCTGCAAGCGCTTTATAAGTTGTCAGATATAATACAATACACCACCGCACCCCACAACCCTTGTATGTATCATCAGCATTCAGTATTAGGATAAATTTCCATTAGCTAATCTCTTCTGGTTCATCAGCTCTGTTGCTTGCTTCTTGTTCCAATCTCATTCTAAGACAGACAGGAAGCGTGAAAACATTAGTCAACTGATTTACTGGACTAAGTTTTTGCTATGAGCTGAAGTAAGCATTGACTAGAAATGTCAGTTGCTTTAACGGCAATTGCTCGGCTTTGCTGAAAAAAACTTTGAATAAGCTACTGAACAAACTGAGCAGCATTGAGTTTACAACGGCTGTATTTACTTTTTTATTAAGTGCTGCTCAACTAAATGCACCCTAAAAGAACAGTTTATAACATGGTCTAAATAAAATTCAAATGTTGGATATAATTGATAACTTCTTTTATGACTGACTTGCGATTATGATGTGTACGAAATTTACTAATTTTGAAAGCTAATGCCAAGTAATTGTAAGCTTTTAATGACTTGATTAAGATTGTTAGTATCAGTTTTTTGGCAGACTAATTATCGGTTGTAGATATCCAATTTTTAAATGATTGTCTGTTTTTTAAATTGGCTTTATAAGAAATCTGTTATTCCCAGCTTGCGATGATAAACAAAGATGGCAGCCGCTTAGATTCATTGTATTTAATGACATTTTTGACGTAAAAATTGTTTAAGAGGTTCTTTAATTAACACGTCTCGTTCACTGACAGCGAGTTTTATATTGGTTTTCATTTTCACAATCACAAAATGTTAAAATTTGAAAAGTGTGTAATGATGTTGTATTCAAAGTGCTGCATCACAATTCCACATACATTGATAGCTAGCGTACCGTGGGTCAACAATCTTTTGTATATAACTGGTTGGGATAATGCAGTGGCGCAGCTGTCATTTATTTGTTGCAGTTGGTTTGTTCTCATGGTGACCTTTAACACATTAACAGCAGGAGCATTTCTTAGCAGTACATGGCAACCCATTAGAAATTTTTAATCGTGGCTAATTTGACATGTATGTTCATCCCTCTCGAAAAGCAAACCAGACCAGACTGGGAATCTGCAGAACCATTTATTGGCAATACACATGTCAGTCGTATCATGAATTTGATACGAAGCATCTCCATCGTAAATCTGACCCGAGTCATATAGCATCGACAAGCCAGACTAGAGTCGGAATCTGATTTCTCATTACCTGAGATAGTGCTGATTGCCATCTGATGTATCTGCTGTGTAGTTGAAGTATGAGTTATCTTGCACATTGCGTGACCCCAACCCGATAGGTGCCAGTTAACTCATACCTTGCACAAGTCAAAGTGTTAAGCATATAGTCAGTACAAATACATGAATCTTCTCTTACACTTTTCAAAAATTATATTCTGAAGTTCATGATGACTTTGTGACTGTAAACGAAAATGCCAAAGTGTTATGTGAAGTGTTATTGGTGATGTGAAGTGTTATTGGTGAAAAATGGCATCTACAGAGAAGCAGGCCAAGGAACGGTAGTGCTCTTCCAGCCGTAGGAAGTTAATAGACGTGTGGAAGAAAAAGAGTAGCTGTAGACTTGTGCTTGCATGATAACTGGCATCAAGATGAATAATTACAGTCAACTGTTTCGCATTTACGTGAGCCATCTGTCATGGAGCCTGAACCTGTTCAACCCATGTTGCAGACTGCTTCTAGGCATTTTACACTTTGCTTTGTTTTCTGATCATTTGCACATGCATTGAACTGCGGGTGAAGGAGTGAGGTAACCCGTGTGTCAGACAGAACCTCAAGTAACCCACAGCACCTCTCCTGTTGTTCGAGGCTGACTGAGATCAATGCAACATTTGATTTTAGATATTCTTACTCATGGCAGGTTCCAATTATGATGACTGGGAGGGAGCGCTCTGTTACAAGTCATTGGAATCATCACTTAGATTTTCTTGTCTTTCTGATCCTGATTTCTTTGTCATCTGTTCCTCAGAGCTTCATTTCTGTTATCTTCTCTGCTATTGGAACAGCTAAATAAATAAACTGGTTCTCTTCATAAATCTTTATTGTTTGTGTTTTACATTACATTGCAGTGTCTAGTGTCTGCAAAATCATATCCATTCCAGTATTTGTAGCGTCTCTCAATATGATACACAAAACCTGCAAACATTGCCAAGCTGTGAATCTTATTTTCTTGATTATTTTATTGGAAGAATAAAAATAATCGCAGCGAGGATATTAGATGAAAACAAATGATGGAGATACTTATGTGTTGCAGAGAAAGATAGTTGACATGTTGAACTGGGGGAAGAAAGAGAGCTAGGCAAAGCAAGCGAGAGAAACAGAGACAGAGGCAGAGCAAGAGACAGATAGGAAGGAACCAGTTGTGCAATCTAAAACCTGTTAGCCTTTGCTTGTATAATCCGAGCTTCTTAGGTTCCTTGTTGAATTCCATCATAGTCGTATGTCTCAGTACAGACTGAGCCCAGTTACCTACCACCGTAGGCATCTTCTACACCCACTCAAATATCTCTGCCATTACTCCACGATCAATTAGTAATCTCTTAGCCATTTAAACTTCTGTACTGGAGTAAGTGAAGGAGGAGGAGTAAGAGGGGAAAGAGGAAGAGGAGGAGGAGAAGTGGTAGGAGTAGGAGGAACTGCCAGCAATCTCTGTTCCGTGTGCTGGTATTTGGAAAATCTATGAATATATATTTATACTGACTTATGATGTCTGTTTCTTTGCAGCTCATCAGGCCAGTGGAGATGTGCAATCCAAAGGTTGATGAACTTAGCATGATGACCTATCTGTCACAATTTCCAAATGCCAAACTGAAGCCAGGAGCACCTCTTCGACCAAAAACAAATCCTGCCAGAGTTAAGGCTTATGGCCCAGGTATACAAGGCACCCCAGTTATAATGGATCTATACATGCATATATTTGTATTAGTCATTTGCATTCTTACTCGATTACTCACTTATTCACTCACTCTTATCAGCTCATCAACAAAACTTTCATTTAGTTCATAAAAACAATGAATAAATTTGTACATGAATTAAAATGATGTGCTAGACTTGCATATATTGGTGTATGAGTGCATTCGTTCGGCAGAATGTTAACAAACTTTGCAAAGTCTGTTCTTGATAGATTCATTAAGATAAGCAGAGTCCATTTGCATCAGTGCTGTTGTATCTAAGAATTAGGTGAATGAGTCTTGTCAGTTGAAACATTAGATTATTTGTTGACACTTTTCCAGCCATGTGCTTTATTAGGTTTGCTTCCTTAGGTATCAATTGAAAATCACATTATGTTGAAGTGACTGATACGATCATAATAAGCTGTTACTAATTATATTGATAAGCAGCTTATTTATTCAAATTAGTGATACAATCACTAATAGTTGGGTTGCATTGTAATTTTGTGAATGTGTTTCTGTTCCCTATTACGTTCGGACACTAAATTTTAATTATTACCACCGGTATTATAAGCATATTGATAGCCTTTGTTTGAATATAAGGTAAATAAAGACAACACCTTCTTATCTTTGGTCTGTGTTTGAAACCTGTGATCTTGCTTCAAGTCTGTGAAATAGATCTCTGAAAACTGAACCAGGATCAACTGGTTTTCTGGAAGAAAGATTTTGCAAGAGGTTTCTGTAGGTTTTACATTGTATCTGCCTTAACTTAGTTGAATAAGCACTTTTATTGCTTTAAAAATTATATCGATATTATATTCATATAAAGAATGGCTGTTTCTGTCATTGGCAACAGGCATAGAACCGATTGGAAACACGGCTGGCAACCCAGCACGGTTCATAGTCGAGACATTCAGCGCAGGTCGTGGTGAGGTTGAAGTGATTGTCATCAATCCAAGAGGAACTCAAGAACCAGTAGGTCTTAGGTTTCATACCTAGAGTAACTTATGCAGTAACCTCGTGGTAAGTTTGCTGGACCCTGATGGGGGTTTGTGCTGTGATATTTTCTAGGAGAAATTGTTCCACTTAGTAGCTATATATGTCACTAACTAGTGTAAAGCTTTGTAGTGACAGGATATGCAAAGTGCTGAATGGAACTAAAGATGCTGCTAGACTGATCAGTCATTTTATCATTTGATTTCAATCGGATGATTATTTGCTGCTTCTCTTAATTTGCTGAAGCTTAGAAAATGAAATTGCTGCTTGAAATTTTTACAACTTTTGCCTTGTGGGCTTAACTCAAGTGTGGAAGACTTGATTGTTATGAAAGAGGGAGAGACCGATCGTCTGATGGCTCTCAGCGGCATCAGGTGAAAGATATACAATAGATTGTTTATAGCAATCTATGCTGTTTACTCTTGCGATCATTGTAAGAATTTTATGTGTGACTTAACGCCCATGTGTGGCTTCCTAGATTTTATGCACCACTTTATTTCAAAAACTCAGCTGGTATGTTTATCATGTGGAAGATTAGCTGGCCAAGACAAATTAGCCTGGAAGGCTGTTGTGACTGCTAATAGTGGGAATCCTGGAGTATGGGATAGTCACTTATTTATTTTAAAATGTCTGTAAGGATTTTTTCTTGAAGAGGCATCATACAAAATTGCAATTGAAGCTTTTTAACTGCAGTATATGTTCAATTTAATGGTTTTAATTTTCAGTGCGAAATCATCTTTAACAACGACCGAAATCTTTCGTACAACTGCGTATATGTGCCGACGATGGCTGGCCAGTACAGGGTGATTGTGAAGTTTGCTGGACATGAGATTCCAAAGAGTCCTTTCAACGTCGGAGTGGAAGGTATTCCAGGTGATGCTTCAAAAGTAACGGCCACTGGACCGGGCATTGAAAGAACGGGAGTCGTCGCCAATCGAAAGACGTATTTCGAAGTTCACACTAAAGGTCAATCATTTACTTTATTTAATGCAGTGATACACCGCTAGTACACATAGCCAAACAAAAGAGGCACTCTGTTAAAACTGATCATTAAAACACATGCATAGCTTGACGTAATACCAAATATGTAATATGTACATTATATAGCTGTACTGTACAATGTACATATATTTTGCCTACCTTTGCAAAAGTGGATAGTTGACACGTCTCAGAACATCATTATCGGCTAAAAATAACCTTTGCTCTTCTAGGTTTAAATTCATATGTATATGCATTCTTTCATGTGCAGAAGAAGGACAAAATGGTTTTTTTTGTCAGGATCTTTCATGAGTTTATATTTTGGACACAAAAAAAACAATTTCTCTATTAATTATCTATTTGTAACGAATGCACAGTTTCGTGCACAGCGTTAAAATTTTAAGTATGGATATAGTAAAACTTGACCAGCAGAATATAAATTAGACGATTTTTGAATTGATTTGTTTGCCACTGAGAAGGAATATCACATTCACAAGTGGCTAGATTTTTCACTGTTGTCTGGATGTGGTTCTCAGGTGCTGGCGTTGGTGTAGTGGACATTGGCGTAGTTGACCCAGCCGGTCAAATAGACACAATTCGACCGCTTGTGTCCAGAAAGTCCGATGATGTCTGGTACGTCGAGTATATTCCGGTCGTTGACGGACTTCACAGCGTCAACATTTTCTTCGCTGGAAAACCGATTTCCAACAGTCCTTATCCTGTTGCGGTTTCACGTGGTAGGACATCGTTTGCCTTTGCTAACCTCAAGTTTAGAAAAACACTTGGCAAATTTTATGTGATTGTTTTGGTAAAAGCAAAATAATTAATTTTTACGAAGTATATTTTAATGAGACAATTCATCCTTAATTATATGAACATTTATTGTGGGATATTTTAATATTTATAAGAATTGCTATATATTTAGTTAAGTTTTCTTCTTTAGTTGAATTTGATTCTGTTTAGCGGCTTGTTGTTGTTTAACGAAGCATTGTTTGAGGACATTGTAGTGTGCTACATGTTGTTTAAAGAAGACACTATTAGATTAATGTTGATGAAACTAAGGTGACCCTGTTAGTAGCAGAACTTTATGTTCTTTTGGGCCTGCTCATTGACGCCGCTATATGCCTGCAACAATGGTTTGACATTTCTTTATTGTATTTGCAGATGGAGGAGCTCACATAGACCCAAGCAGTAAGTTTTTTAAAACAAATGTTATTGATTTATTATTATCAGCTTCTCTGATCTGGTGGTTTTGTAATAAGATAATAAGTTCTTTTTTGCTGATGGCTGTGTTTTGCAGCAGATCTTTCAGTCAAGGCATTTTAGTCTGGTTTTTATTATGCATATTTATTCATGAAGGAGCAAATGGAATGAATGATTAATTAGTCATTAGTAATTAGTTGTGTTGCCTTATTGTGATAGGTGTACACTGCACATGTATGCAAAACATCGTCATTGAGTACTGATTTGTAGTTTTGAACAGATTCCATATAATGTGTTAGAATGAGAGCGTCATAGATCTCCGCTAAAGCAGTTGTTTCAGACATAGTAAGGGTTGCTTTTTCATGTTATTACTTGTGATACATTTACTCAATGTTTATAAAGGTAACAGACGTCCAGAAATCAGAGTTTTATTCCTTATTTCCTTGTCTGTTTGTTTTGCATGTATTATAATTATAGTTAATTTTTGTTTCCAGAACTGCCTCCGGCCAAAAGTCTCCCACCACGTATGAAGTTATAAAATCAATCGATTGCTAAATTAACAGTTTGACTTTATATAAATAGAATTACTAAAGATTGGGTTGTGTAGTGAACTTACAGAAATCGTACAATTGGACGGTGTTTATGTAATGACCTGTGTAGTAATGTTTTTCTAATAGTGGTACATGTTTTATTAGTCAGTAGTTGATTCAAGCGTGATTTAAAATGACCAGGTGATATAGGAGATTAAGTGAATGGCTAAGATATATAAGAAATTTTAGAATGGCTTGGAAATGAATAATGGTTGAATCTTTAAAACATTTTAAAATGGCTAAGTCAATGGCTCAAGTGAATAACCTGGCCTCTGCTTTTGTGTGGTACTGAGAAATGCAACGTAGTCTATTTATTTTGCATTTCCAATAATCACATTATTTTAATCAAGGATATTTGTTTAGAATATTCATTAGTTATTTTAAGTTTGCCAATATTTTGAAGAAAGCAATTTTAGATAAGTAATCAATAGTTGAAATGTTGTACTTGACAAGGCGTGAAGAACAAACATCAGTGGCAATGATTGAATAGTGGCAGTGGCTTCATTTATTTTGGCCGTAGTAACTGAGTGTGCAAAGGGGGAGGCCATTACATTTTTTGACTACCGAGTTCTTGATAGATGAACAATGTGATTCTGATTGTTACGAAATCTGTTTCTTTTGCAGTTGATGCTGCAAGAGCGTCTTTAGCATCTCGTAAGTAACTTCATCTGTTTTGCTACAGAAGACTAAGCTCTGAGTTTTTCTTTTGAATTTCTAGGCCACTGCTTCAATTTACATAATAATAATGATGGTGACGACAATTTCTATGGCACCATAATACAGCATATGCCGCTACAAGGACGCCTCTGCAAACAAGAACGCAATCAGTATAAAAAAAAGCCGAACAGAAGCCGAACACGACACACTCTAACGCAGGCAGCCACATGTGGCGCCACATGCAGTCTTAGTCTCCTAAGAATACCATAAGCTACTGTTTACAGGCAGTGAACATGTTTATGCTTTCCGGACGGTTGTGTTAAGAGATTTCATGGACATTACTTTTGAACATTGCTCTTTTAGCTTTTGATATTCTTCTTTGCTGATTACATTAATGTAGTGCTGGAGTCATGTTACCATTCAGTTCATGGCTACCCTGTTTGTCTTCAGATCTTGTCATCAGTAATTGATCTCCATGATTTTGGATCCAAGCATCTGAATGTGTGATGTCACAGATCTTGTTATAATATATTGTGTTATAAAATAAGTTTATCGTGTAGCTCTAGACAGTTACAGTAAGATGTTTTCAAGGTTCCCACTTGATTTTGGGATTGGATATGGATTCTGACCATGACCGATCCTGATGGCCTTTACTTAGGGATCTTTACTTTTATGCATACATGATAATTTTTTAAGCTTTGGAAAGGCTGTTCAATTTTTATACTTGAGCTAATTTATTCCATCTTGAGATCTGCCTTGTAACATACTTAACACCTTTAAGGCTTGTATCGGTAACGAAAGTGCATTGTAAACCTTACTTGCATTATCATGACTAGTAATTGCAGCCAAGTACTTCTTTCTTTTTTTGTTCTAGCTACTAGCAAAAGCCCTGGCACTCCTGTAATTGAACAGCCTTCAAGACAACGTAAGTAAACTTTAGGCACATCAATTTCGTACACTAGTGATTTAATTTTTTCACTGTTCTTCTCGTATATGGCAAGGTCCTTTGGAATTTATGGATTTCTCAAAGAGCAAGTTACTGTTACATATGTTTCTTGAATTTCTTCATCAGTATGCTGATATTAGTTTGCCAGTTTTTAGATTTCAAGAAGCTCAGTACCAGTTTTATTGTATTATTTTGATTATGCTTAGACGTATCCAATTTGTCTTTCTAGTTTCAATTGTAGTCTTTTATTTTCATTAGTTATGTTAGCATTCATATGTTGCATGAAGAGGTGATTTGACTTACGGTACTTTCTTTTGACTATTTTGAATGTCCACGCATAGGGTTCGGTCCAATAGCCATGCTTATAAGTAGCCTACATGTGTATATTTATACTGATCTGAGACTTTCATCATTTCTTTTGCTTAATTCATACAGGTCTGTAAGAATTTTTATAATCTGGTGTTAATTGAGTAGACGTCATTGTTTTCTTAGTTATTTTTTAACTTCTCAATTTGTAAGTTACTGGCATTCACTTTCCTTTTAAATTTTCATGTGGCTATGAAGCATTTTGTTAGAGTGTATTGGTGCTACAGAACAGTGCTACTCAAACTGTGGTCTGCAGCCAGATACCAGCTCGCTGTTGATTGGTTACTGGGCTGTGTAATGCTAGCAGGAATGATTATAAGTTTTATCATGCTGAGATAAATGCTTTACGATGTGTGTTGAAAAAATTAAAGAACAAGAAACAGGAATCAGAACATGACACATGCAGTTTAAATTTAAATTTACGTAGATAGAGACTTATCTAAATTGATTTTGAAAAGCACTGTTCTGCGAATTGGCTGATAAAGTAATTGCTGGTTTGTAGCAACATAAAGTCTGAGAAGCACTGCTGTAGCAGATATGATATCATAAATTGAAGTTTAACTGGCATACATAGGTATCTTTCATGCGAATTATGTTCATATTTTGGCCATTTCTGTAGCAACTAGACCGCCTTACATCGGCGTTCGTAAGTTTTAAATGTGTTGCATTTGCTTTCTAAACCAATATATTCCCTTCATCATATTTTCCATCTTTGGCCTCTGCCCTTTTGGCTTCTCCTTCATATGAATTTGTGTTTGATGCCATTTGCTGTTTCTTTTCTAAAACTATCACTTTCTTCATGTTCCCAGTATTTTTGTTTTCCTGAGTTTGGATTATTTTGTTTCTCTCCTATTATTAAATTTACTTTATTTACACCATAATATTTCCTACTGCTTTATATTAATATATGGCTATTTCTATGTGACCTGCTGGGAGAAGAGGCACCAAACTGTGTTTTTTCGTGCTCATATGCTAAATATGTGTAAGCTTTAGTTACTGAATAAAATGGGGGTTTTCCCAGCATTGTTTAGCTACAGAAGAAGTGCATATGTTGAAGCACAACCCAATTTGTGAAAAGTGATCTCATCCACACTTAAACTGGTTTTTATCCATAGATACACACCCTAGTTGAGGTTCCTTTTCTCTCAGGAGGTCACTTGTGTACATGTAACACTGTAAAAATAGTTTTGAGACTGGTAAAGTACTATTGTCTGTCGATGATACCATTTTGCTAAGAACAGCTGCATCATCAGCCAATCTTCCAATCCTGAGCTATGGCTTGCGAAACTACTTTTACTATAGATTTGCAATAAAAGAGTGTCCCTTTCCTCACTTACATGCCTTTCCTTAATAAACTTGATCATTCAGTTCAATATATTAATTATATTTTTTTGCAGCATCTTTGCCAAATGGAATGCAGATTAAAAAATTTGATGATGATGCCAATGTGTTTGCATGTATGAGCTTACATTATGTATGCACATGTGGGATTGTGTGTGTATATGTGTAATTTTGTGTGTGCATCGATGTGTATGTATGTATGTATTTATGCATGCTTATGTATACATGTATAATGTGTGTGCATATTAAAAGTCCAGTAAGTTGATATTAAGCAGAATGCACTTTGTTAAGAAATATTTGCTATCGATAAAACCTACTTCAACGTCTGTCAAGGTAGAAATATCGTTAGTTCACTGCAAGTCCTGAATCTTTGGTTGAAAGTTTAGTAAATTGATAACTATTGAGCAGGCAAACATGACATTTCTACTTAGTTAAACATTCGAAACAGTATTGTGTTTATATTATAATGACAATAATGTAATCAAAACTGAATTAGATTGTATTGATAAGGCAATAAACATGACTTGTTACATGAAAATTGCATTATAATGGTTAGTGTTGTATGAAGCACTGGCGTTTAGCATGATAAGGTATTTTACAGTTCAGTGTATCAATTGGTGAATCTCTTTGAATTTTTTTAATTTCTGGGCTGTGTATATTTTTCACATTTAATTGCAAATAATTTTTTATTTTTACATGATATAGTAATTTCTAAGGAATAAACTTTGATAATGCTCTACAGCAAGTGATTAATAAAACCAGTGATTACAGGAAAGGACAGTTTAAGATGTAACTGCTCACCGATCAATATTGTTTTACAGATAATTTGTTCATTATTAAAGCTTGCAGAAATTACAGTGTTAATATTATCAAGTAGCCATCATGACTCCTAAGATGAACTATTTTCTTGCTGTGTGGTCAGTTTTAAACTTTATACTGAGCAAGGTGCCTGTTTTCTGTTTGAACAGAGCCACAAGGGGTTCCGCTGATGAAGAAGCCTCGTAAGTTAACCTAATATTTCAAACCCTTATAAATTATAATTATCTACTTTGTGTATCAGAAAACACTATTGGCTTCAGTTTGTTCTTTACATGGTTGTGACAGAGGCATTGGCAGATGGACTGTTATGTCACCACTGTTACTGCAGTATTGCTTCCATAAATAAGCGGGTTGCGCTTAGCTTTGTAGTGGCTCTTTAGATATTTTAAGTTTACGATTACGTTAGCAGCAGCACTTTAGATCTTACTACCCACATTGCACTTCAGTGCATTCCATTATATGCTGTGCCTCCACTAGCAGTTTATTATGTTCTGTCAGTTGAATTGCAGTCTGTTGCATTTTTTATGTTCTGATGAAATATACTGAACTGGTTAAACATTTTGATTTTGTAGCTGCGGATGCAAGAAGATGTTATGCGACTGGTCGTGGTATTCAGCCGAAGGGCGTGCGTGTGGGTGACGATGCTGATTTCAAGGTCCACACTCTGGGTGCTGGAGATGGTGACCTCAATGTCAAGGTCATTGGTCCTGGTGGAATAGAAGAGCGAATTCGTGTGCGCAAACTGGATGCGAACACCTACGAATGTATTTATACGCCAAAGAAACCTGGTCACTATGTTGTGAATGTGAACTATGGTGGCCAGCCGATTACAAAGAGCCCTTTTAAGGTGGAGGTCGGGCCACCGAAGGAGACGCGCATCAGGGCTTATGGACCGGGTCTTGAGAAAGGTGTTGTTGGATATGCAGCCTGCTTCACAGTGGAAACGAATGGAGAAACAGGCGCACTTGGTTAGCATTCTGCATTCCGTCTTTGATTATTTATCAATCGTATTTATTGTATTGTAACTGAAAATTAATGCGGCATTACATCAAGGAAACACTCCAGACATTGTATTTTTTTCAACGTGATAATAGGAAACTCGAATAACATATGTTTGCATATTTCTTAGTATTTTTAATCCTAATGCACAAGCATTTTAATAGAATGAACCTGTAGAAGCTGCAACCAAAAATAAAACCATATGATTCTTAACTGAACTCCTGATAGATATACATGGTGTTCTACTTTAAATTTACTTTCACAAATTTTTTATTGAAATTTGCAAACATGTTTGCAAACAGGAGATGTTTTTAGTCATGTACAGTTCAGTGTAATCGAATCTAACCTACACTATAGAACCATTGTTATTGGGGCTCATGGCAGAGCCACAGCATGACAAATGGCCAGCTGGCTGTAGATGCAATGTTGTCCCTATAGATGCATGTGGCTGCTGTGACTTTAACTTTCAATGAAGGAAATGCACAATGCATGTTTTGTTTTCAGAGCTGAACACTATTGACGTGTAAGAGATAGAAGTGACGGAAAAATCTTTCCAAGAACTATTAAATTAAGAAATGTTTTAAGCGAATTTCTTTGATTTAGCTTTCATGTGTTATTTTGTTTGTTTGTAAGGTTTCTCCATTGAGGGTCCATCACAAGCTAAGATTGATTGCAAAGACAATGGTGATGGATCGGCTGACATCTCGTACTGGCCAACGGCGCCTGGTGAATATGCTGTTCACATTCTGTGCAATGAAGAAGACATACCGAAGTCTCCATACATGGCCGACATTAAGCCAATGACGGCTGACTTTGACCCAACAAAGGTCGAGGCGTCTGGACCTGGCCTTCAGAAGACTGGAGTGACGGTTAACAAGTGGGCGGAATTCACCGTGGACACTCGCCGTGCCGGACGTGCTCCACTGCACATCGCTGCCATGGATGCTGATTATAATCCAGTGGACGTCATCATTAAAGACAACAAAGATGGAACGTACTTCTGTCGCTACATGCCACGTCGTAACAACAAGCACACGATCATCATATCTTATGGCGGAGTTTCAATCCCCAACAGTCCATATAGAGTGAGTTTTCACGACTAAATGCCCTGACATAGGAATGGTCTCTATTCCCACCATGCTTTATTCAATCTATTTTGCTTATTTAGTTGAATATGTTTGGAGTGAAGACCAGGCATCCTTGGAGTTACCAATATTGTACAAAATGAAAGGTCAATTCTCAGAATATATATCAAATACTGCACAGGAGTTATTTACTGAGAATTATCACTTTATTTCAGATACTAAAGTTTGAATGTGTCGAAAGTTTTTTTTCCTCGAATTCTGTGACTTGATAGATGTTTTATTGGTCGCTACTGTACTTATTCAGACCTTGGTTTTCAAAGCCACAGCATTATCTGGTCTAATACTGGGATTGTTGTTACATTCGTTAATTAGGTGTATGTACAGGAAGCGAGCAACCCAGCCCGGGTTAAAGTCTATGGACCAGCTATTGAGAGACCTGTCAAGACCTTTCAACCCACCAACCTTATTGTCGACTGCTCTGAAGCAGGACCTGGTATGCAACTTAAATGATTACTGACAATTATGGTTGTTGTGTTTGAATACGCATTTAAAAGAATTCTTTGTCATTTTACTTTAACTGTTTTAATAAAACAATTCGCTCAGTGATGTAACACAGTCACAACTTAAGGCCACATCAGCATTTAAATATTAAAAATATTTTGCTCGGTTGTTACTGGCAAGCATTCTTTTCTAAGAAAGATTTGATTACGGTAAATGTAACTTCTAACTGCTAGTTAACTTTAGTAACTTCTAGAGCATGCTAGTCATTGTGGATTAAAACTCAAGGATTTTGAATGACTGATTTTCTTAGATTATCGCAAATGCACATAAGAAATGTTTCTCTGAGATTTATTATTGAATTCTATGATTGATATTTCTTGAAAATATCTAGATGCTTCTGGTTTGAGAGATCTTCCTCAGATGATAAAGTTACTGTTGAAGACTTCTACTAACTGTTTTATGTTGCCACTTGCTCTAAAAGCTCCAAAGATTTTAACAAATCATCTGTTAAATGAATGGATGATGTTCAGGTGATGTCGCAATTGCTTTGACAAATGAGCGTGGCCTTGACATCCCGGTGAAGACGATTGACAACAAGGACAACACGTTTCGCATTGACTTTGAACCGACAACGGTTGGCACGTACACAGCAAACGTCTTCTTTGCTGATCAAGAGATTCCAACGAGTCCGTACAAGATCCAAGTGGAGCCAAGTGTTGATGTTGGACGTGTTGTCGTACAGGGATTGGAAGACAGTAAGTACTCAAATTATCGCTGTCTAAATCAACCATGTGCAATTTGATCATGAAGTAATTTCTATTTTTTCACTGAACCTGGACAGTTAAAGTTTTCTCTGCAAGTTGGTTTTGTCATTTCATTACATTTTGCTGTCATTTGGATAGTTATTCATATTATGTGAAATTGTGAATCGATTAAATGTTATTCACGAATTGTTGTTTAATGGTTAGTTTTTAAATAGCTTTTATCATCAACAAGCAGCTATGTTGCAGTCTATAATACTCTTATAAAGGTACAATTGATTGTAATTACTCAGTAGTGAAAATCACTTCTTTTGTCTAAAAATTTGATATAAATGTTATAATGACTTCTGAGTATGAAGTGGTAAATATTTGTTAATATTTGTTCTTATTTTCTTGTTTGTTTAAGTTAAAGTTGGATGCGTTAATTCGAGGTGTAGGCATAGTTTACTTTTAGTGAAGCTTGCAGTTCAGTTAGTGGTCATTCCTTGTACCAATTGCATCCCAATAGGAATCCCTGTTGGAAAGGAAGTGGACTTTGACATCATCACAACTGGAGCAGGCAAGGGTCAAGTCCAGGTCATAGTGACAAGTCCGTCTGGAAAAGTGATGGCAGCAAGAATTGAAGAAACGATTGACGGCTTTGCTGCCAAGTTCACTCCAACGGAACCAGGTCCGCATGCGATCCAGGTGATGTTCGCTGGTCAGCCAGTGCCAGGAAGTCCGTTCCGTGTGACTGCGGTTAAGGATGCGGCTGTCCAACCGGTGGTCTGTGACCCAACCAAGGTGAAGGCCTATGGGCCGGGATTGACGGGAGGCAAGGCCAACACTCCGGCCAATTTCACGATCGACACTCGAGAGGCTGGACCCGGTGGACTCGGCCTGACCATAGAAGGACCGTGTGAGGCAAAGATTGAATGCTTTGACAAGGGTGATGGAACCTGTGACGTACGCTACTGGCCAACAGAACCCGGAGAGTACACGATCAACATCCTGTACAACGACAGACCGATCCCCCGCTCTCCGTTTATAGCGCACATCAATCCAAGCAAAATGGTGGATGTCAACTCGATCAAGGCTCATGGACCAGGGCTCCAGCCAACCGGTAATGGTGCCCTGCTAGCATGCGTTCGTTGCTCAGTGACGTTCTTACTTAGTGGCTTTCAATTATCCCACAGTGTGCAGTACTTTGTGAGATTTTCGGTTTTCATGGTGTGTGTCCTGATATAATCAACTTGTGTGTGCTGCGTCCCTCCGTGTTTCCTAATAAATGTTCTTGCACTTTGCACTAGCTGTTTAATGATCTTATCTAAACAGCTATTGGCATTTTGCTCTTATTCGTGCACTAATAGGTTGGGTGTGAAGTTTTGTTTTTGCCTAAACTGCATGCGTGTTATTAATTCGTTCATTATCTTTGTATTTAGTAAACTAACAATTTTAGGACTTAGATTACTAGTCGGTTTTGGCACTAACTGGTTATGAAGTAAGCTGCAAATTAGTGCCAGTCGTTTAATTTTGTTTAATCCTTTAGTCTTTAGCTGAATAGTGACTTGCTGGAATTAAATGGCTGGTGATTTTTATTGTTGTGCTATAAATTCCTGGTGTGTACTACTGTAGAGCATTTTACGACTTCCAGATTCAATCGTAAAATACTGTTGTTTTGATTAATTATAATTATTTTCTATTATGTTTTATGCAAGTTTGTCACCTGGTATTTTTGGTTTGACAGTTATGCTTTCTGCACTCTTCTTTTGCCTATAATTTTGAATTAAAACTTTCCACATACGTATATTCTAAGAAATGCCCATGTTTAAATGAAGGTTCACATTGGATTAATCCCTGTTTTGAATGCATGATTTCTATTCATTTTAACGCAATACCATAGGACCGTTAAGATGTCAAAATTAAATCTTTGGCAGCTGAGGTTTTTTTTAATGAATTTCACCGTCATAAGTTAATATCAATGCAAATTCTTAAATTCTTAAAATATAAACTATAAATCTGGCTGTATATGCCATGGAGGTGCATTTTGGTCATGTGATCAAAATGTGTCACAGCTGCTGCGGTAGAATTAAGACTCAACTGAACTTCATTGAAAACATGGGCAAGCATAGGAAAAAGTGTGGTCAGTGGTAGTTTCAAGGTGACAGATTAATGCTGGTTCAGTATTTTAGTAACAGAAGTAACTGGATAAGTGCTTTCTTATTACAGTGAGCTAATTTTTATGTGTCTACGTCTTGCTGCTGTTGACATTTATATTGACATGTGCTCTGTTGAGAATTTTAAATCTGCTGAGCCACTTGTGTTAACAGTGTCCGATGATCTGTGTGGAGATTGGAGTGTCTAGTTAGCAATTTTTAATGCTCATCAGGTTTTTTAACATCTATTGCTTGTTGTGGGAGTTAGGTGTAAGTTCCTGTTTTCTCATTATATTGTGTGAAATGAAGTTATGTCTTGGTGAGAAACTGAGCTTGCTTTTTTCTCAGTATTTTGAGGTATAGTCTGTGTGCAGTGACCACTTGCTGTTTTATTTGTTAAAAGAAACTTTCTTTTATAATTCTAGGATTAAATGGTCTGGTCATTCTTTTGGTGTGTTATAAGTTTCTGGGGTGTAGATTGTTGATTTGATTATGCCTTGTGCATTATGATAATTGCTCCCTGTAAGTCATTGGATTGTATTAGATTAGATTAGATTATAGTGTCCTTCGATTAGATTTTTGTTCCTGATTTTGGTGATGTCTCTGTACAAATTCACAAGCCATAATTGGTTGAATTTCTGCTGTATGATGCACAGAATTAAAGTTATCACAATGAATTAAATTAGCCTTTGTTATATGTATGAATCAATGCACTTTTAAGGAAGCTTAAGAAACTTGGAAATGTGACTTATTTGATTAAATATGTAATAAAAAGATATTGATTATGTTCTTAACTGTTTCTAGACATTCAAGTTCTTTACCAAAAACTTTAAGGTATAATTTGACTGATCTTTGTGTATTGTTTTTGATTATTCTAGGATTTGCTGTGAACTACTTAAGTACTTAATCATGCTTATTAGATAGACACACTATGCAAGCGTAGTAATATACCTAAAACTGCCTACAGCTAAAGGTCTGAGTGCTTAAGAACTTATGTTGTGCAATTGCAGGAGTTTTTCTGGAGTCTACAACTGAGTTTACGGTTGACGCTCGGTCTGTCTTGCCGCGTGGTGCTGGCAAAGTGAAGGCTTTCGTGACTGGTCCATCAGGAACCAGGACTGAAGCGCTCATCAATAACAACAATGATGGAACGTACAAATGCATGTACACACCTTTTGAACAAGGTCAGTGATATATTCGGCATTCACCCTTATGATTGGGTGCCTAGGGTTAAATTGCAGTTGTCTTTTTGCAACACTGAGGCATGTGGTTTACAGGTCAGATCTAGATTGACACGTTTCAGATTTTGTCATTTTAAGACATTTAGGTTATCGTTGTTGTGCAATAGAAAATTGTAGATCAATCAAGATAGCATAACAAGACTTCATTGATAAGTTTATTCTTTGCTTTTTAAATTTAGTCAGATCATCTGGAATTTTTGAAGACTTTTCAGAAGTTAAAGGCAAATTCAGGAGAGGAGACAGAAATTTCATAAGAGATTTGTTATGTCTTATCAATCAAGCAGTAGAAAATTATAATGAGTTTTTGTTGTGTTATTGGTTTTGATGATATTTGTTCAAGGTCCACACAAGGTAGATGTGACGTATGAGGGACTTAACGTTCCTCGAAGTCCATTCAACGTTGGAGTTCTGCCTGGTTGTGACCCAAAACGTGTCAGAGCATATGGACCGGGTAAGTTTCATTGCAGCTGCTGCTGATATAATATTATTAGTTAGGTCAGCTTTAACTAAGGTAATCGTTTGATTAAGTTATCCAGCGAGTGGATTATCAGTCATCTCTGAAGATGATCCAGTATCTTGAAGACCTTTCTTTACAGACTAATACGCTTCATTGACTGTTTTGATAACTATTATGCAATTATCGTTTTTGAGAGCATTTTCAGAGTGATTAGATGATGTTTGGTATTGATAGTGGAAATGTGTTTGCTTGTGTGCAGGTCTTGATGGTGGCCACACGAATCAACCGCAGAAGTTTACTGTGGAGACGAGAGGAGCTGGTCAGGGCGGTCTGGGTCTGTCGATTGAAGGACCGTCAGAGGCGAAGATGAACTGCGTTGACAACAGAGACGGCAGCTGCACGGTCGAGTATCTGCCAACAAAGGCCGGCGATTACGACGTTGGAATCAAGTTCGCTGAGCAGAATATACCAGGTTGGGGAATTCTTCTGAGCTTTTGTCTCAGGAATTGTTTGTGGTCTTGTATTGTTTGCAGTGTTCTTTCAAAGAAGGCTTGTATCAAAGTTGTCGTTGGTGAATATTGTGAGTTAATTATGACAAATTTTGCCTAAGTTCTGATTTTTTTACCTAAAAAAAGAATATTCCTCATTATGTATGGTTTACTAGAAATGAGAGCCGGCTTTAGACTTATGTCTTGCAAGTACTGGAGTTTCTGAATTTGTCTACAGTACTGATGAGTCTGGTTTAACTCCAGCGTGAGCTCAGATGCTGTAAGGAGAGAGACATGATCTGTTGTCGGCTGGTATGTTGAGCCATCACCTGCTGACACATGATGCTTAATACACCTTCTAGGAATGATCAAGTTCAGGGATTACATTTAGAGTCCAGGTACTTGTCTTTTGATAAGTATTTAGTACTTTTGATGACTAATGATGAATTATGTGAGAATCAACATACTTTAAGACAATTTTTATTTCGATTTAGCTCAGAGTTTGCATTGAACCAGTAAATTGGGAAACTATTTTAAGATATACAGGGGATTTGGATAACAGAGGAAGGGAGAAGCTGGTGAGATGCATCCTCCTCCTAGGCTCTTTAGATGTCACCGGACAAGTCCTAAAGGAGTCTGTGGATTCTGAGATCTCTCTCGCCACATGATCACGTCTCTGCATTTATGCACATGTTGATATTCATTGTATTCGATGTCTGTAAGGTTTGGGAGTAGCACTGGGTTTCTATGGGGTTTTTATCTGCTGCAAGAGTTGCTTTATATCTGCGTTTTATAGGAAGTCCATTCCGTGTTCACATAACTGATCAAGTCAACCCACAGAAGGTGCGATGCTATGGACCGGGAATTGAGCCGAAGGGTGTTCGTAAAGGCCAGCCGGGCATCTTCACCGTGGACGCAACTGAGGCTGGCAATGCGCCACTAGAGGTCGCAACTAGCGACCCCAGAGGTCGGTGTTCAGCTTTACACAAATCAATTTTCTGTTTCTCACAATCCAATTGGTTACGTATTGTTACCAGAGGTTGAAAGTAGATGACGTTTTAGCTGCTCTGCTAACAGCTCTATGAGATATTGGAATTGTAATGTAACATAAGCAGAATGATATTTATATAGCACTGTCAGATGTCGATTCCAAAAGGCATTCTTTGCAGTAGAACAGTTTTAATTTGAAAGCTACTAAAAAGTTGTTAAAATCGTCGCAATTGAAGTTATTGTTATAAAAATTGTTGCACAAATTATGTTGTTTGCAAATGTTACTTTACAAGATTTCTAATCAGGACCATTCCCAATTAAACACTAAACAGCGCAGGACAGTCTGTTAATTTGAGGGGAAAAGTCAGATGTCTGCACAGGTTTTTGGTTTTTGCATTATTTAGAGTTTTTGACTTGACATGACTTTAATTCAATATCTTCATTAACACTATAATGGCGTGAGTGTACTAAACGTGACTCAGAAATTAATGCAGCTTGTATTTAAAGTGTTAAAGATGACTGTAAAAGCTAAATGGCAAAGGATTATTTACATGACTTGTGAACTAAATGCGAATATTAAAGCTAGATTTCTGATTCTGCATTTTCAATATTTTTTTCTAATGTCCAGTGGTAGAAGTTTTAGAAACCGATTTTGTTTTTTACAGGACGAAGGCGTCCAGCACAGGTGAAGCCACGTGGAGATGGTGCATACGACGTTGTTTATTATCCCGACGTAGAAGGTCCATGCAAAGTGGATGTCTTGTATGCTGGGAAGCCAGTGCCTGGAAGGTTAGTGTCATCTCTTCAACATTTACTTTTTCATAAAGAAGCAGTTGCTTATTGAGCAGTACTTATTATTGTTTGAGGATGAAAAGCTGTTATTCATTCTTCAGCCACAAATCTCCTTTGTAGCCAGAGAGAAAGTGTCTCATATTGCATGATCCATTTCATGGTTTCTCAATTTTTCATGGTTGAATTATACATCTGCGTTGTTGAAGAATGTGAAGCATTGGGCCTTTGAAAAGTTGAATACTTTGCTGTAAAATCTAAGTATATTAATTTATAGAATTTCCTTGAGATGATGAATAGAATTAGTATAATGAGATATTTCATAATTGCTTGCTGCCATGAAAACATTTTTGGTTATTCTAATGCAGTCGCTGTTATTTTAAGAAATGAAGCAGTGTTTCTGCACAGCGTATGCACTGTATAGGATTTTGTAACTTTGAGATGTTTTTAGAAAAGGTGGTGTAGATTGTTTGGATGTTCAGCAACATTGATTCGTGTATTGTCTGAATTGTTTTGTCTGCAGTCCGTTCAACACTCGCATCTTGCCAAGCTTCGATGCATCGAAGGTCATTGTTTCTGGTGATGGCGTGAAGCCAACTGGTGTCCTTGCCAGCTTGCCAACGAGTTTCATGATTGATACGAGAGAGGCTGGACTCGCTGACTTGGATGTTGTTATTCAGGTAACTGCTATGCGGCCAATCCTCCTCTGTTACATCCAAGGCAGCTGTGACTTTCATCTCATTATCACTATCCAGTTTATGTATGTGGTTGATGAGCATAATACTGTATTGTCATGTTTCTTTGTATGTAATTTTGTGCTTACAGTGGATTGAGTTTATACAACGTATTTAGTTTGGTGTTCCTGTAGAAATTAATGTATGAGAAGGTTCTAGTAAAATATTCCTGTGAAGAAGTTTCAGTACGAATGTGAACAGAATATGAGACATTTAGGAATTGTATAGCGCAGTTTAGGTTTGTCAATTGACGATTTTTGTTTGGATTTGGAGAGTCATACTACAATATCTTAGATGTCGTTTAGTCAACAAATGTTTATGAAAGAATTCTACAGCAGTGGTTCTCAAACTTCTGCAGGCCGCGGACCGGCAAAAATTTATTTAGGAAGCTCGCGGACCGCTAACTTTAATGGCAAGCACAAACAAAATCAAACTGCATTATAAAAAAATAATTATAGGGTTATTAAAAATTAGGAATTTTTTTATTAATAAAATATTTTTGTATATTTTAACTTTGGCAAGTTAAAATAAGGCACTGGTAATGTATTTTTAACGTTTGAGACAGGATTTTGAATGAATTTTGAACAACAATCCAAATAATTTCAAAAAATTTTAAATATTTAAATTAATATTTATAATTTATTTTTCACTCTCAGACTTCTTCACCGACCGGTGATCAGGACGCCACGGACCGGCACCGGTCCGCGGACCACCACTTTGAGAACCACTGTTCTACAGGATAGACCATTCCATGCCATTTCTCAGAAATTTGATTATTTTATAAGTTTAAGAACTGAAATTTGAATTGTATGAAGATTTTTATTGTGTTAAAAGTTATAGTGATGATATGCTTGGCTTTCATTTAGGATCCTTACGGTGACTTTGTGAGGCCAAAGATCCAGGACAATGGAGATGGCACATACATCGTGACCTACACTCCGTCTGAGGTTGGCCGTTATACAGTTGGGGTTAAGTTCGGAGGGCAGAGTGTTCCTTCCGCACCTTTCCATGTCACAACTAGCCCTACTGGTGATGCCAGCAAAGTCAAAATTCTTGGTAAGTTTCCGCCAGAAATCTTTCAGAGTATTCCATTGGAGTTGCTGTAATGGTGCAAGCAAGCTGTTGTGTAACAATATTTTAAAATTATTAACTTGTGTGTTTTCAGTTTAGCTCTTTCTATGAGATTTTTTCCATGTGTGTCAACTTAAGTACCATGCTAATATGGTTTGCCAATTTTTAGCCCTGGAAAAGTCACTCCTCACATTTTGCCCCTCTTGGAAATTTTGCCTCTAACTTTTTTTACTTCAAATAATATATATGTAATTATTTATTTAGAATGCTAGATTGACAGAAAAAGTTATGGGTATTTAAATGGCAAATATGGAATAGCTTTTGACATACCGCAAATGCACCGGAAATTCTAAATTTTTTGGTATTTAAATTCTACATATGACTGAGAATTAGGTGTGAGAACTTCATTTAAGAAATGTTATATATCTATGCAAATCAAGAGAGGGCTACAAAAATAGCCAGATAAAATGGGGTTAGGGTTAGTAATTTTTATAATTCATATACTTCTATATTTTTGCTTCATTGAGAGCAACATTTCTGTTTGGGGGGAGGCAAATTGTCTACTTTTGTTTTTATTATATCCTTTACATTTTTGTCAATTGTCTTGATGTATTAATCTACACTGGTCATGCATGCTGTATTGCAAAGAAAATGTAGTTTGCTATATTTAAAAATTCTGAAAGGTGCCAGAAATGTAATTTGTCCTTTGTTATTGTGTTTTATTCAAGCTTGCATTTGATGTTTCACCAAACCAATTATAATTTATGAATTCCTTGTTTTGCCAGATGGAATTCGAACGACGATCCCAGTTGGTGAAGAGTGCGTCATAAACATCAACACAGCTGAAGCCGGATATGGCAACATCACCTGCCACATTCGCAGCACTAGCGGCAGTGACGTTGACATCGACATCGTTGACAATGGCGATGGTACTGTCAGTGTCATGTACACACCACGACTGCCAGGCGCCTACACCATCAATCTCAAGTTTGGTGGCCAGCCAGTGCCAAGCGGGCAGTTCACCCAACAGGTAGGTTGGGCGTTAGGCAGAGCAGGCATTGTCTCCGCATGATGTATTGTTTGAATTCATCCGACTCATTGTTTGATTTAATAATATTGTAATTGCTAAGAGTTTCCACCACGTAATGACCCTTTTGTGCCATTTTGCCATTTGCCTTTTTAAAACTAATGTTTGCATTATGCTGTGAATTTTATTGAAACCTTAATCTGACTGGTGGATGCTGGATGTGCCATACATTGGGTGAAGGTCTGCCTTCACAAGTGCAAACTTATTTTTGACCATTATTTACTGCTGCAGGAATTTTTATGTATTTTTTGCCGGTCAAAAGCAGTTTGCTTTTATGCTTTGAAATGGCTAATTTATTTATTTCTGATGGAAGTCAGTGCCATTGGGAAATGTAAATGTGCACAATGCGTGTATTCTACTTCAGTGCCACTGAAGTCCCAAACTTGACCACAGGTTCCTGATTGGTTGAAATTTGACTTTAATTGTTAAGCTATTGTCAGAGGCTGCTTTTTGATTTTTTTCTGGTTCAGCTGTTTCTTGACAAATCACCATTCAGTGGCACTATTCAAAATCAAAATGACTCATATTCAAAGAGAAGACTTTATATACTAGACTTTTGTGCTGAGTGGCACTAGAATATGGCAGCACCAGCCTGGTGCACTCATAAATTACTAAAATAGCGATTAAATTGGAATTAATAAATTGGAAGTTGCGGTAGTGCAGCAATTGTTGAATCACTATCAAAATCAGTTTTTTGTGTGTTGCTCAGACTTCTATAATTTTTTCTTTCACCCACTTCCTTCCATCCGCTATATACCAACATTGTGATGTGACTTAAAGAAGACCTGTGTTGTTTGTAATGCTCTGATTAACTATCATCATTTCTTTCTTTTCTTTACCTTTTCCTGCTTTATCCTTTTGTTTATTCTTTTCGCTATTCATCATCGGCCACGCTGCTCTCTGTCGTCTATGCTTGCATGTTGGAACTGGTGCATGGATTTCATCCGTGTCATCCTGTCTAGCCTGCATGAATCCTGATAAAACGTTTATCCAGTTTATCTTTCTTTGCTGGCATGGGGCCATTTGACGGCACTTCTGCTGTCTTGCGCTGTTTTTGTGTTGCGCTCTAAATGTGTTTGCGTGTTGTTCTTTCTCACTGCCACTGACCAGGTCGTTGATCCAACGATGATGCATCTCGAAGAGTCTCAGTATGAGGTAACGACGCAGAATTCTCTATTCTTCTTCTTCTTCTGCCATCTGTTTTTTTTACGGAAACAGAGGAATGGTAACGAGAGTTGACATGTATAAATGATTGCTCCTGTTCAGGAAAGTTTCACCGTGTGTTATTGTAGATCAGTATTTGAGCGGGACACTGTGACATTGTGTGGCTTGTCTGAGAGCAGTTCATTTAAGATAATTATTCTTTTAGAGGCCCTGACATCAAAATTTTTCCAGTTTGTAGAATCATAGGTGTATATCTAAGTTGAAGAAGGTACCGGTAGTTTTTAGTCTTTAGATGGAGCTGAGACCAGCCACGTTTTGAAGAAGTTTAGTAGGAAATTTTCTGTATCAGTGTACGAGCAAATGCACTATAGTTTACACAAGGTATATAATGTTGTTTGTTGTTGTTTTGTCTGGTTTGTGAATAAACCATTGGCTTAACACATTCAGCGCCCGGGACGTATATATACGTCCCAAATACCAGTCATTTAACATGGCGTGTAGGCGGTGAATGTGTTAACATTGTTAATCATGTTAAGGTCATATGGCCTTAAACATGGTGCAGAATTCTTTTGTACCAGATTCATTATGGCCTTGGGAAATCTAAATTTTGATAGGCAAGATACCAGTTGGGATTAAGACATTTTCATTATTAGTTTGCATTCCACTTTTTAAATTTAATTTTAATAACAGTGATCAGTAAAGCTAAAATATTTTGAGCATGTTCAATGCGTGCATTTATCTCGCGGTTGCACTTCATTATTTCAACCGGTTACTTGTTAACTCTTTGAAAAGTCAGCAACATAAATATTTTGTTTATAGGCAGGAGAGCTGATAACACAGGAATACACGCGTGGTGTGGAGTCGGTTGTTCCAGCTGAGTACAACGCTGTTGACTTCTCGATTCCAGTTGGACCCATTTTCAACTATGTGTCAGGTTTGTTTACGCACTTCTATATGGCTTGTGCTGTTAATATAGTTTGAAAGCAACAAGCCTAAATCTTTATAATGAAAACAAAGTCTGAGTTGGATTGGTTTTCATTTGGTTTGTCAGCCGTCATGTTATGTGGTTAGATGATCCTTAGCTGTTCTTGAAACGATCTGGTCTTGTTGTTTTTCAGCTGTTGTCACCACTCCATCTGGTATGAGGCATTATCCGAAAATTGAAGACAATCACAACGGAACTGTTAAGATCAAATACCAGCCATCGGAGATCGGTCTGCACACAATGGACGTCTTGTACAACAAGGTCCCTGTTCAGGGCAGTCCCTTCAACTTTTATGTTCACAGTGTTGGCCTTGGTCAGGTGACAGCCTATGGTCCTGGCCTCAGCCATGGAGTCGCTGGCCAGCCGTGTCATTTCACAATCGTCACAAAGGACGCTGGCGCAGGTAAGAACAACTAGGGGTTGGTTTGAAAAAATAATGGATTATTGTATATTTCTGCATTTTCACGTTTTGTTCATTAACATTTGCTGAGTATTTACTTGTAGTTCTACCATTTTGAAGTCAGAGAAGAGTCGCTGAATTCGAACGTGTGGGAAGTGGCTGCCTAAGAAAATTTTTGATAGAAAGCTGACGTAGAAATATCAACTCAAAACACCATCTGAATGTTTGTTTCTGAAAGCAGCTTAAGAATATTTATGTACAGAGCTCTACAGTGTTAATTGAATTAGTTTAGCATCTTTGTCATGGTAAATTATTAGTTTAACTGCATTCACTAGGTGGCAGTAATTAGTTTATGTCCCATCTCTGTGTTGCTCCTCTAGAGGTAGAGTTCATGCTTTATGGTATGCATATACAGCAAAAGACAACAATTAAAACGTTGTCTTGAGTTAGGGTATTACAAAGTAAGTGAACAATGAAGATGGCAATCTTTTAGAGAAACTGTTCTTTTCTTTGGGTTTTTCCAGTTAATTACTTACTAGCAATCAATCTGAAGCATGGATGGTTTTGTTTTTATTTGCCAAAGTAAATTGGTTTTATAGGAAGAAACTGTGGCAATGACTGATATTTTTTTCTTCACTGCAGGTGGATTGGCATTAGCTGTAGAAGGTCCTTCAAAAGCTGAGATCAAATGCACAGACAATAAGGACGGCACATGCTCTGTGTCATATCTACCAACTGCGCCAGGAGAATACAACATCATCATTCGATTTGCAGACCAGCACATCGCTGGATCGCCTTTCACAGCCAAAATCACATCACCAGGTAATAACATCAGCGTGAAATGTTAAGGCATGCCCTGGCAATCCAAAGGACATTATTTTACTGGTCCACCTTGGGTTCAAGCATAGACATGCCCTTGTGATAGCAGACCAATCTCAGCTTCTGGTTCCCCGTTTGCGGACTGCTATTCGACAGCGCTGTTCATTCTTGGTCGCTGGTCCTACAACCTGGAATGGTCTCACTGTTACACTGCGCGTAGTGCCCGGGGCCATTCTACTCTGTTCCCGAAAAATCTCAAAAGTTCTGTCCTATTCGGCCATAGTTGGCCGAGAGCGCTTATGAGTAGCCTACCTTGAAGAGGCACTATATAAAACTTCGTAAATAATAATAATGATTTTAGCAATATCAAGACACTGTAAAGTGCTGATCAATGATATTTATAGCGTTTGTGGTAGTGATTGTAAAGACGATGATGATAATAACATTGATAATAACATTGATAATGATATTAACATATTATGTTTTGTGTGGTTTTGCAAAGCTGGTGAAGATCAGAAGAAAGCTCATCTGTCCGTCGGAGCAAGCAGTGAAGTTTCGCTGAAGGTTACGGAGGCAGACATCTCGAACCTGACGGCCAGCATCCGAAGCCCATCTGGATTGGAAGAACCATGCATCTTGAAACGACTTGCTAACGGTCATCTTGGTGAGTGGTGCAATGTTTTCAATTGATGAGTGCGTGGTTGTTGTTGTAGAACTTCAATTTCTCAATCATATCGCACTAAATCATACAAGATCGCACAAGTGAAATATGATGGTACTACCACCACCACCACCACCACCATCATCATATTCAATTGCATGATTTGATGCTTAAGGGGCCATCCATATATGGTCAAATATCCAGTTATTCCTCTTCATAAGTAACGTATTTGCACAGTACTGTTAGATGTTTGTGCGTGCATAATAAATGCATGAATTGGCAGCAATTGATGACACAGATGTAGAAATGACACAGATCTTAATTGGAAATGCTACACTTGTCGTAAGCTCTAGCATGTTATGGCAGTTGCTTTTTTGCACATTGAAGAATTTGCCATATGTACATGGTTGTGGAGAAAATAAATCTGTTTTCATACATGCTATGATGCCTACATTAACATATATAATTTTGTCATCTTATTTCTTTTCAGGCATTTCATTTACACCGCGTGAAGTTGGTGACTATTTGGTAAATGTTTTCCGCCATGGAAAGCACATCCCAAACTCTCCTTTCAAAATCTATGTTGGAGAGACAGAGATTGGAAATGCTAATAAAGTCAAAGTCTATGGAAAAGGTCTTACTGAAGGAATGGCGAATGAATTGAATGAGTTTTTCGTCAACACTAAAGATGCTGGTGAGTTTTTTGTCTATTCTTCAGCAACTTAATTAACTGTGATGCAGCTGTAGGCGATGAAATTTTCATCCCATCTGCTTATGTTTAAACATTGTCTTGTACTCCTTCATGTTTTGCTTATGAAGACAGATGTTCACATTTTAGTATGCACGGTATTTACATTTCAAAATCATGTTAGGTATTTTTTTATAAACAACTTTCATTCTCACATTCATGTCTAAAGGGTGACAGGACAATTACCCCCTGGACAATTACCCCCCGGACAATTACCCCCCGACAATTACCCCCTGGACAATTACCCCCCAGGACAATTACCCCCCGGACAACTACCCCCCGTGCCAATTACCCCCCGGACAACTACCCCCCGTACCAATTACCCCCCGGACAATTACCCCCCGTGCCACAATGTGAGCCTGTTCGCTCACGCGTTAATCTCTTTACCAGTCTCTTTGTATTTGTCAGACGTTCAGCGCTGCCTAAGCCTATCCTAAATTAACTCTACTGTGGCATAGAAACAGAAGAAACCCAAGAATATAGCAAGATGGTGTCGTTTCGTTTGAGTACGAAAATAGGCAGAACTTTATCGATAACATTTAAATATTTTTGTTAGCAGGCGTTTAAAACGTTGAAGTTTTTGTGGACCTTTCACCTTTTTCACACGTTAGCTTAGGATCGTTTTAGATTTGATTTGATTTAGTATTTTTCTAGAACATTTAACAATAACTTGCCTATATTCGTGGAGTTGCTCTTAACCTTGCTTAGTTATTATGCTAACTAAAGTCATAACTTTATCGATAACATTTAAATATTTAATTAGGCATGCAGGCGTTTAACATGACACAGACTTAGTTTTTGGCACGGGGAGGGAGGGGTAATTGTCCGGGGGGTAATTGGTACGTATATTTAAATGTTATTGATAGAGTTATGGCTGAATGTCTGACAAATACAAAGAGAGAGGCTGGTAAAGAGATTAACGCGTGAGAGAACATGCTCACACTGTGGCACGGGGGGTAATTGTCCGGGGGGTAATTGGTACGGGGGGTAGTTGTCCGGGGGGTAATTGGCACGGGGGGTAGTTGTCCGGGGGGTAATAGTCCGGGGGGTAATTGTCCCCGGGGGTAATTGTCCGGGGTAATTGTCCGGGGGGTAATTGTCCAGGGGGTAATTGCCCTAGAACCGTCTAAAGTTGTAATGAAAAATGACAGATGAGTTTATTAAATATATTTATTTTAATTTTTGCATTTTTTAACTTCTACCAAGTGAGACTAAATTGTCCTATGATGATTCTACTTTAGGGTACGGTGGCCTCAGTTTGTCCATTGAAGGACCAAGCAAGGCCGATATTGACTGCCAGGACAATGAGGACGGTTCTTGTCGTGTCACTTATAGACCAACAGAACCAGGCAACTATGTTCTTAACGTGAAATTTGCCGACGAACATGTACCAGGTGAGAAATGGAGTCAAGTGCTCGGAAAAATTGTGTAAATATGGAGCTAATACGGCAGTTTGATGGATTTGCAGGTTATGTGTTATATACCACCACTGAGAGACCTCTGTGTTGACTGGGAGGTGAATTCACAGACACTGATCCTCTTGTTACTGTTGACTCAACATGGTTGAGAAAACTTGAATGTTGTATTATCTGCCAACTCTCTATAAGAATTTGTTGGTTTGGCTCCATTCATGTGCATGAACCCGCCACCCGTGGCTCTTCTATTGTTTTGCCTGCTGGTGTACTTTCTATTCTTAATACGATTTGGCATCATATATGTTAACGAACGTTAGGTACTTACGAGATCCTATATTAAATGCCTAGACTACTAACGTTAGTGATAATAGCAAATAGTGTGTTACTACTGAGTAGATGCTATTCCTTGTTTTATCATTGACTCCATATTGAACGATGAACATTGTTGTGTTGTTGAACAGGAAGTCCATTCCTGGTGAACATTGGTGGAGAGCCGTCAGGACGTGTCACAGAGCGCATCGTTCGACAGAAGGAAGCGGCCGACATCACGCATATCGGAAGCGAATGTGAACTCAGTCTCAAGATACCTGGTAAATACATGTCTTCCGTCTGATGGGTTTCATTCTGTGCTTATTATCTGTGTGTTATTATTTTCACTGTGTTTTTCTTTTAAAGCCAATTGCAGTACCGGTAGCTGCTAAGTATATCATTCTCAGCTAAAACTATCACTAAAAATCATATTTGTCATCATGTAATGAAATCTGGCCATCGTGTGTATATATGAATTGTCTTTAAGACTGTGAAATTTCATTTTGAAATTCTTAATTCTGGCCAAGATATTGGCAAAAAACCTGGGGGGTATTTTTTTGGCCCACCCTGTACATTAGACTCATTAGTGCAATTTATTCAAAATTTGTGCAGTTGTCAAAGGTTGCATTGCAAAGATAATATTTCAGTCAAGTAGGCTTAGGCCATAATCAGTAAGTACTGCATGGGCGCCTGTGAGAGGAGTAAAATCCAATGGTCAATGGTCATGGTTACAGCTTTAATGCAAGACAGAAAATGAAATAACGTTTATTTTGTATAGAGGTTTCTAAACGCAGATTTCTTAGTTTCACTTTGTGCATTTTTAGTATCATTAGTTCTCTAATGCGGAGAAATTAGTTAGAAACCCAAAGTAGCAGTTTTAAAAATACATGTATGTGTCGATTTTCCAAATGAGGGAGGCAAGTGCCCCTCTTGCCCCTATATGCGGGTGCCCATGGTTTGTTCTTATGTAATACATGTGAATTTTTCATATACCATTTATTTTCTTTGCCTTTGTGCGCTTTATCAAATAATCAAATTGCAATTTGACTGATGCAGGAACAAATCGCTACGATATGGAGGCATCTGTTACGAGTCCATCTGGTGTAACGCAGGCGTGTAGCATCCAGGATCTCGGCAACAGTCACTACAGCATTAAGTTTGTGCCGAAGGAAATGGGAATCCACACAGTCAGCGTCAAGCACCGAGGAATGCACATCCCAGGTGAGTCACACATGCAGAACAACTCCAGACTTTTACCAAGCTAACTGGATAAAATTATATAGCACTACTGTAATAATAGTTTAGTTGATGAATTTCAGGAATGTTAATTGGTTTAACTATTGCTTTCTCGACTTTAATTAAAATGATTTATCTCTGATTTTTTTATAATAATAATAAATTATTTTTTGAATTTCCTTCATCTTTATCAGACACTGTTGTAGCTATGAATGATTATGATTTTCAGGAAGTCCCTTCCAGTTCACAGTTGGTCCAATCACAGATGGAGGCGCTCACAAAGTCCGTGCTGTTGGACCAGGACTTGAAAGGGGTGAAGTGAACATACCAAGTAAGTCACTGATTACTTAAGTAGAAATTCAAATGTTTTATGCATTTTCACAATGCGTCCAATTTTGGCCGCTTGAAATTATTAATGATTTGAATGATTGCAAACCACTTTAAATAGTGGCGACTGTGTGTCACAATCCACAACATCATCCGCTATCTATGAAATTAGATGTCAATGCATATTTTTACCACAATAATGTCTAAGTACAAGAAGTAGACTTTTTGGCATTTATTTTATCAGACAATCGATATGTCAGCAACCTCAGCCCTCTTACATATAGTCTCTCGCAGCCAGAGCGATACATGACCAGTTTCTTTTGTAAACTATCTTATCTAATGTGAAGTTGTATGGTGTTCGTTGTGCTAGGTCACTTCAATATCTACACAAGAGAGGCTGGAGCTGGAGGTTTATCCATTGCAGTCGAAGGCCCATCAAAAGCTGAAATTGACTTCCAGGACAGGAAAGACGGATCCTGTGAAGTCGCCTACACATGCACTGAACCTGGTCAGGAATTTACAACAAGCATTCAATTCACTTGTCATTCTCTTTGTTCTAAGTTTTAAATTAACCAAAAGCTATCTGAATACCATTTTTTGTGATAAAATTTTGACTGTACTTGTACTGCTTAAATGCCTTGCCTTGCCTTCACTTCAACCTTCCTCGACACGAGGGTTGGTCGCACTTTGGACAATTCTTCTCCATTCTCTCCTGTCTTCGGTTGCTCTCAACAATTTCTCTGTTGATAATCCCGTCCATTCACACATGTTGTCCCACCACCTCTTTCTAGGTGTTCCTCTTGATCTTGCTCCCGGAACCGTTCCTTGCGTAATTTCCTTCTCTACTTAGATATGCTTTTCTGAAATATGCCAATATTCATATTTTGTTATTCTTGTTCAAATTTTTATCTCATTTAGTTTTAGTTAGTTCAAATTTCCAGTTTAAAATTGCAAGTTTATAGTTGCTTTTTATTTTATATTGTCAAAGTTTATACAATACATACTATTCAGCCATGATGTATGGACAGTGGGTGTATCCATGGCATGCACTGTATAATATTAAAATTATAAATTGATATATGTGACCACTGACCATATTGAGAAATCCTGGCTAAGGAAAAATTATTTGATTGATTTAATATTGCATTGGCTGAAATTTGAAATACTTAAAGGCCAAGGTTGGTCCTGATATTCTCTCCGAAGAATGTTAATTTATAGGCGTGGCTATGGAGAGCTGCCGGCCAATGACCATGGGTTCGAAATCTGGCTGACACACAAGCCCTAAGACAGGTAAACTTGTAGCTGCTAATACAGCTGACCATCGAGCCCTTCGATACTCTCCTGGCGGGGGGAAGGTGTAATTGTTTGTTCCTCCAAGCATAGGCATACTCCTCAACTAGACCAAGATCAATACACACCTTGCAGGTATACACAGCCTCTCAATTGTTGGGCCTTCCATTTTGAAATGCCTCCCATTAGAGATTCGCCTTCTGCCAATGGCTAGCAGTATCAAGGCAAGGTTGTATTACATCACTTTACACTCGTTGGCTTCTCATTTCCTCAATTGAGAATTCAACTGTATAAAGCTCTAGCTGGTGACCAGACTTATAAACAAAGGTACACCGTACACTTGGAGGCCAAGATGTATTGAAAGAACCTTGTTTGTAGGTAGTGTAAGAATTGCGGAAAAATAACTGGGGGTTGGACCATTATCCACTTGGACTTGGGGTGTGAAAAACATACTTTACTAAGGGGCTCTAGGAAACCCCCGGCAATTCTCACCCTACTTGTAGGCCATGCTCTGAGGTAAAGACAAACACATGAACTAGGGAAGAATATATAGAATATAGATAGCTAGTACAGGATCGGCTATATTCGGCTGGTGAACTGTCCAGCGGCACTGTAGCCTGGTAACCTGCTAGGCCAGCAGGTTCCCAGGTCTTATGCAGATTAGCTAGCTGGTGTATGCACAAGTCTTTCTTTCCATTCACTTGGCGAAAGTATCTTGGTGTATACTATTTTACACACATATAATTATATATATGTATATATAATATATATATAATATATACGGCAAGCTAATCTGCATAAGATTCCACGCAGGGCACCAAGCTGCTGGATGAAGAAGAATAATGGAGCTGTGGGCCCGTAAGTCTAGGCACCAGCTAGAGCTTTATACGCCTACAGGAACTGAGAAGCGAAGGAATCCGAAGTGATGTAATACAACCTGGCCTTGATATTGCTTGCCCTTGGCAGGAGACGAATCTCTAATGGGAGGCATTTCAAATGGAAAGTCTAACAATTGAGAGCAGTCTAGCTGAGGAGCAGGCTGGGAGGAACAAACAATCCCCCCCGCCAGGAGAGTATTGAAGAGCTCAATGATCAGCTGTATTAGCAGCTACAAGTTTACCTGTCTTAGGGCTTGTGTGTCAACCAGATTTCGAACCCATGGTCATTGGCCGGCAGCTCTCCATAGCCACGCCCATAAATTATCATTCTTCGGAGAGAATATCAGGACCAACCTTGGGCTTTAATAGCTAGCGAAAACATGTTTGCATCACGAATATTACAAAGTGATAAATATTTAAAACGCATATCTTCCTGCCCAAAGTTTAGGCAAATCTTGACTTATGATTACTGTCAATTTAGCTGTGCAGTGTGCAGTTAAATTTATTACCTATCTCATGCAAACTTAAATGTTTAGCCTGAAATGTAACGTGAGAGCATGTGGGTGATTTACTGAGCATCTATGAAAAATTGTGACATTAGGCACTTTTGTTTACATCAGTTCAGGCTTGCAGTACGTGTGTGAGGTTCTTATAATGTGTTCTACTAAATGTCTTAGTACATAAATATGCGTTAAATGTCTGTCTTTTAACATCTACAGGGGAGTATCTGGTGTCGGTGAAGTTCAATGATCAGCATATACCTGACTCACCATTTAAAGTCTACTTGGCACCAGCCACTGGTGACAGCAGAAAGATCAACGTACATGATCTGCAGGAGCATGGACTACAGGTGAGAGCTGAGTATTGCTCTTGTCATCTCACATACCATTAATAATGTCTGTCTACGAGTCTTACCAATTCTGCCTCACCTTATTGCTTGCTTGTTATCTGGTAATCTTTTATATCAAAGCCTTTTAAAGATTAAATTGTAGATCTGTAAAATTTGCAGATTTCTCAGACTTATTGAGTTTGTTCTGCCACATCTTTAAACGGGCTTCAAAACACCTTAATAGGAATACTGCTCCTGACACTGTTGACCACAAGCTACACTGCAATGCACATTACACAAAAACAGATAGAGAAAAATATAATTTTGTATGACATGTAAGCTTTAATTGTTCTATAAACTTCAATGGCAAGTTTGAGTGAGTATGTGGTCATTAAATAGTTTATTAATTATTGTTTGAACGTTTTGAAACAGGTGAATAAACCAGCTGCATTTACTGTGGACTTCAACGGAGCACAAGGCAAACTGGATGCAATGGTTGTGGCACCATCTGGTGCCGAAGACCAGGCAATCATACAGGAAGTAGACAGAGGTCAGTAACGATGAGAAATTATGGTATTTTAAGGGGAATCTTCCGTAATGGTTTCTTAGGTTTAAGCTGACCCTAGCATGACTTACGCAACATCTTCTTTTGATCTGTCTAAATTTGTCTTTTCAATTTGCTTACCCACCATGACGTTCTCTGACCCATCAGATTTAAACTTGTCTTTTCCAATAGATTCTGAAATTTCAAGTGACCATTGACATGGGTCTTGTGCTTTATGGTAATAATAATAATTCTCATTTTTTCATTCAAACCAAGGTAGTTTTTGTTAAAGAAATTTCATAGGATTGTGTTTATTTTCATAATGCTTTGTTTCCTTTTTAGTCTTGATCTATTCCATTAATTGTTTCTATTTCCAGTGTGTGCATTTCACTGTGCGTTATAGATCGGTATGCTGTGCGGTTTGTGCCACGTGAGAATGGTGTGCACTTCATTCACGTGCGTCTGAATGGCAACCACATCCCGGGAAGTCCATTCCGTGTGCTCGTTGGAAGACAGGATGCAGATGCCGGTCTCGTCAGAGCGTATGGCGACGGATTGTCACGTGGAATGACAGGTACGTCTGCATTTCTAAAGAAAACTCTCAACGTTCCAGTATGTATGTTCCTTATATAGGATTCATTTTGAGTGTCAGAGAAGTTACTTTGTTGCATTAAAACTCTATGCATTAAATTTAATTCTGGCGATGATTGGTGTAGGTCATTGCTGTTGTCCTATAATTATAATATTTCAGTGTTCAGATGCTTTGTGAGAAGTGATCATCTGAGATTTTTAGTGAAGCTAGTGGTACCGGTAATCAGTGGTACTGTGGTCAAGCTGTGAGTTAGCAATGATTATTTACAAATGAACCAATACTCGTCTGCTATGGTGGCCTCAGAGAAGTTTTGACTGAGCAAATGTGTAATTGTATGGCACAGCAGTCTCTTCAGCCTTGCTGGTCATTGTCTTTGAGTCAGCATGGGTAATTTTTTTGTATTGTTCTCATGTTTTGCAGCCTTTCACTAGCGTTTGCTTTTGGGATTGATTGAAGGTTGTTACTATAGTTTGTTAATATCTGTTGTTGTTGAACAGGTCAGCTGTGTAAGTTTATCGTAAACACTGTGAATGCTGGGTCTGGAGCTTTGGCTGTCACGATTGACGGTCCATCGAAAGTGCAGCTGAGCTGTCATGAAGTAGAAGAAGGATACGAGTTCACGTATACTCCGATGGCACCGGGAGATTACCTCATCACGATCAAGTATGCGGGCAACACGCATATACCAGGCAGTCCTTTCAGAGCACGAATTGAAGGTACAACTGACGTTCGGAAGATTATTAAACGATTTTCTCATAATATATGTCATCTAGCTACTGCTATGTTGTTTAGCCTCTCTGCTCTGTATATTCAATACTGGAGAGCTGCTTATGACATAATTATAAAACTTTTGCTGTTGTGTCGCCACTGATTGGTAATACACCAGCATTAGCAACTTGCCCAGAAATGTTAGATAAATTTCTTAAGTTTTGAATATGTGTTAATCAGAAGAATAGGCAATATTAATTCTTATCAGATTACAATTAATTCATATTAAAATTGCAACTGATTCGACGAGTGGTCATCTAAATGTTTGATTAGTTACGTGGCTGGATTGCATAAAACAATTTTCAGTTATCAACATCAAATTTTAGCATTTTTAAAGATTTTTTGATGGAAACTGATCTTACGATACTTAAATGTAGAACTAGTGTGGCAGAAGATTTAATCGATTGATTGGATTTTTCAGGTCCTGGTCGACCGACTGCTTGGCCAGAGCAGTCTCAGGTCGTCGTGGAAACAATAACGAAGACGAGCACGACTCAGAAGTTTGCAGCTGTTCAGCAGCAGCAGCTGCATGAATCTGATGCAAGTCAAGTGACGGCGACTGGTCAGGGTCTGCTGAGAGCAACGGCCAACAAGGAGACGACTTTCACCGTCGACACATCTCGCGCAGGTGAATATATTCGTTCTCATTAACAAATCGAAATCGTAAACTTTGTATGGCACCTTTTGTTCAAAAGAAACTTCTGAGTGAGGAGGAATTTGAAGGATAGATGAAGAAGAAGTTAAGAGAAGCAGGTCTTCTGTGGAAACACTGCTTGATGTTGCATGTCTCCTGTGATTACACGTTTAATTAGGGCAGCTTGCAGTTTTGACTTCTAGAGCCTGTTTGATACGGTCATTTACGGGCTGACTGAAGTTGAAATGATGAATGTGACCTATTGGTGTAGTTGCTGAAGTTCTTCGATTTAATGAAACGACAAGATCTTATCTTATGATGCATTTCATAGGGTTCATTATTACAGTATGCAATTTAATGAGATAGTCAATGCAATTATTTGACTTTCATTTCTTAGCATTAATGATTTGCATATTATCAATTTCTTTTATATTATAGTTGGTTTTCCTGGTGTTTATCGTACAGGGTACAACATGTTGATGGTCGGTGTACTTGGCCCGAACTTGCCATGCGAAGAGGTTCGAATCAAACACGTTGGTCGCAATCAGTACAACGTCAGTTATGTCGTTCACGAGCGTGGCAATTACGTTCTCGTCATCAAGTGGGGCGATCAGCACATCCCGGGCAGTCCGTTTCAGATTGTCGTGCAGTGATCAGTGACTGCCTTCGCACTGCCTGTTGCCTCCTTATAAATGCCCTTCTTGGTGTGCGTGTAAGGTTTAGTGAGAATGCATTTCACCACATGGTGGCCTTCTTCTGTCAATTAAATGTTTCTATTTTGAATAGCTTTCCATAGTTTCCTGCTCTGAGTTTACTTAACGCGGTGTCCTTAATTGGCTGCAGGAAAAATAGAAATCCAGGCGTTTCAGGTGTTCTAGTTTACTTGCGGTTACTCATCGGTCTTTTGACTTCGTTAGCAATTAAGCAATTTTCGTTTCACAGACATTTTTCGAACGCAGGTTGAAGAGTATCATTGTGTACATGCGAGTTAAGAATGCGTAGAAGAGAGTGACATTTTTCTCTTGCTCACTTCATATTGTGCAATTGATATCACGCAAGTAGGAAGAGAAGCAGAAATTGATTTCAAAATGTGTGCTATGTATTTGTTTCATTTTAAAAATGGTTTGGTCTGCAACCGTGTTTTTGTCTTCAAGTGAACCCTAGTTCTCTGGATTTTCTAGCTACATACTTGGATTTCTCATTTACTGTGTATGTCAAGCATCTCTCTCTCTTGATGAACGTTTGCACCAGTGTTTAGTGGCCATTTTGAAATGTTAGCAATAATCTGATGAATTGTCCTATTTCTAATTACTAAGTTAAGAAGAAGTCAAATTGTTGTGATGACTATTTTGAATTCATATACAAGAATATGTTACTTCAGCATGACAGAAGTGCTTCTTTCAGACTGTCTGTGTTTTAAGTCATTTGTAAAGATCTGTTTAGTTAATTTTATTATTGCAGTCCTTGATTGCCATTATTGTGAGTCCTTAGACTAGATGTGTTTAATCTACCATTAGCCCTCTGCACATTTTCAGCCAAATGTTTGTCTGCTACTGTTGTGTAGGATACTTAACAAGGTTACAATGATAATTATGACAATCCTGCATTAAAATACTTCTTTACAGTTTAACATAGCAACGGATGCAGTTTGAATGTATGATGTGTGCAACAGAAGTTCAAAGAACTGGCAGACGAAAATGATGTGTTCAATGTTCAATGCTAATGCTGCATCTTTAATAGTTCTTCTCGGCATGGCAATCTTTCTTTCAGAATCTCGTAGCTAGTCCGCCGCAGCAGCAGTAGTGTTTTCATGGAATTTCTAGCAGAGAGATGTTCTTAGTTGTTCTAGAGATAGCTTTCCAGTGGCTAATGTTCTCTAAGAGAAGCATTACGTAGCCAATGATTGCTGTCGTACTTTGCTATACAGTTATGTGAACTGTCTATGCTACCCAGAGCACCCAGAATGCTTTGCTAACTAGTAACTCGTTTGGTGAAGCATTTCTATGATGGCTGCTGGCATCTGTAACTTAGAATTATGTGTTTCTGCTGCTTTAGTTAATGTTTGTGTTTGTATTAGCATTTGGCGAATTTTTTTGTTACTTTTATTTGATATCATTTGTTTATTTATGCTTCAGTTAACCTAATAAAGTGAATTAATGAGAGAAAAGCATATTTATTAATCGACAAGAGTCGCAGCTTTTATAGCTGTACCAAGTTAAAGCTTAAAGATATCGAATTGCTTGCGCTTTGTAAAGTCGTAGACTTTGTATTTAAGTTTGGCTGAATAGTTGGATTGTTTCCGTAGTGACCATGGCATTTGAAGTTTAGTGATAAATGCAGCGATAGTTAAATTAAAGGATTGTTAATCCTGTGAAAATTTTAATTTTATTTGTTTTAATTGCACTTCCTTTCATTTCATGATGAACTTTTATGATCAAACCTATTCCATCTGTCTTCTTAAGATATGGTACGACTATACACTGTGTCCACGATAAAGTAGACCACACAATAAAGTGTCATAACTCGGTCAAAACTTGTAGGGGTTGTCTGAAATTTTAAACACAGCAACAATTACCATATTTACACGAGATCCTAAAGCCGATTAGAAATATTCGCGCGTTTGCCAAATTTATGAGCGTTTAAAATGGGGCACCGAAAATTGAACTTTCCAACATGGAAAAGCTGAAAGGAAGCGGAATTCAGCTAGAAATGGTGGTCAAAATGTAATTTTTGTTCACGAACACCCGACCGTAGACGTATTAGTGTAGTAGCTGTCCCGGAAGACACTCGACTTCATATCCGCAGCTGTGGCCGCCTAGCAGTCCAGATCTCGAACCGGGTACATGTACCGGAGTAGCGCGTTTTTCGTTCCTGTTTTCATGACATCGATAACCGTAGTGCGCGTCTGATTGAAGAGTGACAGCTGTTTGACCAGGTGATCATCGACCTGACCATCAAACAGTAGCGTCTATGTCTACGGCTGTGTGTTCGTGAGCAAAAAGAACATTTTGACCACCATTTGGAGCTGAATTTCGCTTCCTTTCAGTTTTTCCATGTTGGAAAGTTGCATTTTACGGTGGTGCAACTCAAACGCTCATAAATTTGACAAACTCAGGAATATCTCTTATCGGCTTTAGGATCTCGTGTAGATATGGCCACTGTTGTTGTGTTTAAGATTTCAGACAAATCCTAAAGGTTTTGATCGAGTTATGACACTCTTTGTTGTGGTCTACTTTATCGTGGACACAGTGTATTTCCGGACAGTACAGCACAACAGACTCTGTGGCTTCCAAGCCTTGAAACATGATCAATTACAGGAATCTGAGTTGCTCCTTTTAAGAGGAAACAATAATCCCATTTAATATTAAAATAATAAATTCTATTATTCTGATATTCTATTTAGAAAAACTGAATGGAATGAAAATTATGTAGTTACCTTTTTTTATGCCTGAAACTTCTACAGAAGTTACGTGGTACTAAGTATTACTATTACAAGGCTACAGTTACACCAATGCACACGCACATAATTTATACAGACACGGTCAGTTGGACTAAGCTTAATTGATTGTTTGACTGACTAACTGGCTGACTTCTTTACTGGCTGACTGCTTGATTGACTGACTGATTGACTGACTGATTGACTGACTGACGGCCTGTATATACTTGTCATAATTATAGGTTATGTACAATGTTGTACATGCATTGTCATAATTGTAGTTAACTCATAAAAACCAAACTCTTAAAGCTTAGAGCTGCAGACCTGTCCAATGTCCATGTAAGATATAGGCTCCTATTCTTAAAAGTGTGCTATGCTGCTATTATGGTATTATAGGTCTAGGCCTATCTGATTGGAGTGGTGGCCAATGTGAGATAAATGTGTCCCGCTGGGAGAAAAGGTACCGTAAGTGGGCCCCACTTACGGTACCTTTTCTCCCAGCGGGTCACAAATGTTTTTATTGGAGGAATGCACGCTACTTTAGTCCTAAGCCTATAGGCTACGAGCGGTCAGCATGCCTGAGTTAATCGAGAACACGCAGCGGCTCTTTTAAGCTTTTTATGTATGCCTTCGCTTTTTCATCATCTGCAGTAGACTAAGAAGGCTTCATTTCATGTTTGCAGACATAGGCGTACACATAAATTGCACTGTTTACACAAATATAGGCCTATAGGCCCTATACTGTGAAGGCAGGTCCAATAATATAGGCCTATAGGCTTTCAAACGGGCCTGCAGATTTACAATGGATCCCACCGTCTACTGAGCCTCATTAACTTAACCTGTGGTCTACATTATTACCTATGTAATTACGACACCAAAGACACCGTTGACAGAGGTCGTGACCCTTCTGCATCTGACCTTTGTATATCCGCACCATAAAAGGAATGCCTTAATATTTGTGTAGGCCTATGGTGTGCATATCTAATGTAGTGATATATAACATTATTTATAGCCTATCTAAGCAAATATACTGGCCATAACGTGGCCGCAGAACGCCTCTCTTTATGCAAGGGTGGGTCACAGACACGAGGCGGTATATATTGATGCTTCAAAGGTAAATTTATGCAAAGAACGTTAACGGGCTTTGAATATATTCGATCGCTTACTGTGCTTGCTGAAGTCACACGGTAGGCCACAAGGCCAAAGAGGCCTTTCACACATTCACACAATGTCATAGAATGACTAGGTCTATAGCCTATCAGTCTATAATAGATAGGCTACATAAAATTATAGCCTATGCATTAATGACTCCATCAAGCTGTAGTGGCTGTAGATGCTTACGAGCAACAAATCATGTCATATGTATCACAATGAGGAGGTTATATGGTTTTATGTCTATGCTTGTTTAGGCTATCGAGGGCGCGATGGTCCAATGGTGTTGGACTATTAACCGAGTGATCGGGGTCAAAATCTCGTCAGGTAAGAGAACTCTTTTAAAATTTATACTACTTCTTATTCTTTAGCGAATTCAGCATTTAGATTAGTATACGATGGTTGAAGTCTACATTGTTGGTGTGCTCATCAAACTAGGTAGGCCTCCTCTTCTGCAGTTGCTAAAAAATTGAAGCCGCCAGTAGGCCTAGGCCTACATGCATTACGTAGGCCCAATCTTGCATAGGTCTATATACATGCTCAGTTTTAACCTACAGGTAGGCCTAGGCCTATAGTTCACTCATAATAAACCAAAGTCTTCAATTAATAATTATTATGTAGCTAGGCCTATACGACAATCAGCAAAGGTCGCAGACTCGCAGTCTTGTTATAAAATTATTACTTTTGAAACAGCCTAACGATTTAGATAAGAAAACAATATTATTATTCAGAATCAATAAAATTTAAAGTCTCATCACTGGTAGCACTACCTGGAGTGTTATCATGCAGAGACTCATTCTTCAGCGACGTCATTCCGCGTCAGACATCAATAATATTAGCCTAAGTTATGATCTTTTCTTGAGGTAGCCTATCTAGGCTATAGCCTACTTTTAAACGACATAAGCTTACACTAGATAATGTAAAAACTTAAATATCTGCCTGACAGGTAATAAATTAATAATTCAACAATTATAGCTGACGCACGCCTACATTTACTTTAGACTTTCATCTTGTTTAAAACTTAAGATAGGCCTACTCCACCTTTGACCTCTTTGATCGCTCTCATAATGGTCTTTTAAATGGAAAGAGAACTCCAAACGCAGCATGTAATATTATAGCCTATGAATGACGTTACAGTTAATTAGAAAGAACATGTTGCTTTGAATGACCTACGCAACGGTAATGGTAATGCTATGAAAAATATTGAAGACAAAGTAGGCCTATATCTGCCTGCCTGCGTTCCCTCCCTCCCTCTCTCTGTCTCTCTATCTGTCTCTGTCTCTCTCTCGCTCTGTCTCTCTCTGCCTCTCTCTCTGTCTCTGTCTGTCTCTCTCTCTCTGCCTGTCTGTCTGTCTCTCTCTGTCTGTCTCTCTCTGTCACTCTGTCTGTCTGTCTGTCTGTCTGTCTGTCTTGTCTGTCTGTCTGTCTGTCTGTCTCTCTCTCTCACTCACTCGCTCTTTAGCCTCTCTGGCGCAATATCAGTTAGGTCTACTCTGGCTACTGTTGCAACTCTTCAGTCGCGCAGCAAATACCTGACATAGGCCTATAATAGGCCTATATGCGACTGAAACCTATTATATATATATAGGCCTACGACTCTTTTTGTTCACGTGGTCATTTTAGGTCGGCGTATATAACACGACCAAACACTTCGCCTGATTACTGGACTGTCTGCGCCTGTCAACATTTGAAATATTTTAGGTCTACCTATTTGATGTAGGCCTATGCAAATATGAGCATCTGGTGGGTCCACATTGCGCTCTGCATTGCATGCATTCCTATCAGGCTTGGGTCAATAGCGCCAGCAAAAATTCTACTGAATCACATTTCCTTCGAATATAACTGATCACATTATTTTGGATACATCCTCGCGTTAGTTGTACCGGTAACGCGAGTTGTAATGCCAATTAGCGCACATTAGGTTGTTAAGTTAAGTAGGCCATTTATTCAGCAACAATCAACTAGGGCCTACGGGTGTACCCGCAAAGCCGCGGCACTTGTATGAAGGTATATATATATATATATATATATATATATATATATATATATATCAGAGAAAGAGACAAGCGCTTATAGTCTAATAAATAATTTTACAATAAAGTGCCTGCTGTCGGCCTATTCGGAAAGTTGAGTTAAACCTAACAACTATAAGCCTAGATAGGCCTATTCTAAAATCTATACGCCTCTTCATGAGACCACCCATAGGCCTACGTCAGACCGTGCTCCCGACCAAACGCCGCCTAAACAGAGCATTCTTAAGTTAGAATATAGAACATGGTGGAATGGTCTCTGACTATAGTAGCGACATTTCACACACAAAACTATTCCAGATAGCATGGAAAAATTATTGTCATCAGATACGTAGTCTATAATCGGAATGGACGGAAACTAGACGATAGTTAGATGCATGGTGTCCGATGTTTAATAATAATATCAGAAATGCCTTTAGGTGCGCACGTAGGTTATAACTTGTCACAGGCCGGTGTGCCTTTGGCTATAGATTCAACGAAGGCTTCCCTTCAGTTATCATATATGACATGTATTATAATATAAATTATGTTCATATCATATTTATCTATAGACTATAATGGCATGGCATCAACTAAATCATGCATTACAAGCTTCAGGGCCTACATTGGCCTATATATTTTCAAAAGAGTAGTAGACTATAGGCCTATGATATAAATCATTACAGAATAAACTCAAGCAGACCCTACAATGAATATAGACCTCAGAGCAATCTAGCGTGTGATTAGATGGTACAATACTATGATGTTTTATTATATAGCCTATATTATGTATATATATATATATATATATAGCCTAGTGCAAAAATCACTGCCACCGCCTGTACTCTGACAGTGCCAGTCCCCAGCCTGAAGAAAAAAGGAGGAGTGAGGGTGACACTAATCATCTCTCTTATTATCCAGCATCGCTAAGCAGCAGCTATAGCCAGATTTTTTTATTCACATATAGGCCTACATATAATTATATAATATGTTGTACATATGTTATATATGTGTATATATAATTATCATATATAGGCTATGTATAAAAACTGCATATACTATTATATGCAATAAAATCTGAGTATCTTTGTTGACTTTCTAAACTTTCCTGCATGCTGGTGCTGTGATTTTAGGTCATTACACGTTAATGTTTTTCGTCATGCAATTCGACGGTGAGCATGTTTTTCTGTAGGTAATTAACAAGACAAGTGACGGACAGACGACAATTCTATGTCTGATTGGATCGGTCGGTGGGTGTGTTGGTCGTCAGTGGGGGGAAGGGAGGGTGCGTGTGTGGGGGGCAGATGAACGACGTCCATGCAGGCGTTGATTAATGAGATTCTGTCCCAAGATAATGTCTGCTTGTCTCCTCTGCACTAACATTTCTAGAAGTTTTTTGCAACAAGCCAAACAGGTGCGCACATTGTACAGTGTACACACAGGCCAATCCACTCTAAACATAAGGACTTTTTAAAGGTCTTGCTATTCCTATTTATTTATGATGTATATACATGTACGCATGTATGTATGTATGTATGTATGTATGTATGTATGTGTATGTATGTATGTATGTATGTATGTATACGTATGCATGTATGTATGCATGTATGTATGTATGTATGTATGTATGTATGTATGTATGTATGTATGTATGTATGTATGTATGTATGTATGTATGTATGTATGTATGTATGTATGTATGCATGTATGTATGTATGTATAATGTTTGTATGCATACATTAATTTTATGTAACCTATGTAGCCTATGTATTTTTCTCAATACAACTCCTTCCGAGTTCCTGCACTTGTTTGGCGATGGTTGCTTTCTTGAATGTGCTCCATTATGTTTGTCTGATCTTTGTCGATCTGTCTCTGACCTTGCAGACCGTCGAGCTCTTCGCTTTTCTGCAATGGGGAATGGGATCTTTGTTCCGTGAGCTGCATTTCTATCAGACAACGCCGATCATTTTTGGTTGTGGGTCTCTTCATATGAAATGGCCTCCCACTAGCATTGCGGTGCCTAGGCCAGTACGAGCATTGTTCAAAAATTGCTTAAAGGGGTAACGCGTTGAATTATGACTGTGGTCTTGGAATATGCAATGAGAATTTTACTATTGGGTTCTAAGAAAGACTGTGGGTGGAGTTGAACCTCACAACCTCCCCGGCAATTCTTACCCTGACCTATAGGTTACATAAATGCGACCGCCTTTTATTAGTCGCTTAAATCCTGCTTTTTAAAGCTGTGGCTATGCTAGGAGTACCTCTGAATAGATTCTTGAAGAAGCGCTATATAGGCTAAGTTCTCGAAATTAATGAATTAGTGAATGTGTAAAAGAGTCATATACCCAAATATACATGTCAGCAACCCAGCCAGGAGATTCTTTTCTGGTCGGCTGACCGACTTCCGAAAAGACTGAGTAACATTTTCACAGCCATGGAGGATCGTCTATCATCGGAATGGTCACCTGCATACATGTAAGCCTATGCTTCATCGTCCCATGGACACCTCTAACGAGTTCGATGGCCTGTTACAGTGTGTCGGCCTGTATACAGCCAGGCGAGCGTACGCACGCCACTGTCTACATGTAGCTGCTCGGTCTCTAGATGATACTTGTATTCTGTTTATGGTATAATGCAGGCCTATATAGACATAATATGCTAGTAGGCTATAGAGTGAAGGCTTCACAAGAAGTGCTTCAGATCGAGTTATCAGGAATTTACTATGTGTTAGCCTACGCTGTGTGTGTTAAGCGTTTTAAGCGCATTGGTTCATACATGGATTTACAGTGAAAGAAAAAGGCTTCAGCTAAAGGTTTTTGTTTAGAAAGATCTCTACAAGTTACATCAGTAACACCTTCTAATCGTGCAAGTCTAATTGTGTTAAAAGCTGACAATGCGAATTGTGTAGGCATAATCAATCTGAAACATTGTCTTTGCGCCGTGCATTGCCATTTCTTTGGCTAATCTTGTCTTTCTTAAATGCCACCGTTATTGTTAGGTCTTAAAAATTCTCAGTTGTGTCTTAATTTGCGTTCATGGTAGACCTAAGTAGGGCACCCCGTCATAATAGCCCGGTCAAAACAGCCCCGTCAAAACAGCCCCGTCATAATCGCCCAACGACAAAACAGCCCCGTCAAAATCGCCCAACGACAAAACAGCCCCGTCAAAATAGCCCCGTCAGAACAGCCCGGGGCTATTTTGTCGGGGATCGACAAAGTCGCGGATTAACACCATTTTCGTGAAAAAATTTACCGACGAAATTAACGTCTTTTTAATGAACCCGAATAATAATTGATGAAAATAATGCTTGTAAAGTTTAAGATGACTTCCGTTGGTAAACGAACTTCGCGTTTTATCATACATCCAGCTTCTATTTAAGATCGTCAATCCAGCCTGTATTTCAGATCTATAAACCTTCATCCAGCTTCGATTTCTAAAACGTTTGATCATCCGTATTTAGATTCTACATACATGGTCAGTGTATGCACAAGTCGCGCAAAAATCAACGAATAATCAACCATATATTAGCCTATATATAAATACCTTCATCCCGCTTCCATTTCTTAAGCGTTTTATCATCCCGCTTCCATTTCTTAAGCGTTTTATTCTAGGCCTATTTAAGATCTATAAAACCTTCATCCAGGTTCAATTTCTCAAGCGTTTTTTTTATCATCCATTCAGCTTCTTTTTAAGATCTATAAAACCTTCATCCAGCTTCGATTTCTCAAGCGTTTGATCAACCATCCAGCTTCTATTTAAAATATAAATACCTTCATCCGCTTCCATTTCTTAAGCGTTTTATCATTCATCCAGCTTCTATACTTAAGATCTATAAAACCTTCATCCAGCTCCGATTAATTATTAGATCTTTTAAAAAAAATTTGATCCAGATAAAACGCTTCAGAAATGGTAGCTGGATCAGCCTGGATGAAGATTTTATAGAACTTTACAAAAGGTTGATGAATGATAAAACGCTGAAGAAATGGAAGCAGGATGAATGTTTTTATATATCTGAAATAGTTGTCCGTGTCGTCTATGACTGGACTGTTTTCGCGGAACTGTTTACACGGGCTGTTTTGACGGGGCTATTTTGACGGGGCTATTTTGTCGGGAACTGAATTTTTCTGGGCTGTTTTGTCCTTGGGCGATTATGACGGGGCTATTTTGTCGCTGGGCGATTATGACGGGGCTGTTTTGACGGGGCTGTTTTGACGGGGCTATTATGACGGGTCACCCCTAAGTAGCATAGGCCCAAACCTACACTCGGGTAACCTAATGAATTGAATTGAGGCACAAAGAAGCACCCACGGTGCCTGTAATTAATTGCTGTGGACTAACACTGGACTTAATGATCTTTCTGGATTTAATCTTCTGGGCATATTCCCGCGCTTAATCCACACATGTTACGTAGGACATAATTTCCCGAGCATTATTCCCACTTTGTGTAGTTAGCTTATTTCTTCGTTTGATTGATAAACCTTACCTGCTATTATTATTGTCAAGTTTACTTCGTCTTGTCAGTTAATATCGTTCAGATAATTATTTAGTAGACTATAGACTTTAGACTTGTTATAGTGTCACGCAGGTAAAAAGCTTCAGACACGTGAGTGTCATTCAGTTCTAAAGGTAGGACTTGTTTGAGTCATTAATGTCTAGATTCAAAATTTATCAGCATTAAGTTATCACGTTAAGACCAGTCCTGTCAATTGTTCTTAACTTATCTTAAGCGCATCCATTCGTTTATTCATTAATTCATTCTAGCACCTCTCCAAGAACCATACTTCGTAGTGCTCCCAGCTCAGCCACGGCAAAAGAAAAAAGTCTTAAAAGATTAATGAAGTAAACTTTGATTGGTCAGATGTAATATAGGCCCTACATAGCATTAAAAAGATTTATCACGCGGGTCATTTTTGCCTCTTACATGTAGGCTCCCTAAATCACTTGGCCTACTGCAGTTCTGTTTATCTTAGTTTTATTTATGATCTCTCGAATGTGCTTTGACTTGATGTAGCTGCATGGTAAACGTGTGTCATCCAATAATTTGTCTCTCTTTCAAATACACGAATAATAACAATTAGGCTAGGCTTATTCTCTCTACATTTGGCTAGTAGGCTACTGGCTACGTATGCCCAACAGTTTGAACATAAATACTCCTCAGACTTAGTCATCACAGGTCTGGATGCTGTATCAAATTTGATGCTTATTGCTTAGTAGGCCTACATAGGCCTGTAGCATTAAGCAGGAAACATTGAAGTACTAGTGAAAACGATGGAAATGCATAACTTTGCACTTTGACACAAATACGTCCGCTACAAACGTACAAACCAATTTAATGCACAAGTCTTCTAGCCCTCTGCTTATGTCCCAGGTCCCCTCTCTTGAGTCTTGTCCTCATGACTGTACTGGCGAAATTAAAGGTGAGTACACGCTACAGTTGCCTCGGCCTGTGTGCTGGTCATTTTTCACGTTTACTACACACAAATAGGCCTAATTATTTCAATTTATTTGTGAGGTGAGTACACATCGTGTACCTGCGTGTGTACCCTTGACTACAGGCCAGCTACTTCAATCTCGTAGACTATGTTTTGGCAGTGCCATTGCTTAGGCCTACAACTATTGGTGATATTTTTGGATGACTGTATTGAGCGCAAAGTTCGTGCTTTGTATGGTGCGTCGTATGAACTGTATATAGAGAGATTGCTGAAGCGAACGAGGTCATCTCTGTCACGGAAGATACAACGCCTCATAGGTGGCAAAAACTGTGGGAAACACCGCGACGGTCTCCTGGGACCTACAGCTGACTGGCCTGCCTTGCACGCGACCGATGGCCCGTCATGGAATGTCTCTCGTCCCTTCGCCATTATTACCCTATGCGCCGTTGTTGTACCAGTTGATTACATACCTCGCCGCCATCTGTTTACTTATGAAGCCTAGATGGAAGCGGTGGGGTGGGGTGGGTGGGGTGGGAGACATACATTGTACAGAGCGACTCAGCGCTGATCGCTTCGATCGTAAATTCATTGTGTGTAGGAATTAGCATTCTTCCCAAATGAATCGGTGCCTGGATGCATGATGGAGGAAACAGTCAGAGCAAGTGAACAATGGTACTAAGGGCTTAGGTCAATTATTATGCTACACGATCTAAACCTGTGCAGAATGCGACTGGGTGACAGAGGCGTTTAAGACGCCATGATTCCATGAGTGTGTGGTCCCAAGCCTTCCATTCGAGCCTGCTCTCTTGCCCTGAAAGCAATGGCGACTCTACCGTATATCGCGACTGACCAATTTGACCTGCATACTTTACTCCTGACCTGCCTTATCATCTGCCTGAATTCTTGGAATTTTTATTATTTTTTAAAACTTTTTAAGTTCCTCAACTTGCTGAATCGCTCCCATAACCTTGACAGTTGACACGTCCTCATGAAATTGTATAGCATTAGCTGGTCACTGCCTGATAGACTTCTACGTAGGCTAAACATTTTCACATAATATTATTTTTATTCATTCTCTTGTACTAAGCAAGCATTTGACTTCTTACAAAAGTCTTAATATTTTGGTTTCAGTCCACTGTTTTAATTTTTTAAAGAATCTGTTTGCTCTTAACCCATTGTGGTGCAGGGCATTGTTGTCGACTCTGCATGTACATGAGGCGTCTGCCATTGCTCATCATTCGCATCACTCGAAGCATGTCCAAGTCTAATGTAATTTTTGCTATCAGGCTACTTTGCATAATTGAATTGTCGTCTGCTATTCTAATAAACCATGTTTCTGCTCTCTCTCCACAACAGCATTGTATAATTATTGTGCAATGAACCATTGGTCATGGTGCTTCTCCTTAGGACACACACTGCCTCCATTTAAATTTAACCCTGTTATAACATTATCAGCTAAAAGTGGCTGTAAATAGAATTTCGAGGTTTGCGTGCGCATTGAATGAGTCATTAATTGACGATGATGATGATGATGATGACGACAACGACGATGATGATGATGATGACGATATCTGTAGTAGGCGATCATTGCCATCTCATATGTTCTTGTCTAACATTATCTGATCCCAGTGGGGGATCAACAGGGGTTCAATAGGCAAGCAATAGACTGCATGTGTGAAAATGCTTACTAGTAGTATAATAGTAATAGTAGTTCCAGTTTAATGACACTTTGTAATTACAAAGACCATTAGCGTTGCCCTCCCCATTTGTCCATGATTGGGACTGGCGCTGTGAGAGTGCAGACAATGGCACAGTTAAAATGCGTATACTCTTGTCTTATAATAATACTTTTATACTTCCTATTTCACTATCGCGTTTCTGCGCAGGCATGTACAATTATATTGCAGGCTTGCGTGTAGCATTCAGCCGAGAAAGGCGACAGTTGCGACGAAAATATATGGTCAACTGAGTCATTGGATTTAGACAGACGCCCCTGCGCTAATCAATTAATTATCAGTGAGATAAGACTGCACGACTCTTACATGTATAGATTCAGCTGATTATTTTTATATGTGTGTCTAAATCAACTGCACAGATTAGGCCTACAGGCGTTCACATACGCTTACGATTAATTATGTGGCTTCATTAGAGGACAGATTGACTGTCCAAAGGTTTATCTATATGTATATAGTTCTTGAATGTGATATGGTATAGTACTATAGTTAAATCGTTAAATGCTGAATGCATTGATGAATGTTCGTCTGCTGTTAAGTCAGTTCATGAAATGCCTACGGTCAATTGTAAGGATCGAGGTCTTTTGTTGCGGTATGTAATTAAGGCAGATAATAATTTCATCTACAAGTTCTGTTGATGTTACATAACAGCGTAATACATAGCTACTCAAAAAAGCCTATGTATGTCTGTATGTTGTCCATCAGGTGTAGCATGTAATTTTGACGACTCAACCGAATGGAAGTGAGATCGGTTGCAACAGGTAGTGATAACTTTATTCGACTTTCCAACGACCTCATCGCTTACAGATCATCGGAGTCTGAAGCGGCGGAGGTAAACGGTGACCACCCCTCTCCCCTCTACCCTCATCATCCTCATCCTCATCATCCTCATCCTCATCATCCTCATCCTCATCATCATCGAATGCATCCGTTGACCCACGACGACGGAAGATACACCTCAACCACGACCAGCAACGGTCGAGCAAGTCACGACGCTTCATCGAGAGCATCGACGATGAGGAACGACCGACGATACATCACCGGCGGAAGCGGCGCCATGGACCCAGGCATCGGCGGCGGCGCTGGCGACTCGGTGAGGCTCCGACCTCAGCTGCTGCAGGGACAGGAGGCGAGCAACGCCGTCACCGTCCCCGTCTCCAGTGGCCCCGCCTCAACGTATTCATCGAGCAGCAGAAGGTTGGGACAGAATCAACCGACTGCATCGGGTGAAGTAAGGACGTCGTGTCTAGTCAAATCAAAGTCAGGTTTCGGTTTCACGATGGCCGATGCGCCGATGGGTCACGTGGTCAAGCTAATGTCTGAAGCACTTGGACACGGTCAACTGCAGCCAGGTGACGTCATTGTCATGGTTGACGGCGTTGACGTCAGACGACAGTCGCACGAGAATACCGTTGCAATGCTCAAGTCTTATCGTCCAGGATCAACTGTCGTTTTCAGCTACGTCAGACCAAGTAGGTGCACAATGTCAATTTACCTAGGTCATAGGCCTAATTTTATGCCTATGGAGTGACCGGGTTTCGAATCCCATACAGTAGTTTACTGGATTGATGAATAAATTGATGAATGGATGAATGGATGAATGGATGAATGGATGAACGAAATTTGAGTGAAATAGCAATGAATCGTTGCTTAGACTAATAATTATTGTCCAGTCAGTGATTGACTATGGCAGAATCTGATATTGAACCGACAAAATGTTTGCTATTGGAACGATGCACGTACGACGTCGTGTCTTTTCAGTTTGTGTCAATGTATCTGTGCGTTTAGTTTCGTGTGAAAATGTTGCTCGAGTAGTCATAAAAACGTCTGCATAGCAATTAATTATTGCCCCTTTGCGTAGTTTCAATGACCTTATGACCTTGTGTGTGTGGAGGACAAATATCCATGATTAACTGCTAATATTTGTATGCTAGTCATTCGTTCCTCAGCATTTCCTCGCTCATAAACACGAAAGCTCAGAGTTGCTGACGTGAAGTTAAATCGAAAGTTTAAGTGATGAATATTTTGAACTTCGCATTTGATTTAGGCCGAAGCATTTCTATTTACATATTTACATGTAGCCTACCGTCAAATGTTTCGTTTTTTAACGGAATAAAGGTTAGGAAAAGGTCGAAACATATATAGGACCGTAAAATAATCACTCATTAGAAGTTTATTGGGCTCATGCGTATACGGCCTATTATAATGTAATGCAATATTAAATTTAGTAAATTGCACCGACCACAGTAAGTAAAAGCCACTTCTTTCCACCCCGCAAGTCAAGGCTTCGTTTAACCAAATCCATCCATGCTTTTTCTCTGTGGGATCCGGACATCAGTTCTGCACGAGGTTTCTTTAACACTCTCTTCAAGGCACTATTATTATCTCTAAAAAATATCGGATTTTACCGTGGCTAATGCTGCATCGTATACCTGTCTTTCAGTGCAAGAAAGATGTGTGAATAGCCATTAGACCTGCACGCCATAAAATAGCTGTAGGCCTAGCCTAATGGTGTGCGCAGCTGATGAATTCTTGATGAATTCTGCTGCGAGTCTTTCCAATCAATGACTGACCGGTATTCAATTATGCATAAAATGACACTTTGGAGCGAGACTTTAACAACTCCGTTACGCGAAAGTTGCACGCATGCAACCAATCTTCTGCCCTCCCTTTCACTTTCTCTGTATGTCTGTCTCTGGGTCTGTATCTGTCATTGTACCTCTCTGTTTCTCCACCTGCCTTTGTATAGGCCTATAAAGGCCCTATATCCCTCTTTCTTCCTGTCTACAGCAGTCAATTCTTCAGAGCTGCTTTGCCTCCACGGATCACAGTTGATTTCAATAATTGTCCTAGCCTTGAGTTTCTACGATTTCTTTTTGCTGCAGTTCAATCATATAATTATAGTCTGGATTAAACTGCGCCATAGCAGTGTTTTGGTTGCCAAAACGAACTGGTGGTCAAACATTTCACAGATTAATTATCAAAGAACATGAATTTCTTCGGTAAGCTGTAGCAGGCATAGCCTACTCAATGGCGCATTGAGTAAGTAGGCCTACTGAGAGATGTCAACTGCATAGCCTACTCTTCCACCAAGCTGCAGGCGCATACTTAAACTGGTAAGTAGGCCTACAATTTCAAACATAGGAATTAATTAATGAATTAACGCAAGCCTATAGCTGACTTGAGCTAACCTCTCAAAAGTTCATACTATACACTGTGCTCTTCAGACAAATCCAATGCACTCTCAGCAATGTAAACTGCAATCTTTCTGTCAGAAAATGCGATATCATAGGCCATGCAGTATGGTATTAATGTGGTTTTGGGTGATCGGGTCCTTGTTTTTTTGGCCCACATGGCTCAAGCATCCCACCTGAACTACGAAAATCGTCACGCTTTCAACAAACAATTGAAAACCTACTGGTGAATGAGCTGGTGCCCTGAGCTTGGCTTTAGAGTAGGCCTAACGTTTAAGATGCTTGGATGTTTATGATTACGGCTAAGCCTACTACATGTATACATGTATGTGAATCTTAACAATTGCGCTGAGAGTGTAAAGCATTCTAGAAGTATCTTAATAATATTACTACTGGTGATGCATTGCAAATTGTTGTTAGACCTATTACTATTGAATTTCACTGAGTTACGAAGACTAGTTAGAACCCACCACTTGACAAAATACCCTCTAGAATCTAGATAAGGGGGTCCAATATTCTCGGCAAAGTCTTCTTTGTAGGACTTGGCTACACAGTATCATTCTCACGTGGTTGCAGAGATGCCTCTGCGTCAAGATGACTGCGCGGCAGATTTTTCCTGTGAGACACCTTCTGTCTATGTACACTGTACAGAGTGTACATGTACATTGTACACATGTGTAGCTTAGAGTTTCAGCCTGCATGAGTAAGTGTGCATTAATTAATTAAGCGAGACTTGATGTTGGTATTTCTACAGCTGAATGAATGCAAATGAGGCTGGAATTCCAGAATCCGATTTCTCATAGGCTGCGTGTATACTTCGTCGGCAGCTATTAGACTTCACACTCATATTATAATACAGGTTAATAGTGAAACGGCATGCAAGTACACGCATGCTTACACATAAAATTCACTGAGATTACTCTTTCTTCAGTGTCTGCCTATTTCTCTCTCTTTCACTCACTATGTCACTCTCTCTTTCCCCCTCTCTCTTTTCTGTCTTTTTTTTATATATCGCTTCTCTCTCTAATTTACACTATTGCATATAATATGCATGTCTGGGCGTCTGTCTGTCTGTCTGTCTGTCTCTGTCTGTCTCTGTATCTGCCAGTCTGTCTTGTCTCTTGTTTTTCTCTTGTCTCTCTCTCGCTCTCTCTCGCTCTCTCTCTCTCTATATATAATATAATGATAAATATATATATATACCCTATATATGAAAAAGGCCAGAAATGCCTTAATGTCTCTGCTATGTGTTGCATTAGGTGTCCTTCTGTATTTTGCTATTTCTCTTCATTTTTAATTTTCAAGTCAATCGGCGTATCTATATAATATAATCTCAGTTTTCCTCCGAAATTTGTGTCTGGATGTCAATAACTGGATCATCTACATGTATAAAGGAAATTAAGGCAATGAGATGTTTCTTGCAAACATTAAAATAATGTGGTCAGTTCTGTGCTGCAAAAACAGAGGCTTTACAGAGACAGATTATAGCACATAAAACTCATTAATAAATCAAATTAATAGACTCATTTGTCGTTATTTTCTCAACTCGATAGATCATGCTTTTGAAATATGGATTTGCTTGTAGGCGACCAAACAATTGATGGATGATGCCCTGTGTATTAATATGTGTATTAGTATGTGTATTAGCATGTGTATTAGTATGTGTATTAGCAATTTAGCATGTGTATTAGTACTAAGGCGCTCTAAGAGTTTTTCACATGAGATTGGAATCAATAATAATATTTAATCGGGTTTTGTTTTCAATGTTAGATGGAAATCGAAATCTTTCTCATCATCCTCGACCTCATTCTGCGGTTCCCAGGTCTTCACTACATTCATCTCCATCTACATTTCTGCCGATGAATGGAGGAGGAGGAGCGAGAGCAGGGATGGATAAGATGGGTGTGACTGAAGAAGAAAACACCTTCGATCACAGAACCATCAACCACCGGCCGCCAACAACCACGCATCCAGAAGTCAATCCAGGTGGTCTGAACGAACCAGCAGCACCAGCACCATCAACAGCATCCTTCCATCATTCACGCACAGTTTCTTTTGACAGTTCAGTGGATACTCCAGATGCTGCGATGAAGTCCAGAAACGGCAGCAGCAGCAGAGATGGGGAGCAGCAGACGAAGGGACGTCGCAGCGATAGTCGCCGTCTGACGGGCATCCTGCGACGGGCCGTTGGGCCCCGACGGAGGGTGTCGACGCCCGTCGTTGAGGAGACCAAGGGCCTGCAGCAGTTGATGATGGACCCCACTGTGTCCGTGTCGACCCTCAACTTCAGTGGAACCCCGGATTTCATTCCAGCCTCCCTCTACCGACCGTCCTTCTCCAACAGCGAATACGCTGAGCTGGTAGAGGAGTATCAGATGCCGACGAATTCGGGGGATGGTGCGGCATCAGCAGGATATGCCGTCGATCGATTCCAACAGACATCTCGTGTCAACAACAGTGAAGCGACACATGGTCAGTTCCGCTCTGCTGGACCATCGAGTGTCTCTTCTAGGGATCAGTGGAGCGAAGCCAGCAACGACAGAAGGACATCTTTGGTCACCGAGTCAAAAAGTCATCAGAATAAAACGACGACGACGAGGAAGTCCTTTGACAATGACAATCGGTTGCAGCAGATGACGTTAGGAAACCGTCCACATCCTCTGTATCCAAGTCAGTCGTTACACAGATCGGCGAATGGAAGGAGAGATTCCAGTATAAGAAAGCAGAGTGGTGATGTCAATCTAAAAGCGGTTGGTGAATTTAACGGCATTCGTTTCTTCAAGTCAGGTCTATAGTTGATAATCTGAAATGTTTCTAAAGACTGCACATAGGCTACCACATATACAAGAGTACATGCAGATGATGCAGTGCAACTTCTATGGCGGCGATACACTTTAGACAAGCTACCACTTGATAGACTACCGTATAGCATTCCGACATCCATGCGAGAATATGCCTGCCAGATGGAAAATCTCTTGCATTTTTTCAATAATTAGGCCTTAAATCTGGAAAAATTAGCACTCCGCTCTGATAGTAACCTAATAATAAACTAGAGCTGCAATGGGTTAATCAGCAAATAGGTGAGTACAAAATATGCATAGGCCTACGACGACTTGAACCTGATATTAACGCAACCATGGCAGTCCTTTGACAATGACAATCGCTTGCAGCGACATCTAATGTCTTTCTGATTAGTTGCAACTCTATCTGTACGGGTGACGATGGTGTCTAGTCAGTAGGATTATACTAATTTAAAAAGTGATTGTTACATTCGTCATCACCTTCAGGTCATGCAGCGCTGAAATATCTGTCACAAGATTACGCTGTTATTTTAATTTAAAGGAAGTTCAGGCAACAAAACTTGAAGGTGACTTTCTCCTGCATGGTTTATTCATTCATTCTAAGCTTAGCCTACATAGCGCCCTTCAAAAATCTACTTAGGAGCACTCCAAGCCATGCAGCCACGACAAGAGAAAATAAACTTGAGAGATTTATGAAACAAAGGTTGGTTCGTCAGATGTTTGGAGAGAGAGAGCTCGTTTCTGAAGGACGGCCGTATACAGCCGACAAAAGTAAAATAATATATGGCCACAGCAGTTGCTTACAAAATGTAGACGTGTACTTTGCTTCATCAGAGTGAGCTTAAAGTAGTAAAAAAGCATACCGGGTACTAAAATTTGTATGAAATGGCAGGAAATAGAATGAACGGAGAAGAGAAAGAGGAGAAAGACGGAGACTTGATCACCATGGCTTAGTGGGGTTAAGTTGCGACCGTGTTTATCTCCATAAAATATATGTAAAACATTAATTTCATGACCTTAACGATATGTAGCATAAAACACTACACCTCTAAGCTCTCGACAATATATGTAGGACGTAGGTTTGAGTGTGTGCTTTGCTAATAATGCATTTGCTTTAAATCAGAGTAGGCTAATAATGTCCTTAATACAGCCTATTAGACCTATGTCAATATGAAATCTCTTAACCAATTTCCCTTCACATTGTTTGATACCCAATGTCCAACACAAATCTTCATAATGTCGTCACTGCTTTGTTATAGGCTTAGAAACTTTCAACATATTCTAAAAAAATATTAATTTCCTTATGTATTGGTCCTGTTTGCTTCGACTAAACTTCATCAGCCACCAAATCTATAAAAAATGTATTATAATGTAAGAAAATGACCAAGGACATTAATTTATATCTTTCGCGGCCTCTATTTTGCGAGTTTTAACCGATCCATAATTCGGATCACTCAGGTCTTGACCGGTTTTGTTCCGTTGTTTCCGCCATTCTGTATCGTGTATAATGTGGTGCACGTGTCACAACGGGAAGTCCTGTTTGGTAGGCTACTAGCAGAGTAGTATAGAAGTACGTCTAGTACAATCATTTTTTGGCGGGTATGGGTACGAATAAATGGACCAAAGTTCAAGGCCAAAGTTCAAGGTCAAAGGCCAAGGTCAAGGTCATCTTAATTAGGTCACATTAATTAGGGCATATTAATTAGGTCATCTTAATTAGGTCATATTAATGGGGTCACGCTAATTAGGCATTTTAATTAGGTCATAGTAATTATATTATATTAATTAATAATAATTAGAATTTATTAATTATAGCAATTATTGAACCATAATTAGCAGCGCAAGCCCCACTCCGACCGAGAATGACTCATCAGAAGCATGGCGGTGCATTCTGGACCCTGTACTGGCCTCCACTTCTCAACATCCTCCCTCACATCTCTGCAAATTTCAATTTCTCAAGCGTAATCTGACCAATAATTAATAACACAAGGTCCGTGCCAACCGGAAATGACTCATCGGAAGCATCCTTAGTCATTCTGTGTGCTGTACTGGCTTCCACACCTCAGCCTCCCCACACATTATTCCTTCAGTCATCAATTTCTCTATCTCGGTATATCTCCACACCATTCCAACCTACACACCCTGTCATATCACCTTCTTTTAGGTGCAATATATCACTCTAAAACATCTAACCTCACCCTCCAACCCTCCAGGCCACCCCTCCACACACGCAAATTTGGACTATATGCATAAGAATCGGCCAAACAGGAAGCGGCGAGCCCTAACAACGAGGCAATCAACAAGCGCGAAACCCTAAGTATGTCATCTCTCTCTCCCTCCACAGCCTTCAACCTCACCCTCCAACCCACCATTCCACTTTCCCCACCCAAAACTAGGTATTTTCACATAAGTGCCAACCAACCAAAAGCGAGAAACCTAGAAACCGACCAATAAGAAGTCGAGAACGCCTAGGAACGACCTCTCTCTCCCTCTATAGCATTCCACCTCACCCTCCGCCCCTCCATTCCAGGCCTCTATACACAAATTTATCCTATACGACTAAGAACTGGCCAATCGGGAGGCGACAAATCCTAGCAACAAGCCAATCAGGACGCGAGAATTTCAAAGTATACCTTAAAAATATACCTAGTATTCATCATTTTATTCGAAAAATAGCCATAAATCAAGCAGTTATACATTTAAATTAACCATAAGTGTAACATATATTCAGCATTTCCTACAAAATTATTCAAAAATATAGTAGCCAACAACAATTTTCTCCATCTTTTCGTATTCATATAAGCCCAAACACAGTGTGAACTTCCAACAGGACATTACCAACATAGTCACAGACGGAATTTCTTGTACATCTAAGACCAAATACCACAAACTCACTCAACCTTCCATTCCCCATATGGCGACCTTTCCTCATTTCTTATACAGCCAAGTCCAAAAACCGAAGAATCACTCAACCTGCCATTCCCAATATGGCGACCTTTCTTACTTTCACATGCGCTCAAACTTGAAAACCGAAGAATCACTCAACCTTCCATTCCCAATATGGCGTCCTTTCTAACTTTCACATGCGCTCAAACTTGAAAACCGAAGAATCACTCAACCTTCCATTCCCAATATGGCGTCCTTTCTAACTTTCACATGCGCTCAAACTTGAAAACCGAAGAATCACTCAACCTTCCATTCCCAATATGGCGGCCTTTCCTCATTTCTTATACAGACAAGGCCAAAAACCGAAGAATCACACAACATTACATTCCCAATATGGCAGCCTTTTCAACTTTCAAGCATGTTCAAACTCAAAAACCGAAGAATCACTCAACCTTCCATTCCCAATATGGCGTCCTTTCTAACTTTCACATGCACTCAAACTTGAAAATCGAAGAATCACTCAACCTTACATTCCCAATATGGCGGCCTTTCCTCATTTCTTATACAGACAAGTCCAAAAACCGAAGAATCACACAACATTCCATTCCCAATATGGCGGCCTTTCCTCATTTCTTATACAGACAAGTCCAAAAACCGAAGAATCACACAACATTCCATTCCCAATATGGCAACCTTTTCAACTTTCAAGCATGTTCAAACTCAAAAACCGAAGAATCACACAACATTCCATTCCCAATATGGCGACCTTTCCAACTTTCAAGCATCTTCAAACTCAAAAACCGAAGAATCACACAACCCGTCATTCCCAATATGGCGACCTTTTCAACTTTCAAGCATGTTCAAACTCAAAAACCGAAAAATCACTCGACCGCACATTCCCAATCTGGACACTTTACCAATTTTCCAGCATAGTCAAACGCAAAAACCCAAGAAGAACTCAACTCGTCATTCCCAATATGAGAAACTTTACAAACTTTCACGCACGACCAAACTCGAAAACCGAAGAAGCACTCAACCCACCATTCCCAATATGACACCTTTACCAACTTTCACGCACGCGCACACTCAAAACCGAAGAAGCCCTCTACCGGCCTTTCCTCATATGGCAAATTCCTCCAAATTTCATGAATAATCAAACACAAAAACCGAACAAGTACTCAACCTTCCTTTCCCAATATTGTGACCTTTAGCAATCATCTGCTCCCAAGGTGGCGCCAGCACAACCTTTCCTGTACAGGCACGCTCAAATAAGAGACATACAGGCAATTTTTCACACACGCTAAGTCCAAATAACACAAATACACACAACTTTCCAGTCGCAAGGTGGAACATCGGCATACTTTCACACACACACACACACACACACACACGCACACACGCACACACACACACACACACACACACACGCACACACGCACACACACACACACACACACACACACACAATCTCAAAGCCCATGGAAACTTTCGGTCTTCTATCCCCAAGAAATTTCTTACACATATAGGAACAGACAAGAAACTCATATAACTTTCCAACTCCAAAGATGGCGCACAAGCCGGCTTTCTTGTGCATGTAAGAGTACAAACCACAGAATTGTCACACATTTCTTTCAACAGGTGGCGCTTTTTCTTAAACCTTGACATATTACATATCAAATATACAAAATTCACAAGCATATATTCAACAACACATACATTTTCAATATGCGTGCGAACGAGTGGAAGTGGCATAGGACGAGAACAGAACGCGTAAAGCACATAGAGACATGAGCGCTACAATTTCTAACATACATGCATATACTTTGGGCGAATTTTCTAACTTAGGCTATCAACTTTACACGCAACGGCGAAGAATGTAAGTTGTGTAAGGCAAACACAGGAGGTGTATGGTGACAAGGCGGTACGAATTCATCATTAGCAAGGTAAAATTATAAATATGTTAGATGTGCGAGCGAGCAGAACTTGAACTTTTCAATGAAAGACACGAACTTTTGCCATTGCACGAAGTCAAACTTGTAATTTACGAAGTATAAACACAGAAAATGTATGTAGAATGTGTTAAGTTGGAGAAATATGGAGTGGGCGAAGCGCATATTCTTAGATTTGTGGAAACAATGTCGCACATTATTTGCAACATGGTAACAATTTTGATAAATTACGAACTTAGAGAGCGAAGAAATACAACTTAGCATTACAAACAGCAAATTGCAAGACTTTTAAGGGTTGAGAGTGTTCAGTTGGTGAAGTAAAGGGGTGGGGAGAGTGTTCCACTCTTAAGTTTGTGGAAAACAAGACTCTTCATTATTTGTGCCATGTCAGCAATTTTGATAAATTACGAACTTAGAGAGCGTAGAAACGCAACATAGGGTTACAAGCAGCAATTAGAGTTGAGAGCATTAAGTTGGTGAAGTAAAGTGGTGAGGAGGGTGTGCCATTCTTAAGGTTTGGACAAACAAAGGTGTTCAATATATGTAACATGTCATCAATTTTGACAAAATACGAAAATATTGTACGAAGAAACACGAATTAGGGTTACGAGCGGCGAACCGCAAGTCGTATAGGATTAACAGATGTGCACAACTTAGCAGAAATCTACATTCGTCAACTCTGAAAACGCTAAGTCCGAAATTTTCACCATGCAAACATCGACCGGCAGCACCTTCGTGCGGCGCGGCGGTGGCGGCGGCGGGCACCCCGTCCCACACGGACGACCTCGGACCCTGCGGCGAGGCTGACGACGAGGCATGCTTTCCCAATTAGATCAGGCTTTGACTCGTAGAAGTTAAAGCCGAATACGCTCCGACACAGCACTTTCAAAAATTTCCTTCACCCGCAATACGCATGAACCTTTAACTTCATACGAGCCAAAGCAGGATCGATTGGGAAAGCATGCCTCGTCGTCAGCCTCGCCGCAGGGTCCGAGGTCGTCCGTGTGGGACGGGGTGCCCGCCGCCGCCACCGCCGCGCCGCACGAAGGTGCTGCCGGTCGATGTTTGCATGGTGAAAATTTCGGACTTAGCGTTTTCAGAGTTGACGAATGTAGATTTCTGCTAAGTTGTGCACATCTGTTAATCCTATACGACTTGCGGTTCGCCGCTCGTAACCCTAATTCGTGTTTCTTCGTACAATATTTTCGTATTTTGTCAAAATTGATGACATGTTACATATATTGAACACCTTTGTTTGTCCAAACCTTAAGAATGGCACACCCTCCTCACCACTTTACTTCACCAACTTAATGCTCTCAACTCTAATTGCTGCTTGTAACCCTATGTTGCGTTTCTACGCTCTCTAAGTTCGTAATTTATCAAAATTGCTGACATGGCACAAATAATGAAGAGTCTTGTTTTCCACAAACTTAAGAGTGGAACACTCTCCCCACCCCTTTACTTCACCAACTGAACACTCTCAACCCTTAAAAGTCTTGCAATTTGCTGTTTGTAATGCTAAGTTGTATTTCTTCGCTCTCTAAGTTCGTAATTTATCAAAATTGTTACCATGTTGCAAATAATGTGCGACATTGTTTCCACAAATCTAAGAATATGCGCTTCGCCCACTCCATATTTCTCCAACTTAACACATTCTACATACATTTTCTGTGTTTATACTTCGTAAATTACAAGTTTGACTTCGTGCAATGGCAAAAGTTCGTGTCTTTCATTGAAAAGTTCAAGTTCTGCTCGCTCGCACATCTAACATATTTATAATTTTACCTTGCTAATGATGAATTCGTACCGCCTTGTCACCATACACCTCCTGTGTTTGCCTTACACAACTTACATTCTTCGCCGTTGCGTGTAAAGTTGATAGCCTAAGTTAGAAAATTCGCCCAAAGTATATGCATGTATGTTAGAAATTGTAGCGCTCATGTCTCTATGTGCTTTACGCGTTCTGTTCTCGTCCTATGCCACTTCCACTCGTTCGCACGCATATTGAAAATGTATGTGTTGTTGAATATATGCTTGTGAATTTTGTATATTTGATATGTAATATGTCAAGGTTTAAGAAAAAGCGCCACCTGTTGAAAGAAATGTGTGACAATTCTGTGGTTTGTACTCTTACATGCACAAGAAAGCCGGCTTGTGCGCCATCTTTGGAGTTGGAAAGTTATATGAGTTTCTTGTCTGTTCCTATATGTGTAAGAAATTTCTTGGGGATAGAAGACCGAAAGTTTCCATGGGCTTTGAGATTGTGTGTGTGTGTGTGTGTGTGTGCGTGTGTGCGTGTGTGTGTGTGTGTGTGTGTGTGTGCGTGTGTGCGTGTGTGTGTGTGTGTGTGTGTGTGTGAAAGTATGCCGATGTTCCACCTTGCGACTGGAAAGTTGTGTGTATTTGTGTTATTTGGACTTAGCGTGTGTGAAAAATTGCCTGTATGTCTCTTATTTGAGCGTGCCTGTACAGGAAAGGTTGTGCTGGCGCCACCTTGGGAGCAGATGATTGCTAAAGGTCACAATATTGGGAAAGGAAGGTTGAGTACTTGTTCGGTTTTTGTGTTTGATTATTCATGAAATTTGGAGGAATTTGCCATATGAGGAAAGGCCGGTAGAGGGCTTCTTCGGTTTTGAGTGTGCGCGTGCGTGAAAGTTGGTAAAGGTGTCATATTGGGAATGGTGGGTTGAGTGCTTCTTCGGTTTTCGAGTTTGGTCGTGCGTGAAAGTTTGTAAAGTTTCTCATATTGGGAATGACGAGTTGAGTTCTTCTTGGGTTTTTGCGTTTGACTATGCTGGAAAATTGGTAAAGTGTCCAGATTGGGAATGTGCGGTCGAGTGATTTTTCGGTTTTTGAGTTTGAACATGCTTGAAAGTTGAAAAGGTCGCCATATTGGGAATGACGGGTTGTGTGATTCTTCGGTTTTTGAGTTTGAAGATGCTTGAAAGTTGGAAAGGTCGCCATATTGGGAATGGAATGTTGTGTGATTCTTCGGTTTTTGAGTTTGAACATGCTTGAAAGTTGAAAAGGTTGCCATATTGGGAATGGAATGTTGTGTGATTCTTCGGTTTTTGGACTTGTCTGTATAAGAAATGAGGAAAGGCCGCCATATTGGGAATGGAATGTTGTGTGATTCTTCGGTTTTTGGACTTGTCTGTATAAGAAATGAGGAAAGGCCGCCATATTGGGAATGTAAGGTTGAGTGATTCTTCGATTTTCAAGTTTGAGTGCATGTGAAAGTTAGAAAGGACGCCATATTGGGAATGGAAGGTTGAGTGATTCTTCGGTTTTTGAGTTTGAACATGCTTGAAAGTTGAAAAGGCTGCCATATTGGGAATGTAATGTTGTGTGATTCTTCGGTTTTTGGCCTTGTCTGTATAAGAAATGAGGAAAGGCCGCCATATTGGGAATGGAAGGTTGAGTGATTCTTCGGTTTTCAAGTTTGAGCGCATGTGAAAGTTAGAAAGGACGCCATATTGGGAATGGAAGGTTGAGTGATTCTTCGGTTT